>JACJUM010003085.1:3590480-3755654 GCA_020976665.1 Heortia vitessoides | reverse complement strand
TGTAATTTTAAAGAATCAATTCGAAAATCAAAACATTTATTCAGATCGAAGGTTCAAATTTTTGCTAAATAAATTTGAAATTAATGAAAATTTGTAAAATAATAATTAATTAATTAATTAATTTTAAACTAATAATTTACAACATTTATCAATAGTATGACATAACCTATAAACTCAGTTTCTCAACTTTTGTGTCAATCTAACAATTAATCAATCAATCATAGTTTACGATAATGAAATATCAGTGTACAATTATTTACCTTTATTGTTGTAGTTGTTGTAAATGACGAATCTAAGCACTCCAATTTTCACTACAGACACAGCTGACGATACTTTAACCACACGTGTGAACTTGTATTATGACGCTTTCTTGTTTTTCCAACGCCAAGAACGTTCGAGAAAGACAAAGACAGAGACACAAGCATGCGCCGATTCAATGCGCCTGATTCTCTAGTGCTGCGCGCGCAACAGACCGATCATAGTTGAGTGGGAGAGAGACGCAAGGCGTTCGGCGGGCCTCTCTCTCGTTCGGTGACTCATCGTAACGTTACCGAGCGTTACACTTTTTCATAAGTGACTCCCAGCCACAACCTAATATAAGACGTTGTCACGTCAAAATTATTATCTTGGCGATCGAGCACTTCACCCGTAAGCGAAGTAACCTAAATATTATTTAAATAAGATGGATCTATTGAAATCTATGTGATTATTAATTAAATGTGGGAAAGTAACTTTGTTTATCTGTTACGGAATCACGCCTAAACTACTGAAGCGATTAAAATTATATTTGGTACTCAGATACACTAGAGCATGAGAAAGGACAAAAGCTACTTTTTAAGCCGAAATAAAGGTTGTAAAGCGTCGAAAAGGGGGGATGTAAAATTGTATCGAAGTATCACTATTCTTAGAGCTAGAGAAGCCTGAATGTTTTGGCTGTTCATTCGATATAAATAAATATAACATTCAAAGTTTGGCGGGCAGAGCTAAATAATTTTTTCGCAAAACTCAACGGTCGCATAGATTATTATTTAATAAATATATCTACCTCAGGACTAAAACTAGATTCTGGCAAATTTTAAATGTTAACTGCGTTAGAGGAGAAAAAGTATCAACAGACACACTTTAGCAAGTAATAATAATAACTCTGTTGTAGATATGGCTAGTACAACTACATTTTACGGTATTAAAACACGGTTTATTATTTTTACATCTCAAACGTTGACCTGACTCTGAGATAAGTAATTAAAAAGCACTTGTGTTAAATACATCAGACAACAAAGGATTTAAAAACGTAGTACTTCAATACGTACACATAAAACCCCGACACAGAACAAAAACAAATATCATATAAATAATTGTTCTGGGTAGGGATCGGAACCACGACCTTTGGCGCACAAGATAGGATCACCAACATCTGCGTCATCGGGCCCGTGAAATTCACCTTATTATTTTGTTCAATTTTCCCTTGCCTTTCAAGATTGACTTGAATATAGGGATCAGAAACGTCGAACAAAAAATGTAAAAAATAATAGTGAACGCGTAAATGTTCGTCGATATTATATAGATAGGCATTATTAAATGATTGTAACCATTGAACCTTCAACTTAATTTGTATTCGGTACTATTTTTCTGTTTTTTTTTGTTAAACCAGGTCGGGAAACAAGCATACTGCCCGCGTGATAATGAGTGTTCCCAACCATGTGACTTGAAGATATATGTCACATTACCCAGTAATTTTACTACTCTCTTACCATTTAAACTGGAATATAGCAATGCGAACACTACTATTTGGTGGTAGAAGTAGATACCTATGAGTGATACCAACGCAAACTACCTTTGTATGAGATCTGCCCCATATGAATGATGTGCCTATAGATAGATGTTTGCTCAATAAAAGAATAGGCTATTTTTTAAAAAACCAGTGAGACATTACATGTTGTTTGTGACAGGTTATTTGTATATAGCATTATATTTTTATACGCTGCCTGATGGTGATAATGTACTAAAACGTTTAAATGCTGTCATTTCAATCAACGTCTACATTTATTATAAGTGATTGTGTATAGGCAATTTAAATAGGCACTTATAAACGCCACAAATGTATAGATAGTAATTTGATGTGTTTTTTTTCATATTTTAGGGATCCGTAGTCTTATACAAAAAAAATAAAATGGTTCTATTTTCTTTGAGTACTTCCATCGACACCGGTTGGCTGTTCATCTACCCCAATTTATATGGTACTAGCTGTGCCCGCGACTTCGACCGTGTGGAGTAGTTTTTTAGAGTACCATACCTCTTAACCTTAACTTATATAAACTTTAAATGTCATCTTTATTAATATCGAATCAATGGCTTGAAAAATAAATTCCAAGTTTCTAGCTCAAAAAATAACGATACTTCTAAAGAAATTTTCATCCCCCCCCTTTCGACCCCTTACAATCCTTATACCGAATTAAAAAATAGCCTATGTCTTTTCTCAGGGTCTAAAGATTGTCTATGCTAAATTTCATCAAAATCGGTTGAAACGTTTATGCGAGAAAGCGTAACAGACAGACAGACAGACAGACAGAGTTACTTTCGCATTTATAATATTAGTAGAGATATTGATTATGTGTGAATCTGTACGTGAGAATATACAGATACTCTAAAATATTCCAAACAAACTCTCTTGAGAAATCGGCTTTCATATTGGCCATATATCTGTATAATGTTAGCATTTGACTTTTACAAGTTGTTTCATTTAAGTGGTATTTAATCGGGTCACCAATATAAGATGACGACGGTTTAAATGTATTTATATTGCAAGCGTTTTTAAAAGGGCAAAGTAAACACCATAGTAAGTCGAATGCTGGATATTATAACCAAAAAGAGGGAATTTTGCACAAAATTGTCACGCTGGCAACAATCGCGGAGCGCAGCTTTCACGTTGGGGATGTTGCTGCCAATCCCCGCCCTGTGCATTTGAGCTGCACTGTTTCGGATGAATATCTAAAAACTATCTGTCGGTTCTGGTACCTCAGTCGCCTCTTACGACACCGGGGGAGATACTATTCTATTCCGCCGGTACCACACGGTAACGTAATAATCGAAGAGTAAACGCAAAAGTTTAAACGGTTTTTATTTTGTGCGTCGAGTGCAAAAATGTTAGAAAACATTCAGAGTATTTGTTCTAAGCCCCGAATTTCCTACGGCACTGAATAAGCGCTCACTCTTGACCATTTACTGGCATCGAGTCGTCACGATTACTTCACCTCAGTCAATTAAACAGAATGACATTGATGATCGTCCATTGTAATTAGTGAATTCTGACTTCTGAATGTCAGATAATTATATTTACGTTCCGAGTATACCATTATGGTAGTCAATTAAGAAACCACACTTAGATGAGAGTAGGCAGCCTATTGAGAATATAGTAGTTGCGCAAATATTATTAAGTGTAATTCGATTTTAATATGTAATGCATGTATAATGATTTATTTACGAAAATGTTTTGTTCTTACGTCATTGCAAAAGGCAGTGCCTTGTAGGTTTTAATTCTTTTGCAATTGTCGAAATTTTTTAACGAGTCCAAGGACAGTAGGGATGGGGATTTGCTATAAATTTTAGCTTAATATTTCCACGCGTTCCTTAGAAAATTACGTTGTTTTTTGTTTCGAAGTAGGAAACCCTAAAAATTTAGAATACATATAATATACTAATTGAATAGCTTGAAAAAATAACCATCTACACAACCAACCATAACGTAAACATCACGAATTTAGTTCGTTTATTAAATTTTATTTTAATTTCCTAATTTAACTTGGCAAAGTAAATATTTACATAAAATACTCAGTCATTACAATGTAAGTCTTAGGACGTTCTCTACTGGATAGATGCCTCAATTGCGCTAGTTGTATAAGCCACTGATCAGCTTACACGATCCAGCGATTCCAGTCAAATCTAACACCTTAAAGTACTCTTCAAAGGTTTAGGTGTCTCAATTGTTGGAATTTCATATTTCCCATTCACAGTATCAATAACTATTATGGAATAACAGAAACACACGGCCCATATGAAGGCTGGAGAGTGCGTGCGTGCGACATACAAGCACAGTCATCCGGCCCGGCACGGCCTTGACTCGGCACCGCTTAATAAGCCACCTGTTACCATTACTGGCTATTTCTCGGAACAAAAGCATACTTTTTATTTTCACAGATTTGTATCTTACAAAAGCTACAAAAGCTGCAAGACGCAAACTGAGCGCGGTGCATGCCAAAAATGATATACGAGTACATATATAAGGTAAACCAGAAATGGAATGTTAAAAAAATTAAAGGATTACAGTAGTTTCTTTTGTAGTGAATATTTTATCATAGAGACAAATGTCAATTAAAAAGACTATAGGATCAACCTGATTCATTAGCATTATTACCATTTATATAGACGTATATAAGTACCTAAAGCAATCAGTATGCAAGACACGGCAACATCACATTTATTATTTTACTAGTTTAGCAAGCTTATAGCTCACTTGATATGGTAAACGTCAATATATTTATATAATAGGTATCATGAAGTCTTTCAATAAAGCACATGTTAAATAACCCAGAGCGGAACATGGCAATGAGAAACAGAGTAAGCTAAACAAGAGTAAGGTACCCAAAAAGCTATTTGTAAAAAATATTCCCTAGGCTCGGATTACATCACAAAATGTAAAAATAAGTAAATAATATCCTAGATTATTTATTATTCTCGAATGAGTTGAAGCTGATTACAAAAGCATGAATATAATATAAATGAATTTCTTAATATAACGTGTCACCTATCACTAACATAGTAGGTAGATAGACAGACAAGCAAATATTTTTTCGCGGGTTATTATTATGATCAGATAATATGATATACATACGATTTAATCGTGCATAACTTGCTATCTGTTTTATTTTTTGCTGACGGTTATCTAGACAAAGCACATGGACTAGTTTAGCTAGAAGACAGAAAATCAGACGTCAGTTGAATACCAGCCAAGTTTTTACTCAGGAAAATACTTGTACATGTTGATAATTGATCCATGTTTAGTAGAATAAGTGTAAATAGAAATTTAGCACCTCGCCTGTCTAATCAAAAACTACTGAATGAATTTTATACGGTTTTCACCAATATAGTAATTCGTAAGAAGATTATATAGAATATAAATAATAAACGTTTTGTATAATCAGACAGAAAAACTACAAAGATTCTAGCAGATTTCTGAAAAATCTTGTTAATTGGAAGCTTTACAGGCGCAAGCTGATACCCTATGATAACGCACATTGCTAAGCCGGTACGCGTTGCTAGTTGTTAGATGAACGGTAGTAACTCTAAGGATTTACAGTGTCTATATTTTATTTAAATACGATAGCATCTAGTATTTCAACACATAATTATAAATGCGAAAGTTTTTCTGTCTATCAGTTTGTTAAGCTTTCACAGGTTACATGGTGAACCAAATTATCTTAGGATATCGAACAATTGGAAATATAATACACAATCATCAAGCGTGGTGGCAATCACAGGCCGCAGTTTTAAGTTGGAGATGCTGCTGCCCGTCCTTGGTTTGCTTCTCACGACGCCTGGAACGCCTGGTAATCAGGGAGGTATTATTCCACTCTTCTTCTTTAGCGGTACCCCACGGAATACGAATAGCATAGGCTATAGGATTTTGCCTGGAAAATTCCCACGGCTCGCTCCAAAGTAAGGACTCCAATAAAATTTAGTAAATATTTTTTATAAAATACTCATACACACATTCCTTTTGGTACGACGTAACACTTAAATAAAACTCGGGCAAAACAAGCCGCCATTATTTCCACAAAGTTCATCGACACATCAATGATAAATTAAATAGCTTATTACTTTTTATACAAGCGTTTACTCGTAATAGTATCCTTATTTTTTATCTCCATTATAAGTTGAATGACGTATCCTACAAAGAAGTCATAAAAGATAAGTCTACACTACAGTTTCTGTGTAGGTAAATGTTGCCTGACATGTAGCTTTCTTGCAGGAACAAAATATAAACACAAAAAACATATCGTTCACAAATAGAACCTAAAAATACTAATGATTAGTATTATTTCTGAAACTCCGTTACTGTGGAGTTATGACGTTATTTTTACAAATGAGCAATGTATTGAATGCTTGATTGCACTGCGGTTATTTTTTTAGCGGTGTTATTTATTCAATAGTTGTTCTAAGAAGTAATTTACAATTGTACGTTATCATTCATCAGTGTATAATTCCTTCTTATATATATAATTTTATTTGAGTATGACGTACGCGAGCGTTTATTTGGCCAGATAGAACATTCTCCTATTGCTTTTAAGATAACAAGTTTAAATTACATTAAAAAACTTTAAAAACGTTAATAATGACTGAATGAACACATGTCATTTAAATAGTTGTTCTTTGTCCCGAATATTTTTATTTTATTCTGCAAGCAAAATCGACAGCCTTCCGATAGTAACAAAAATTTGAACAATACATGATTTATTTATTTTTTCAATAAAGTAGTCATTGATTGCCTATAACTAACTTAAAATGAAATTAATGTTTATCCACAAAAAATATTGTTCTGGAACGAGACTTTTTCTTTGGTAGATAAATTGAATTGATTAGTATAGTATACATCAATTAAATAAGGCAATATCGCATACATTTTCAGGACAATTTGAGGATGATAATGCAAGTATAAACCAATGATAATAAAGGTATCACAAGCAAAGACTCAAGATAAATATTTTTTGGGAACCCAATGCTAGAGGAGTGATCTGTCTTGCGTCTCATCCGGCACTCTACCTAGCTGTGTAAAAGCTTATAAAGCTGAAGAGTTAAGTTTACGAGTGTTAAGGGCATTGCTTATTTTACAAATATCTCACTTATCAATTAACAGTCCGGGATTGATAGGATTCTTTTAGATTACATTTGAGAATCCCTCGCAGGTTCCGCAGCAGATGCGATCAAACAATGGACTGCGCGCTAATTAGTCCGTGGGATTGTTTTGGAATGACCCAAGCAATGTTTGCGGTAACAATGAGTGTATGCAACACATACACAATGGTAAGGGTCGTTGATTTCTACAGCCTTGTGGTGTTACGACTTGCATTCAGTATACAATCCACACAAATATTATTATAAGTGTGTCTGTTCGGTATGCTATATGAACAATTTGGCATCTTATTTTGAATTCCTAAAACTCCTGTGGGATACTGTAATATAAATAATATGTGGTGATTTGAACTACATTCGGATGACTTCATTCCGGTTTGAAGAGTGAGAGACAGTAAGAGAAATTACAGTATAACATAATATCTTCAAATCGCCACGCGTCAATGTATGAGATTGAGAATGTGAATTTATTAAAGCCAAACAGACAGATTAGTAGACACTGCTATTTGGCGGTAGAAAAAGGTGAGTGTGAGGTACCAATGCAGGTGACCTATATATGAGGTTTACTTCATGTAAAAAGTAATACGACGATTGATTAACACAATACAAAAAAGGACCAAACCACTTTACAACTATATAAAAAATTATTAAAAAAACTATCTTTTCTTTTATATATTACATACTTTACATTTCTTACTCAAGCATTAAAAATATCACGTCTAGTCCTTTCTGAAACACGATACCACGCGTATCAACTAACAAACCATTATTTTAAATACTTTAAGACAGCATAAATTACATTTCTAATATCGGGAAGCTACTATCAATAAAAAACGTTTACAACTAGAATTGATCTACATCGTACGCTCGAATCCACATGCTCGTTCTTTCTCTACATATAGCCACCCGACCAAGGAGCGAAAGAGGTGCGAGATAAATATCTGAAACGATCACATGATGCCGATCTCTTTTACAACAATAAAGACGCAAGTAAAAATAAGTTTACATTCAAAAATAGAATCTAAATTTACTACTATTAGTGTCCTTTTTTGAATTTTCAGTTACTTTGCAGTCGTGTCGGTATTCTTATAAACCAGGGAACTGTAGTCCTGTAATTTTTGGTTCCCGTAGTCAACTAAACACCAGATGTGAGTTTGTCTGTCCTCAGTTAATCTTTTAGATACTTAATATTAGAAAGCTTAATTATACCGAAAAATTCCCAAATGCCTGCCAAGTTCCATCTGCAAATCTGCTCATCATTGTGTTGCATACAGTCATGAAATTTCTTCTACATGTACATAGAAAGGAAGATAAAGTTTCTGTTTGTAATACCAACATAGCAGCTTTTTAAAACATGCACATAAGAGTATGTACGTTACTTATAAAATAGTTTTTAAAATTTTGGTTGTTTGTTTGAGGTAAACTCCAAAACGGCTCGATCGATTTTAACAAACATTTACTGGCGGATAGCTATATTTTCAAATAACTACGACTAATTATATTACTCTTTATTGACACGGGAATGGGAGCTAATCGGATAGATCTAAGAAGCGCTGCTAGATTACTTAAAATTCTTATAAAATGTTGTCAATTCTGCAAAACAGGTAGCAGAGACCCGCTTCTACGACCATATCAGTAAACCAACTATGGAAACATACATATGCGTGGACCGACACCAACTTGGTTTATCGTTATATCGATAAACTGCGTTACAAAATCGATAAGTGGACAACAGTTTCGTAGAGCGGTCTCGTCTTATCTGCAATATTATGTCACGTCGTAAACCTTATCGTGTGAGCAAATTTGTGAGCGTCCCTTGCACATGCGTTTCTAGAATTATGTGGAATAAACAACATTGTTTGTGTATGATATCGATTGTTTGATAAGCAAATGTTTCGATGAAATTCGATAAAATTGAGTTGTATATAATCGATATTTGTTATGTATATATGTATTTGCAAGACATGTTCTGCTTGGGAGTACTCAAAACAACTCGTTTTAATAATCGGAGGATTAAATTAAACTTGACACATTTCCATTGTACGAAATACATTTCTGTAACACGCATCTAAGCATAATATAGTATTATTCAAATCACCGCGTCCAATCATGTTATATAGTGCTAGAGGTAGACCATATACAAAACTCATCTGCATTAGTACCTCCTCACTCTCACCAATTTTTACCGCCAGATTGCAGTGTTCACATTGCTGTGTTACTAGAGAATGATACATAATATCTTCAATCTTCAAGTCTCATTTCTAACGACTTACATATGTGTACACTTTATTTTATTGTAAATATATATAAATGTACATAACATTCACAGTGCGCTTCATAGCGCAAGCCAGGAGGGGGAACTTAGAGATAAACAAGATACTTAGATTTTCGATAAACAAGATACAGCACCCTACACGCTACGCTTGTGATTTCACAAGGATATCACTTGCGCGTTGCCATCACTGTGACTTGTAGATATTATGTCACATTAGCCAGTCATTTTACAGCCTCTCTCACACTTCAATCTGAAACACAGCAATGCGAACAACTGCTATTTGGCAAAACTAAGTGGGAATGAGGTACATGCAGAAGACCTTTATGTGAGGTCCGCCTATGTGCAAAAGTACGGACGGTAACAAATCACTCAGACACACCAGGTTCCTACAATTTTATTATACATATTGATACATGTTGAGCAACCATCACAAATTGTCAATAGCGTATTTCCTCACTTGAATGTCAAGTGTAGCACAGAATGCTATAACTAAAACCAATCGGTACGTAATCACGTATTGCACGTAAAATAATTATAGTGTGCGCATTATATCTATACATTATACAGTCAGACAACATCCGTCCACCGTTACCGTACTCTATTTTGTATAATTATCCCCTATAATCTTTTGGTACTGCGATCTTAACTTAATCTCGCCTGGATTAGATACTTCTACAGGGTTAACAATTATTACTTATTAATATATATTAAGGAGAAATTGACTGACTGACATGAACTTGCTTCGGGAGTACATATAATCACTACTGACCTACATAACGTGTAAAATATTTGTTCGTAAATTATCCCATAAGAAGGTAAAAGTGGGTGCAAAGTTAGTATGAATGTTCTACAACTTAGCGTAGGTGAAAACGCGGAGCACTATGTACATAACATAGGACAACATCACATGCATTATTTTGATCGTATCTAAATCTTTTGTGTTATAGGAGTCTGTAAAAACGGTTGTAACAAACACCCGGATGAAACATAAAAATCTTTTATGCAGCAATTGAACTCACGGTTATTTCGTCTTAACCGGCGCTTTTAACTACAACGCTATCTCTATTTGTCATCAAATGGAATTTAACTGTCGGAATATCCAAAAACCAAAAAAGAAACATTTAATTTTGTAATGTCGGTCTGTATTTTTGTTACGGTGAAACTTTATTACAAACTCATGTTATGATAAGGTGTACTTTAGGCTCCTTTTGCTATGAGAAAAAAATAAAAGATCTGCGCCCCCCAATAAAAACTATTACTATTGTGAACGCAATCTGATTTTAATGTATCAATCTATCAATACAAACCTAATTTCAACGAGATAACGCCACCGGCACTTGCTAGTTAGTAAAATATTCTGGGAAATCAAAAAGACAAAGGGTATATAAAATTAACGGCTACCGAAACAAGTAGAATACACTAAAAAAACATTCTATTCAGTTTATTTAGATGTAAAGAGAAATATATGTAAGCATGTAATTTTAAATTTCAAATCGACATCGAATTTTGAACATCGAGAAATTATTAGTCCTGTGCTTTGTTCTTCATTTGTTTTTTCTTTGCCATTCTAATCTGTGATTGGGTACTCACACATATGCAGACCCCGGTCTTACGCCTCGTGCAATGTTGCAGATAGATACCATCGCGATATAACTCATGACCGACCTACAATTAAGAGTGCAAAAGATACTGTTTTTGCAACCTTCGCAAAGTAAACGAATAAACATTGTGGTTAAACCGATATTGGGTAATCGAAAATGCCGCGAACGGAATAAGGTGTTAACACAAATTTTATTTTGTAAGTTTAACCTTTAATTAGAACGAATGCGGATTGTGTCAGGTAACAGACGGTTGACAATAACAATGATTGTTGAACTTGTTCTTTTGAAAGTGCAGGTATTTTTTATTTCGGTCGGTTCAAGGGTAAATTGCTTATTTTTTTTTTTTTTGTGTGCTATATAATTGTATTTACATAACTTCAAAAATACAGAACAAATACTATGTAAGTATATAGCAAAAATATTTTTTAAGGTTTCATTATCCAAGCTATGCTTACCAGTCCTATTAAAATCACTTGAGTGTCCTAGGTAGGTGGTGGTGTATTTACATGAATATATTAAATGAGAGGCTAAGAGAAAGAAAAAGAGAGCATTCGCATTTTTGTACGTTTATCCAGGAGCATAATTTTAATGCGTCAGCAATACCTGCATAATAAGAAATAATCTTTTAACTTGGATGAATCGAGGGCGCAAAAAAAAAACAAATGAGCGTGATATTGCATGTTAAGTCCTGATTTTAATTAGCTTAACAAATTTTAGATACTAAACGTAGATACTTAAAATAAAATTAAAATATACGAACCAAAGGTCAGAATTTGACATAAACTTTAACGGTCTATGAATTTTTAATTGTTGTATGTAACAAAAAACATCTCCAAGGTCAAGGAGTTAGCGATTTTCAGCCTAAACGAATGTCATACAAATTCAAAGGTCGAATTATAGAACGCGTTGGCAGCAATCTACTGGCGGCAAACATGTGAGAAACTTCTTTAGTCGTTCGAACTTCGAACACAATGACGGAGATCGCCCGCGAATTGGCCTTGCTCACGAGCTACGCACCTGCTGACCCCTACTATGAAATCTCTAGACTAAATACTAATTTCTTTCTAATGTTATAATTGGAATTGTTTATTAAAGTATACTGATTTTGTTGGCTATCATCCAAATGAATAGGTTTAAAGACACTTTACAATAATAATATGAATAAGAAGCAACACACTTAAATTGTTCTGGACCTAAATCTAGGATATTTCATGTTTTATGGATACCACGAATAAAAAAGACAGTAGCAAAACTAAATTATACGAATCTTTCATCAACACAATTATTTGAATATAAATATAAAGTAAAATAGCCATATTATTTTCAAAATATTTGTTCTTTATTTAAATATATTTATTCGCGCAAAACGTGAATACAGACAAAATTTTAAATTAAGCAAGTACGAGCTAAAAATGTATCATTTCAGCATAAGTGTACATTGGAAGTTCGCCAAAGTGAACGATGCAGGCAGTTTTAAAATCGCTTTGAACAATATTTCTCATCGAAAACATGTAGTACTGACCAAAGTGCCATAACGGAGAGGAAGGAAGCGGCCCGAATTTTTGAAGTTTGATGGGGTATTAGAACAGGCGCCGTGAATCTTGAGTATGAAAAATGTGAAATCAAGATTTTAGCAATGAATTTAAGTTAGGAATAGACCATAGATTACCAATATACATTTCTTTGGCTACATTCAGTGTACAAACTATGTATTTCAGTAATAATCAGTTTTTTGATGATGTACATGGTAATAGATTGTTGCATAAGAAAAAGAAAACTATAAGTAAGCACATATGGGTAAAGTTCCCACTTGAGCTAATATAAGTATTCTAGTATTCAAACTGTTTCTTCCGGCTAATATACGAATCAGCTAATCCGGTTGTAATTAGACTTTCATTGGTAGATAGCTACTATTATAAAAAGTAACTTATTACTTTCCACTTAAAAAATAATAAAGATTCTGCTCGAAACAATACCCAAGAAATTATGAACAAATCGCATAGGAAAATATATACATATTTCTCAATAAAACCAACTTCTTATACTAAATCGTGAGCCACAGCTTGTAAAGAAGTAACAATAAGACATCACGTTACATACGTACGCCGTGGTGCCCTCGACCTATTCGCAAATAAAAATCTTAAACGGTTGTGCATAAAGATGTAATGATCGTACTATCTAAGATTCATTTCAATACGAATCGTGCACATAATAACCTTTAATAGAAACAAATTGACTGTACATACGAGACCTCACTTTTTATATAATTACCTAACTTATATTTATAAATATACACACTAGCCGACCCGAATATCTAAATAATAAAAATCCCCCCCCCCCCACCTTCCGCCAACCTAATTACATGCATCCAAAAATATGTAAATAACTTGCAGAACCCAGCAGAGCCAACATTCCTAAACTTTCAAAATAACACCAATAAAACCATTTATTTCATGGAACCCGTTGTCAAATTATTACAAATCAACACCAATTTTTATTTTTAGACGAGGTCGACATACAAGTCAACAAACATACATACAGTCCTACTATCACGCAGTAAGCGTCAACCATTGCAGATGACCTTTGTATGAGGTCTACCTCCTGTACTTAGTATTTTATTTACGAACAATATTTATTTCGTTATTACGACCGATAATTGTTCGGGTGAATTCCTGCTAACCACCAACCATCTTAAACAGCAATAATGAAATATTTTCCTCTATTTCAAAATAAAATTTGTAACCAATATTTTATTATGATAATAAACATTTATTGCCATAAATGTTTATTATCACTACACTATCGACTATACTTCAAAACCCCTCGGTTTCACGGGAATCAATGTGGGAATCGCTGTCCTAGAGAACCATTGACATAGGCTATCGGTCTGGGAATATATCCTGCAACACATGACAAACGAAGACACATACGAAGACAAGACCACGCAGTCAGAATCGTGGACGCATATCTAGGTCCTATACTATAATCATAAGGTGTTAACTGTATTGACGTAGATTAATGTTCAAGATTGTAATTTAATTTTTGAAAACTAATCAGAGTTCTCTCGTTTCATACCATAACGGGGAGGTCATTGATCCCATTACACAAGCTAATTTAGTGTGAGCAAAAAACGGCAAATTGCTGGCTAAATATTATACATCACGAGACCCCGCCCAGGACAGATCTTGTTCCACATAAACCAGTCAAGCCAAGCCTTCGGTGTCATGGGATTAAGCTTCAAGCGGCCAAGAGTCGAATAAAATCATTATACAACAATATTAATGAGGATTACTAAAAAACAAAATATTCTTGCCTATTCCGTTAGCGAAAACTTGACGTGCCCGATGGCGCATTCGGTAGTATTCGTAACTTGTGCGCTAAAGGTTGTGGGTTTGTGCCCATCCAGATTTTTTTTATATGATTAATATTAGTATATACATATACGTATATTTGTATTTACGTATATTTCTAGCATCTCGGAGTTTATTTGTTTATTGATGCGTTTGCTTTAATACTGTCATAGAGTAGCTTCCGCTACATTTATAAATTAAAAATAATATAAAGCAGTTAAAAAAAGTTTATAAAGAGCTGAAGGCGTAATGTAAAAAAATATTGTAACAATTCTAACGTGGTATACCAGCAGAGTAGAATAGTACCTATCCTCGGACGAGGTGTCGTAAGAGGCGACTGAGGTACCAGAACTGATAGATGGTGTGGTATATACACTCGCTACAGCGTAATTTTGATGCAAGAGTGCAACAGCATTCAAGTCGCGAAGCTACGCTCTGCGATAGCCTACGCCTACCCTGTGCGGTAAATACGGGCAATATTCCCCCTGTTTGGACAGTATCCAGGACGTTCTGCGGCTGCTATGATTACTTGAAGAAAAACAGGAAGAATATATAGTTTTAATCTCTTAAAAGATCTCAATTACTAAATCATCTAAAACTAATGACTCAATAGATTAAATCAGACTGCATCGGGAAGAATCTCCAAGTCGGCATAACATCTTGGTAGGTATTCTGGGATGACGTTAGTATATATTTATAAATGAAATGTTAAAATGATTTTAGAAATGCTGCACCAATATCCATTACTCCACTGAGGTTACCAGTTTCGGTCGCCAGATGGCGCCACAAGCGAGTGTTCATCAAAGCGCTAAGATTTCAGGTGTGTTTGTAAGTTCCGTTCAAATCTCGTGAGCTTTTAGGAAGCTTCTGGTCTGGAGTGGAAGTTTCAGAGATGAGCGAAAAGAATTTACCGTCTGGATAATCCAGCAATTACTGGACTAAACAGATGTTCATTGACGGTCCTTTGAAACATATTGCATGCATAAATGCAAGATTACCATAAGATAATCATATATACATAAATACCGTTGCCATAGATGGTAGTGATCCTATCTTGCGCGTTAAGGGTCATGGGTTCGATTTCTTTCCAGAGCAAATACCTATTTGATGATATTTGTGTTTATTCTGTGTTTGGGTGTTAAATATATATGTATTTAAGTAGTATATTTGTGATTCCCAACTACCACGGAGTCATGTCAATGTATGAGATGTTGCGGGAATTTTATTACATATATTGAACACCCAGACACAAAACAACCATAAATATCAATATATAAATATTTTTCCTGGGTGAGGGTCGAACCCACGACCTATGCGCACAATAAAGGATCACTACCATCTGCGCCATCGGGCTAGTCAGATACTAACAGATGGCGGTTTAAGGTAATTGAATAAGTTTCCAAATAAACTCAAGGTAACAGCATCGACCGGACACAATTTTACTACGTACTCGAAGGAAGTCGGGGCGGGCGGCTAGTTAGTTATATATTTCTTAATAACGGATGAGTTTAATTAACTAATATTAGATTAAATCCTGTCAGGTGCTTCATTAAGGTAAGAACATATAAATAACGATCCTCTCACGTACTCCTTCCTAATAAGTATTTCAAAGCCTGGTGATAAGCAGCTAGGTAGTTTATGAGGAAATACAATACCGCGAAGTTGTTATTTGCAACTGCTGCATATAAAGTTGAAAATTCAATTAGAAAAGATGAAAAAAAGACCTTATTAACCTAAGCTACATACGCGGTATTGAAGTATCATCGACGATATAGCGATTTTAACTGGTCTGATTTGAGTTCAAGTGCGATAGTGCCCACTGCACACGCGCAGCTCGCTGCGTAATCGAGAATCGTTAATCGAATCAACATGAACGATCGAGCGCATCTAATCGTACAGTTATGTAAATTGCAATCATGGTACACGTATTTGAAATGTCAAGGTGAGGTATCAATGTCGACTTTTTATGTTGTATATACTGCACGATACTAAATCTAATGATTTTAATGCTGTTTTCTCTTACGCGAATTCGAGGCAACAGTTAAATATTGCTTATTTTGCTCGTGGGTTGGCTTTACCTACCAACGAAGTGGAATTGTACTTCCCCTTGTACCAGGTGTATCGTAAGAGGCGTATCCACTCTAAATTTATAATATCATCATAATTATACCAGTCCACTGCTGGACATTGGCCTCTTCAAGAAAGGAGGTTTTTTGCCCATAATTGCCGCACTGGGCGAGCGTGTTGGCAATCGCAGAGAATAGCTTTCGCAAAGAGGATGCTGCTGCCCATCTCCACCCTGAGCATTTGTTTAGTTGCGCTGTTCCGAATGGATATACCGCTATCTGTCACCTGATGCAATGGGAGGTACTATACTAATCTGCCGGTACCTCACGGTAAATAGGGTAACTCAAATAAATGCGATGCAATTATGAGCTAAATTCTCCTTTCATAAGGAGGCCTGTTCTCCAGCTGTGCACATTCTGCGGCTGAATTAATGATGATGATAATGAGTCTACACCTATGCAGATCTGATAAATTTAGCAATAAATAACACATTTTATTCCGGTTGATTAGACGCCTTATCAGAAAAAGAAAAAAAAATCAGATTTCCATAGCAAAAGGGATTTTTTTTAATTGTGTCCAGAACAATGTATGTAATGTTTTTTTAATCCAATTCATTTAATATATTAAACAACTACATAGCTTTCCTGCATATCGTGTCCAATGGGAACAAATTATATCGGCCTTTAAAGTAGTTTTTCTTTCCCTAGTATTCAAGCTACGTGCATGCCAAAGTGAATCAAAATCGGTTTGAGGGTTAAGCCTGAAAGAGTTAAACAACTAAAAACAATAATAATAAAATTACATACATATATTAAAAACTTAAGCGATTGTGTGTGTGTTTTGGTGGGTAGGTGTTGGTGTATGTGTTTGTTCACGCGTAAATTCTAGTACTAACTACTTAATAGTTACTAAGCTAACTTAATAGTTTTAACACTCCTTCTGTTTCCGAATAACTCCAATTCAGTAGCATCCGTGATGAGTTTTTGGTTTCTCACGTCAAGAGAAACCAAAAACTCATCACGGATACACACAAGTGACTAAGGTTTTTATTTTACACCTTAGTCACTCAACAAAACCTTCCCTTTCCGACAAGCTTGATTTCGTCATGTTGGCTTCCCTGTCGCCGACGCATTTTCCGATACGGTTTGACTACAGGCCGGACATACTCGACATGGCGCTCCTGAAGAATGTGGCATTGACGCTGCATTCTATAGAAACGATTTATGACTTGTCGTCGTACCATATGCCGGTCAAATTACAGTTAGGTCCCTCCGTAGGTTCCGCTCCGGAATGGTGACAATGGTGGACTGGAGGAAGCTCGGGAAAACACTCGCAG
The DNA here is from genome assembly GCA_020976665.1 of Heortia vitessoides. Taxonomy (NCBI): domain Eukaryota; kingdom Metazoa; phylum Arthropoda; class Insecta; order Lepidoptera; family Crambidae; genus Heortia; species Heortia vitessoides. Next base: position 3,738,119 of record JACJUM010003085.1, on the reverse strand, counting down.
CTACCGACGCTCCCCTATTGAACTCGATCCCGAAAACAATCGTAACAAGGCAGGACACCGCTTTCGCGATCGACGCTCTAGCGAGTCACTTGACGGATGCCGTCAGGGGTGCGTCCAAGTAGGTTCCGGCGGTGAGAAATCATCGTCTGATCTTGTCCGAGGTTGTCAATGCTCATTAGAGACAAGAAAACCGCTATGCGGGCGTACGCCGTCTACCGCACCGAGGCAAACCGCCTTCGCATGCGCTCCCTTCAGTACGCTGTAAGGGCGCGTATTAACGAGGTGCGGGATTCCCGGTGAGGAAATCTGCTCGAGGATCTATACCTCAAGTCCGACAAGACGGCGAACATGCCCACCAACCGATCCGATATGTCTGCGCCCGCGCCCGCGCCCGCGCCCGCGTCTACGTCCGCCGCCGCCGCCGTCGCGTTTACAGACGAAGAAAAAGCCGAGTGCTTATCGGACAGTTTAAAGTCGCAGTGGTCGCTTAGTACGCTCCCTCCGACTCCGTCGTTCGTAGAGAATGTCGACGAAGAGGTCGAGAGCATTGTTCACGGCGCCGCAGTTAGACCTGGTCACCGTAGATGAGGTCCGCGACGTCATTTGCGATCTTAAAGTTAAAAAAGCTCCCGGTTCGGACGGAATAACAAATCACGTCCTCAGAATTCTCCCCGCCCATCTCATTTGCCGCTCGTAGCAATTTTCAATGCGGCAATGTCCAACTGCGCGTTCCCTGACGCGTGGAAAGACGCCATCGTCATTGGTATCCGCAAGCCCAGCAAAGATCCCAGAAATCCCACTTCTTATAGGCCCATTAGCTTGCGTTGTTCTTTGACATTGCGAAAGCTTTCGACAAAGTCTAGCATAACGGCCTAGTTTTTAAGCTCCACTTTCAAGTCGTGCCGGCCAGACTCTGCCTCATCATGAAAGACTTCCTCTCGAACCGATCGTTTAGGTATCGCGTCGAGGGTTCCGACTCCCGTAAACATCCTATATCAGCCGGCGTCCCCCAAGGATCCGTGCTCTCTCCACTTCTATTCGCGCTCTACGTGAACGACATGCCTAAACGCCTCCAGCGCGCGGTCAATGTTTTAGGCGACTGGTTCCACAAGAGGCGTATCGAAGTGAACCCCGAGAAGAGTGCCGTCATACACTTCTCGAGGTCCAATCCTGGGTCAATAGAGTCAAATACCTAGGTGTCAGGAATAGGGACCTCCTACATATTAGGTAAGCTTAATTTCTACATCGGCTGTACAAGTAGGATGTCCCTCCGCCACTAGAGGACTATCTACAAGGTCTGCATCCATTCGGTGATAACATACGCGAGCCCCGTATTCGCTCACGCGGCCCCGTCACAGATACAGACGCTTCAAGTGGTACAAAATAAATTCATGCGGAGGGCGACCGACGCCCCGTGGTACATCCGTAATCTAAGTTTGCACCGCAATCTCGATCTGCCGACGATCCGCGAAATATGAAGAAAGCGTCGCGTCGTTTTCTTGACGGGGCATCGAACGATGCCAATCCATTAATAGCCTACTCCGGAAAGTACGTTGCAAGGAAAAACGTCCACGTCCGGCATTGTAGACCGCGTCACGTCTTAGACGATCCGCCTGATAAGATTACCGCGAAAATCGCAGCCCCTCCCCGCCCTCTCACTGGCACAACGCGATCGCTAGCTTCTGCATATGCAGTAGCGGGGATGAAAGCAGGCATCGGACCTCTCATTTATGAGAGGCCCCGCCCTCTTTTTCGGTGGCGCGGAGTGGAAATGACGTCTGAGTAGTCCAGCAATAGATTAAAAAAAAACCTACAAAACCTGATTTTTCTAAGATACTATTCAGCTTTTTTAACCAAGCTGAGAGCAGTCTGTGCTTGACATATAACTTATTCTCTATGATCTATGTATAGTTATCAATTTAAAAAAAAACATCCATATTTTTACCATAATATTATTAAATCCGAGTTGAGATGCAACCTACATTTTATACCAAAACATAAACAGGGTCCATTCTTGTATCAAAATGTCGCTTTTCATGTATCAAACTATATTTATGGCTTTATTTTATTGCTTACTTGTGACCCGGCCTTACTCTGGTATGTTACAAAGGTACCGATCAAATCTGTATTTTTGTCATACAACCCTATCTTATTTATTGAATATATGTATATGTGAACATCTGAGATCGTACAACGGCAGGTAACAGTATAATTGCACAAAATAATAGCATAGCTCAAAGTCGAACCGGCCGGGATGGGTAGTCATACTTAACGATTACCACCACGCCTGCCCAGCATGGAAATGATAGGCTTTTCGTTGGGAGCAGCAGACATCTTAGAGGTGATATGACAAGTACACGGTCTACATAACCTAAGTGCCACCGTAAAGTATAGACTACTAGGATTTCACAACCGCCCCAGCAATCTAATGTCTTGAGTAGTTATTTCACTGCATCTTAAAACCGGACCACGGTAATGCGACCGCCACCTATTTGGCGGTACAAATAAATGAGTTCAATGTACTATGTAACATACTGTGGGTACTAATTTTAAAAAAGTTTAAAACCTACCTAAATGTTCCTGCTAAAGAGGAACTTGATAAAAGAGACCGCGGGTGGATATTCTCTTTAGGAATCATAAGTTATATTTTTATGATATCAACCTGGGTGTAATGTGGCGATCGCCCTTTTTAAGTAAATGAAAACCGATAGGTGTTTGATAATGTAAATTAAATGTTATAATAAATATTGAAAGAAGTTTTATCAACGTTACAATTTTGGGTAAACCATAAAAGTTTATAAATTAATAACGATTATAAAATTATATAATTTGGCAAACCCTTAATTTAATTGCAAAACCCCGACATAAAACAGGTTCGCAAAGCAAAAACCGTTACACTTCCGTGGACAATAAAAGGCAAATAAAAATATTTTTACAGCGTTTGCCTTGTAAAAAAAATATATATTGCACAATAACGCCATTGCACGATCATAAAAGTCCATATGAAATACAACACACATCATAAAGCTATAAAAAATCCTTTGTTTAACTCATGAAACGTGAAAGACGACAACGATTAATAATCTTGGGCATTGCTAATTTACGTTTCGTAATGTATGAATCGGAATTAATTTTAGAAGTGAGTTATTTTGTTAGATAATCGTTAGGTGAATTTTAGGTTTCGACCGCATAGCGTAGCATCCATCCTTATTGCTGCTAGGAAATTAGTTATTTTTTTAATTTTCTTCCACACAGCGAAAGCGTTTTTACGAACGGTTTATCGTCTACAGAAGATACATTGTTTTCAGTTTTACAACAACTGAACAACTTTACAGTATTTTGATTTTTTATACTAAATAATAAATTAAAAAATCGAAAAAGTTTATTAAACCGCGTTTTACTCGTAAAGCGTAGTGTAAACGTCAATTTTAAACACAGCTCAGACGTAATCAAAAATTGGGCTGTCAAATAAAAAAATGTGATAAATCACATAAAACAAAGAAATTCAACCACCCAAAATCTTTAACATTTATAACATTAATTTATACTTGAAATTGGTGACAACCAAACAAATGCATCAGTTAATAATTCGGTTCGAAGCATCAGCAATACCAACCTGTATAGATCTTGTACAGAGACTCCAGGAGCCCTTGCACAATCTTCGCCGAGGATTGCATCTGGACACCACTTAAGCACTCAATAGAAACACTACAGATATTACGTAAACTAATCAACGATTAACAATGGTGCAACATTATAGGCTAATTTTATCAGATGTGATAACCTGAAATTGGGGCCATCTTGAATTTAAGTTGCATACATCCTTTTGAAAAGCTGTAAAAAAAATAACGCATAACCTAACACGAATGTATCAGAAAGAACAGAACAAAAGGAAAACGCTAGTATTACAATGACCTTACAGAGGCCGAGACAAGCGCACCTCATAAAAATAACTCCACGTAAGTAACAGATTCCAAAGATGGGAGCGAACAAATAGTATCGATGGATACCGAGATAAAAGCAAATGAAGATGCAAACAAGAATTGACTGTAAGTATCGGAGGTGAATGACCCCAATGATGGACAGTACGGTGGCCAAATTGAAGTAACGGGATTACCGGATCGTTATCATCAATCAGATTTGCGTAACTATCTGTTAGCAATTACATCTCCAAGTCGAGTAGGCCGAACCACTGGCTGCGCGGAATGTAGTGCAGCAATGTACAGTTAAAAGCGATAAGGATAAAGAAACCCGAGGCAAAAACAAAGTCAAGGTGCACGGTAATTAGCAGTTAAACCTTGTGAATAGCTTTGGCCAATGGCAAATCGTCTCTTCACAAAGTTTAAAGAATGTAAACAAAACAAAAAGATGGTGAAAAAACGAAGTTTTAGTCAAAACCAGCTATTAACTATGAAAATGAAGAGCTTATTGCCAAACATTTGCCGATAAAATAAGAAAGAATATAACCACACCATAAAATCATACCATAACTGTTTCGAAATCTTAAAAACTTCGAGTAACATTCGGACAACAAAGACTCTGTATAAGGTTCTATCAATAGAGATGACATGGCATATTTAGGGCTCGATTAACATAAAATTTTGTTTACAAACAATAAAAGTAATGTAATAGGCAAGGTCAGCAACGTAATCCGTGGTGTACGCCCACGGGCTACGACAGAACTGACCACGGCATTATATTTGAGTGTACATGACCAACGTGCATTATAGCCATAGTGACGAAACTAACGTGGGTGGGAGGAAACTACGCTGCATGATTGATTAAAATGTGAAGCAATCTGATACTTGCAAAGTCATATGTGCCCTTGATTTTTAAGGTTATCCGGAGACCCGTAACAAATTTATTAAAATGAAAAAAAGAGATTGAAGACTTTGAATATCAGAAATCATATACCATCGCTAAAGACATGTCTGAATAGACGTGTAAAATATACTATATCGTTGTTGGCACTGGCACCTGAATATGTCAAAAACATTAAAGAAACTCTTCCCACGATAATTTTTCATATATAATAAGGCGAATAATGCGTATACCGAAACCAAATGACTGCGCAGTTCCTCTAAATTTTTCAAAACACGTTTGCATAAACCTATTGTAAGCTAACAGAAATCTTTATAGCTATTTGTCAACGAAACAAAGACGCTCAAGATAATCATAATTTACTGTCATCTATGGTAATCTCGTATGATATTATGTCAAGTGTGTTTGTTTCGAAGACATTAGCAGTTAAGAATAATATATTGATGTACCATTGAAAGGTCGAGTCAGACACGTCTCAAATATAATAAAAGAAAACATAGCAAATATAAACTTCTGAAACAATTCGCGTGATATAGTGAAGACATAAAATCGGGCAATAGAAGATAATATATTTTCGAAACAGTTATTACACGAGTTGAAAAAGTTATGATCCAAGTCAAAGGAATTAGGAAACAAATGAAATAAACAAAGTCTCCTGTCATCTTATTCATATATTGATTGCTACAGCAATAAAAGATTAGTCCTGGGTCCACAAATAATATAAAAAAACTTGAAATACAAATAACCATAAAGGTTTTTATGGACAACGATATAGACAGCATTCTGTAGTTTGTAATGTCGACGATAAAAATAGACGCGCCAATAACAATGAATAAGTAAATGAAGACTCAAATGAGACGTCGACATGAATGCGCGGTAGAATTAGACACACACGAAAGCCATTGCAAATCGACCAAAAGAATGTCACAGACACAAATGAGTTGCCATTGAACGGCGAACTTTTACTGAAGGTTATTAGCTCTTATATTTTCACATATCGTTTGATGTTTTAACTCCACCGTACAATAACCAGACTGCATTACTAACATACTTTGCTGTCTCGATGTATTTGCGGACGAAGTCTGTTAGTCCTTTTGTCGGCAGACAGACGAAATTAGACTATCCTTCACATTCACCTGCTGTATTTCATCTCAGATCTAATTAAATCTTATGTCAATCGATTCCCTTTAGAACTAAATGAAATCATTAACAGGGCGCGAACTAGGCTGTACTATTTGTTCATCTGCTGTCGACGTTTGCTCTTAATGTGGAAGGCGCCAGATCGGTATGCTCTCGTTGATGCGGTAGGATAATCCAGTAACTGAAAGACACTAATACACTGACAATTGACAATTGGATTCACAATATTTCACGGATCAACGGAAAACATCACTATCAAAGCATAGAAAAGAGAAAGCACTGGCACGCATGTTCTAGAACACAAAATTCAAATCACTGTCACATCCTGGGATTTTCGCGCGCAGTTCTTTCAACGCATGTTCGCGTCCCGCCGTCCGGGCGAGCATGTAGCGGTTCGCGCGCCCGCGCCGTCCGCGGTGTGCCACACCGCTGCCGGCACTGGCTACTTACTGGGATTATTTATAAATTCCCGCAGACAAGGGTCGTAGAATTTTGCACGAATCTGTGGTATGCTAACGCTAATGACTGCACCGGGTCGCCGGAAGCCGTTCGCTCGACCGGTAGAAGCCGTCGGGTTCGTTTTGTGTTAACGATTTCTGATCGCTAACTCCTTAGTTCGCTAAATTGGATTCATTTGTTTCGGCATAGAACTATAATATATAAGATATAATTAGATGTTAATCTTTGTACTATAATATTGCAAACTGCAGACATAAATATTAAGATAAATCATATTAACATCCACGAGACAGCGCCAAATAGTTCGACATTGACTTGAACTTTTCCCACATATTTTCGTGAAGGTATAGATCAAATTTCGATTACGCAACTGTCGTAATATAGTAAATAGTTTCCGTGGCCCTGGTCGCCCACCTGGACAGGTGTCTCGAAGCAAGCCAAGCTGAGAACACGTGGGTGAGATATAAATACCGACGAATTCGCTAATTGATGGCCAGTTTTGATAAATAACTTGTGATGAGATTATAACAACAGCTATTAAACATTTTGATGTAGCTAAACCTACAGAGTGCACGTGTAAAATATAAAGATACATTAAATTTGTCACACGTATTATCAACAGATGGGTCTTCGCCTCTGGCCTTCGTGTTAGATGAGCTCGGGTGCCAAAATATATATATTCTCAATCATCCATTGTTTTCAGTTGGATCGACATCTACATAGCATAGAATTAGCGCAACCACTGCAACAAGTCCCAAACTTCTATCCATGTTTCAGCAGATACATTGTACTTTAACAAATGTAACAAAGAGTGTAATATGCGAAAATCGTGGAACGCATTCATCAGCGACAACAGCGCACAATACTAGAGTATGGAAAGCGACATTTTTCAAACGACGCAAAAATAGATCAATCACGTTGTTTCCATTGGCGCTAGCACTGTAAACCAACAAAAATCTGGCTCCGATACTTCCAATGAATCATCGGCCAGACAAAAGATTCAGCGGTTGGCACCATTCGCAATTCATACTTTCTGTTCTTGACAAATGACTGCTAAAATTAAAAGCAATGAGACTATTTTACGCTACGTAACACACCAAACAAGACCTAGTTAAAAAAAAACAACGAGTCTTGAGGACAGTATAATATTATTAGCAAACGAATATGGTATCTACATGAATGAAATTGAAGCACATCAAAATTGATTACAGCGGACACAAAGGCAAAAGTTGAAATCGGAATTCGTATTTACATTGAAAACTATAAACCTATATAGCATAATAATAAATCCAATATCTGTAGAATATTCGATAGGCAAAATAAACATCAGCAACCAACGTTTCCATTACTTATCGCAATTTTATCAATTCCAGATAATATTATTGACAGATCGCAATAGCTTCATGCCTGTATGATTGCATGCCATGCCTCGCGTACATTGCATCGTTCTTAAGAGAGCTCGGGATTTGAAAACTATTCGAATATCAATGCATACGTGACATGGCGACACGGCAGCATTCTTTCATCAGTGTACTGAGATAGCTGACAGAAGGTAGGAATGTCTTTCAACGACTATAACCGCGTGACTGACAGACAGACATGACGCCCTTGTGGTATTTGTATTCGGAACAATCTATTTAAGTCTAACACTAGACTTTGCATCACTGTGAAATTTGTTTTTACGAATCCGTCCTATGGCTTCGGTTAAATTCGCATGTTTATTTAAATAATACAATTTTTATATAATTTTGCTCTTGATATAATTTTTTTTGTGATTTGTGACATTAATTGCCTATTTTTGATTCTTTATTTCAATGATATTTACGAGTAAAATGTTTTTTTTGTACTTCATTTCTGATAATAGCGTAAACCGTTATCGCAACTCTGTAAAAAACACACAAAATTTAGTATATTTAACTGCACACAACGCGTATGAGACGTCAATAAGTACAAGTCAAATGAGGAAGGTTTAACCGGGCTTATTAAGAATGCTTGAATTCTCTTTAAAAAAGAACGATGTTGCTTGAGGCGCATATCTATCGGGTTCTAATCCTCTAACCTACTCCTACAGATCGGAGCAACGTGTTTCTTTCGAACAGCCAACGTGCATCAGGTGGATGACGCAGAGCAGCGGACAACAAAGACGTAACATTTCATAACGTTCGGGCCGTAACTCATGCTTTATTTCTACTATTTACGATTCCAGTTTTGGGAAACAGCTGTCGTGACGCGGCACCACGCATCTTTATCGCCCATTAACTGTCCAGCACTTTTCTGTAGAACTATAGGTAAAGTCTAAATGTTTTAAACGTGATGAATTCTGTCTTAGAATATGTTATTATTGAAATATATTCGCTTGAAGCACACGGCTATAGATTCTTTTAAACAAGATTTGCTATATCTAAACGAACGACTGATTCTGCGTTTAGTTTAAATTTGGTTAAAATAATCGGCTATGTGAATTTGGCACCCGACATTAAAAAAATATCTTCATCTCCTATCAATAGAATCCATATTCAGATAGTGTGAATTATTAAGTAAAACGTTCCAATATTGTTATTTCACTAAACTTCTAGGGTGGACCAGCATGAATAGACTGCATATTTTTCTTTTTTATTATTGTTGGCCAGCTAAAAATGTATTTTAAAATCCCGCAAAGGCAACCAATTTTGTGAAACAATAGCATGACCGCCAGCTTCCCTTTTGTTTAATTTTTAATGTATTCTTCAAGTTTCCCAGATTCCAACTTTCAAAGCAAAATCCCGAGAAGAATTATTTCTCGTAGTAAATTTATCAGCGTCGCTACCACAGCGAGGCGCTGTAAAATGCGTAATCTATGTGTTGGCAAAGCTTTTTATGTCCTGTACTTTATTTAATCCGATTCGAGACTCTGGCTTTTGAGACATGAAAATTAAGAAAAAATCTACGGAACTATGTAAATTAATTCTGAGTCATGTTGAGACGAAAGTTAAACTATTTGCATTTATAATTGTCGAACAAGTTTGGTATCTTGCCATGATCACTCTAATTAGGCGGTAATCCAAACAGTTATTGAATAACCGATAATCAACTAGTTATTAAAATTAATTACTACATAATTTGAATGGCCAGATAAAATCTAAATTTATATGTTGAATGTGAATGAACTGGTTTATTTGTTTTAAAGTCTATACCTGCTTTTTACTAGCGAGTCTATATAAACAAGGCCTATTTCAGTACCACAAATGGACTTTCTAAGGCAATGACCAACATTGTTTATTATTTTCTAACCAAACGATATTAAACATGACTATACTTATACGGTTTCAACATAACTCCAGCAGCATGTAATTTGCGGTAAGAAATAGTAGCACTATTGAGTAGGTAATGTTTCCATGGGTTCGCGGAAGCTTTTTATGCTTTTAAATAGTTATTGGAAAACATACAAGAAGTGCATAAACGGTTAATAGTAAATTGTTAAATATCTCAATAAGTTATATCATACGACAGTCTTAATCAAGCAACAGTTATTTATACAGAAAATATTCAACCATTTTTTTTTATTTTTATAAATGTTTGTTCGTAATTGAACCAAAAGTCCGAATCAAACACAGAAGTTGAATTGGGTAAAAGATTCATATTAACGTTCGAAATATAGAGAGCAATCAAAATTTCAAAGTGCGAACGGTTCGATTCAAAATAAAAAAAAAAGATTCTCTGAGGTATCGGATACAACTGACCGTCAATTGTTTCTGGCATTCGGTAAATAAGTTATATAACAGACTTGTTGCTACCAGTGTTTTTTAAAGCTTTTATGCGTGTGCGTGCAAATGTTTACGTGGATTTCTGTTTCACGCACACGTGTGAAAGCAATTGAGCTCGTGCAGTGGCTTCCTCTATGATGTCATGCATGATGCGAAATTGTGCTATTCCTGCGAAAGGCGGCATCATTGCCGTATTTGGGTCGTGACAATTGTTCTATTGTCTGTTGTTGCGTTAATTTGAATATTTAGTCGCCATGTCCACTCTGTTGGAAACATTGAGGTATCTATCTATAAACACTCACTCTTAGTTTAATCTACATGAGGTGAAAAGAAAACAACTCTCAAAGGTAATGTTGCTTAATAATAAACAACTTTTATTCTACGCTTGTTCATAAATTTGGAACGAATTCATGTTTTGATACAGATTGCTTTTTATTTTCCCAACATCATCTCCTGATTGATACATTGACCTGATTCCGTGATAAGTCGCTTAAACCATTTGTGATAAGGAGCTCAGACATCAGAGGAATCAAAAATATACCACTTAAATACATATATTTATCACCCAAACATAAATACCATCGTATAAGTATTTGTCCTGGATGGGAATTAAACCCACGGCCTTTTGGGCACAATATAAGATCACTAACATCTGCGCCATCAGTTTCGTCATTTCCATCCAAGATCTGTGTCACCTCGTTTCGGTCATATCATGTCATATATATATAACTAGCTGTGCCCCCGACATCATCCACGTGGAATAGTTTTATTTTTTGGGTACAAAACCTCTTTACCTTAAATTATAGAAATAAAAATAAAAACTTTGAATGTCATGTTTATTTATATCGAATCAATAGCTTGAAAAATAAGTTTTAAGTTTCTAGCTCCAAAAATAACGATACTTTGATACAACTTTTCATCCCCTTTTCGACCCCTCAAAACCCTTCTTTCGAATAAAAAAATTGCCTTTGTCCTTTCTCAGGGTCTAAAGATTGTCTGTGTCAAATTTTATCAAAATCGGTTTAGAGGTATAACCGGGAAAGCGAAACAGACAGACAGAGTTACTTTCGCATTTATAATATTAGTAGAGATTATCGAAAAATATATAATTCTTAAATTATTTCATATCATATAAAAAGTTTTAGCTAAATAACTTTAAATATTAAATATACTACACTGCCTCGAAATAAAAGTGATTAAATAAATAAACAGATATGTAAAATGAAAGTTCAGAAGTGTAATTGATACAAGAAATATATAAATGGTGGTAAAAACAATTTCTGTTAGAAGCGAAAGAATTTGTTAGGAGATTATTTAAGGTTAATTAACCAGATTAGTATTAGATCAGTGCCGTGCTATACCGGCAGAATAAATTAGTACCTCCCACTGCACCAGGCGACGAAAGAGGCGACTAAGGTACCAAAACCGACAGTTAGCGGTATATCCATCCGAAACAGTGCAGCTCAAATTCACAGGGCGGAGATGGGCAGCAGTGTCCCCGTCGCTAAAGTTGCGCTCTGCGATTGCCAACACGCTTGCCTAGCGCGGCAATTATAGGCAGAAAACCTCCTCTCCTGAAGAGGCTAATGTCCAACAATGGACTTCCAATGGCTGGTAAGATGATGATGAGGACGATAAACCAGACCTAACTACTGCTTATTGTTTTTATAACATGTGTTATTGATAAAACATGTTTGAATAAAAACAAATATATGGAATACGCATATTTCATCGATCGACTCATCGATCTTTGATTTCGGAAACAGTTCTAAAACAGAGGAAGTCGTGGTTTTAAATACTAAGTAGTCACTCACGAGTTGTATATTCTATTTTAAGATATTGAAATTTTAAATAGGTAATCAAGTTTTTATATGTACGAGACTTCAAGCTCATCCACCTATAGACATCCAAATAAAGAGATTCTAAAAAACCTGTTCACTAAATACAGTAAAAAATACCATCTTCATTAACAACGAATCACTCTGTCTATTAGTGAAGACTTCTCAGAGTCCGATATGGTCTAGTGGCTAGGATACCTGGCTCTCACCCAGGAGGCTCGGGTTCGATTCCCGGTATCGGAATACATTTTTTTTCTGTTAATACAGAATAGTATGTTTTACAAGAATTCACGTTGTATACTTTGGGATACCCGTGAGCAAAATTGTTGTTGTATTTTTTCCGTACCCATATACGAGGAATGGGCAAATGGATTTTACTACAGACGATATTTGGTCGCCACGTGTTTCTTCTAAACAGGTTGTATTTTTTTATTATACAAGAACGCTTATTAAGCATTGACCATTATAATCGCTTTTTATTTTAATAAGGATAGTATTTCAGAATACAATTATAGGATTTTACGCAGATTAAGATATAAATATGGCATTCAATCAGAAACAATCTTACCGCACTGGCCTTCATTATCAACTTCTAGTATATGTGACATACCTGTAATGAAATAAAAAACAAATCAGCACATCTCAATTAAGATAAGACCCGCTATAAAATAAAATCAAGAACTACCGCTTTACTACCGAAAAATTAGAATTTTTCGAAATCGTTTATAGTTAGGTTACACATTTTGAAATAAATTAACAAATCAGTTGACTTAATAATCATTTAATGCGTGCCCTACCAAAATTTTGAAACGTAATTTGTTAACGAAATCAATGTAATTACTATATGACTTTTAATAACAAAAAATATTTAAGATCATAAAAGATAATAGCAGCACATTTAAATCAAATTATATCATAAACAAAAATCGTATTTGATAACACCATAAATGATTATCGCAATAAAGTCTCATTAATCCCAAAATATTCCTCATTTAAAATATGGTTGCAATAAAAATAAACAGTTAACGTGACTCATAATACCTCGTCATATAAAAACAATTATATGACGTTAATGTCGATAAACAATTAATGAATATAGGTCACCAATTAGCCTTCCGTTAATAAGGCAAAAATCAAAAAAATATCGCCGATTAATTAACCTGATTAATAAACGCCGAAGAAGTGTGAATAGGAGGAGGGTCACGGGGTTCCGTATATTATCACACAAACACATACACAAATTTATGACAAGTCATTTCAGTAGTCATCGCTTAGGCTCTATTTAGCTGATTTATCATTAGCTAAACATGAACTTCCGCGTTTAAAATCTTCGCATTAAAATGTATTTATAACAAACAAAAAGGAAAATGATTATAAGTATATACATACTAATATGTTTAAATCAACGTGCACAAAAAATCTTAACAAGTATTGAACTTAGTGTACAAAGAGTTCAATAAAAATTGAGAGATTTTAACAGATTGAATTTTATTTGTAAAACCGAGTGTACCTACATAGTGTTTTGACAAATTTTATTATCGGAATTTATATAGTAAGCATTCTGAAAGTTTATATTTAATAATAGCTTACAAGAAAATTTCTATACATAGGCGGTCCCGTTCGCTCAGATAGTAGTAATCCTATCTTGTGCGCCAGCGGTGGTGGGATCGATCGCCACCCAGAGCAAATACTTTATTTGTATTTGTTCTGTGTCTGGGTATTATAAGTATTATAGATTTAAATTTCTTTGTTGTCTATTATGCGTAACACGTGTGTATTCAGCTACTACGTCAGAATCCGTTAACGCACGAGATGTCATGTGAATTAATTTATTTGCAATATTTATATTATTAGTAATAGCAGCGCGTAAAGTTGTAGAACAAACTTAGTATCATTTATGCTACGATGTTATTGCTACTAACGTGATGTTATATAGCCTGTAGCCTTCCTCGACAATTGGACTATCTAACACAGAAATATTTTTTTAATATCGGACAAGCGGTTTCTGATATTGGCGCATTAAAACAAACAAACATAATTTTATGAGGCTACAACTTTGCCTTTTTCGAAACAGAACCCTAACACAACAACGCAAGCTGAATCCTTGGCCGAGAGAACGCAAGAGGCGTAATCGAGAAGTAGTCGAGCATTTTATGGAACGAGTCACGACAATCGACTCGAGTAATCGATGTAAAATACAATCAGTAAAGAGGTCTGAGGTAATTGAAAGCACACAGCGCGCCGCGTTTTTAGTGATTCCATAATATGACATGCACACCGTTAAGTGTACCGATTTAAGAGTTGTTAAGTGCACTCGACTATGTTTATGTTTTTTATAGTACTTACAACCATATATGCATGCGTGTAAATTATTCGATTGTGATTTCGGAATCGAGAGATCCAATAACAGCTGGGGTAAATCAATTCGTATTTAAACGTGTTGCTCAGTTATGTAGAATACTTTTACCTTTATACTGAACTTACGGATCGAGTCGGCCATTTATTTTTAGCTGAAAATAATAATTATAAAAACTTACCGCGTAACTTAGAAAACAAAAGTGACTAATTCGCTAAGTATATATTACTATAGCGTATTTTGAAATTATTTATTTACAATAGTTACTACATACATCTACACAACCTCTATTACTCTATCAAAATGTATAAACTTATTCTGAACTTAATGCAATAAAAAAACTTAGTCGAGTAAAAAAACCATAAAGAGGTAATTACCAAATTTATTTTGTAATGTTATGTTAGTAACCTACCTCATTCCATCATTCTTCTTTATTTAATCCGATAGGTATCTAGGTAGGTTTAAATACTGTTAAAAACATCAAAACTGCATCTACACAAATCTGTAAAGTTATGAATGTGGCCAAATTCCTAACCTAATTAACATCTCTATTAATCTTTGATGAATTCTGCGGAATAAATGAAAACAAAAGAAACTCGTATGCAAAATTCCTATAACAACAAGATAACTAGAAGTTTTATTTCTAAGCAGAAACAAATGAATCCAATTGATTGCAATAAAGCATGCCGTATTGTTGATAATCAACAATATTTACTGATTAACCACAGCCATTGTTCTTTATTTTGCAACGAATTCCTCACCGCGTCTCTATTCTGCCAGTGATTGTTTAAAATCGATTTAGATGCCAATCGATTACATCGTGCAATCGATTACAAGCGCCGGCTGAGCGGTGCACGTGTTTTATATGACGCTATTGATTACACGATTTTAGAGTCGATAACGGCATTGACTTTATGAGAGTATAATAATAATGCAGTCGCGTGCCCACTCGAGCGAGCTAGTGAGCAAATAGTTTATCACATTACCAGAATGGTTCGGGCGGGTTCATTGATGTGATTCAGCCTTGCAGACAGCAGGCAATGACGTCTAGGTTCTGTGAATCCATGTATCATCATCATATCAGCTGTTGTATGTCCACCGCCGGACTTAGGCTATATTAGAGTAATTAGTCTAGGACTTGCTTTTGAATTTTGAAAGTAATTTAGTTTTTATTTATTTTATTGACGATTCGACATACATAGTGCAATAAGAGTAAAAATTGTATGTTGACGTTACTCTAGTAAATACCCCCCAAATAATTCGTCTTATTATTTGGGAGTTTATAATACAGGCTTATCAAGCCTGATGACTATACGGGGTATCGCCCTTAGGTCTCAGCAACTTCGTTTCCTTACGACATCTGGTAAAGAGTCAAAATGCCAGCCATTGGAAGTCCACGGCTGGACATAGTTCTTTAGCCCACAATTTCCGCACTAGGCAAGCTGCTGCTCATCCCGCCCTGTGCATTTGAACTGTACTGTTTTGGATGGATATCCGCCATCTGTCGGCTTTGGTACCTCAGTCGCCTCTAAAGACACTTGGTACAGTTTAAGGTACTATTCTACTCTACCGGTACCTCACGGCACATGGTTAGGGGTAAAGGTATGAAACTGTTATTAAAGATACTAGAGGTTAAAAGTACAATCAAAACTATTAAAAAAAAAGTGACTAATTCCTCCTACGAAATAAGTCATTTATTTCGTAGGAGGAATTAGTCACTTTTTTTTATTAAAATTGGATTTTTTTTAAATGCTTACTGAAACATACAGAAATATTTTTTGACCCGTATCTTTTCTGATCTCGTTACTATACGTCGGAAATCATTTTTAAACGTATCATTATGTCCTTTCTTTTATGGCTATAGCAATTTAGGCGTGAAAGCGTAACAGACTTAATCAAATCAGCATTTATAATATTAGTTACGATTAGAAATTCCATATTTTCATAATTAAGCTATAAATGCAGTATAACTTAATCAGATTTTACTAATAACAACGTTAAAACTAATTGGGTATGTAAAACCTTGTTGGTATGTTGAGGTTTATTTTCCATTTTAAAATTTAGCATATTTCAAAGGTTATTTTTATTATTTAAATAATTAAACATATATTGCAAATCGTCATAGCCTATAATTAAGGCATACTATTCATGTAAAAATTAAGTACCTCAGTCGCAAGTTGTTTGTCTTAAAATAAATAAATATAATTGCTTTTTATTAATAAAACGGACTCTACCGCAGCTATAGGTATTAATAGTTAAAAAAATATATTAATGTAACGTTTAACACTTCTGTATAGCCTATTTATTTATTAAATACGTGTCAAAACACAAAATAAAAGTAAAGATCGAACTATAGATCGGTTTTATCTCATCATTACAGCTATACGATTAACATGCGCCGTAAAATCTTTATTTGTATTCGAATAGTGCTCCTACACTGGCTGCCGTTCACATGTAGATTTGATATCGATAACAGTTTAGAAATCGATAAAAACCGCTCTTAAGATACGATTCCAGTAACAATGATAAAATTGAACTGCTGTCATTTAAAGATTATTTTGCTTAAGTGTTCTTCACTGAAGGTCATGTGAAGCTTATTTGCCTTCACATTGATGATTCATTCGTGCTCTGTTTATAATCACTATCATTGCCAAGATTCTTAAGTTAATACAGCATCATAAACAATGACCTCATAAATTTTAAGGGTCGGTAACTAAACGCGACCAACTTTATCTGTCCTAATTATACCTGGTTGCAGATTCATGCATGCAGTTTTACCCTCATTTCCCTGGCAACCCTATTCGCACATTACACACTTCAGTGTTTCTTCGCAGGATATATATGCTAGGAATTGGTATTATAGAAGCATTAAACACACGTTCAAATTCAAGAAGTTTCTAGAAGCTGCTAGGGCTTACAAAGGTATTACTGAAGTTTATGGAAGAGCTGACAGCATTTTTACTTAAGTCTTATCTGTTTACCTCCATGTGCAGGTAAAATAGGAATGGTCTGCATGTTTAAGTAACTATAACTTTCTGATAAAAAAAATACTTCTATTACATGGTTACTTTAGTATTGGTATCAAGCTTCAAAATGATTTGTAATCATTTAATAACACCCTTGTACAGCTACCGTTACCGACCTCTGGCTAGACAATTACATTTCGCTCGAATTCGACCTTAAAACATAGATTGATAGAGACCCAATACGTCGCCTCCGGGCCACGATTTATATTTGACTTTATAGTTTGCACGTGTTAAATTCAAAGCAATCGGACTTCTGTTCATTGCTAGAAACTAGTTAGCGGCGGTAAAGCTGTCAGTTATGACCTATAGTTTCATAGATAGGCAATATTTTATAGACTGATCGTAATGGTAACTTCACATAATTAATTGGTGCTTTGCTTACTGATTCGAACGGTTAAAATAAACAGGAGAAAACAGTTTCTGCTGAATTTACGGTATTTCCGGTTAAGTCCTTTCGACCTGTTCGATTATTATTACAACAGCTGTACAAAGTTTATTGCTAGTCTTAGGTCTCCCCAGGAAAAGGGGATCTTGGTCAATCAATCTTGGCTTTGCCGCGCTGGGCAAGCGTGCTGGCAACCGCAGAGCGTAGCTTGCGCGGAATGCTCTTGCCCATCAGCAACCTGTCGCATTTGAGTTACGTTATTTCTGGTGGATATAGTCGCCTCTTAAGACATCTGCTAAGGAGGGAGGTATCATTCTAATCTGCTAATACCGCTCGGCTCATACGACCTCACGACCTCTGTATTCGGTGGTAACACCAAATGCGTATTTTAAGTAGCTCGTAAAATACCTATGAAGCGAATTGTTGGAAACTCCTATCGCCCTTTTAGCTTTTTAGCTTTGTGTCAAAGTGGCAATTTTCTATTTTTATTTATTTCAACAAGTTTGTATTCTTAATATTTATTTTAATAAAAAAATATAGTTATCCGACAAAACGTTTTTAATTGTCCCTCTATTTAACTACTTCACATTCTTAAAGAAACTCTCAATAATATCTTATCAACCAAATTCTTTGAATCTCCATGCCGAATACCGTTTGTATAATATTATATGTATATATACGTATCATATCATATGTATAACACGAGGAAAGCTCGACGAAAAGAAATGAAGTAGCAAAGGGCGCAGCCCAGTTCGCCCTAGAAGGAGAGAAATGGCGCCTGCCCAGTGTCTTCTGACCTCATGTGTGAACCGCCGTCGACTAACTTTCGATTTCATCCTACGCGTGTTAAGTATGGTACTAAACACTTGACACTTCAGACGTTAAAATAGCAAATATGTTAGGGTTACTTGTTAATTACATACTAAATTAGATAACGTAAATATGTTCTATATAAATATAAGGTAAATATATAAGAAGTGATTAGTAGACAGATATGGGTAATCATACAAATATTACCTTTCTTGGAACCACTCTATAACGTACTCATATAGATAATAGAAAGATAATAATATAATTAATAAATGATGGTCAAGAAACTACATTTTTCTCAACCTTTTCACCACCTTTCGATTAGAGTAATAAAGCTCCATTAGAATATCAAACGTTATGTATACAATAATATCGTATAAAGTATCCATCCTTCAGCTATAGAGCCTCCACGTGTAGTCAAATATTTGAAAGCTTACCAGTTTCTAGTTAAGTGTCTACAAAAAAAGGAAATAAATCGATTGTATCCATAACTAATTCACTAATTCATCCTACGTTACAGCATCATAATTGGTTTAGTAATTTGGTAGAAGATAACTTATTTTATTTTATCCTGAGTAAAAAGGATGTTATTTCTTCATAAGTATCATCGAAGTATGTTATATCTTTCCGAGTTCTAACATATAAATGACAAAATTCTTAACTCTAAAGAAGACCTCTGCATTTCACCATATGTAAGCTACAGCTACAATTCATCTATTAATGACCAACACATTAAAGATAATCTAATAAAGAAAATAAGTAGAACTTTCAAATCCAATCTTACACATGTGTGTTTTGAGAAATGAGGACATAGTATACAGCGTAAAAATCAATAGTACTGAATATTAAAGTGTTAGGGACACCATATTTGCAATGAACCTATGACGCCATATTTCTCATTCATATTATCAGGTCTTCAAATGTGAATCACTGTAGATAATCATTTTAGCGCTGACACGCTAACCAATGCGTGCGTGTTTGCCAAAATAGGTATAACACGTACAAACACAAATAGAGCGTATAATTTGTATATTTGTACATTGATCTACTTAGGTTACGGTTACGCGTTTTTGTCAATAATAAATGTTGGTATCTTTTAACAGTTTTGTTAGGCAATCATCGTGTTAAGCTAATTTTTTTTTTTTAAATTGGAGCATATCTAACATTTTTGGTAGCAATAGTAACAATAAAAGAAAGACGTATCATAAGAAATAATGATTTGGCCATATGATGGAGGACGGTTATCTGATGTGGGTACCAAGAACGAACAGTTGACAGTACAGAAAACCTTTTGCACTTCGGTACCGGTACCCGGTACCGGTACGGTAACCTAACTTGTCGAATTACAGACTAAAGATATGCAGTTTTATAATTAAATTAATCCGTGAAGTTTATTTATAACCAAACTTTATGTCACAATCAATAGTAAATTATTTTAATAACAGTTTCCAAATATAAAGAAATTTCCAAGTATTGAAAGTAGTCTCGGAGAAGCTACGCTTTATATTAATTAAACATAGGCAATGTTAAGTATTTTAGATTCCCTTAATTTTATATATATATATATATCGCATTCATTCATTAAACCTTATTTAGATCGCCAATGAAGAGTAACCAAAAACACCGGACACCCAAAAAAACTGTTACGGTTACTCCACGAAGAGAGGAGCCGGTTCCAAAACAGGAATGTTAAATTATCCCACTATTTAAAACGCATATTGAAACCGCACTTTGGATTATTTTACCTTAAATATTCGGATCAAATTTATGAGGAGTTTGAATGGTAAAAACCAAGTTAATTAAAAACATTAATACTAGAAATGTGAACGCTAAAGTAAATGGGATTGTAACGAATAATGCCAACCACCTAGACCACCGAAGACAATAATAAACTACACATAAGGTGGATCCCGCGGGATTTTGGATTTGATTTTGTTTGGTTTGGCTTAGATAGCTGAACAACATAGAACAATGGTGCAGATGATAGATCTTGTGCGCCAAGGATTGTTAGTTCGAACCCCACCCAGGGCAAATATTTTTATGATGAATATTGATATATGTTAAGTGTCTGGGTGTTATTTATACGTATACACCTACTACACGCCTGTGTCCCATCGGGGTAGACAGAGACTATGGATCATCTCTCTCGCTTCCTTTACCTGCATTATTAGCTCTTTCATACTTGCTCGTTTATTCTTAGTACGTCTGACCTGGCCTTTATTAAATACTTCTGTTATTCCTTATATATGTATCTGTATTATATTTGTAATTATGTATATCCGTTGGCTGATATCTGCAATACAAGTCCTTAATAAAGCTTATCTCGGAGTCAGGTCAACGTATGAGATGTCTTGTGAATTTATTATTATTATTTTATAGATCTCGGTCAGTGATTTATAAACTCGTAAATGAGTAATTCTTGGGCTTACCTAGGTCTTGTTTCAATAACAAATAGCTAAGTCATGACCGCATTGAATTAAGCATCTTACGTTTAAGATCTGTTCCTTGACTGTCCACCCGAGCCAGCCGAAGAGGTGATGCTACTAAAAGTAGGTCTTATCTTTCTTAATATCACCCCAAGGACTTAACCGGGAGAACCAAAAAAAGATTTTGGAGATGCTTGCAGCTTCATTAATACTGACTGGCATAAAATTTTATTTTTTACTAGACTAAGTCGACCAACCTTACAGATTACAGTCGTGTATTAATCGTCGAAGCAGCCTATAGACGCTCTTAACATCACAAGGATATCACAATGAGATTGCAAATCTTGGGGCTTGAAGATATTATATCATATTAAACTTAAGCCCTTTAAACCGGCACACGGCAATGCAAACACTGCTATTTGGCGGTAGAGAGGTGAGTGAGGTACCAATGCAGACGACCTCTGTATGAGGTCTACCTCATGTGAAAGAGACACGTAATAACCTGAATTGAAAACGTAACCAGTCAAGCGCATTTGTAATTATTTCTAATCCCTACTAATATTATAAATGCGAAAGTAACTTTGTCTGTCTGTTACGCTTTCCCGCTTAAACCTCTCAACCGATTTTGATGAAATTTGGCACAGACAATCTCTAGACCCTGAGAAAGAACATAGGCAATTTTTATTTGAAACAAGGGTTGTAAGGGGTCGAAAGGGGGGATGAAAAGTTGTTCCATGCATTGTATCGCTATTATTAGAGCTAGAAACTTGTAACTTATTTTGCAGGCCATTGATTCAATATAAATAAACATGACATTGAAAGTTAATTTAAGACAAAGAGGTATGGTACCCAAAAAAGTAATCGACGCAGACGAAGTCGCAGGCACAGCCAGTACATTATAAATCTCTTTTTATAAAACAGCATTCAAAGTGTAAGTAGGTCTTATATACATTTAAAGACATCAGCGAAGCATCGCGTTCGATTCAGCAGTCTCATTTTACCGGCTCTGTATGATTTGTAACCTACTTCAGAATGACAAACATTTGCACGCAATTAAACCGATCGACCTGAACCATGTAACGGCACGTGCTAGGCCCTGCAGTGCGTCGAACCGGGGCTGGACGATAAACTATTCCTGACGACTGCGAATTGTAAATCAAGGACAATGCAACCAAGCAGTGTTCGTATTGCAGGAGCACTGAAGCAATGAAATCACTGGGTAATGTGACGTGATATTCGTTATCGCTAGCGATCTCGAGCAGACTGTCCTTATCACGGATCTCGACAGGGCCACGAAACATATCATTATAGAGCTGTAAGCTTGGTGGTTTTTATGTGTTCGTTCCAATTGTATTTGTTTTTATTATTAG
This sequence comes from Heortia vitessoides, assembly GCA_020976665.1. Taxonomy (NCBI): domain Eukaryota; kingdom Metazoa; phylum Arthropoda; class Insecta; order Lepidoptera; family Crambidae; genus Heortia; species Heortia vitessoides. The sequence continues at coordinate 3,715,745 of JACJUM010003085.1, read as the reverse complement.
AATGGTTATAATTAAGCCAGTGGATTGATGCATATGGATAAACTAGCAATATGTTGTACCTTGTACCTATCTCCTCCCTTTGTTCACTGTACCTCCTTTTATGTATCAATTATGTTTAAAATATTTTCTAACTGATTTACTCTTTGCCCCTCCTTTTGTAGACCTTTCCATAAGGACTACTAGAACAGACATAGGTCGTTTGCATTGGTACTTCTCTTTTACCTATTTCTCTCGCCGAACAGCATGTTTGCATTACTGTGGTCTGAATGGTGAGAGTGGCAGTGAAATCAATAGTTATTGTGACATAATAACTTTAAGTTACCAGGTTGGCAAAGCGTTTGTCGACTTAATCTCATAAAAAAGCTCTAAAATCGGTGCTATCGGTGATGTATTTTATTTTAATAATAATAATATGCACACAGAATCTCATATATTGACTGCCTCGCTAAGTAAGTCGTAAGTCACTTAAATCACTTGTGTTTCGGATATCAGACAATTGAAGAATTACAAATATCATAATTAAATACATATTTTAAAAATTGTCCTGTATTTGTCCTGTGTGGGGATTGAACCCAGGGCTCTTCGCACATAAGATCACTACCATCTGCGCTATCGGGCGCGTCGAATATTTAATATGACAAATATACATTTGCCATATATAAATCATACATTTGCATATTTGATGTCAATATAGTGAAAGATTCAGATCTATGAAGTCGAAGTAACTTCTGCATGTTAACTGGATTCGTGTGGTTCTTTAATTTCGATTAATGTAAATATATTTGAAAGCATATTACGCTAGTTACGAGTAGACTGCCATCCGCGCCTACTTTGTTACCCCGACGGAAGCATCGGTCAGTTTTTCATTGGACTTCCTCTATTCCTTTCACACTGTTATTTTAGTGAGAACTTAGTATGAATGGAATCTATTGATGGATGCTATTATTGGTATAGATCTTGCTAATGACATAATAAGGACCATAATTACAAGCCGAAGAATTGCAATACTTTTGTGAAAGTATTAATTTTTAATGAAATAAAATATATAGAGCGGAATTAAATGGAAGGATTGGTATAAGACGACCGCGGCGAACATATCTTAACCAGGTAGAAGAAGTACTAAAGAAGGGCCAGGTCAGAAGTACCAAGAATAAACAAGCTTGTATGAATAGACTAATGCGAGTAAGGGAAGTGAGAGAGGATGGCCAAGATCGTATCAAGTGGAGATCCATAATATCTGCCTACCCCGATACAGGCGTGATGTATGTATGTATGTAATTTTTAATGATACTTGTAAAACCCGTATTTTTTCAATTGTCAAGTATTTCTTAATCAGGCTTAAATTGGTAAATACTTAAAAAACAAATTGACTTTTATTACTATCTATCATTGAAATCCAAAAAGCATTTCAAGCCGATTTATTGTTAAACAAGATGTCAATCTCTTGCTTTCTTTATGACAAAATGTAAGTGTCCCCAAACAGGTTAAGGCTCTCCTCTTTTTACGGTTCATTTTGATTTCGCGGCTTTAATATACATGAACCGACCAAAATTTCTCGTAAATTACGGTACCTCTGATGTCAATGATGAAGTCATTTTATAAAAATTTATATCTTAAAAAAAACTTTTATCGATGAAAGATTATAATCGCGAGGCGGGAAAAAAATAATGAGGCAACTATAAATCGGTCACGGACGTATTGTCGCTTGTTCAATATCAACATCAAAATAATACTGATTATTTTATTTTGCAAACTGACGGGATATCTGATCTTTATTGTTATTGTTCTGATCGATTCATCGAGAAACATATTTTCTTATTATGAATAATAAAGTTATTACGAATAATTCATAATCATTACAGTAGCCGTAGAATGTCCACTTCTGGACACGGGCTACTCCACCGAAGGGGGATTTTTTCCCGTAATTGCCGCGCTGGGCAGGTATAGTGGTAATCGCAGAGCCTTGCGACATGAATGCTGCTGCCCATTCCTGTTGCATTCGAGCTACGCTATCTTGGATGGATATACCGCCATCTGTCAGTTCCGGGACCTCAGTCACCTTTTCAGACACCTGGTAAACTACTGGGTAGGTACTATTCTACACCGCCCGCATTACCAGTAAAATTACTAAAAATATATTTCTTTTTAATTACTAAATAATATTGTATACTAAATTAATACTTAACTGCTTTAGTTATTTTAATTATCCTATCACACAGTGCAACTATCTGTGTGTACTGGATGTATTATAACAGAATTTTATCTGCAAATAAAAGAGTTTTTGTAAAGCTCCTTAAAACTTGCACCGTACTCCATACCCATTAAAACAAAACAAAACTCAAGTTTCTCCTTTCTTTATAGACTAATCAAACATGACACAACAATTTAATTCTGGTATCACAAAGCATTACTGTTTTTGCTTACACAACCCTGCTAATTTCCAGTACGCCAATTCAAATCTTGCATAAAACAGAAATCGTAACAATACTACGGCAGAATTCAACGAACCAACAGAATTGAGCAACGTTTTAAGAAAATTGATTCCGCTAATTTCGTAGAACAAAGTGTTTGTTGTCGGTCGCACTCGCTTGCTCAAACAATATGTTAACGTGTTGTTAATTAAATAACTCCACTGCTTTTTGTTTGTTTTATGTTGAGATGTTAGTAAAGCAATGTCAGAATGCGATAAACGTAACAATTGAACGGATAGTTTTATTTGTTGATTCCTGTGGAAGATTTAGATATTAAAAATGGTCTGGAATTCATCTTCGGCGTCAATTTCTAAATGTAACTTTAAAATTTTAACGCGTACACCAATTCTTGGATGCTTAATTAAACATTGGAGATCGAGGCTTATGATGAACAATGTGCAGCGACAGATGTAAAATTTTTGTGGAATTTGTGTTTATGAAAAGCAGGAAGTTTGAGAATGAAATTTTGATTAGAAACCTCTATTTTAGATATTCAATTCATTTACATTTTGCATTGGCTTAAAAAATATTTTTTATTGTTAAAGGTGTCGAAAGAACCTAATAAACATAAATTAATCAAAAGTTAAATCCGATATTTAGAAAATATATTGCAGTGTATAAACGAACCACTGATTCTTAATCAGCAGCTGTAATTTAACTCTTTATACCAGCTAACAAATTGGATATAATTGCTTTCAAAATATTTATTTAATTTCTCTCTATTGTGTTGTGTTTTATTACTTTTATCTTAAATCAAAGACAAATAGATTGTTATACAATCAGCAATGACCGATAAGGCAGGTAATGTTTTGATACTATCAAAACATTACCTACGCGATGTCTAGCCATTATCAAAATCCACTTATGAAAGTAACATTAAGAGCCGAGTTCTTTGGAAGTAATTCGAACAAAAGTATCTACTGATCTCTGTTCTGAAAACACGAAATATCGGATCGGCAACAATGTTGCTGCATCCGAGTGTTTCGCTATCCCAAAGTAAGCAATTTTGCAAACTGATTCCATCTTGTTTAAGGTTGACTCATTTGCCTTTTAGAGAGTATGTTTTTACATATAACACACGTACAAAAGAATGATTTATGTTATGGTAAAATTTCTAGCAAACTTATAAAGCGATATTGTCAACGCCTCGAGTATTATCAAAACTCGCGCTCTCACTTCGCATTTTCTTAAGTACGAATAAACAGTCAGGACTATCATAGAACTAAATATGTTGGACATTACCATAATACTACACGCACACATACATCTATAAACTAAATTTATCAGCATTAAGTAAAAAAATACATGTCTCAAAGTATTAAAACTTGATTTGTTCAAATATTCCTATTCGGCAATCTAGGAAACGGTGAGCGTTATTGTTACCGTTGTACCATAAAATTGTTACCGTCGCCTGCAAACACCTGTATTATCACACGAGGATCTAACTTGTAGATATTGTGTCACATTACTCAGTAACTTCACAGCTACCCTCAAAATCTGAGCACAGCAATGCGAATGCTGCTGTTTGACGGTAGAAATAGGATGCATGGGAATGGTAATTATTTTATGCATAAACAATTACGAAAGATCGTAAATTTTATTATCGACTTTTGACCGAACGAATATTGCCTGTTTCAGGCAATGATGCTTAATAGTGCTTCTAAACATATGAACGATAATTACAACCAAACTAATTACTGAAATCTATTCATCCATAGTAATCACCCAGTAACGCGAACCAAGGGAACATTTAGAGATATTATAAATGTATTTTAAACCGGATATCAAACTAGGAGCCTCCTACGTGTAAGTCCAGTCTAACGAGCATAGTCATTTTTATTATTTATCATAAATACAATCAGCGAAGCACCTATCTCAAACAAGATCACCACTTCCGTTATCATGGACGGAATCTGGTTTTAATTAATAATTTCTTGAGTCATCCGATTAAGTACTGATACATTTCTTTATTCGGCCCGTCATATTCAGAAGACGAATGCCACTATTTACGAGCTTTATAATTAACCCAGTTAAACAAATTACTCTCATACTGTCCGAAACCTGTCGTCCAAAACCGCGAAGCCTTGAAATTGATCCAACCGCATCATAGGTGTCCATGTCAACCCACTTTTATGATTGGGTTTTATATTCGTCAATCTTTTGACTAATGTATCTGACTCGCATAACAATCCTTACCGTACAGATATTAGAGCTAAAAATAAAACTATAGTATAGTTAACAGTATTTATTAACAAGACATTATGCTGGTGATTGAAAGCCTGTCAACACGTGTCAAAAATTAATTGAAAAATGTACCATGATTGTTTATTTAATCGTATTAGTTCGTGTCCTTACTACTGAATTAATTTTGATATAACCAATTCAGCAAGAGATTAATATAGTTTGGATCTGGGTGCAGTTTATGAATAGCAACTGGAAACTAATACGATCCAACTGTCTAGAACAAGCAGACATGACAGATGACCCAATTACTATAATAGTATTTGCATTGTATTATTTTAAATTGAAACTACTTGATTTCCATCACTTAATAGATGTAGACTTAAACTTTAAATAATTTTATCCTATAGAAAAAAGCATTACAGTCTGTTCGAATCACCTTCGATCTTAGAAGAACCCGTCAAGGCGTAAATGCATTGCTTTTGCGTAAAACAATCCATGCTCGAGTAAAAATCATCACCGTCCCACATTTAATAACAAAGAAAGTTTACTTGTCCTTTACCGTCTTTACATGAAAATCTTAACTGGAGTTGTTATTCAGATTTCGAGGATCCGTGGCGAATTAAAACGATTCAACCCCCACACCATTAGAGCATCTATTGCTCGTAACTATTACAATGTGGGCATCGCGTTGTCTGTGGTCAGTGCCACTCTGTCCACTGAGCCCAACATAATTTGCTGTGACTTCTGTTACCACGCAACTAGCGTGGGTGTCTCCAACCATGAACACTGGACGTGAAAGCGAGTGTGCCTGTCCCCCTGTCACTAAAACAGGTCAATTGATATATTGTTTTAAGACATTAAGTTTAACAATTTTCACAATACTACTTAATGTTGAATTAATTTCAAAATAATCCAGTGACTTAGAGTTAACTAAATCATTAAATGCATGGGATAAATTAACTTAATCATCTTTAATGCATACTTCTTAATATTGACTCAATGCGGAACGAATTAAAGGTGTACTTTGGCACTTGCATCTTCACTTTGCTTCAGCTCCCTTAATATTCAGCTAAGACATTCGATTTCACTCTGAATTTTTCAGCACCAGCTTTTGCGGATATGAATATCCAATATTGTAGTGATTACTGACATTAAGCTATTTCTCGCGATCTCATAATAATATAACACGCTTTATATTTTTAGCTATACTTAGAAGATCATTGACGTTGTGATCCTTTTTAAAACCATTTATAAAGGATCCAGGTATCCAAGAACCTGCTGCCTCAGGAAAAGTTTAAGTTGTTTAAGTCTGATCACTTGATCCGTGGTGACAAGTCTCTTTCGACAGGTCCACGTCTTTATATACGAGGGGTGATCCAAAAGTAATGATAATGAATATTAAAAAACATGATTATACCAAATTTTTTAATTTATTTTTCTACATAGTCTCCTAACTAGTCAATGCATTTAGTCCATCTTTTTTCTAAACCTAAAATTCCCTTTAAAAAAAATCTTTTTCTTGACTCTCCAAAAAAGCCTCTACAGCGGACATCACTTCGCTATCGCCTTCAAATTTCTTGCCTCGGAGGTGTTCCTTGAGCCGAGGAAAGAGATAGAAGTCGCTGGGAGCTAGATCTGGCGAATAGGGAGGGTGTTCGACCAATTCAAATCCCATTTCTTGAATGGCAGCTATCGCAACTGCAGCTTTGTGAGCCGGTGCATTGTCTTGATGAAACAGCACTCCAGCGCGCAGCTTGCCGCGTCTTTTTTCCTTGATGGCCTCCCGCAATCTTTTTTTTGGTCTGCATAGTAAGAGCCTGTAATAGTGGCTCCCTTTTCCAAATAATCCACCATTATAATTCCTTCTGCGTCCCAGAACACGGAGGCCATAACCTTCCCCGCCGAACTCGACACTTTGAATTTCTTCGGCGTCGGTGAGGAGGCTCGTTTCCACGTCATTGACTGCTGTTTCGTTTCAGGATCGAAATGATGGATCCAGGTCTCGTCCATGGTCACAAAACGTGACAAAAAATTTTCCTGGTCAAGTTGAAACTTTTCGAGATTAGCCTTGGAAGTGTCAATTCGTTTCTTCTTTTGTTCGTCGGTTAACATTCCCGGTACCCAACGCGCTGACACCTTTTTCATATGCAATTCATTTGCGAAGATTCTTTGGATACTGCCATATGAAATCCTTGTGACCTCAGCTACGTGCCTGATGGTCACTCTTCGATCTGCCAACACGATATCTTCAACTTTTTTCACGTTATCCTCAGTGAGGGACGTGGATGGGCGTCCTTCGCGAGGTTTGTCTTCTGTCGATGTTCTGCCCAACTTAAACTCCTTGGCCCAGCGTGCAACTGTGGAATAAGGAGGAGCAGAGTTCCCTAATGTTTCCACCAAGTTGCTGTGTATGTCTTTGGTAGATAATTTTTTCAAGCAGAGGTACTTAATGACGGCTCTAATTTCTTTTTTCTCCATTTTGATGGTCTCACTCCGACAGGTCGAATTCAAATGAATGTAGCTCCCGGAAATCATGGCCTATTTATATGATTTTTCTAGCCTGGACTAGTGTGTAGTATAGCAATATACATGATTTTTTTTGGATTTTTATGTGCACTGGAAATAACCGATTATCATTACTTTTGGATCACCCCTCGTATATGGCGGTATTACTAGCGTGCGTTGCATGCTCTCATCTATTTCTACCGCCAAATGTATTCACATTACAGTGGTTTACGGTGAGAAGGGTGAGAGAAGCAGAGAAATAACTGGGTAATATGACATAATATCTTAGTCTCAAGGTTGGCAACGCGCTAGTGATATCTCCATGATATTACGAGCGTCTATAGACTGCAGTGACGCTTACTATTTCGGACTGTATGCATGGTTGCAGTTATGGTCAAATAATATATATAAATATAGATAGATAGATAAACATGACAAAAATATGTTGTAGATCAATGCAACTGTTTCTTACTACTTAAAGCTCGGGAAGTATAAAACAGTGTAATAGAATGATTAATATTAATACCAACAGGCGTGTCTACAAGTCATTTGCACTGTAATGTCATGTTCTACATGTCCGTCGAACTGCAAAATAAATTCTTACCGGCTGACACAGATCGTTAAGCAGATTACTTTACTGGCGAAACCTTCGAAAGGTTAACATAATTTTTAATATCTGCCATTTATTTAAATGAGTAATTCAAATGAGGGCACACCGAGTGGTTTGAATGGGACGGGAGTGTATTTATTGGTTACAGGGACCCTCTATAATATGACTAATTGATTCGTTTTGTCTGTGACCATTTTATAACCATATCATTGGAAGTTTTTGTATGTACGAGCACAACTTATTTATATTAGTATATGTTTTGCTCGGTATCTTGCAACTATGATCTTTTAAGATTGGAAGATCCTTTTGAAATTGGAAACCTGCCAACTATTTTATTATTACCATCATTTATTTAATTCTCAATAACCAACATATCAGTTCCACAATCTAAGTTGTAACCAACACGATATAACCTCCACTTATGATACAATTACCTATTGAATAGAATCTGAGGATAAATTATTACAATTTGATATAGCCGAGAGTCCATCGAACTCTAAAACAGCTCGTAGGTTCACACAATAGACACTATCTGATCTATTGAGCGGCGCAGGCGCATTGACGGGTCTTTAACACAAGGGGCCAATTCAACCCGCCCATCGGCCCGATAAATGTGTTATTGTGCTCGTATAGACGAAACGCTCTTCTGATTCCATCGAAACTTAGACGTTTTCATAAGTGAACATTGTGTAGGTTTCTATCCTTTACTGTTCTCACGGGGGTAACGGTATATGTATCTTCTAAAATAATAATGTAATTATTTTAACAAATTCTCACATGAGGTCGCCCTGATACATAAGTCCTCTCTGCATTGGTACCTATTTTTATCGCCAATTATTAGTGTTTATGGCTTTTAGAGGGGTAAGTAAGGCAGTGTATTACTGTGTAATGTGACAAAATATCTTCAAGTCTTAAAGTTGGCAACGCGTTAGTGATATCCTTGTAACTGGCTAACAGACCGATAGGCTGCAGTGACATACTATGACGGGGTCTATATCCTTATCGATCTGGTGTAATAAAAAACAAACATCATCCCAGACATTGACCTGTATAAAGCTGTTACTGGTACTAACACGGATACAAAATCGTCTTTCATAAAACAAAGCAGTACTAGATAAACATAGGATACAGTAATTTCCATTAGGTCAGCAGAAGCTATTACTGAGCGTGTAGACAATATTACAACAATTTGTTTATGGACACAAGAGGTTTATAACTATCGGGCATTCCGTTACCGCAATTCTTTGCACATACCTCCGAGCACCGTTAGCTAGACCTCGTGATGTTCTCTTAATTGAGCTTTTAGCGTTGACAAAGAATAATGAGATATGCGATAGGTATCGAGACCGGCGACCCAGTTTCCGAGGCGATTGATATGTTTGCGTCCCTCGATACAAGATGGACGACGTTTCGGCGCTCCGCATGGAATGGGGACGTCTCGATAATGTCTTGGCCACACAAGTTTCGATACGGCGATCCGACTTGGTTTGTTTGAAGTGTGTGGTACGATCTTGGAAACTTGTATCACCAAGTTTTTTCTAGTACACAAGCATAAACTAAAACAAAATCATATATCACCACATCGCCGCGCGAAGTTCCTGTTCTCGTGAGAATAATTAGCCAACGTTACTTCTTATAATAAAAGCTATCTGTCAATGAAAGCAATTCCCTTTAAAATCAGCTCAGCAGCTTCAGATTTTATATCTAACAGACAGACAGATTGATTAAGAATTTTATATGGTTTATTAGCATTCATACTTTCTTGGCATTAATACTTTCATTTGCCAAATATATCAGTCACTTATCTTATCAGACTCCAACTCGCTCCAGCTCCAACTCGACGATGAGTTTGACCCAGGCAACTCCCCTGAGGCATGCCTTATCTAACCGCAACTGAAGGTAACTCGTCACGATAACATTCCACGTGGTGAGCTAAAAGGATAACATGTAAATAAAATGTGAATAACCACGCCATATACGGCCTAAAATACTATTAACCTATAAGTTACGATCTTAGCGTAATTGTAGATGAGCTTAGCGGGAGACCGTGTCAAATGACCCTATTGTAAGGATAATTGGTCTTCATTGCTCATTATCAATACGGAAAATACTTAACTACTATAGATTCGCCGACACCGCTGAGGAAATTGTTTTGCTCATATCATTTGTATTGCAAATCGAGACGGCCGCGAACATAGATACGTAGCGATAGTTATGCATAAATGGTACATGCAGGTATCATGTTACCACGTTGAGCTATCTGCGGTTGTAGGCATGATAATGAGAACACTGCTCGTAACGGTGCAACAATCAACTTGAGCTACATATCATCGGTCTCCAATTGTCTTATGTTATTCTTCATTAATACGTAATAATAATATCTGTTAAGAAATACTGAAACATCTTCAGCCACTTAGGATCTAGTTCTTTTTAATATAAATAGACGTCATTCGAATTAATTAGTCTTTATCCGTAGTCCTATATTTTCTATATCACTACACTAGTATAAAACAATTTCGCTTTCTGTTCTCTGTCCAAATGTATGCTTAGATCTTTAAAACTACGCAACAGATTTTGATGCATGCGATGGTGTATGTCCACATTGTACCTGTGCGAAGTTAAGGGCGGGTTGCAAGTTCTCATATATTTGTGTCGTTTATATAATTGTTTTATTATAAAAAAATCATCAAGATCTTTTTGGGACACTAAAGATAAGAAATTTTCTTAATTTAATTTAAGTCTTGTTACTTAATTAATTAACAAGACAAAAACATTTTTTATAGAAATTTGTTTAGAGATTGCATAATGAATCTGAATGCAGACCGGCACATGAAACTATACTATATTAGTATAGTTTCATGAAAGGCACATGAAACTATAATCATATAAAAAGAATAAGCTAAAGAGATTGTTTGTTGGATCGCGCTAATCTCAGGAACTGCTGATCTCATTTGAAAAATTCTTTCAGTGTTGGATAGTCCATTTACCGAGCTTCCTCGGTAAATGGACTATCTAACACTACTATAGCCCTTAAGTCTATTCTACACGGACGAAGCTGCGGGTACTGCTAGTAGATAGTTTGGACAAGCAAAATTATTTTTGTGCCATGGGTTAAATTTGTTCATAATGGAACCGGCCTCTTGTTTTTCAATGTCACAGTTCTCGAATTAAAACTCGACATAGGCGATTTTCATACCAGAAGGTGGTAAAAGTGGTCCTGTGTATTTACTTTCATTTTCCACAGAATTTATTATGTGGAAAACAAATCTTATCGACATGTCTTTTTTTGCCTAGCACAATATCTTCGAATAAAATTAGCAATAGCCAACAGCTAAATTAGTGAAGTTTTTAATTTAATAAAGGTCTAAATAGGTGTTGCCTACAATTATTATTTTATTTAACATAAACCACATTCTTGGTATACATCGTATACAATAACTTTCATCGTATTAGGTTTCATCGTATTACCTTAACAAGTTGTCATATGTGTCAAGCTTCGGTATGTAGGCATTTAAATAATTCCGCATTAGCAGATATTGAATATGGACACCGGACGTTGATTACGTGGATAACACCTGCTCACAGGCTTATACAATCACACAATATTTTTCCCTTAATAGCACCCCATTCCAACGTTTCCTGTAGCGGTGCTAAATGCTATTTTTATCTGCGACTCGTAATGTTAAATATTACATAAATCACGCGATTATCTTAACTGCGAATACGCTTAAATAATTATAGAGACAGATATAATTGACTGTGTAATACGTGTTTTAAGTAAATAATCGTGGCTTGTGGCAAATAAACAAGCCGTATGAGGGGCCAGTAATCGCACAAAAACAGGCCGTTTAGGTATGGGTTGATTCTCTTCGCTTATTTTGAACAGGGTTGTCTTCTCTGGCGAGATAAGAAAAATCAATGCTTCAAGGTCATAACGTTCTGACACTTTCTATAATATTATGATTATTTAAGTATTGATAGTATTAATAGTAAATACAACAATTATCAAAACTATAAAAAAATATGCTCTATTACATTTTGCAATCGAATGGGTAAATTTGTATTTATTACAACTCACAACATTTTTAAAAACTGGTTGTGATTTTATAAACACAATTACAAAATGCGATCCATTTCAGACAACCATACAGTGAAATAAAAATGATCATTATGTGTAATGTGCTCGATAAGTTTAAATGAAAATTATTATCTTATCCTTTATTTTAATAATTAGCCTAAAAAGTGAAAATGTACCAGCCCCATTTTTAGTTTTTAAAAAGAAAAATAAATAAAAACTACTGCTATACGGTTTCTTAATAGGAAATTGTGTCCTTTATAATTAAATTGGCCTGAGTCATCCCTGAACGGACCCTAGCAATCGTGCGCCTTCGCCTTATCTCGCCAAGGACGCGTCGGATGCGCGTGAGTCGCCCTAGGTAAGGCTACAGCAACAATCGTTTTGGAACTCACCAGCCGTTGTTACAATTTCAATGCGAGCGTAAAATTGTCGTAATCCAATTGTCCTGTCTATCTTTGCACAGTTACATGGCAACATGTCAAGACGTGGCGTAAGACCGCTCAACAACTTGCGACTATTTTTTTTAATAGAAAGTGGTATAGACAATAAGCTAGATAATAATTGCTTTGTTACTTTCATGCCGCTGTTCAAATGTCAGACGTTTAACGAGTCTGACACAATTTTTAAACATTCAATTCATTAGACAGAAAGCATTCGAAATTCATCATAGCAGCTGTGAGACGTCCACTTTTAAACAAAGACCTTCCAGAAGAGATTATTCAACTTTATGGGATCTTTTCTCAAAATTGCCACTCTCAGAGTCATGGTCTACCGGCAGAGTAGAATAGAACCTCTCTTTTTACCTATTTAAGAGGTGACTAAGACGGAATAAATATGGCGTTATGGCCACCCAAAACAGCGTAGCTAAAGTGAAACCGGGCGGAAATGGGCAGCAGCATCTTCGTTGCAAAGCAAGGCTTTGCGACCTCCACCACGCCTGCTCAGTGCGGCAATTATGGGCAAAACTCCTCTTTTTTTGCGAAGGCAGTATTTAGCAGTGATCGTTTTACGGCTACTGATATCAGTAATAGCGTAGGCGTGGTGGAAGTCGCACAACGTATGTTGTTGCCTATTCCTGACCTCTGGCTAAGCTGCTCCTTTTTTGTTTCGATACCTCAGTCGACTCTTACGACACCTGATTTAGAGGGAGGTAAAATTATGCTCTACCAATTAATGCAATTTGATATTTTCTAGAATATGGAAGTACCAATAAGATAAATAATAAATCACTTGCATTAATGGTTGGACGGCTCCCTTTTAATTGCAATCATATCATGATAACTAATTAATTAATGTATTCAGTTGGTTTATCTGTGATCTCCGACTGACTTCCAACCTCCAATGCCGAACGCAAACAGCTATCTGCTGTCTGACCCGTGAACCGCTATGAATACCGATCACGGCACATCCAGTCGCCATGCTATAAATATATCTGCTTACAATATGCACGATCATGCCTCTATTGAAGATCAGATTCTAAAGACGGGCTCCTTCTATTGAAAAGTGTAATCACACAATTGATTGTGCTTGGAGATTATTTGATACATTTTCTTTAGATCTTTTATAAGACGTGACATGAAAACTTTTTCATAATTCAGTTTCTTCTCATATTATCGTTACTATGTCGACTTCATTTTGTATCGTGCCTCGTGAATATCTTTCCTAGTTCACTAGTAGTTTATGTTCTTTACCAATTGCTTCAACAGTTAAGCGTATAGATATTCATAATAAATTAAGTAACAGTAAACAGGACACGGGAATTTGTCCAAAGTACATAATTTTCTAGAAAAACACACGTGTTGAAGTCACAGAGATTTCTCGAAACCGTTTTCGTATGTCAACACTTTAGTACGGTGCAAAATATTCTGATATCAGAGCAACATACCACCGGTGCATTTCTGCAGTAAAGGTTTCTAAGAACATATTTAACACCATATAAACAGATGACACACCATACCTCATCGCCTCAGAGTACACGCGGTTGTTCACATTTTGTAACTGCTGGAGAGTACTTCATAAGGTGTTATGGCCTTAATTACAACATAAATTCAAAAACCGTCCGCTGTAATTGCCTGTGTATATTACAAGTGACCGACTTGGGACAATGCATTTATCTCGTTGAAATTTTAGAAGGCCAAATATTAGCGTGTGTCATACTTGTAGCTAACGGGAAAGCACAACCCAAACAAGCCTTTTATAGGAGCTCGTTTCTTTACATGATCGTTCGAAAGTTGCTGTCCAATACAATTTGGTGACTCCATAAAAATAAGCAAACTTCTTAATGGGAGAAAAGGAAGGCACTTCCAAAACAGATAGTCCAGGTGTTTTATATCGGAAAGACAGATAAAATCTACTTATTGCCTTTAAAATATGAGTCGTATATTTTTATATATGGCACCAGAATTCACCAGTGTTTAAAAATCGAATAATTGATTTGCGATTGATTTCATAACGTAATATGTACCGACACTAATGAAAAAAAAACCCAGTGAACTCTTGGCGAAAATTTCAAGTTTATTCGGCTTAGTCCACGTTGGAACGTTTTTTTTATTACAAAAAGATTTTACAATGTAATTACTGTTATTAAATTGAGAATAAAATTTTTGTACCTATTGTTTGCTATCTCCTTGTCTGCTAATCCACGCCAACCCTCGATACTTCGCTGAAAGAAGTCGACGAAAAGAAGGCTATGTTCGTTTCTAGTGTCTATTCCATTTATATGTTGTTATGTAGCTTTCATGAGAATTGATTCACTGGTGGTAAAAGCATAAAAAACAGGCAGATAGGCATTCGTTTATAACGTTCGTTTAGAACGTCTATTTAGAATGTATAATGAATAACATCAACTACATGTATGTACCAGAAACTGCATGTTACTTACTGACTAAGTCGCCATCCCGCCGATCAGACTTCAAAGGTTCTACAGTCAAAGAGCTTTCATCGGCACATTTCACTTCTAAAAAGGAAACCAGCGAAACGAGACCAAGACTTTAATGATCGATGAACCTAAGAACCTTTTAGCAATTTCCTGGTCCGGCCAATTACTCCACATTCACACTTCCTTCTTTGGACAAAAGTAACAAACAGGACGTTCATTATTTACCCGTATCTCGACAATAGTGCTAGTCTGCGGACATAATAGAACAAGTTTTATTTATTGACCACAACATTAAAAGCCGGTAAATTTCATGGACATTACTCAGCTGGCAATAGATATTAAATCGCTTGATGACATCAAGTCTCCGCTCAAAATTCTGCTTACAAATTGCAATGGTGGTTTTTGTTATACAACCTTTTTCTGTTAAGACAGCGAAAATGTTACCGTCCAGAACAGCAAAAAGTTTATATAATGACATAAAAACGTCCATTTCTGATATCGGAAGGTTGTGCAACCAAAATTGGTATCTCGGGTCCCAAATTGCACAGGCACACACTCACAAATCATCGACGTTTCGTCGAATCGTATGATTCATTAAAATAAATCGATTCGATGCTATCAACTTTCAACGATTTGCAAAAACCGTCCACAAAAGGTTTCGGGTGGTGCTGAATCAACCGGTCACTCGATACCCATTGGGACTGGCTTCTCTGCGGCTTATCCGGTGTAAGTAACAAAATGACAGTGCAACTAATACGATTGCGAAGTCCGTTATTCCGAGTACCCTTCAATTGATCCTTTGTTCCAACCTTCTTCCTGTATTATCTAACACTAGCCTCTACTCTAGTTTATACACGATAGATGACTAACATTTTGTGGTTATTACACCTCATTTAAGCTTATGGTGTAAGGCGTGAATCCTTTGTTCTAATATGAAGCAAATGATAGCACTTAGTGTATTTCGGTATATATAGTGATATTATTCTAATGGATTTAAAACAAAGATATAACCAATAAAATAACAGATAGAGTTGGCTTTTCTAACAGAAATAATCCAGCTCAGAAATAAATAGAAAATCCCTAATTTAATTTTAATGTAATACTAATGTCTGACAACATTCCATAAATCTATTAGGATTCAAAGTAGCTGGCAGCGCCAGGATCTAATAAAGGCTTGTTATGCTGAATTTTACTGGATCATTGCACTGCACCGCGCAGAGTAGGGCAATTAAGGGTCGGTGACCCAAGCAGTGCACAAAGGAGCTAGTGCTAAAATTTAACCTCTTACCGCACCGGGAAGTGTGCAATTCTGCAGGACGGGTTTACATACGCCTAAATAATAATACCTTTACTTATTTGTAATATATGAGCTATATATTACAAATCACTTTTAGCCTTCGAATGTTTTTCTTTAAGCGTTATCTTATCAAAGATCCATCTCACAGAGGTGACCTTCAGACCAATGAACAAACGTTTATTGTTATACCTAGTACTAAACCAAACAAGGCAAAATAAGCAAGAAACTAATTTTGTCTTCGTTGAAAAAAACACATAAATTTTCTCGAACACAAGCATAATAGCTTATTTTCACTTACATTGCATATGCAATTATATGCAAATACATACGTAATTATGCAACCGATTGTATCGCCATTTACAGATATCAGCCGTAGGTTTCAACATAGCTTAAGAAATTCGCGGGGTCCACAAGATGTCACATCATAGTAAGCGCATCGGCATTCAAGTGTCAGACCAGGTATTGTCGAAAACGAGTCGGCCCTGTTCCTGAGTCGCTTTTTGTTCTGATACGTGAGACTCTACGGCGCGTCTTAACGAGCAATAAACCAGTTCCACATTTCATCGCGTCATGCCAAATCTGGTAGTAAATACTTCGACACTCGGTTTGTTCTCACAAAGTTTTTCTTTCCACACGAGGGTTTCACGGAAATATGAGCTATCATACAATAATTACTTAAATCTGTACACGTTAAATTTTCATTTTTCTTCCTGCACATCCAATAATTCAGTCATACAATTAAGTACTTTCACTTGTCTGTTAATGTGATCAATGCTATGTGAATGTAAATGGTTCTATACAACATAGCAAGTGATTGGCGAAATAATCCGTTTTATAAAACCATACGTAGTTGAAAAAATACTTGTGCCAAACTTTCTTTTTTTTGCACAGTGGGAAAAGGTAAGGTCCCTTGCTAATTACAGTCTTCGCGTCTCTGGTTTCGTTGCATGTTCATATAAAGACGGTCCGCGATGTCATGTTTTATAATATCGGGTGCAATGTATGCAAGTAACGGAAGACCTGTCTCAATTTACATTAAAAACCTTATCCAATACATAAAATTCGTATTTCTCATAGTTGGACTATTTTTACCAGCATTAATACGCGATTTATTTAACTTTTTACATTTATGTGCGATGTTTCAGTTACCTTGCGACAACCGTTTTCAAGATTGACTAAATATGTTCTCGAGTCACAGTTACCATAGTTCTCCAAAACGGCTTGACCTATTTTAATTATTTTTTAAGTTTATTTGTATACATGTACATGTTTATAATCTATATGTGACCATCTCTATGTGTGTTTATAATCTTTTCATACCCTAAAGTGAGTGTATACCACCTCAAAAAAAATCTTTGGGACAAAACAAATATCAATTTATTTTATGATATAGTATTAAATACTACATAGGTATATTCCCTTTTACCACCAACCACTGATGTTAATATATACTAATAGTACCTCATTAAAAATCATGTACATGGCAGAATCTTTGCCGGGTCAGCCCCTTCAGGCAGCCAGCTCACTTCGTGATCAATCTTCCAGCGCACTAATTAATTAAATGCTAACCCATGCATGGATTGACATTTCTCAATATGCAGTAGTTAATTGCCTCTGCTTAGTTCAATTTAGGACACAGCTAAGGCTTTTCGTATATTTCACTTAGCAATCATTAAGCTTCAACTATATTTTACTAACATATAAGTAATTAAATTCAATTGTAGTTTCCTGAAATCTACTGCGTAAATACCAGGAATAAATCGACCGGAGCTTATCTTTTTTAAATAAATGACTTAAAATAGCAGCATTGCATTGAGTCTAAAGATGACTTGACTCAGCTTGGTAGTTTTTCTCAGAAAAGGTCCCCTAAAAAGAACTTCAAATGCAATTTAAAATTAAACCTCTAGAACCTAATTAGTATTAGAATATCGTTCGCCAATTTCCATGCGTTATTTTAAGCCAAATAAGCAGAAAATTAATTAAATAAAGCATATAGAAAAACATGAGTTATGGGACTCGACTACACGTTTATGCCTGCATTACCTTTAATGACGCACATTTATTTAAAGTTGCGCTCAGCCTAGGTATTTCTACGTCACAGCTTAGCTCCCTGCAGAGCTGGTTAAAGCGGAAATGCAGGCAGCAATTTAATTAATCACATCCGCACTGGTCACCGAGGATAGGCTCGCATAGGAGCCTTTGGTAGGTAACCTCATTTATTGGAATGGCTTCGCAATTTCTGCTCGTTTTTTGCTATGTCGGAGGAAATGAAAAATACCGTTATTTTTTTACGATGTTCGTTAGCTCAACGCGAAATCATCATAAAGAGCAATGTTTATTGAATTAAAGATGTGCGAGTTTTTATTAGACGTAATAAAAAGGTAAACGCGTTAACAAGATGTCGAAATATAATCGATCACGGAATAAAGAGGTTCAAAAGGTCGCGCGATGTTTCCTACATAAGTTTTAATGAGGTGGATAACAAAGTGTATACTAATAAATAAACAGCATTTCCTTATTCAAATGCATTCCACAACACGTGTGCGTTGTCTATGCAGCACCAGTCATTTGTTTGTTTGTGTATTTATTAAGCGTTCTATCTCCTATTAGTGTATTGGAAACTAAAAATATAAACATCAATACATATATATCAATATATATAAACGTAAATTAGCAGTGATTTCTCACTATACTGGCTTCAGACTCGTGTTCGTACAAATTGTAGGCTGCTCACTCGATCAGGTCGCTTCGAAGAATGACCTAACACGCGAGCATTATCTAAAACAGTAAGCCAACCTCGACATTTTGTTATTCGCTACCTCTGTTGCCGTGACTGGAGCAATTAGTACAATGTCGATATACAGATCTCAATCGTAGGCTAATGTTATGCGAGCAGCATACTAGACTTGTTCTAGACAGAGCCTTTTGAAAATGGAAAGTAACCATATAGCCATAGATGGGGCACACCCATGAATCAAATCTTCCTTTTTTGGAGCGCATTCTGGAGGCCAGGGGATTTGGTTACGTAAGCTTGTGAGATATACTTTCTTTCGAGACAAAAGGAATGAGAAAATAGTGTAAAAATATAATTTACAATAAACGGACTCTACTTAAGTTTATACTATACATCGCGATAGTATTTCAATTGAGAACAAGCAAACTTGAGTAAAATTGGTGGAACTAACCCTTTTAGTTCACCTCTTTGCACAAATCACGAGTACCTATCTATCTACAAATATATATATTTAAGTTAAACCTGATAAATGTTATACCTGTATTGAGTCTTATCAGAAGCATTACTAGTTGTTAAGGAAACTATTACGAGGTGTAACAGGTTATTGCAATGTGTCGACTCAACACCAATATTGTGGTTTCTGGCCATAGCTACCAAATGCATAACCGATATGCTGCTACACAGAAGTATTTCTAGCATAAGTACCTAATTACTGTCACCGTTTTAAAAGACAGCTTAAATTCCCCTACTTAATATAACCCGATAATGCTGACGTCAAAACATTGGATACCCGACACCCACATACCCGCAGACCCAATCTAAAGTGGTTTTATCAAATGATAACTAAATGGAGACCACAGATTTTAGTGTCCCGCAAAATATGATAACCGTACACACGTAACTGACGTTGAGTCGGGTAACATAACTGGTCCTGCTGCTTCGCAGCTAGATAACGCCTTGATTGAAGTTATCGACATAATGAGAGGTGCTTGGCGCCACGCCATGTATGTAGGTATAAAATTGATTTAGTTCAGATATACCGAGACTAGATCACGGATGAGTCATTAGAAATAATACACTACTTGTTTAATCAAACCAATCAAATAAGTATTATCAGAGGCTTACTCACACAATCATCGGTATAGGAAAACTATGCACCTAATTTAAGTTTACTGCAGTATTGAAAGAGTCAAACGGGTACACAATAGTAGCTAAGTATATTTAATATCCTATCTGCTAAGAACTAACTGTTCAGATGTGTAGCAGGAAAATTTTTATAATATACAGGATTTCCTAGTGAGTTTACAGTTGCAGGCAGTTATTTTTATTAAGAACTTATAGAAAAAATACTGTATCGACAGAATACAATTACCTGTCTGGTTATAAAAAAAAACAATCCATTATTTGTTACGGTCTCTATTTCCCAGCGCAAGAATTCGTTCCAAATATTAAGACAGTCAAAAACGCGTCCTTGTCTTGTGTATTCCCTTCGTAATTCTTGCAGGGAGTTGCATTCCCTTGCACCGCGCGCCCGCCTGCCGCGACGCGCGCCAACCGACCGTCTTGTTCCAAAGAAACCAAGGGACAATTGTGCGCGGGCTTTGGGCTTACTTAAATGTTTCATATGACATATAACTAACTCAACGTTTGGTTATCCTGACAAACTAGCCATAGACATAAAAAGCATGCAGTATTTGTACTATTTTATTTATAAATTCCAAGAAGTAATTCCTTGCCACACTTCATTCGTTTCTTGAATGAAGCCTGAATTTAGTTCTATCTTGCGCACACCGTACTTACTACAAGTACATAATAGCGATATTTAGAGTTATAAGGAGATGAATGTAGGGCATATGATAAATTAATACTTGCTATTATCAGCATAGATAAAGACTGTCTTACTAACCTGATGGCTCGGCGCAATCGCTCATAATCCAAGCTGCATTTTAACCTCAAAAAGCACCTTATGCACGGTCACGATACGCGAAGGTCACGGCTATGATACGTTGCATAATAACACCAAGCTTTACAACACCGATCGAATGGGATTTAATAAAAAACAAAACACGGCAGGGTTACTGTTAATACTGTTATCATAAACACACAAATACACAGTTTGTTTCACAATTTTTAGCCGAAATAGTATGCGGTATCGTTGTATTTGTATCAGTAATCATAATTACTGAGTTTTCTAATTGTAACGAGCACCAGTGTGCATTCGATGTCATAAGTTTTATACAGTTTACGATAAAACATGTCACAGTCGCGCACTGCACTCCGTCTGACACGACGAATATGGCGGATGAATTTGAACTACGCTTGCGCCGGCGAACGCCATCGGGGTCCAGGTACAAAACACAAGCTATAGTATCGCCATCTCTGTTACTTTCATGAAACTAGTTTTGTTAACTTAGATTGTAATTGTTTTACCAACTTAATTGATAATATTTACGCTAGATGTCTCTGTTATAACTAGTTTTATTAGGTTTTCAATTATTAGCAATATTAAAATATGAAATAACAAATCGATTTAGTTGTTAGATATCCAACCTAGTAAATAATAATTGATTAATATACATAAAATTAATCAAAAGTTCTTCGATAGTTTTAGTAGGTTTTTCATAAAATTTTATTTATTTCAGTTAATAGTAGATATTGAAATGTGATCACAATACTAAACAGTAATTTAGTTGTGATTTGGTTTTATATAAAAACTAAGAAACTACTGAACTGTATATTTTTCAAAATCACAAAACCTATATAATTATATCAGATTATATAGGTTATAATCCTGTATATATGGTTTAAATCCCTATATTTTTGTATGCAATTGAAAGGTTATTTTGTAAAATAAAACAGTAACAAAATTCATTAATTGTTTATTTTAATAAATTTATAAATTTTTATTTACACAGAATATTTTGAGGTTATTTTCTATGCAGCGAGTAAATTATTTTCTCCGAGTCCTATGCCGCAGAGCTAAAAGTGCCAGCATGTGGAAGGCGAAGTACAGTACTACAAGAGCGATGACGTCATTCCAAAGGTTCGAACTGTGGAAGTCATAAGTAGACAGCACCTCATCCCCTGTACTGAGGCATGGCGCGCCAGAGACGTTTTGCATGCATTCTGTGGAA
This sequence comes from Heortia vitessoides, assembly GCA_020976665.1. NCBI lineage: Eukaryota > Metazoa > Arthropoda > Insecta > Lepidoptera > Crambidae > Heortia > Heortia vitessoides. The sequence goes on along the minus strand of JACJUM010003085.1, from coordinate 3,693,854 downwards.
ACAAAATAAAACTGCTTATTTTATCACGAGTTAGTATTGGGGATCATAATTCGTTCTTAATATTGCTTAGGTTAGCTTAAGTAACCTTGGTAACATATAAAGGAATCACATACGAAAGCATATTATATAAAATAAACGTAAGATTAAAACAAAAAAATATGAAAATATTTAAAAAACCGTTTGAAGACTACATACTAATCAACCTATATCTAAAGCTCATTAAGATCATAAAGATTACGATCGATTTATATCAAATGAACTCGATAAGTACTGAACAGATGCTGAAAAGATTATTTTACCAGCAAGTAAAATACTCGTAAGTTATAATACATTTTTGAATGTTTGCGGTAAAACCAACTAGGTTCTAGTATACAAAATATAAAGAAAAAATTTAATGAATGTAGAAAAAAATAATTTAGTGGCCATCTAAATCTGCAGTACAGTCTGAATTGTAAATAGAGTGAGTTTTATTTCCCAAAAAATACATGACTTTTTGCAATATTTAGGCTACATACAATAATAGTTTTACATAGTTGTAGTTTGAGGATCAGAGAAGTAAATTATGGTTAATAGTATCCCAAAAAAATTTACGTTTCCCGGGGGACTTATTTATTTTGTTTCCACAAAAAGATTATTACATATTTGAGAAATATAATATGTTGTATAATACATACAATGTTGAAAGCATTTATTTTCAATTAACTCATTTTGGAACCTGTCTCTACACAAAGAACACGTTAATTTGTACAGACTGAAAATTTCGCAGTCGGCATTAATTTTTAAATTTGTATATATATACATAAAGTCCCTTTGATCTTTGACAGATATCACAACGTCAGACAAGCACAGCCCTTCATTAACTCGCTTTAAATAATAATTATTGGAGCCCACACCAGTTGGCAGCCCTTTGTTATCTGTCTACCTGGCAGAACCTTTTTTTTAGTTCGGGGCTATCCCAGATGGTGCCAATCGCCAATGGTACAATTGCTATTGATACATCATAGATCTGAAGTTAGCTCGGTCTTCATTCAGTGAACCTGTCTCCATAGGCAGTATTTATATACATTATGTATTAATATTTTTCTATATTTCCTGGCTAATATTTGTCAATATAAACGGGCCGATTGTATAACGAGTCATTATAATGTAATGATCCTTTCGTGTACACCAAGGCTAATGTGTTCGATCCCCATGAGGTAGACCTCACACAAAGGAGATCTTATATCACTCGAACCTATTTCTACAGCCAAATAGCATTATTCGCATTGCTGTGCTCAGATTTGAATTATGAAAGAGGCAGTGAAGTTACTGGGTAATGCGACATCACATCTTCAAGTCACAAGATTGTCACCGCGCTAGTGATAACCCTGTGATACGAGCGTCTATAGGCTGCGGTGACGCTTACTATCACGTGGACTGAATGCTTGATTATCGATATATTTTGATAGGAAAAAAAACCTAGGGCAAACATTTATATGGTGAATATTTGTGTTTTTCTGTGTCTGATGTCCATAACACGAGTGCTTCAAGCGACTTATCCCGGAGTCAGATATGAGATGTTGCGAGTATTTTATTTATTTTTCATTCATATGTATTTGGTCTGAGTTATTGCACTAAAGAAATCTGTCAAATTGAAGTTCGTTGGAATGTCTTTTTGGTCTGGTTGTCTTATATGTGGTTATGATTATATTTCAAGTTATACAATACCTTAGAGCACCTCAAACAAACATCAAATACGTTGGTATCTTACTCTCACTTTTTTCAACATTACCATTTTAGGTAATGCGGTCTAATACAACGAATAAATACAATAATTTTGTCGACTTGCGCAATATATAATGGGTACCTAAAACAACTGTTGGCTTTTGAATGTCCTAAAAAATTTATAAATTTTCTTTTAAATCAGTTGTTGTTTTCTTAACGTCAATTTATGAAAAACCTATAATGTTTCAGTTGGTTTTTAAAAAAATAGTTGATGTTACCAATATTCTCCACTCCGTCCCATTGCAGGATGCTCATAGCTTCGTTGGAGTACATCAGCCATGACAAATTCCGTATCCAGGATACGTACTTCGGGATCGTGCTGAAAATTATTAAGAACAAAAATAAAATAAAATATTATATAATGAAATTATATGTTTAATCTATACAAATAAACAAAATCTTTATCATCATCAGAATGTAGAAGTATTCAAGATTTTTTGCCTATTATTGCTATGCTGGGCAATAATGGGCAAAAAGCTTTGTTTTGCGCCGTGGTTGCTTGTGCTTTACAGCCCTGATAGGTTCGAGGTACGCTAAATCAGGTACCGCCATCTATTGGTTACGGGACGTACTATTCTACTCTGTATACAACATCACAAAAATGATCTTTTATCATACCAGCCATTAAAGTCTACTATTGAACACAGGCCTTCCCAATAAAGGGGGTATGTTGCCTGAGTTGTTGTCGCAGAGCGCAGATTTCGCGACGGGGTTGCTGCTGCCCATCCCCGCCCTATACTGACTTGAGCTGACTTTTATGCATGGATACCGCCATCTGTCGGACACCTAGTACAATGGGAGGTACTTTTATATTAGTATATATATTCTAAATGACAAATTATAAACTAGTGGCCTGCAAAGTCGTTATAGCCCGTTCTTCAATGATTTTTCCGGGTTAGGTACAACAGACGTCCTCCCTGGGTATTAACCTATCTACAGTTCAAATTTCACTAACCTCTGCTCAGTCTTTTAATTGAGAAAATGAAACAAACAGATAGAAAATCACACTTTCAAACTTATAATACTTATACAAGAGGGAATTCGAATTTGTAATATGCACGAGTTTTGCATGTTCTGGTGTAAGTTTCTTTTTCTGATTAACCCTAATACTGAAGAGTCAATTCGAGTGGTACCGGGGGATGAGCGAGGTCGCTCATTAATACCCAATTGTAGCTGTGTATTTTACGGCAGCGTTTATAACAAGTTTACAATCGTAATAAATGCATTCAGTGAGGTAGACCTCGTACAAATGTCGTATGCATTGGCTCCTCACTAACACTTATTTCTACTATCAAATAGCAGTGTTGGCATTATTGTGTTTTAGTTTAAAGGGGCAGGGCAGGGGCAGGACCGAGGCAGGGAATTTACTGGGTAATTTGTCATAATTTGGAATCACGCTAGTGGTAACCTTGTGATATTACGTGCGTCTATAGATAGCAGTCCCATACTATGGCGCGAGCTGTATGCGTGTTTGTCTTGTCATAAAAATATCAATGAGGACTTACCTGAGTCTCACGAATAGTCCAGAAGTCATCATGAGCGAGTAGTCGAACGGGACCAAGTATGCGATCGCAACAGGCATCGAGCCGAAGGCGCACGAGAAAAACGACCCTGGACAAATAATAATAATTGTATACATTAATAAAATAATTTATCATTTATAAAATAAGGTAATAGAACTACTTTTAACAGCTTTATATTTAAGCGGTTTACGTTTATTTTATGTTCAACGCTTTTGATTTATTGCGGCAATTATATAAGTAAAAAAATCTGAGATAACCATCACGGCAACTCTTATTAATAAAACAGTTTTAGTATTACTAATATGTATATTTAACATTTATTTAATGCCATTATATTAATGATATTAAATTATTGCAATCTTGTTGCATAGATCAAGCAAGATCTTAAAATATACAAGACAAGCGTCGACTCGTTATGCATATAAAAAAAACTCAGAATTATTTATTAAACCAAACTCCTCGGATTCTCATCGCCTTTACGCGGATCTTTTAATTCCTTGGTGTGCAATAATATATAAATATGCAAAATGATAAATATGTTTCTGTGTATTCACATTTGCAGGCTCTGTCAGAATAACAGGGTCATTGCAGTATTCCGCAATACTGTGACTTGATATTGTAATATTACATATATATATATATATATATACATGAAATAACGGTTACATATATATATGTGTGTGTATATATATGTATGCAAAATGTATGCCACGTTTATTTATTTTGTATATATATTGCCTGCACCACTATATATATTTTTTTTCTGTTTTGTGTAATGGTTGACTGGGAGATAATGCCATCTGGCATTAAGTCCGCACTTTGTACATTTTGTAAAATTTTGTGTAATAAAGTTAAATAAATAAATAAAATTGCCCACAATAACCATTTTTATTCTCATTGCATGAGGCAAAGCTGGGGCGAGTCGCTAGTTATTAGTAATAAGCCGTTTCGAGATATCGGAAATCAAATAATCCACGAAGTTAAAAGTGCGAATACATACCGCAAGCTATAGCAACGTTGAGCACCAGAATCGAAATGAAGACTGTGAATCCGAATGCGTAGATAGAGTTCCTCAGGCCTGCTATCCAATATACCACAAGCGTGAACAGCGACGGTTCGATTATCAGTCCGGGGAACTGCAAGAAGATTTTATGATCTTTGAGATAGAAGACAATATGTTGTAGCATCGGGATTTCTGTTATCGAAGACCGTGACATTTCTCGATGAGCAATCCAATCGTTTGTTTAAATGCCTCCCTTGGTCACACTCTCCGCGTTACTCTTCAATCATAAACACTTTACACACATTCTAGTCACAAACACACACACACACACACACACACACACACATTCACAGTAGGTTTACTGTTCTACGAAAAGAATATACGCTGCGGAGTACGTTGTCGTACTGCACCCTTACCCAGGTACTAACAGAGACAGCATGAACAGATTTTTAAGTAAAATTCAGATGCCAAACGTTTCACATGAAACAAATAATATATTTACTCAACGTAAAGGAGATCCTTTTCGTTTTACTCTCGTTAGAGGGCGACTGTCGAGGTGTTTATTGAACGTTATGCCAACGAAAGGGTGATCATAGAGTAGAGAAAATTGTATGTTTAAAAACTAGAGCTTCCTAATATAACGTGAGCTTATACCAGATATATTAATACATTTATTTAAGCTTCGCTGTAAACGTATTCATTTAGGTAGATATTCGGTACTATTTCGGCAGATACCGCCCTGATTAATGATGCCACAATTATTTGAAAATTATTGATTATTATAATAAAATTCGTGACTATGATTTTTGATGAATATGCTCTGGATTTAATTGTGCAGTTTTTACTATTAATATTATTGTCTGTAAATTTAAGGTATTATTATTTATAAAGTGTATTATTATTAATAGTAAAGAAGAAATGAGACTAAGCAAGAAAATCTTTTTAATATTTCTACTTCAGTATTCGGGCCTATAATTATTTAAATGTAGAATATTTCAAGATAAATTAATGTTGGGACATTGACACATTCATTTAAAACTTACCAAAGCAATCATCCTAGCAGTATAATACACTGGTGTAGAGTACAGGCCAGCCTTCAGCTCGCGATGGAACAGCGGGAACTCCTCGGGGAACATTTGCAGGACAGAGTACATGGGGGTAAATGAGTTTTCAGCTATGATGATAAAGAGTGCACCCTGCACGTCTTGGATGCCTGATTGGGTCAATCTTGCTGTGCCAAGGAAGCAGAGTCCAGCCGTTAGTGCTATAGCCTGCAGGAAGAGCACATTATGTATACTTAAATACTTAGCCCTTTTAATATAAGAATGCTGAAGAGTTTATATGGTTCATTGCACTAATCTCAGGGAGGGTTAGTTCATTTATATAATTATTATTAACATCACGTTAATACCGAAAAGAGTGTTAGAACCTCCTTTAAAAAGTAGTTCCATTATGTTTGAAAGTATTAAGCGATAACTCTTTTGGGTGGATATACTGCTATCTGTCGGTGCAAGAGGTTGGGCAACATCATTCCCGTCGGGAAGCTACGCTCTGCGCCACCACACCCGGCAAATATGGGCAAACTCTACCTTTCTTGGGAATGTCGCTCCCTATTTCTATCAGTGGATGTTGTATAGTTACTATGACGATGACGATTTATCATACCGGCTATTGAAGGTACACTGCTGGACGTAGGCCTCTTCAAGAAAGGAGGAATTGTGCCCATTAGTTGCCGCGCTGGGCAAGCGTAGTAAATCGTAGAGAGCAACGCGCGTGACAGTGGTGCTACTCCCCATCCCCGCCCTGTGCATTTGAACTGCACTGTTTCGGATGGATATACCGCCGCCGTTTGTCGGTTCCTACAATCGGATACCTTAGTCGCCTCTTATGATTTTTCTCTGCCGGTACCACACAGCCCTAAACATATGATGTACTTATGTTTGCAACTGTTTCATGCATAAACTACAGAATAGATTTCGATGAAAGTTTGCAATAATGCACTTTATTTATCAGAGTAACAAAGACTATATTTTTTTAAACATTTGCCTAATATTTAAGTATACGTTGCTGGCGCTCTAAGCGCCTGTCATGTTTCATTTGTAAATCTGCTTATCATCGTGTTGTATTTGCGATGCAAGCAGGAAGAAAAGTTACAAAGCTCTATCGGGTATATCATGTTATATATAAATATAAGTAAAATTGATGTGTCTGTTTATAATATCAAAATAATAACTGTTAAAAATATGTAAACGAAAGTATGTACGGTATGGATAGCTCATGTTATAAAAAGAACTTACGCTACTTTTAGTCTTTAGTATTTTCATGGAAACGAGTACGACAAATGTGAAAACGCCGGACGCCGCCAGTAATAATCAATTTCATTTCAAATCTATACATGTAAATAAAAATGGCGTGTCTGTTTGTAATATTACAATAGCCGCTTTCTACTAGCTGCATATGAATGTAGATACGGTACACATACCAAAGTATATTTTTTTACAATTTTTGACTTTTTGTCTGTCTGTTTGTTTCAGCTAATCTCTGGAACAGCTGAACCAATTTGGACTCACTGGCAGATAGTTTACGTAATAAGTAGTAACTTACATCACGCTACGAACGAATGGAACGGAGCGGAACATTAATTGAAAATGTGGCAAAAATGGCCGAAAAATTTATGTTCGTTGCTACGTGGAAGTTCAAAACAAAATATGTTGCCCAAAGTCACAATTTTACGCGTAAAAAGTCTCGGGCATAGCTAGTACTTAATAAAATAACCAGCTTTCTAATCATCTAACCTGTCCGTTCTTTCTCTTACAAAAAACGTGGTCTTATTTTTCTATCTGTACTAGATTCTAAATGTGTAATATATAAAATGTTCTTATATAATACGAAACAAATTTAATTATTATATCTGCCATTGGACGGCGACTACTGGATATTGCACAACATATTGGAGGGCATCGCCAAAGTATTACCAATAAGACCGATTCTTGGGCCTGTTTCGGTTAGTTTTTATAATTTCGGAGTATTTTTACCTATAATTATATATTGGACCAGCGGGGAAGCAATTGCCGAGCGCAGTTTCACGACAGGACTGCAGTTAAAAATCTATCTATTGGGTCCAGTTTGGTTAGAAGGCAAGGCCCAAATACAAAATATGTACTAAGTACTTCCAATTTTTTCTTCTTTTTATAATATTCACACAATATCTCATACGTTGACTTGACTCCGAGATAAGTCGCTTTTAGCGACTTATCTCGGAGTTGTGTTACGGACATCAGACAACAGAGGAATTACAAATATAATATGTAAATATATGACCGTGACAGTTTAAATCAATTTTAATTTTTTTTTGTTTTTCCATTACATATCTGCATGGAATCATCGGGATTTTTTTATATACAAACTTCACGATGCCGTATAAACCTAGTTCTGACAGTTGCCTAAACAACAAAAAATTCTTATCCAACAGAAAATAATTATCCAATTCGATGCAGTCGTTAGAATAATGCGTGTACATACACCTCGATGATCAACTTATACAGAGGATGTACTACAGATGATTTAATACTAGACTATATTAGATGTAGTAACAAAAGAAAAACACAAGTAACAAAAAACATACATTAACAGAAAAGACCTACCAGTTTCTGTAATATCCGTATAAATTCTACTTTCGGATCCCGAACGAGGACTAAGATGTGACGATAAACCAACCAGAGTATTTTCGTAAAGAAGAAAGGGGCTTTGAAACTCTCTTGATTGTGTTTCCTGGACGTCTGGAAAATTAAAATAAAAAATACTTTGAGATGTGATTAATATAATTACATTGAAGAAATGGCGCTGATTTCTCCGCACAAAAAGAACACTAAAAAGAATTCGATATGTTTGCTAGGGTACCACAACGGTAGTGCAGTCTCCCGACTTAAAGAAGATGCAGGTTCGAGTCCCGGCTGAAATTTGATACATATCAATTTTTTTCTCGTAAATATCATCATACCCGCAAAGAATATTCCGGCGAAGGTTCAAGCTCGTTTGAACTTTCGACCTGATTTGACAAACGCACAGGCCCCGTGGGAGGTCTACAAACTAACGTTTACAGGATTTCCAACAAGAGACGATCACAATAATATTTCACGATGTCTTTCGAGGTCGCAAAGAGCCCCTATGCTTTTGGGCATCAAGCATTACTGGCCACTTGCAATCATCACTATTGATGCATGACTTGTGATCATGCTTGTTGCCATGAGTAAATAAGTGTGTCGATATTTTATATCAGGATATTGTTAGCGTTCCACCCGTGCTTGCAGGTACAGGTCGGGTACATGTTGAAATACAAGCGTATAGCCGCAGAGCAACAGACTTTATTTTACTGAGCTCTGATTTGCAAAGAGTCCATTTGGAGTACAATGCTTAGTAAAGTGGTCTAATATGTAGAGTATGAGTTAAGAAGACTCACCTCATCTTCATTATCCATAATATGGAGCTCCAGCTGTATTTCCATATCCAGTTCCTTGGCAGCATCGCTCACGGCGAACCGGTCGCAGATGCTTTTGATGGCGTGCCTGGAGGCCGTCTCCGAGCCCGGTGTCAGCGCCAACACCTTAATGAAGTAGTCCGTCGGGTTGTAGGTGATCGGACAGAGGTAGCCCAGACTGGATAAAACAAGGGTAAGGTAAAAACATTATCATCGCAGCCGCAGAACATCCACTGCTGGGTATAAGCTTCAATCCAAATTGTCCAATAAATGGTAGCGCTGGGCAGGCATGTTGGCAATCGCGAAATGTAGCTTCGCGACGGGAATCTCAGTCCTGTCGCATTTGAGCTACACAGCCATCTGTCGTATTCGGTATCTTAGTCATCTTTTACCGCAGTTGATATAAGGGGAGGTGCTACTTTTTTCAGCCGGTACCATATGGTGAAGAAGGTTAAATAACATGATATATTTCTTATAAAGACAGACATTGTAAAATGTCCAGTCAAATGGTAGGTAATAGGAGAATGCGGGATCTGGCAAACTTTACTACATCTTTTAATCTTAATAACGACAAAGTCAAAAATATTAGATGATTTAAATTAATTAAATAAAAGTATTAAATTAATTGAAAAATAATAAACAATTGTAGTTAATGGTGGGAGAGTAAAATATAAGTTTGAATTCGTTAAATGTAATTACTACAGTTTACAACACAATCACTGTATTTTTTTTCTAATAAAACTACTTTTAAACGGCTTTAAAATCTAGTTCATCTAAGTTTTTTACATTTTTTGTTAGACATTACGGCAATCGTCTTAAGATTTATTGGGGGAACGCGGGAATGTCAGAAAGTGTTCAAAATTTTTATTCTTCTTTTTTTTCAAATTCTCACGACTTTAACACTAGTTATTTACGGCGAATATCAGACAACAGAGGAACCAAATATATTAACACCCAGACACAGGACAAAGAAATATGTTCATCACATACATATTTGTCCTGGGTGGGGATCAAAGCCACGATCATTGGCACACAAGATCAGACTAGGATAAGTTGGAACAAAACTGTGTACGTGCATCGTTGTGTTACCAACACATCAAGGTTAAGATTGACTGTAAGTATATCGTAGTGGTATCATCGTAGACCAATTTGAGATGATCCATTCTAAGAAACGAGGATGTATTATTTGGGTCACGAGCGCGCGGTCCAAGACGAACAGACCGTCCAATTGCATTCTATTCATTTGTCTTTCATTTAGCATACATGCGATGTGCATGTAAACCTCAAAAATACAAAGGTCGTCTACATTGGTAATTCACTCGGTTGGAAGAATGAGAAAGGCAGTGACATTACTGGGTAATCCCTACTAATATTATAAATGCGAAAGTAACTCTGTCTGTTTGTCTGTTACGCTTTCCCGCTTAAACCTCGCAACCGTTTTTGATGATATTTGGCACAGACAATCTTTAGACCCTGAGAAAGGACATAGGCTATTTTTTAATTTGAAATAAGGGTTGTAAGGGGAAAAGTTGTATGGAAGTATCGCTATTTTTGGAGCTAGAAACATGTAAATTATTTTCAGGCTATTGATTCGATATAAATAAACATCACATTCAAAGTTTATATAATTTAAGATTAAGAGGTTTAGTACCCATAAAAACTATTTCATGCGGACGAAGTCGCGGGCACAGCTAGTAGTGTTTAAAAACTTCAAGTTACAATGTTGGCAACGCGCTTGATAATACGAGCGTCTAAAGGCTGAGGTGATTTTTACTATCACGCGGATTGTATGCTTGTATGTCGACCTGGTTTTGTAAAAAAAACGGTATAGAGAATACATCCGGTTAACGTAGAGAACAAATAAACGCCAATTTGATTGTACCAGTTGTCATCAGGTGGTTTTATTGAACAATAATATAAATATTTTTTATGAACTGTTTTTTCATTTGTTTGTCAATAAAATTAAAAGTTGGCAGAGTAATGGTTATTTTTTTAATAAATCGAATGTTTTAGTGCATTTTGTACAGAGATAGCTTTACTCACTTCTTTTCCTCATTAATTTAAGCTGTATCAAATTTCACGTTCGTTTCTTCGTGAGTTTTTTTTAGAACGGAATATCTTCGCTCGGCAACGCTTCGAGTATTAGTAAATAGATTATATTATTATATACATGTAAAATTAACTACAGTACTTTTATGAATACTATAGAACAAACTCGTGTATGTACCTAAGTGTCTGTATCATTACGGTTTCGAAATCCAACCTTGTTTTCAATCCCGCGGTAATTTTGATCGGTTTTACTAATATTTTAAAGAGAAAAGGTTTTTAGTTTGAGTTCGTGATCGAAATTTTTAATTGGATTGTTATATTCTGATTAGTTCAATTGTTTGGGATGAAAAGTTTATGTCCTTCTCCTAACTCGGTACTCCAAACTATATAAGCTTATAGGAAAATTTTGAAGAAGGTTAGTTACATGAAAAGGGTATTACCGTTTCATGTAAGTAACAAATAAAAAAACAAACTTCGCATTAGTAATATTATTTGGGAAACTACTTACAAGAATTAAGTTAGTATCTGAGATAAGCCGTAATTTTATGCTACCTTGAAACTATAAGAAAAACGTTTAGATTTTTATCTTTAAAATACATATACAGCATGGATAGTTTTAATTTTTATAAATATTTTGAACTATTTAACTCGCACTTCAACTATAAAATATTACGATTATAAATTGATATATAAACTATTATATCTTTCAAGTTGGATCAAACTGTAAACAGTACGTAAAAAATTATTAAAATCGGTTCTGTTAGGAAGTGAATCCCAAACAAACACAGACACATAATTTTATATAGCGTATTTTACAGTTTTTCGAGATCGTCAAGCGAAATAAAATAAATTAATATGTCAATTTGTATTCAAGCTCATTCTCTTACAAGGTGACACGAAATTTGTATATGTATAATTCATATTTATTATATCTAGTACATATTATAAAATCATATTAGGTAATTTCATTACAAAATTAATACATATTATTTATTATTCTAAAAAAATATATGCATTCCATAAAAGAGACATATGTATATGTATATATATATATATATATTAATCATTTAAATATATATATATATATGTATATATATATTAATCATATAAATATAATTCGTACAAGCGTAACAGCGTCTCATTAAAACCGGTTGCTTAATAACACGTAATGTAAATTCTTTGTGAATACTCTAACGTCTATACATTTTACTTGTCGCTCAATGATGCGGTAATTAAGTAGTATCTATGCACAAGAAATCAATGGATGCATTAAGATATTTCTATTCATATTCAGTGCTACATGAACTATATATATAGCTGCTTCGTTTGTCTATCTGATTATCATAGAAATTAGATGCCAATTGGGTGTCAAACTAGCTTGTATGTACACAAAAGTCACAAATCAACCTCAATCAATGAGTTCTCATCATAGAGTTTAAAATTCAAATAAATAACTTGGCAAACATGCATTGGCATTTATTTAAATTCGTCTCATTTTTACTGATATATTTATAAGTTACATGATTTTATATAATATGTTTTATATGTAAATCCTTTGGAATGTAAACACTATTAAAGTTTCCATTTCTATGCGAATAATAAATTATAAAACCAGTCTAAGTTGCACTTATAATACTAGCTATCTGTCATCGCTGTGAAGTACCTCGCCCTGTACCAGGTATCGTAAGAGGCGACATCAGTACCAGAACCGATAGATGGTGATTTACCTAATATAGAGTAGCTTAAATGCATTGGGTGGAGATGGGCAGCAGCATTCCCATTGCGAATTGCTAACACGCTTGCTCAGCGCGGCAATTATGGGCAAAATACCCCCTTCCTAGGGGAGACCTATGTCCAGCAGTGGACTTCTATTGGTTGTAATGTTTAAGAATATCTGCTTGTAAATGTTCTATTAAAATCGGTTATTTTAAGTTAGGTAACACCGTTTCGGAATTTACATGAAACAGATAGAAATTTTATCTGCTTTTTGCAGTTATAAGTACTAGTACATACTTTCATATGCCTATTTAAAAAAATAATTGTTATTTCAATATTGCAAACAGACACTTAAATTTTATTAATTTAATTATAATATATAAGTACCTACTGGGTACCTTATTAAGTAAGTATCTTAATAGTAGGTGATTAGTGTTTAATCGTTTGTAATAAATCGTCTACAGGAGCCCGTATAATAAATTACATAGTCATCGAAGATATTATTATAAACGTTATGAACCTTTACCACGACGCGACTTGAAAAGTTTGCTTTTTACAGTTCTAAAGAATTTACAGATGTGATATTTAAGTATCGACCTCTTACGTGTATATGTTGAAAGACGATGTCAATCTACAAGGGTTCTTTTATTTTGAAAACAACTAAATCTCAAAGTACTTATATTTCCAAATGACTGGTCATTACTGAAAAATTGCCTAAGTAATTTAGCCGGATCAAATTAAGCCAGATGTTTGCAAAATACAACAACAAGCGGATTATTAAATATACATATAAGAAAAAAAATCTTGCGTTCAAATCCACGCTGTAGGTGACGACAGTATCTTATAATCTGGCAGTGCAGTGATGTTGGCATTGGTTCTGACAAGATCTCAGGCAAGTGGTGTTTTCTAACCATCTTCTCTACTGAAATTATTATGTTTTTTTAATATCAATAGCCTCAAGAAGCATGAGTGGAATAAAATGGTGTACCTTCACGGGTAATTGACGTTTGTCAACATTAAAATCACACCAAATATAAAAATATTATTTTAAAAAACCAAATCCTGATGCATCTTTTGTCAATCTTCAGAACGTTAACAAACGGAATAAACCGCGTCTGAAAGTATTATTATGAGTCACTACTTGTAAGACGCGTAAATCCTGGTTACATATTTCTATTTTAAGTAGCGTTCAGTTATTTTTTCGAAAATAAAACAGTCAATGTTAAAGTATAGTAAAGCAGCCCCGTAATACTATAGAAGTAGTTCTCTGTAATAGTGAAACTAAAATTAAACTCCGTCAAGTAGTTTTTGAGGTAAACCATAACAAAAAACAAACCACCAACTCTTTCCTATTTTTAATATCAGTATAGTTCCCATTTCTGTAAACATCATCATCGTCAAAGACATAGGCCTCCCCAAGAAAAGAGGAGTTTGCCTATTATTGCTGCGCTGGGCAACCTTGGTGGCAATCCCAGAGCGTTACTTCGAGACGGGAATGCAGCTGCTCATCTCCGCTATGTTGCAATTGAGCTACACTGTTTCGGGTGGTCCACACGTACAGAGATAAAATACAGTAAATATACAGAGTTCGAGTTTGAGAGTGTAAAACTTTCATGTAATAATTTTGGTTTAAATTGCATCATTCGTATCTATAATGATACTTAAATTATGATTATACATTTCAAATACCTGTCTGAAATAGCTGAACAGCGCTCAAATCTCAGAATTGATATTGGTTAGTTGAATTAACAAAGTCTAATCAGACCGAGCGCGATGAGAGCATTGAACTGAAGTACGCATTATTTAGGTCACACTAGGCGTAATTTGTGCATTAATTATATTCAATATATGTCCAATTTTTTATAGCTTAGGTTAACAAACAACCATAATGCGGGCCCCGTGATAGTAAGCTTCACCGCAGCTTATAGACGCTCGTATCATATCATAAGGATATCACTAACGCGCTGCCAAACTTGTGATTTGATGATTTAATGTCACATTATCTAGTTGCAGATTTAATGCCTACGCTGAGGGGGCTCCTACCTTCTGGCAAAACGATTAAGTGGATATATCTGCTCGGGACATTGACAAGAGTTGTAACGAGGTAATTGGAATGATATTAAAAAATTTAAAATGTTAAATAAACAGCATTTTAAAGCAGTTAAAAAAGTAGTCTTACTATGTATAGTGAAAATGACTACACCGTTTCTATATTAAGGTCGCTGTCCGCTGTCTGTTTGTCCCCATGTAACCTGAGGATCTTTAAAACGCCCGTTGCGTTTTAAAGATCCTCAGGTTATAGATGTCAGTGTATCAGGATTATAGGTTATTATTATTATGATGTAGTTTTTTTAAATACAATCTTTAAATCCAAGAAGAAGGTTTATATGTATTTGCTTGCATAATAGTAAATAAATTATTTTAGAGGTTTCCAATGTGATGTCGTAAAATAAACACTTAATAATAAAGAGTAAACTTTGTACTGTATGTTAATAATAATATTATAGGTACACCTTAAAATGTACAAAGAATTCGCGGTGGTATATGTCTATTTCCTAGAGATAACCCACAATAACAATTTTCATCCATTTTCCCCCCCCCCTTATATTATCAATACCACAAGCTCCAACTAACCTTTCGAAGAAACCCAAAGCCGCCGAAGCCTGTCCTGCGAACGCGATCCGCCCTTCAGCTAAGAGAACTAGCCTGTCGAACAAGGCCATCAACTCGGAAGATGGCTGGTGGATGGTACAGATCACGGTTTTGCCTTGAGCCGCGCTGGCCCGGAGCAAGGTGACCAGTTTCTGGGCCGATGACGAGTCCAGTCCGGTAGTTGGCTCGTCGCAGAAGAGCAGACCGGGGTCAGTCAAAAGCTGTGTGAAACAAATAATTATAAAGCTTATATACATAAACATGATACGTTGTGTTTTACATCTCCGCTCGTGTAAATATAATGTTTGTAGCCCAAAAACAAATTGGAACTAATTCCATATGAAAATGTATAAAACTGGTTTTATATTTATACATAATAGATTGACCATGGCCTTAGTGTTTGAGGAGGACGATTGAAAACAAATTTATGGTACTTTTATTATAATTAAGTAGGCGGCAGCGCCTCGCGGGGCGGCATGATGTGTAGCTATTAAAATGCTCAATTTGAAACCGTGAGGTACCGGCAGAGTAGACTAGTACCTCTCCCTGTACCGGGTGTCGTAAGTTGCGACTAAGGTACCAGAACTGACAGATGGCGGTATATCCATCCGCAACAGTGTAGCTCAATACCACAGGGCGGGATTGGCAGCAGCATCATCGTCGCGAAATTATTAAAATACGCGTGATAATTTTTATTACACCCCCTTTTCCTCTTCCACCCCCCCCCCCCCTTCCTTTTTAGAGCTAGACGTGATCACTGGACGACCCCTAAAAAGATTTTGGCTCAGGCAACCTTTAGACTATTAGCGGAAACTGTTTAAAATTAGCGACGTATCTCACCTCCGTAGCAAACGCCAATCTCTTCCTCTCACCGCCGGATAGCGTCTTGCGTCCGTCCAACCCCCCTATTCGTGTAAACCGGGCCCCGTACAAGGCTAGCTGCCGGAGAAGCTGATTGACTCTTCTCTTGCGAGCCAAAGGAGACGTGCGTCGATCCATGCGCAAGCGAGCCTGTGGAAGACAAATTATGATAAAGACAACTAAGAACTCTAAAAAATGGCATGGAGGAAGTGGTCCTTGGCCCTTAAACGGACCTCATGAGAAGTTTTCTTATTTCCATTACCCAAGAGTAGACCTTAAGCTAAAGATTATAGTAGCACTTATCCTAATTTTAGTACTTAACGATAAAATCATACTAACAAAAATTTACTACGTAAAGCTTCTTACACTTCGGTGTTTCTTTTCAATATATCTCCCGAAACTTTATGTCTATCTGTCAGCGTTTTGCAATGGTAAGATCTCTAAGGATTATGTTTAATAATTATAGTTGCTAATACGTCTGCGCCCCAACAAAATTGGTCCACACTTTGCAATGTTTTTGATATTGGGAAAGCAGAAGGTTCTAGGAGATGCGAAATAAATACAACTGTTTGTCACCCATAAATAACTGCGTATAAAACATATAAACCATCTGACGTTACATCAACTACCTTTTGCTAATCCAATTTGCTAATCTGCTAGGCTATATCGGAAATACATCTTTTAACATACGAGCTTGAAACAAACAATTTCCATCTTTATTAATTATAAGTTTGATTCAGCTAATCTCTAAACTTTCAGATTTCAACTCTCTTTAACTTTAATTGCTAGATTAACTTAAGACTGCATTGGTTACTCAAAACCAATTAAAGTTCTGTACAAAACAAATAAAAAACTACAAAAATTTGAAAATGTTAGAATAATTGTATAAACCAAACATTTTGGGATGTCCTTAGTGTCAGGCGATTGACGGCTGATGTCGCTACTGTCAATGTTATCCGTCACTCACTTCTCAGTCGGCAAATACCCTTTGTATATGTCATACATATACATACGGATAAATTAATCCTATTTATATTATTTAATCTTAGTTTATTTTGCCCTCAATCCATCTGAAAAATATCTGATTCTAAGAAGAAAATGTCAAGTTTAACATAAATTAAAGAGACAAACGAAAGTATACTTTTAAAACATATCATGTGTCCCCACTAACATGCAACCAGACCACAATTGACTCAATAATCACCATTACTAGCTTCATCGTATCTCTCGTCATTTATCAACTTCCTTTGAGCAGATTACTCAATTGGCACCTTCCTAGATACCTATTGAATCTAAATTGACTTCGTGGAAAAAACCAGTATACACATATGTATAGTAACAGCGCGCGAGGTTTCACCCGCGGTAAGTTGTAAACCAAACCTAGAGTCACTTATGCTACGCTGTTATTAGTCATAGCGTGATGTTATATAGCCTATAGCCTTTCTTGATAATTGGACTATCCAACACTGCAAGAATTTTTCAAATCGGACCAGCGGTGCCTGAGATAAGCGCGTTGAAACAAACAAACAACTCTTCCGCTTTGTAATATTAGTATAGAAGAGTGTAAATCATAAAAGCAGAATAAAAAATTTTGCTTTTACGATTTAACTGTAGGTACCATAGGTAGGATAGGTTTAACCATATAGGCACAAATACTGCTCGACAGTTCACGGGATCGGAGCGTTACTATTTTGTGGCAGTGAACATTTACTGGTTTCATTTTAAAGCAAGTTTTCCGCCGGGTCCAAGGATTTAATTCTTAGCCAGTACTTACCATTATGGTGAGGTGCTCTATGACCGTCAGGTTCTCCACGAAGAGTTCGTCTTGATGCATGTATCCACTATCCCGGTGCATGAAGTCCCCGATCGGCTGCCCGTTCATCGTTATCTCTCCATCCACCACCGTACCCACTGTTGTAATGCAATTAACATTTTTAGATGACAAACCAGGTTCAAATGTTCTTAGGGTTTTTGTGATGACCTCGTGCATCATCATCATCTGATGAACGAAGGATAAAGGCGTCTCCAAGTTATTCTAATCTGAGTTCTTAACTAAGTTCTAAACTAGGCAGGCATGCTAGCAATTGTAAAACGTAGTTATGCTATGTAGATGCTGCGACTCATCCCCGCGCTACTGTATTTGAGCTACGCTTATTTGGACGCCATCTGTCAGTTCCGGTAACTCAGTTACATCATACGACACCTGATAGATAGAGAGGTGCCTTTCTCTCGGTAGCCCATAACATAAACACACTGTTTGTTGGAAATTCTTACTTTGGCGCCAGAACTATGAATGTTGTACATGGTCTCATATGAAGTATTGTTTCTTCCGTATCAGCTGAGAATACTTACTTAGAGTAAGTGCAATGCAAAGATACTGAGGGTCACTTCCAGCTTTTCTGTGTACTATAATGGGCTAGTTACATGATGAATTACCACGCGTAATAGACCCGTCGGCGTTGACGCAGTTTAACGCGACTTTCGAATTAATAACTATGACTGCGATTGTTAAATAAAATGTGCTGACTAGAAACTATTGCCTGTTTGATGTCACATTAAGATATAAAACCGTCCGTAAGGGTTGACCTTCTACTATTACACAACCATAACTAGTTGAAAGACGGCCATGTTGAAATAAAAACGAATATCAAAGGAATCAATTTGAATTCTAATTTTTAACGTGACATAGTAGCCATACCATCATGTTGCTGTTGTTGTAACAGCTCAAGTAAGACTCTTTCAGGGTAGTCGACTAAATATGCAGTTATTGTTAAGTCAATAATTACTTTATTATTATTAGTTATTACTAGCATTATATGGTAAGCAAAAGTCATTTTTGTAGTCAATTAATCGAATAGCTGGATAGATGAAGGTGTTTTTAAACGGGGACCGGACAAACTTACATTTTTCTTACGTAAGTAAATTAAAAGTTCTTGTTATCATATTTTTCACGTTAAAACTATGTTAACCGACACTTTAAATGAGTTTACACGCATATAGCATATGTCGTTATAATTCTTGATTAGACATTTTTAGAACAAGTTGCTCACATCTTGTCTATTAATTTATGTATGTGACTTTACCTGTTCTATAATCTCCTATCTATGTCACAAAGCGTGCTTTACATATAATGATCTTGTCAGTGTATTGACCTTCGGTAAGTCTAGCCGATATAATAGTTTTACTATTGGAAAAATATTAGGAGCTATTATTAGAAATAATGTCAGGGCATTTGCGAGTCTGATTAATGCACCAACAACTTTTTATAAAATTTCACCTAAAATTATCTGTATTTAAATATACCTAGATCTAGATTTTATCATTATCATATTAGCTATTAGAAGTCCGCATCTGGCCATAGGCCTCCTCAAAAAACTTGCTCAGAATTGCGTGTTGGCAATCAGACATCGCAGCTTTCGCGACGGGGATGCTGCTACCCATTCCCGCCCTGTGCATTTGATTTAAGCTATATCCGATAGATTTACCACATCTGTCGGTTCTGGTACCTTAATCGCCTCTTGCGACACCTGCAACAGGGGGAAGTACTATTCTACTCTGCCGGTTCCTCACAACTTGTTTTAAGACTTATTTGTGTCAAAAAGACTTTCTACGTGAAATATATTTACCTGTATTTCTGTGTGCCAATGTTGACATGAGCGTAGTTTTTCCGGCACCACTGCAACAATAAGAACGGATTACAAAGCGGCATTTGTTTGAGCTAATTCTCTCTTCTACTTCTACCGCCAAATATTATCGCATTGCTGTGTTCCAATTTCAAGAGTGAGAGAGTCAGTGATGTTATTGGGTCATGTAAACATCTTTAAGTCAGAAGGTTTAAGTCAGAAAGTCTTGTGATATTATGAGCGTCATTGTCGTGATGGTCTATTAAAAGAAATATCTTCCTCAAAAACCACCTGTTCAAAAACCGGACGAATGAAAATTTGGGTATACTGTTTAGTGTTGTAGAAACTTAACTGTCATCTTCATATGAATTTTAATTATAATTTACAATTGCTGAAGGAACAAAGTCTTAGTTGGTACCTCGTTGTATAGACATATTCTCGTAAAACGCAAAAGCATGAACAAGACATATAGTCACATCTCCTCTTTCATAGATTATTATTAGCTCACGCGGAGGGGAATCCTGGGGGTATCCTATAGACACTTATGTCATCACAAATATATCACTAATGTGTCGCCAACCCTGTAATTTCACTGCCTCTCTCGCCTTTCAAACCGAGACACAGCAATGCAAATTTGGCGGTAGAAATAGGTGTGAGTGAGCTACTAATGCAGGCGACCTTTGAAAGAGTTTGTAATAAATTTATTTATAAATAATTTTAAGTTTATTTGTAACAAACATACAATAATAAAAATCCTGTTTGAATAGTTAGATAAATAGTTTTAGGAAGCGGTCTCTTATTTTTTCAAAAATACATCAAAACCTATGTTACTAAGTAAAGAAATAGCTCTATCATGGTGAAAGATTTTTTTAAAATCAGTCTAGTAGTTTTTAAATAAAGCCGTAGCAAACAATGAAATCTCTCCTTTTTGTAATATCAGTATTATTATGGCCCCGTGGTTTGACCCGCGTAGTTCCCCTTTTCCGACAACATACAGAGATAAATATATTTTATCGCTGCATGTCTAATCGGCAGATAGCATATTATCCATCCAACGCATACTCATGTAAGTCAAAATCTTCTATCAGGGTCAGCGACTCGTATTTACTGAGTATTATGTTATCATCATTATAACAGCCGTGTCAAACCGACCACTGGCCAGACAGGCTTTCCCAAGAAAGGGGGAATTTCGTTCACTATTGCCGCGCTAGGTCAACGCAGACAGTGTTAGACAGAATAGATTTGTGATAATTTCTTAATTGTATCATTCAGAAGGCTTCAGTCGATCTTTATCTTTATAAAATCTTTATTGTATACAGGAAATTTCAAACAGAAACAAATATAACCTACGAATTATAATACAATTGGCAGCTTTATCGCTCAGAGCGATCTCTTCCAAGCAATCTTTAGATGGACATAAACGAAGAAACTGTGCAGAAGAGAGCTGAGAAGAAATAGAGCAGTTCGTTGTGTACTATTACGTAAAATAAAATAAAGTAAATTAAATACTATAACAGAATATTATAATTTATATGTTTATTCAAAACATCCGCGTAAAACAAGAAATACTGATATAGCAACTAATAAAATCGCAACAGTATTATATACAGCCAATAACAGGTTTTTCTTAAATTAGCATTAAACAATAAAAACAATCAGAAATCATTGCACTTTTTGAGTTGATGTAAGATACAAAAATAGAATATGGATTGATACAAAAACAAATTCAAGCGATATTTGCATCGATTTCTTACTAGCAGCGACCTGCGGCTTCACCCGCGTAATTTTCGTTCTAGGGCGTATAATGAATATTGAAAGTAACATCTATGTGCTAGTGAAAGTCCCGTTATTTGCAATAAGCAATGTACATAATCTTATATGCCTATTTTAAAAAGCTGTTACTTTGATATTGACTATTTCATTCAGAACAAGCAGCGCCCTGTGGTTTTACCCACGTGAAGTTGTAGAAATTTAATACTAACTTTGCACTCCCTTTTTACCCTCCAAGTGATCATCAAAAAAGTATTTAACACATGTTTCACAACTTTCAATGAAACACCTTTATACTGAATTTCATTCGAATAACTTCAAATTGCAAAGTTTCATAGAAACTTTGCAACCGCTTTTTACTTATACTGTAATCTTTAGAAAGTGTTTGCGGGAACGAATAACAAACATACATACATATATTCTTACAAACTTTCGCTTTCATACTTATTAGAATTGGATTAAATATCTGTTTTAATGACATTTAAGCATGGTGCTTACAACACAATCACACACATAAATAAAAGAAAAAATTTCTAATTAGAGTAAAGAAAAATCGACAATGCATCCCTGAATTAATTATTGGTCGACGCTATTTACAGCACTTTTAATAACAGAAGATTAAATCACCTCCACAAATCATCATTATTACAGCCATTGGAAGTCCGCTGTTAGACAAAGTCCTCTCCAAGAAACGAGGAATTCCGCCCAAAATTGCCGCGCTGGGCAAGCGTATTGGCAATCACAGACCGCAGCTTTCGCGACGGGGGTGCTGAAGCTGCCCATCCCCACCTTATTGAGCACACTGTCTCGGATGGATATACCGCCATCTGTCAATTCTGGTACCTGAGTCACGACTTACGACGGCTGGTACAGAGGGGAGTACTAGTCTAGTCTGCCGGTACCTAACGGCGACCCTATCAATGTACGGGAAAATCCTAAAAACTTTAATAACCACTTTGAGTCCTAATTATTTTTTATTTTTCACAAAGCCCCACTATCAAATGTGGATAAACAAAAAAATACATTATATCACATCAGCTGACAGATATAAAGGTTTTTAAGTCTTACATAATAACAGCCTGATTTCAAACAATGTCATACCTTCACCGGTGATAAATAGTGTTCCAAAAAGTCACTAAGTGAAGCCTGATTAAATGATAGGACAGCGAAAATATAAAAGTACTTTATGTCGAATTATGACTACGAAACCTTAAAAGTTTTCAGTTGAAATCATTTGCGCAAGCTAGCCGAAGCATCGGTAGCCAACGTAGAAAACTCTAATAATAAAATTGCTGAGCATTGACATTCAGAAAGGTAAATTATTAATATTATTTATTAAAGGTTAATTAAACCAATTAAATACTGTATCAAGTACTTGTTCCATTTCAAATTTAACTATATATTACCTCATTAAAAATGTGGTACTTTTGCAAACGTGACGTAGACCTCATACATAGGTCGTCTGCATTGGTACTATTTCTACCGGTAAATATTAATGTTCGCATTGTTGTTTTCCGATACGGAATGTATCTTGTCCTTTGTTACTTTCATATCTTTCCTTTTAAAGAAATCTTGCAATATCGGTACCATCTCTTGCAACTCTTTAGCTGACGATGCTAACACTACTTGATCAACGGCGTAAAGAAGACATTTGATAAGTAAACTATTCAATAATCCACATTCACAGGCTTTCAAATCTGACAGACAATTGTTTATAAATAAGTTAAATAAGCAAGGCGATGCTACACATCCCTGTCCGACTCTCTATGGATGTCAAACCATTCAGTGTAGGCACCGTTTATTCTAACGCAAGCAGCACAATCCTTGTAGAGAAATTGGAATCTTTTGTCTTTATAATACCAATTTTATTGGTATATTACATTAAAATTTTGATCTGATTGTTTTTATTTCGAATGTTGATAATGTGTGTAATTAATTGCCATTGTTATTATTACTGATTTATCATCAACATTGTGTAGACTGTTTTTACCGTCAATTATTTTGAACATAGTTCAATAGATGACACCTGTGACAAATTTTACAGTCGCAAACATGATTGACTTTTGCGCAAGCAAAACTTTAACTTGACAGTCGATTCACACGCGATTAAAATAGAAACGGACGAAACACCTTAAAAAATAGTACAATTTTTAAAAAATAACGTTTCTTCCTTTTTCTAAGCTAAATTGTACTTGATCGATGCCTATCCGCCCAGATAGCATTATTTCTCGCCTCCCTCAGTCGCCCTCGCACTGGCACCCTTCAATCTCAATCACTTCACTCGCATTCTATTCGCAGTCAGACCAGTACTTCGTGTTTGCCGGCGAACGCGTGCAGTCTCTGCCACACAGCGAATACCAACCGCATCAGTGTGGCCAGGCTCGCTTCGTCCTTCCTCATTTGCAAACAACCATTAACTTTCACAAACGATGACTATTCGAGCTGAGGTCCAATCTCAGGTGCGCCCTCGAGTGTTAGCCGTCGGTTCTGCTACGTTCCCGCAAACCCCGCGCCGCGCTATATAATATAAGGTCATTCATTCATGAACGTCTTCACCCATTCCTCTGGTAGCGCTGAAATTGACGTCTCAGTAGTAACGAAGTTCGTCCAAAAAAAGTTTGATATTTGGTTCCCTTGATAATCTTATCACAAGCTTCAGTAATAGACAACATCCGGAGATCAGTTGCGAGGGGTTTGTAAAGGAATAAATTGTAGGAATCCATAAAAAGACCCTAAAATATGGAATTCTAGAAAAAATACATAAATACTATCTCCATATGTTTCTAGTTTATGACGATAGCATTATAAAAGCGACCAAGGCAAACCATGTAAGTTAAAACCGGAGATAGAATGTTGTCAAGTCAGCCATTTCCACAACGGCGACTTGATTGCGTCGAGTTTCCAACAAACCGCAATGTTGTTATAGTATTCGGTTACGAGAACTATGATGATAATGTCAACGGCACTCATTTATATTCAAAAGAGAGAACTGAATTGGAAGAGATAGTAGAGAACAGGAGAGCTAGCTATTGTTTCTAGATACTTATATTTGGTAATTGCGCTACAGCTAGGATTACTATTTACTTCTATTTGGAATGCTAGCCGTCATCTATTCCGGTTAGCATTCCAAATTATTGGCGATGATTTGGGGTAAGTATTAAATTATGATGATGTACTAGATATAATTGATCTTGTTGTTATTTTAAACGTGTTTGCTTTTATTCCAAGATCTGCATGAAAACAAAGTCAGGATAGTTCAAAATACAATAGCATCTAACATTTACGGTAAACGCGCACAGTTTACAAAAATCAGGTAAATGAAGTTTTAAAGTCGTTAAAAATATATTTGTATACGTTGGATTATCTGTATTAACTACGTGATATATCTTTTTTGTATATCTAATTAGCAATCTGTGGAATCGAATATGAACTGAGTGTAGAAGTAATAATAATATAATTATACACGCACAACTAGTATTTCAAACGATCAAAATGCTACTTGAAACATTAAACTTAACCAATAAAAAGCTTATCTATATTTATGTGCAATAATCGACATAATAAAATCAGATTTAAAAAAATAAGTGGGCCTGTACTGAGGTACGTAGATTCACAAGAGGTAGACCTGTTACAAGAGGTAGTCTGCATTGGTACCTCACTCTCACCTATTTCCACCGCCAAATAACAGTTGGCATTGCTGTGTTCCGGTTTGAAGGGTGGCAGTGAAATAACTGGTTAATGTGACATAAAATCTCACAAGGTTGGCAACTCGCTAGTGATATCCTCGTGACATTATAGGCCGCGGTAACACGTATTATCATGCAGATTGTATACTTGTTTGTCAAACTAGTCAGTTTGCCACAATAAAAAAAGGTAATTATGTTCAAAAACCTTTTGGTTTCCGGTAATGACAACACTAGGTGTTACCCAAATTTCTTAAGAGCAGTAAAAAAATAATTTTGATTCTAATTTAATATGCAAAATGTGTTTAGCATATCGATGTTAGTTTTAATAATAATCTACAATTGGGTTAAGTCAATAAAAGGATTATGGCCATCGATATTGACTTACCTGGGCCCCATTAAAGCCACCAAAGTTCCAGGCTTTACTATACCGCTAACTGCAAAAGAAATCTCGTATTACCACAAATGTAATTGCCATAAAGTTGCCGAATTTAACTAATTTGAATAATTGTATGCCGATCGCTTCAAAAGTAAATAGCTTTAGATTTGAAGCGATCGGCATACAATTAAATCTAGTATTGAGCAAAATTATAGTAAGTAGTTTGCATAAAAATTTTGTTTTTTATTAAACATGATTGTGTTGAGAAAAATACTAATTGTACGGGACATAGCGCGTTATTCAAAATGTCACGAAAACTTTTTTAGTAAGAATTGTGTTTTACAAGGGAAAATATATGATATTTTCATGACCTTGAGGTAGACCTCTTAGAAAGATCGTCTGCATTGAATGAAAGGTTTGCAATGCAGTGAAATTACTGGGTAATGTGTCATGGTATCTTCAGTTGACAGGGTTAGCAACGCGCTAGTGATATCTTTGTGATGACATGAGCGTCTATAGGCTGCAGTCACGTTTACCATCAAGCGGACCGTATGCTTTTTTGCTGACTTCATAATATAAAGCATTATATATTTATTATAATTGGTCAAGAAAATTAAGAAACAGTATTAAATTATACGGTTTCATGATATAAAAAATACCGTGTTCTTTATTTCATCACATTTAAACTCAAATTGGTAAGACATTATGGCAGACTTGTAAAACATAAACTGTAGCGGTTTTTATGCGTTGATAGATTTGTTAAAACGTGAATCCACATTGCAAAAATTGTCAAATATTTCATTCCTAAACCTTCAGGATGAAAATTAGAGAAATATAAATTACCACTTTACTAAAGTACGTCTCTAAAACCATTGTTTATCAACAGAATTGAACCTTAAGTTCGCAGCGACAAAACTCGTACGCGCTCGTGTTTAAATTGCACTGGAAATACTAATATAGATTTGTTAGTTAAAAAACAATTAACAAACACCTCAATCTGTATGTATAAAAAGAGTAGCTGATTGACGGATTTGCTAACTGACTGACTAACATGTTGCACTGGAGGTTAGAGAACTTGAAATTATGAACAGGGGTTCTTTTTACAACGTTGGGGAGCACTTATAAAGGATTTTTGAAAATTTACCCTGTAAAGCGGGTGTGCAGAGTTAAAGGGTGTTTTTTAAGTTATTCGACTGATATTCAGAATGAAGGTTTTTTATTGAAAGTCATAAAAAAAATCAATAACTAATACCGACAAGATGGAGTTGACTTTTAGCTATAAATAGGTACAATAGGTTTTATAACCTAGTCTATTTTAGAATTTAGTGCATATAAATAATTTACCATTATTCACGAGTCTCTTCAAGCCACCTTCCTTCAGCTTGATATGGACGCTGAGGTCCCGCCATACAAGCGAGCATGGCTGCTGCGAGGGCGCCGTTCCCAGGACCTCCTCCACTTCTGGGAATAGCGGATCATATTTCGTTCGTCCCAATTTGCTCGTGACGTCCAGGCTATCTGATGGCTTCAACTCCTATAAAGAAAGACACATTTACAAAACGAGAGAAGTTCAGAATATTTAGCTATAATTTTAAATTTGTTTGACGTTGTTGTATGTTTTAATATCAAACTAGGTGCACATTTTAAAATAAATTCACACCACATCTCATACATTGATTATCTGTTTGTAATGTTGTTTATTACATAATGCAAATAGTATAAAATCAACCTAAAATGTAGAAAAAAAACCATAAAAATAACTAAAAACCTTTAGTTTCACAGCTTTCATTGTGATATATTATTAGAAGTCAGAAAAAAGGGGACGTCGAGCACTACCTATTGCAAAATTTTACCGACAGTAAATCGAGAAAGGATTGAGCCCTTCGAAGTTATGCTATCAGCTTCTATATTGGCTAACACTGATGAAATATTTAAACAAACAAACTGAATTAGACTACATACATTACGTTAGGATTTTAAAAACAGAAAAAAAAATTGTGTTGCAATCAATTACGCAAAAGCAGACAAGAAGCAAATCGAAAAAATACCAAAAAACAATTTTATATCATTTTATTTATAAAGACATGGTTTCAATTGAGCTGACGTTGTATCGAACGTCCTTCGATTGTATTAGCCGATACAGATGGTTCATGATCGGTAATCTCTACAACTAATTCGCAAACTACACTGAGCTGAGATAATATGTCAATGCCTGTCACCGTAGAACAGATCACCAGCTAGTTGGGTCATTTTGCCCGACAGCATCACTTCTGCACATGTCTCGCTCGGCATCTCGCCTCTCTCAGTTCCTCAATCATACAAGTTCGCAGTTCCTACAATAAATACTAATCATAGACGCCGACGCGACGCCACATGGGCCTGTTGGCACTTGTTTTTTTAAAAGAATCCAATGCTGGACTCACCAGAAGTCAATTCTAGGCGTAACTTGCAGCAGCTGCCTCGTGCTTTACTACAGTTCCTTCCGCAGGGTTCGCGAAATCTGAGCCTGATCGATGGCGATCACACGGGAGCGCCAGAACTCGACCTAGGCTCGGGTGGCCATCATTGGGGATGAAGTTAAGGTTCGCAAAAGAGAACTGACTGAGTTCATCGCTCGAGGGGACAAGGACTGCACGCGTTCTGGGGAACACGGTGTACTGATCTACGAGAGAAGTGTGTGAAGTGTCTTTGATTGTGGACGCTGGGTTGAGGACGACGGACGGTGGCGTTTTTAAAAGTTTTGCTATCAGGCAGATCGCCTAAAACGTGACGTGGCCTACGCTAGAGGCCTATGTTTAGCAGTGGATATCTTGTGGTTGATATGATGATGATGATAATGATTAACCGTCCCGTGGAGGCAGCGATGGGACGACTTTTTCATGCGTCTCTGGCTGGCACAGCGCATACCCAGCGCTCCAGTGCGACCAAGCGTAAACGCTTCTATTTTATGCAAAATGACATTTAACATGAGCAGTTGTCGTTAGTTCTGCCGTTCTAAAATGTGACTTCTATGGCGTAACATTAGAAACTACACATGCATTATTTCGTAGAAGAGTATATCGCGTTAGTCTGCGAACCCGTGTAGTTCTTGAGCGGGATACTCTTTTGGAGACATTCATTTGGTAGTCAACGACGGTCACCCGAGCCGAGATTCGATCTTAGAAGCGACCTCAAGTGATAGCCACCAATGCCGCTCAGTTCCACAAACCTACATCATTATCATATCAGCCATTGGAAGTCTACTGTTGGAGATAGGCCTCCCGAAGAAAGGGGGAATTTTGTTTATAATTACCGCGCTGGGCAAGCTTGTTGGCAACAGCAGACCGTAGTTTTGCGATGGGGTTGCTGCTGCCCATCCTTGTCCTGTGCATTTGAGCTACACTGTTATGGATGGATATACCGCCATCTGTCAGTTCTAGTACCTTAGACGCCTCTGACGACACCTGGTACAGGGAAAGGTACTTTCTACTCTGCCGGTATCTCACAGTAGCCCAGAGTAGTTTTATTATGAAATAATATCCTCACAATTTATAACCCATTGTCACTCTAATTAATATGCAAATTAACATAAAAAATTTGTAGTAGCTGGACGTTAATTAAATGCGTCTTTTTCGACAGCTGCCTATAATTAAAATAATGTCTGAATTTGAAACTAATATTACAATATTTTCTACTGCTCGTTTCTACTACTACATATAAATCAAAGTCACTTCCCACTGTCTGTCTGTCATAGGGATATACGTTTTGATCTATAAAATTACGCAATAGATTTTAATGCGGTTTTTTTAATAGATAAAATGATTCAAGAGAAAGGTTTATATGTATAATATTCTAGATTGACGAAAGATGTCTCTTTCTAGAGTCCAGTTGAACGTTCTATGGCTGTTGATGATGACCCAGTAATTTCTCTGCCTCTTTCACTCTTCAAACCGAAACACAACAATGCGGACACTGCTGTTTGGCGGAAGGAAAGAGTGAGAATGAGATATCAATGCAGACGAATTATGTATGAGGTCTATCTCATACGAATGATGAATGTGCTTGTATATCAACAACATATATTTTTTTTTTTGACGGGCCCGATGGCGCAGATGGTAGTGATCCTGTCTTGTGCACCAGGGGTCGTGGGTTCGATTCCCACCCAGAGCAAATATTTATATGATGATATTTGTGTTTGCTCTGTGTATGGGTGTAAAATATATGTATTTAAGTAGTATATTTGTGATTCCTCTGTTGTCTGGCATTCGTAACACAAGTGCTTTAAGCAACTTACCACGGAGTCAGGTCAATGTATGAGATGTTGTGGGAATTTATTATTATTATTATTATATATTTTTATTTTCGTTTATAAATGAAATATATTCGCCAAAATAGATCTTTTTTTATAATCGTCCCGTACCTCAAAAAGGAAAAAAACTTCGTTGTACTACTGTCTGCCAAGACCCTTTATCTCAGGAACGTGTAGTGATTTGAATTTGAAATGATTACTACATCCCAATTTACATCTTTTTTAAGCTGTGGAATAATTTATATCATGCGGTTTATTTACATATTATTGCGGCTACATCTTTAGCGCACCGTTTCGGAAACTTTATCCGTTCATTGATAATACTCATAAATTTGTTAGTGTTTCTAATCTTAAAGGTTGTACGTGGACAGAAACCGATGAACTGAATTGGAGTTATTTGGAAGGAGTGTTGAAAAAACCAACATCCACTCATCCACACAGACATAGACATTCATTTAGGTCTTAATATATATGGATATATATATGTTTACACATAGGAGACACTCACATATGTATATATGCAATTTTATTTTAACTTTTATTTGTTGTTTTAAATTTTTACTTTAAATTTCAATAAACTTGATAATATTATTTTTCTTGTTTTGCCGTAATACAAAATTGCACATCGATTACCTTCCCCACACGACAGGCTATGCCTAGTATGGGAATTCAAATGTTTTTATTGTAATGGTACACACGGAAATAAAGATATTCTAAGTTAACCAGAATAAAAGATAAGATCATTTACGCGCTATATCTTTGTAGTATAACGAGGCTATAGGCCAATCTGACGTTTACTATTATGACAGTGAGCTAGTTTGTCCATCTATTCTAACTAAAAAAAAAGTTTGTTAAAGAATTCTTTATAATTTCATATTTTAATATATACCAATAGCGTAAAAAAAAACTAATGACCATCCTATCTATTACTATGTATACCCGTTAAAAACTCATTCCGTATTTTAAAATATTACGCAATATTAAACGATATATTAAAAAAAAATTTGAGGTTACGTGGCCGCGCCATATACAATAAGAGATTTTAGAGACATATAATTTCATTAATATTAACTTTTATAGGGGTTTGATCGCGATAGTATTAATCCCGATAGGGTTCGATCCCTATCCAGGAAAACCCTATATGTGATAAATATTTATAAGTTTTTATTCTATGTCTGACCTGATACATGTGCTTTAAGCGATTTATCTCGGAGACAGGACAATTTTTGAGATGTAGTTTGAATTTATTATTACTAGCTTTTTATTAGTGACTTCGTTCGCGGGGAATTATCTTCATATCGCGTCCCTCGGGAACTCCTAATATAATAGACTACACTTTATTGTATACATACCTTAAATATATAATAATTTTAATATTAAGTACATAGTGAAAGCTATATTTTTTTACTTTATTTGCGCCCGAAACGAATAGAGCTATTTCTTTCAGGCAATCTTTTCATGGAAAATGTATGGAAAGTACATAATTTTGCTTGAGGTGTACCAGTAATTGTCAAATTATGAAAACAAAACACAATGCATGTACAAAAAAATGCAATAGGATATCTGAATATTTAACAAATATAATATATATATCCTAAAATCAAGTAAATTAATGGAATCCTAAAATTAAATGAATAGAGAATACTAGATTATATATTCTAACTTATTCTATGTAATTCTATTAAATATAATTTTTTTTTACCGTATAAACGATTAAACCTTTAATAAATATGGATGAATAAAAAATACAGTTTTTAAAAGAAAGGGCTCCAAGTTCCAACAAATGTGTTGCATGAATCAGTATAAATTAATTTGCTATCTTTCAGTTATTTATATATCGATACCAATAATACGCCTGTACTCTCACTATATAAACTACAAAAAATTAATTAAGTACTCACGTATGATTCTTCCAGAGACGAAGGGTTTGAAGTGTTATTTGTCGATGGATTTTTAGACACATTTCTCAAAGACTTACTATCACTACTCGTTTTCGAATTCATCTTCTAAATTCAAATGTGATTCAAATATCTAGTTCTAAATATAAAAAAATGTTACATATTACAACGTTAATGGAAACATATTAGAGCACGGAGTTTAAACACCAAGGGCGTTCTCGCCGCACGACTGTTCGGTATAACATCCGCAGCGTTTTGACAGCATACGTTAGACAAAGATAACACGCCCTACTAGAACGAGACGAAGACAATTTTATTAATGTCCCTTGATAATCATAGCAAAACCTGTCTTGATAGTGTAGCCTGCAGCCGTATTTAAAGAAAACTTACTTGATACAGCATACTGTGAAAAGTTCTCGTAAGCAAATAAATTGTTCATTGTAATTGAATATTATATCAATTTATTAACACAGTATTTTCTGAAGGCGTGAATTCATAGGTTAGTACTAAAATTAAATTTACAATTATAAATAACAGGTTTTATATAACCATTTTTACAACGCTTACGAATGACACACTTAAAGATTTAGAGAATTTAAATAAAATCAAATAAGCCTTCTCTTCATTTCTTTTGCAACAGTAACAACAGAACTATAATGAAACCAATGTTCAAATAATAATACCGACTGACAGTAGTTATAGGTAGGTAGGTAGGTAGTATATATTGTATTATTTTTGAATTTCGAAGATACCACAAACACAGACCCTGAATATTTATATTTGCGAGAATAGAACCTACGACCCTCGCATCTATGTGTTTCATCTATATGTTTTTTTAACAAAATAATGCTAGACTTCTCAGACGAGGCCGTAAATTATGGTGAATTCACAGGTTCTTGGAAGACTTCAAGCACCTGTGTATTCAACTTTTACGGTAAAGATTATTTGTCAAATCTAAACCATGAAATAGTATGTTAATAATAGATTCCAACAAACTAGTCTTGAGAAAATGTGTTTAAATACATAGTTATGCAATAAATAATTTTATAGTCTAACTAATCGACCTTATCAAACAAGTTATTTCTATATCTACTGTCAAAATAAATATGAACTACCGTCAACTAACGCGACGTACTCTTAAAACATCTAATCGTATGTAAAGAAAGTTTATTTTTTCGAATAACGTCGTGTCAACACTTTAAAAAAAAACATCTTAAAACCATTTTGTTGGATGTTAAGTTCTCATACAAAGGTCGTTTGCGTTGCACTCTCAGCTATTTCTACTGCCAAGTAACAGTGTTCGCATTGCTTTGTTATGGTTTGAAGTGTGAGAGAGCAGTGAAATTACTGGGTAATGTGACATAACAACTACAAGTCACCAATTCTGCCGGTACCTACCGGTATTACAAAAGGCCTTGTCAGTTACCATAAGTAGACAAAAATGATTTTAACCTTGTTGAGGTTAAACATTTTACTAAATCATGAGATAGAGACCTTATTTGTGAATTGGAAGTTAACACAAAAGAAACTTGATCTTGTAACGAACGTGTAAAACCAGTATATTGTTTTTTGTGTTCGGTGAACGTGGCAACACTTTTTTAGAAGAAGAAGATTTAATAACAATACCTTTCTTTTAATTTAAAACAAAATCTTTTTAAATAATTTAAATAGTGTAAAAGTGAAAGTAAGATGTTTGTTACTCTTTCTTACCACTGCGATTTATCTATTGATTGTATGAGATTTTCCTACATATAATATTACATTCTATGAATTTTTTGTCCGAAAAATAAATAAAAAAACCACGCAACATCTCATACATTGACCTGAATCCGAAATAAGTCGCCTCAAGCACTTGTGTAACGAATATAGACAACAGAGGAATCACAAATATAATACTTAAATACAAATATTAAACACCCAGACACAAAACAAACACAAATATTGTGATATCGAACCCTAATTACCTAAATTAGCGGACAAGGATCATTACCACCTGCACCATCGAGTCAGTCGGATAATTAAAGCATTAGTTTAATTAGGTATATCGGCGGGCCCGATGACTTATGGACCAAAGGTCTTGGTCTTATACGAAGAACATTAATATTGGTACTGTGTCTGTGTGTTATTTATATGTATTCAAATATTATATTTGTAATTTTTCTGTTGTCTGATATCCGTATTACAAGAGCTTAGAGCTCGGAGTCGTAAAGCTATGATATATCGTGTGAATTTAAATGAAAAATATAAAGAACTCGTTTGTTAAATATATCTTGAAAGAAGATCAATAATTTTAATTTTTATTATTGACCACTAATTATACTTGTATACATAATTTACTCTAGTATAGACGATACAGATTAAACATTACAAACATAATCACGTTATAATTGAAAGACGTGGTTAAATATTGACTAGGAACGGAAACCTACTATAAATTAATACAATATATGGCTATTTAGATAAATTAAACAAAGACTGAAATGTTAATATTTATTACAGCATTTCAATATACTACTATATAGCTTGATCAGTGTGAGTTGTTAAACTAAGCTGTTTTAAATTAATATATGTCTTAATTTTTGGTTATTTTTTTGTAATATATTTTATATTTAACACCTTTTTAATGACAACAATATTAGTGGCAAATTATGGTGCTAAATGCCATAATGTCAATATAAATGCTTTGAGCGACTCTTCTACGTTGACATTTGATATTGTAATCAGCTAGAATTTAATGAAGGACTATAATAATATCCTACAACGATCAATCGAAATATCAATAGTATTAAATAAATAAATTAGATGACAATCTTTTGTGATAGGTGTTGTAAAAGGGGACTGAGGTACCGAATTTTAAAAGCGGAGCAGCTTAAATTTAGCCAGTTGAGGGTAAGTCCGATGCTCGTACGTGTATATAACATGATTGACGTGATAATTAAAGGTATCAATAAAACAAATACAGATATGCGACTTAGTTTACGAAATAAATCATCTCAAATTACTTGGTGAATTAAACGTTTATTAATGGATATGTTCAAACTTTATTTATATTCTCTGTTACAAATAAGTATATATGAGTTTATAAATAATAAATAAATAAATTCATGCAAAGTGGAGCAGAGTCAGAGATAAGTCGCTTAAAGCCCTCGTGTTACGGACATCAGACAACAGAGGAATTGCCAAAACAAAAAACAGTGTAGTGATTATAAACTAGTTTTGTTAACAGAACTAACTGTGAAACGCAGATGAATAAGATCTATACCTCGGCTAGATTGGTGGGTTTCTTAAGAAGTGGGCTGAGAGATCCTTGAATCATTGCGCAACAATTTTTTGTCATCATAAGCGTCTATAGTTTTTCAATAACCGTATCATAAAACTGGGATCCGGCGCGTTGCACGAATTATAAAACAAAACGAACTATACAAAAAGGAAAGATTTAATTATTTTGTTTGTCTGTTTGTTATGATTTAACTCCAAAACTTCTTCAAACATTATTGTTCTATTGGAAAGCCTCAACAACAAAAAAAAAGAGATCCCTACCAAAATCCGCGACGTGCTCGATGGCGCAGATGGCAGTCATCTTCTCTTGTGCGCCAAAGGTCAGGGGTTCGTCCCCCACCCAGGATAAATATGTATATGTTGATATTTGTGCTTATGCTGTGTCTGGGTGTTGAATTTACGTATTTTTGTGTTATAATTGAGGTTCCTCTGTTGTCTGCAACACAAGTGATTAAAGCGACTTATTACGGAGTTAAGTCAAACTACGGGACTATTGTGTGAATTTATTAATTTATCTATGGTGGTGCGTGAACCATATTGAAATAATCAATACAATGTGAGCAAGTTCTTACTTTTGTATGTTTGGAAGGTTGTCTCAATAACAATCATACCGATTTCAAAAATTCTTTCGCTGATTAATAGCCGTAGAATCAACAAGCCACCGAAGTTTTATTATTCCCATATTTTTACAGGAGTTTGATTCACGCGGGTAAAACCGTGTTGCACTGCCAGTTCATATAAAACGAGGTGTACAAAATTTTGTGAGGGTGTGTGTTTGTAACGACGCAAAAAACTACTAAATTGTAAACGAAGTAGACATCATACAAAAGGTCGTCTGCATTGGTATCTCACTCTCAGCTATTTCTGTTAGCTGCTAGATATGTTTAAGTTTGAAGGGTGAGAGGTGCAGTGAAATTACTGGGTAATGTGACATAATATATAGTCTCTGTGACTCTTCCAATCATGCGGACTTTAAAGGAGTTTGTCGACTTAGCCTATTAAAAAAATTGGTAGATCACATGCCTATAATTTCTAAATATATATTCAGATACATTTGTCCGAAATATAACGATAAATGTTGAGTGAACTTCTAACGCTTGCCAAGTTTATTCTGCAAATCAGCTTATCATCATGTCGTGTTGAAGTGCAGATATGAACTAATTATTTTCTACATCTCTATATAAACAAAGTTGAAGTGTCTGTTAGTAATAGCCTATTAAATTATGGACGTTACTAAAAAAACAATATTGGTGCAATGAACCAACTCGTCCTCTTGGGCAAAGTAGGAAGTAAACTGCTTTTCACGGTATCTAAACCAGGTGGAAGACACTCCCGGCATAAGTAAGTTCTTGCTTTTGAGCCTTGATCCAAGCAACTCAGCAGCGTTTTTGGAAAGATTCAAGTCTTTTACCAAATCATTTAGCTCGCCTTGGGAAAACAATTTTGGACTTCTGTCATCTTCAAATTTAAAAGTTGACTGGTCATCGGGTGTAGGTACAGCACCATCTTCGTCAGAACTTAGAACCTCTTCCAAGGTACCAGGGACCTTGGGCACTGGTATTTCGGTCTCATGAGGGATCGGACAAATAGCTGTTTGCCATCAGATTGGGGTATGAAATTGACTGCTTCCGTTTTGAATTGTACCCTTTCACATTACACGAACAAAAGTAATAATCATCACTATGGTTCTTTTGCTCGCGCCATACCATAGAAATCGCAAACCGGAAAGCTTTTTTCTTGCCCTTAAACCAATTTCGAAGGTCTTCAACACATCGTTTGCAGACTTTATGAGGTGCCCATACTTTATCCTGATCTCCAAGTTTGAAGCCGAAATACGCGAAGTATACTTTTTTTACAAAGTCCGTAATATTAACTTGTTGCTTTAATGTCATATATTCGCCACAAATGTAACAGAAACTGTCCGAAGAGTTCACACACTTCCGCACAG
Source organism: Heortia vitessoides (assembly GCA_020976665.1). NCBI lineage: Eukaryota > Metazoa > Arthropoda > Insecta > Lepidoptera > Crambidae > Heortia > Heortia vitessoides. The sequence continues at coordinate 3,656,941 of JACJUM010003085.1, read as the reverse complement.
ACGACATTGCACTGAATTGAACCAAGATCTATAAAAAATGACGAGTGAACACGTAATTGTCCCGCGCCACTTCTACACTATCGGAGCGCGCACGTTCAGTTCAATAAAATTTTGCGTTTTGTAAAAAAATCTTATGTTCTGGATTTTTTTGAGTATTTTTTTTGTTTTCAATACACCTAAATACATAGAAATCAGTTGGAAATATCCAGACAGAATTATTGTCCGCAATTCCGCATGCATGAATACATCTGAAAACTTGTTATATGTGGATTCAAGTGGCATTTGAACATGTAGATAAATATGCAAATATTAACAAATCTAGATAAAAACCGACGCACACCATCAATACACAAATCGGGTGAAGATAAAAATTTCTCGCAACACTGGTATATCTAAGCCAGCACTGAAATATCGATTTTAGGTTTAACAGAAAACGGTATTCTTTTTATTGTTATAATCATGCCAGTTGGTCGTACGGTCCGATAACGCAATGGTTAGTGTCCTTTACAGTTATATGATGAATATTTATGTTTATTTTGTGTCTGGGTGTTAAGTATTTATTTGTATTTTAGTATAGTATTTGTAACTCTCCTATTGTCCTATATCCGTGCTTTGCACACACAAGCAAAGTGAACATTGCTATTTGGCGGTAGAACGATGGGGACGACCTTTGTATAAGGCGAACCGCATGTTGTGTTAATCCCTACTAATATTATAAATGCGAAAGATACTCATTTTGTCTGTCTGTTACGCTTTCCCGCTTAAAACTCTAAACTGATTTTGATGAAATTTGGCACAGACAATTTTTAGACCCTAATAAAGGACACAAGCTATTTTTTAATTCGAAAAAAGGGTTGTGAGGAGTCGAAAATGGGCATGAAAAGATGTATGGTAGTATCCCTAATTTTAGAACAAGAAACTTGAAATTTATTTTTCAAGCCATTAATCAATAAACATGACTTTCAAAGTTTTTTTGATATCACGTTGTAATAAACTTTTTAATTTTATGTTCGTGAATCAACGGATGTCAAGGGCTGCTTTATTTAAAAATTAAACACTTGTGACTATTAATATATATGTGGATAACTTCGCAATTACACCACTCATTTCGATCAATTTTGAGTACTATAAAAAAAATCCGTTAACGCAGTGCATGCAACGGCAGCTCTCAAAGGAACACATTTTCTTGTTATTGCAATATTTTTTATGCTCCGGCCCTATAGGTCGCAGCGTCGTGTGATATAGCCTAATTCTTCATTAATAAATGGTTTACCCGCACAAAAAGTTTTCTTAAATTCAGACCAAGGGTTCCTGAAATTAGCTCGTTCAACCAAACAAACAAACCTTTCAGCTTTATCATATTATTTCTCCTTTCTATGGGTGGCCTATGTCTAGAAGTGAACTTCTAATGGCTGGTATGATGATGATGAAAATAAAGTGTTTTTCAATTGACATGAAAATAGATGTATAATATTCACACCAAGTCTAATATATTGACTTGACTCTGAGCTGCTAAGTAGGTGAGAACAAGAGCTATTAAGGACATCAGACTACAGAGGAATCACGAAGTATTATATACTTAAATACATTTTTTTAATACCGAGCCACAGAACAAACACAAATATTATCATATAAATGTTTTTCCTGGGTGAGGATCGAACACATGACCCCCGGCGCATAAGATAGGATCAATACTATCTGCGGTTTCGGGCCCGTATAAAAGAAAATTTGTATATAAAAACACAACAATCTCGAATGGTTTTATTATATTTTCAACGGATATATAAAAATCGTTAAATCACGCGTAAAACATATCGTACTTTTTGTCTATGACTTGTGTCTTGTGGGACGTCTATAAATATGATTTATTCATTTCGGTTACATAGTTTAGGTATATTAGAAATCTAGCACCGCCCTAATCTATTTTGGATACTTAAGCTTAAAAACGTCACCTACGCCCCGTTTTGCTAGGGTTGACAAAGGGCGTGCTTTAAAAGAAAGTTTCTGCTTTAATGATATATTCATAAACATTATAAAGGTTGTATATGTTTTTAAAATAAATATAAATATATTCATATATCATCTCATACGGTGACTTGACTCCGAGACTAGTCTCTTAAGGCAGTATTAGGGATATCAGACAACAAAGTTATAATAATTCAATAGATATTTTACCACCGAGACACAACACAATTGCTCATCACATAAATGTTTGTCTTGGGTAGGGAACGAACCTCGGCGCACAAGATAACGACGCCGCCTACTGCGCCATCGGGCCTGCGAATAACTTGCAACAACAGAAAAAATAAAAAATCTCGCAGTCTCGACTCGGCTCCAAGTTAGCGTATGAGATCTTGGGTGAATTTAATTTATTCAACAGACATCATGTCTACGTGTTATTTAATCAGTAGCGGTAATGGTTATTTGAAGAAAAATCAGATCACATCACATCATCATCATACCAGCCATCGAAAGTCCACAGCTGGACAATGGGTCTCTCCAAGAAAGGAGGATTTTGCTCATACTTGCCGCATTGGGCAAGATATATGGCAATCACAGAGCGCAGCTTTCGCGACGGGGATGCTGCTGCCCATTCCAGCCCTGTGCACTTGAGCTGAACTGGTCGGATATACTATCAGTTCTGGTACCTGAGTCACCACTTACGACAACTGGTGCAGCGGGAGGTACTATTCTACTCTGCCGGTATGGTGCTATATATACATCTACTCTAAATTAAAATTAACTGTGTCAAATTTCACGTTCACGCGTTCGGGCAATTTCTTAAAAATTAGGTACTTATATTTGCTTCGCATATTAATATACCTACAAACATTGTATTATCGCTGGTAGCCCTCGGTTAGCGGTCTCGCTCGATGGGCGTGAACGGAAAGCGAACTGACGTCCCTGCGAGGCTTCGAGTGACACCTTACACCGGCGTCTGCCAGGTCACCGCGCGCGTTTCCGTGTACTCCAAGTTGTTCCACTCTAATTGTATAATGATTATCATTTAGGGTATAGTCGAAAAAGTAACTATGGCTATGAGATGCCATAGCAAGGCAAGTGTATCAAGTTTATGAATATTTTAGTATATTTATTACTTTGTTCGAATGAATTTACATACATATATTCACTAGAGACCTCTTACAAAGGTTTTCCGCATTGGTACCACGCTCTCACCTATTAGTACCGCCAAATAGCAGTGTTCAGGCTGTGTTCCACGATTTGAAAGGAGAGAGAGTCAGAGAAATTACTGGATAAATGTGACATTGTATATTCAGTTCACAAGGTTGGCGACACACAAATAATACAATTGCGATGACTTGAGTGTCTATTAGTTTATCACCAAGCAGACCGTATACTCGTTTGCTGAAATCATTAAATAAAGAAAAATCTTCTGTGCTATGATCTTGGCGCACTTCTCCTGCTTCCTTTACATACTCGTACACCCCAGCTTCGTTTTGGTGCGAAATAGTAATAAACATCGTCGATCTATACAAACTTTCATATTATATATTTTTTAATATTTGTAGAAATCCAAAATTTGGCGTTATTCTTTTTTGTACATATACCTACTTCATGGCCACTAAGCATTGGATACAATAGGTATTTAGTCCCTTAAAATTTAGATTTCGGTATTAGTTTTTTGTAGGCTTCCAATTGGTAGGTATATCTCTTTGCATCTCATTTCGGCCTATTACTACACGTATGGAACTCCTATATCTATCTGTATACATAAAAGGAGAAGCTGATTAACTTAATGACTGACATATTAGCGCAAGTCCCAAATAATAATGGTGAGGAACTTGAATTTTGTCATAGGAGTGCCTTTTGTAAGGAAAAGGCACTAAGAATGAATTGTTAAAAATTCACCCTCTACAGGTTGCTGCGTTAAATTCATTTAAATCGTCAAAAAAAAACAAAAAAATTTATGAATATATATTTGCTACTTACAATTTTACACAAATGACCGATGACCCCGACAATCAGCGTTATAACTCCTTTAGACGAATAGATCATTAGGTATTCTACTTTAATACTAGTCTGTCGGCACTAGATTGCAGGTTCATTACGCGAGCCATCAGAAAAGAACCAAGAAGAAGCATGGAAAACTGATGGTGATGTGGGTTCCAATAACACCCAATGGAAAATGGTATTATTGGAACCCATACCGGCATAAACTCCGCTGTAATTTCATGTCGTTATAGCCATTGGAAGTCCAATGTTGGGTATAAGCCTCCCCAAGAAAGGGGGAACATTTTGCCCATAATCGCCGCGCTGAGAAAGCGTGTTTGCAATCGCAGAGTGCAGCTTTTTCGAAGGGGATGCAGCTGCCCATCCCTACCCTGTCCATTTGAGCTACACTGTTTCAGATGGATTTACGGCCATCTGTCAATTCTGGTACGTTAATCGGCTCTTACGACACCTGGTACAGGGGAGGAACTATTCTACTCTGCCGGTACCATACGGTAGTATCGGTAGTATCAACGATTAATAGATGTTAATAAACATTACCATATGCAAAAGTCCGGCAAAAAGATTTAAATTATTTTTTTCACGTTCACTGCATCCTTGAATTATGTATTTTGACAAATGTGTTTAAAAAAATCAAACACGAATAAGCACCTTGTGGGAGAGTCAAATTATACAGTGGGCCTCGTAATAATTGTTAACATAACATGTACAATGAATCAAAGGCTTTTAGTGCGCATTAAATATGAGCGGAAAAAAAATATTTTTTTTGGCGAATAGAAGTTTAATTGAGTGTTGAGTTGAGATACGCAGTCTTGGGTTCACGGAGTAACTTGCGGTCTGGCTTACTTATTTTGATGTTGCTTCAATTAACTTCAGAGTAGGTAGGGTACTTGGTGTAGGGTACCTGAAATATAGTACAGTACTTCCCTTGGTACCAGTGGACATAAGAGGCAACTAAGGTACACGTACAAACGGCTATCCATCCAAAACAGCTCAATGAAACTGGGTGGGCTTGGGCAACATTTCTGTTGCGAAGCTGTACTCTGTACGCAAAATTCACCATGTCTAAGAAGGCTTATATCCAACAGTGGTTGACCAACGGCTGACATGATGAGGTCGGGCAAGGGTTCTTTAATATCAGATATTAGCACTGCATCTGTATTAGTGGTACCTATTATAGTTGCTTTTGATTTCCTTAATACAAGAAAATCCCAAGTAAATGTCAGTGCAATGTTTGCCGTGGGGTACCTGCAGAGTAAAATAGTGACACCTACTGCACCAGGTATCGTAAAAGGTGACTAAGGTACCAGAATAAATAGATGGCGGTATATCTATCCGTAACAGTGCAGCTCAAATGCACAGGGCGGAACGGGCAGCAGCATCTCGTGAAAGCTTCGCTTTGAGATTGCAAACACGCTTGCCCAGCGCGGCAACTATGGGCAAAAGACCTCCTTGGAGAGGCCTATGTCCAGAAGTCGATTTCCAATGGCTGGTATGATGATGATGATCATGATGAGAGTGTATTAGAGATTGTTCTTCTGGAGTGCTACTTTTTCGCATTGAATCAATAATTTCTTAAGGCGTGAAGTGTTTTAAATTTACTTTTTGCCTTCACTTAGCATCTCTTAACTTTCCTTTTTTGTGATTTGATTATTATCTGCACAAATAAAAAAAAGAAGTTTCCGTTTGATATATTTTCTATTATAGACTTTTTATTTATTAACACTTTTAATAATGAAAATACTTTCTAACATCACATATCGAACATCTTTATATATATAAATTTCGTGTCCTTATCATTTATTTTATTTTTTTGCTAACTGTGTACAGTTTGATCCAACTTGAGAAATAAGATAGTTTATATCTCAATTTAAAATCACAATATTTTTTCATGTTGAACATAGTTTTATGTTGAAGATGTATAATATATAGTTGACAAGAAAGAGAAGACTGTTGGAATGCCTAGTATAATATAAAAGTTAAACTAAGCGCGTTTTATTGTCGTTATAAAAAAGATGCAAATGTTTATGTTTATAATTAAGATAGCATCTTATGCTATCAAGATAAAAACTAAATCTTTTATTTTTATTCTTTTTTTATTAGACCAGATCGACAAACAAGCATTCAGTCCGCATGATAGTAAACGGCTTTGTAGTCTATAGACGCTCGTAATATCACAAGGATATCAAATATACGTTGCCAACATTGTGACTTGAAGACACAGTAAATTCATTGCCTCTCAAAGACCGAAACACAGCAATGCGAACACTGCTATTTGGCAGTAGAAATAAATAAGAGTTGGGTACCAATGCAGACAACCTTTTATATGAGGTATATATACCTTATGTAAGAATGAATGAATCTACTAGACTCTTACATTATGTTATCAGATGTTCATATCCAAACTCTATAACAGCCCTTAAACATAAAGAGCAATATTTGATTCTTAGAATGGAATGAAATGAACCTGGGGCGAAATTGTCTCGAAAGGTTCTGCAAGGAACAGATTTTTAGCCTAAAGAGGTAACTTTGAAAGATAGTTAAAGAATAAGTATATATAACACGAAACAAACAAAAAATCGGGGTTAATTTGAACTCTTTACTTACATACTTAATTGTGGAGCGCTGTAAAAAGACAGCCCTTATTTACAAAGCTTCAGGCTTCAGGCAGGTTAAAAATTACTACAGACGATTTTATATCCACTTCTTTTAATATACAATATAAGTTGACTAAGTTACATAGTTTATTATTAATGAGTGCATTATATAAATGCGTGTTAAAATTTAAATAATCTTCAAAAAAAATAACATCACCCATTATGTATTTTGCAAATGGTATATCCGGATCTTCAAATGGGCTGACGAGACTAAATTATTTTTTCGAAAATTTTCCACATCAGCCTAAAAGGTTTATGGTTAATTTATCCAAATACATTCAAAAAATAAACTGACATCGTGGTTACATTTTTTTTAATTAGAAAAGCATGTAGTCTAAATGGAAGTTGCCACACGCCGATTAAGCCGACATCATAGTAAATACGCGAATAGAGGGTTCCGTTTTGTTCTATTGGCACAGTATCGAGAATACTCGTATATTGAAAATGTATTTATCTGTGTTCCCCAAAATAATTATAGCAAACTTCTTCGACGCGGATTTCAATTTATATCGAATTTTTGCATTATTATCTTTTTTGAAAAAAATATTGTTTAGTCCATTTTCAGCCCTCTAAACGATCAGTCAATTCCTTCGTGAAAATTGAAAAAGTTTGACCTAAAGTTTATATATTATTCCAGGCAATAATCTCTGCATTGAAATCGTCTTTTACCTTTATAACACATATAAGTAGAGTAACAAAATCACACACTAATTACACAATATATATTCATTTTTTTAAATTACACAATTATTTTACTTTAATTAAGACTGCCAATGGATTTCTTTTGCTACCCTTGATAAAGATACAAGCTAGAGTTTACATACGAAAGAATTAAAAAGAAAGAAACCATATGTATACTATCATAGATAGTAACCATCATTATAGCTATTGGAATTCCCCTGCTAGACATAGGCCTCCCTAAGAAAGCGGGACTTTTGCCTATATAGCGTTTTGGCAATCACAGAGCGCAATTTTCGCGATATGTGTGCTTTTCGCGATAAAGATGATAGTAACCATAACCTAGTAATATCAAACAGCTCTCTTCATTGTTATACATACAGCTACCGACTAATCTGTCAAAAAGTATCAACTGGTTTTGAATTCTATCAGTTATATTTTGAGTTAAAAATTGTTTATTATACTATGAAGTCAGCAATCAAGCATACGGTCCGCTTGATGGTAAACGTGACAGCAGCCGATAGGCGCTCGTGTCATCACAACGATATCACTAGTTTGTCGCCAACCCTGTACACTGAAAATATTTTGTCACATTTACAAAGTAATTTCACTGCCCCTCACCCTGCAAACCGGAACACAGCAATGCGAGCACAACTGTTTGTCGGTAGAAATAGGTGAGAGTAAGGTACCAATGCAAAAAAGTTTTGTAAGAGGCCTGTGGCCTCATGTAAAAGAGATTTTGACATATCTTTAAAGATTTCGCCTTCCATTCCGTATTTGTCACGTTGATTTTGGAGAAATGTTACGTGCCGAACTGTTTCCATGTTCTAAATATAATCAATATTGACTGAATATTATTTACACGTTGCTTATTATCACACGATGATTTGTGGCGGAGTATAGTTTGTGTCGAGATAATTACAAAGTTATTAGTTGTTTTCCGCAACATTAATTACAAAACATTTTATGTTTAAGATGCGTTTGATTGTAGTGCCTTCTTCTACTAATTTTCCAGTACATCAACTAGCGCTCCACCCACGAATCCGTCTGCATTGACTACTCCATCGCACCGCCTGTGAACATCTCTAGGATATCTTTTTTTGCTTTTTAAGCTATCCTTATGAAAGAAAACAAACTTGATTAAACGGTTAAGAACAACAGAGGTGGATTTTCATATTTATTGTATTGGAATGGATTATTGGCCGTAAGAGTATATAATGGAGACAACGCACCGTCAAACGCAGCTTTTCCTAAGCTCCACTTGCACCACCATCCACTTGGACAGATGAACTGACTAGAACCATAAGATCGCGCTGGACGCAGGACGCACACAACCGGAAATCCCTACATCATCATCATCATTATCATAGCAGCCGTAGAATTTTCACTGCTGGACATAGGTTTCGCCAAGGAAGATACATTTTACCTATCATTACCGTAATTGTGAGTGTGGTGACAATAGGAGAGCGTAGCTTTGCTACGAGAATGCTGCTGCCCATTAAATTTGAACTACACTATTTCGTGTGGATATACTGCCATTGATGGTTCCGCTCAGTGTCGTCTTATGACACCTGGCACAGTAAAAGTAATAGTACCTCCCGTACTATTATACTCTGCCGGTACTTCACGGCCGCAATCATTGTGGGAGGCATATATGCGTGATATTGCTGCGGCTGGTATAATTATGATATATTTATCGTTACAAGGAAAGCCCTTTCATTCTGTATTTGTAAGTTATTTGTAAGTAAGTTTCTGGCATTTAGTAAGTTATAATTCATCCAGATGCGGAACCATAAACATGGCGGCTGGTTTTTTATTTACTGCATCTAGCGTTAAAGTAATAAAATGTGGTTGCGATGTTATTGTGCAACACATTTATTTATTTATGAAGATATGACTGATTAACTTAATTTATGGAGACGGATGAGAAAACAAACGTCTTGCTAAGAGTAAAATTGTTTATGGTGCTAACTAATGAACAGTTTACATTAACTAAAAAAAAATCAACTAAATCTTTACCATGCTGGAGAACTCTACTGCCTTTGCGCTACCAAGACATTAGCAGACCCGTGTATTTTCTAATGTTAATTTTGTCCTGAGAAATCAGCGCCATTTCTTCAACGTGCTGTTTTCAAGTTTGAGGTAATCCATAAAGAAGAAACAGTTAGGTTATATGCATAGAAAAATGCTGAAGTTTAAAATAAACTCAACCTGTCTCTGTTCCCGCCTGAAACCTGAAACTAGTTGTTCATTTCAAGTTTGTTAATTTTTAATTCCAATGTTAATTGACGAGCCTTTTTTGAACTCTAATTTTACGTCTAATTTCTATATATATACAAGTAGTTAACACCTATAATTGTTTGATGCTTTTAGTTTTAAAGCGGAGAAGGTAAACATTCAAAGAGGAAGGTAGTAAAACATTCAAAAGTCGTCTACATTGGTACTTGGTCTCACCTATTTCTACTGCCAAACAGCAGTGTTCACATTGCTGTGTTCCGATTTGAAGAGTAAGAGAAGCAGTCACTTTACTGGGTAATGTGACATAATATCTTGAAGTCCTTGTAATAATACGAGCGGTAAACTCCCCTCAACTTGTTTTTTTTTCAGTTTCATCTATATTTAGTTGTTAATAAATAATAGCTTTGAGTACTTTATACATAAAATGTCTTTATATATTAAACTATTGTCAACCGGATATTTTTCCTCAATTTTAATCTTATTTGGTTTATAATACTTTTTGACAGTTTTGCACAGAACCCAGACATTTTTTTTTTACTTTAATAAATTCTAGTCTCCACTAGAATCACCAATTAAAAAATTTTCGAGAACATATTCTAAACTAACTAGTAGGGTGGAACTTTATGTATTTTTGTACGAGTACTAAATACTATTCCTCAAAAATATAATCTAATACTTTTGTCTTGACATAAAAATTGAATGAATAATATTTTCCTGAGTTTACACTATATGCATGTTTATATGCATTTATTGAAGTTGAATGCATTTGTTTTTGAAAGGAAAAATAAAAAGAAACCAATAAGATCAATACAGATATTTATTGAAAATAATAACGCTTAGTTTTATCAATAAAAACAAAACATTAACTAAAAATTACACCTAAGTTCTTGTGTAAAAAAAGTAAATAATTCATAAAATAAATCGACATCACTCAAGAGATATATTTAGTAATATTTTTTCGTTGAAAATATATTTTTAGCATTGATACTCGTAGTTAACATAGTTGCGATAGCTATCTATCATTATCATTTATTTTAATAAAGGTTGAAAGGTTTTTCGGTTAGTTATTCTATCTATAAATCTTTACAAAACCATTATTTTGTATCAACTTGAGTCAAGAGAATTGAAATGTGTCAAACCATACAAGGTTTGACACATTTCAATTAGTGAAAACAAAACACGATTGGCTACTTAGTACATAAAATTAGAAGTAGACTTTAATGCTTAAGCAGTACTAATCTCTCCTTACTTCGAGGGGAAGTAAAACGGCTGCTTTTAAAAATAATATAAACAAATTTTATAGAAGAGAATTGTCACTTGGCGCGGCGCGTGCGCAACAGCAAGGCGAAGTATGCCAGGAGTCTGAAGCCGATGAAGAGGAGCACCATGTTGATCACGTCCATGTTAAAATCACTCTGGGGAACGAAATATTTCGTTAATTTTTTATGAATTCATAAATTGGCAGGTGTTGACTTATGTGAGGTGAATCAGGCACGAATAAAGCGGACGGTAAACGAAATTAAAAACTATATGTTTATTATAAAAACAAGCTTTTACCATCGATTTAGTCTATGTACATAGAATATTAATAAATTCACACAATATCTCATACATTAAACTAACTCTGTGATAAGTCGCTCAAAGAACTTGTGCTACGGACGTAAAACAACAGAGGAATCACAAATGTAATGCTTAAATAAATAAATTCAACACCCAGACACAGAAAAAAAATTGTCATCATTTGTATTGAACCCAAGACCTTTGAAGCACAAAATGATGTATATAAAAGTAAATTTCACTTAACTCCATTCAGCACTAAAGACATTATCGTTTACAATAAAAGATGTATTTAAGAAAACGATAGAAAAGAAAAGGAAACTAACAGGAATATTCATTACAGCATTAGGAAATTATTATTTGAGTTTGCCATATCACTTTTGAAGTTTGCGTATCCCCTCGGAATCTGGTTACCGTAAAACAAAGTCCATTACTGAAATCTCGATAAAAACACTTTGACAACAACATGTGTGCTTAAAATTCACGAATTCATAAAATGTGTAATTGATAAATCAGATCGGTCGATAAACATTGATCAAAATCTTGATAACATTTTTTAAAAACAGTAATAATTTTAATAAATTTACCATAATTTAAGTTGTTGTTTTTTATGGCGCTACTATTTGATTAACCAAATCGGATAATGGACTTAATAGCAGTCCATTAACTTACAAACAAATACTTTTAAGTTAATAGGGTTGTACATACTGTGAGCATATCGACGTGAATAATTAGAACGATACTTGTTTTTGCCGCGAGGTACCGATAAAGTAGAATGGTACCGCTCTACTGATTAAAGTAAGAGTAGAACGACATTTTGGAATAGATAAACATATGCAGGCATGTCCATCTCAATCAGCGTAGCTCAGGGACGGAAGGTACGTTCTTCGATTCCCACCGCATCTACTTAGGGAACTTCTTTTACCAACTAAATATAATAAATGCAATTATTCCATGACGGCTGAGGACCTATATAGTGATAATACCTACGTCAAAGGAAGGTAAATATAAAAGACAATATAAAATATACAACAGAGAATAGAAAATATACAACAGACAATAGAAAATATAAAGATACTAAAAAAAGACCCTAATGAATCGTGGGTAATTATTTGACCATAAGCAAACATTTACACTACAGTCGCAGTTCCTCACCCTGTCCTTTTCTCTTCTCAGCCTTACTGTCATCCTCCACCCGTGATCCCTGCAACTACTTAGAGATCCCTTAATCCCGCTGCCTCACTGCTCCGAATATAAGTGCCTACAGATAGATATATAGATAAGGGTGTCAATTCAACACATACCTCAGAAAAGCTAAGAGTCTCCAAAACCACCTGTCCTGACGCAGGACAAGTGAAGTTTTCCCTGGTGCAAGCGATGGTCTCGACCCCGGACCACTGGTTGACGAGGAGTGCTTCGTTTCCATATCGGAACCAAGACAGGTAGGATATCCAGCCGAGGTAGGGAGGCACCGATCTGAAACAAAATCACGGTTATGGACTTTCTTTTGAAACGGGCCTGATGACGCATTCAGCAGTGTCCCTAACTTGAGTGTTATAGGTATAAAGTACGATATATGTCCAGGACACAAATATTTATTTTATATTATGAAGTCAGCAAAGAAGCATAGTGTCCGCTTATTTGTAAACGTGACCGCAGCCTATAGACGCTCGTGTCATCACAAGGATATCACTAGCGTCGCCAACCCTGTGAACTGAAGATACTAAGTCACATATATCCAGTAATTTCACTGCATCACCCTTCCTAATGGAACAGGGCAATACGTTCACTGCTATTTGGCGGTAGAAATAGGTGAGAGTGAGGTACCAATACAGACGACCCTTGTAAGAGGTCTACCTCATCAATAGTTATATAGTGAATATTTGTGGTACTCGTTACTAGGATTACTAAAATATTAAATCACTATGTAAAACGTGGACTTTCTTATCGGCTTCTGTCTCTTATTAATATTGTTATTGGTAATACAGACTCTAGGCTACAGCACAGTATGACAGTTAATATACATTCTAGTAGGTTAGTAGTCATTATCATGCAGCTGTACAACATCCACTGCTGGACATAATCCTCCCGAAGAAAGGGGGAATTCTGCCCATAAATACCTCACAGACGAAGCGACAATTACAGACTATAGCTTCGCGACGGGAACACTGCTGCCTATCCCTATGGTGTTTTAATTCAGCTACACTGTTTTGGGTTGGTTGTTTGGGTGTGTGGTTGGTTGGGCTATGATATACCGGCCGAGTAGAACAGTAGTTCCTCCTCCTCCTCCTCTGTATCGTAAGAAGCGACTGAAGTCCCAGAACCGACAGATGGCGGTATCCATCGTAACAAGTAGCTCAAATAGAATAAGGTGGGGATGGGCAGTGGTATGCCACACTGGGCAACCCCCCCCCCCGCCCCTTACTTGGGATGGGACTTCCAATGGTTGGTATGACGATGGTGAGACTTCATACAAAATTGTCGGCATTAGTACCTCATTCTCCCCTATTCCTACCAGCAAATAACAGTGTTCGCATCGCTATATTTCGGTTTGAAGGGTGAAAGAGGCAGTGAAATTACTGAGTAAAGTAATAGTAGTTCAAGTCACAAGATTGGCAACGCGCTAGTGATTTCCTTATAATACAATGAGCAGAGTGTTTGCTTGTTTGTCGACTTCATCGTATCAGGCATTAGATGTCCACTGTTGGACATAGGCCTCCCCAAGAAAGGGGGAAATTTGCCATTTTATGCATTTGAGCTACCTTGTTTATACCCAATACCGCTATTTATCGGTTCTGGTACTGGGTACTGGTACTAACAAAAGAGATGTACTAATTTAGGAAGACATCTATACCGGCGAACTACTTAACAATGCAAAAACATTACCATTCACTTCCATTAAACATTGTTATATATATCGTGTCCAACCATTTGATTTGAATTAATAGCTTATTTATAAAACTGTTGTCAAATGAAAATCAAAGGATGCTGGCAGTAGATGACAACATGTTTCATCCTCCTGATACATAATTTATTTCTTGTCATTACATGATAAACGTTTTTGCGCGTCCATGGCCGTGGCATGTTCCTTGTCTTTATGGATTTTGGATGAGGCTTATCCATTAACTAAGCCAAATTTACTGACACAAACAACAACCTTTTAACGCGGCACGTGTAAGCTATTGAAATTTTCCCCACGGGTTTGTAAAGTAGGTATAAAAAAGGATTTAAGTCATGCCTTCATCACCGCCAAGGCTATAATGCTTTCTATTGTAGTTAATTGAGAAAACCATTTCATTTCACCAGAAATACGAAGGTTTATATGGCAGTTTCTGCGAGTATGTATATACATTAGTTTTATACGAGTCGACAAATACATACGGTCTCCGTCATTGCAGCAAGGTTATCATTAACGCAATGCCAATTTTATATAATACTTTAACGTAAATTTCAACTGATTAATTTTATTACATTGGGTACACTAGTTTAGCTATTTTATTAAAAGAGTATTAACAATAGGTAGTAATTTTATCCTTATTAGTGAATATTTAATTACAATTATACATAAAAATTGTCTATTATCTGTGACACTATTTTGTTATCTTTACTAATATAATAAAGAGGTAGGTATTAATTTAAACGTAGTTTGTTGCATTGTTGAATTTTTTTTTGTATTTAATACCTACATTCGTTTCTAATTAGTTTGGTTAGGCCTAATTGATTTTATTTATTTTTTATTTAGATTTCTTGCTATATTTCTAATCGATTACAATATTACTTTCACAGCATTTTTCGAATTATGTGAGAACTATGTAGAGTTTATGTTTCTTATTATTTTTACACTGTTTATTTAATCTAGTTCCGTTTCCCAAGGTGATATATTTTCTTTCTTTCACCAAAAGGACAAAATGATTTTTCGTAATGTGATTATTTAGGGGCTAAAACGACGTAATAGCTATTACCATGGGATCTACGTGATTTTTTGTAAACCAGTAGTGGTTTAGGGAGAGAACTATATATACTACCTACATTATATCTAAAAAAAAAATGATATGCGACATATTTATTAAAATTTTTATTCATTTATATTTACACGATTTTTGTAATATGTATGTTAGTGTTCATATAGGCTAAATAGGAAAATGGGCTAATCAGTGGCCCAGCTTTTGCTTTTTTAAGGAGCAAGGGATCGATGTGGTTTTTGGCAGAAGTAATTTATAGTGTGATTTCGTTGGGACTGAACGCGCGGTTAACATATTTTTATCATAAATCAGTTCACATTGAATTGTTGATCTATTTGACGGGCAAGGTTTTTAAGGCTTTTGGCGCACATGACAGGATCACTACCATAGGGTACGTCGTGTTATTCATGAAAAAAATATGTGGCACTTATAATGGAAGTCACGGGTAGAAATAATG
The DNA here is from genome assembly GCA_020976665.1 of Heortia vitessoides. Lineage (NCBI taxonomy): Eukaryota > Metazoa > Arthropoda > Insecta > Lepidoptera > Crambidae > Heortia > Heortia vitessoides. Next base: position 3,641,420 of record JACJUM010003085.1, on the reverse strand, counting down.
AAATAAACAAGTTACTGAATTTACGGTAGCAGCGTCCCGCGGTGTCACTAGCGTTAAGTTCTAGAACAAACTGCTAGTGGCCCTAGCGTGATGTTATATAGCCATACCTTATTGGCCTTAAAGTTTAGGCCCTGTGTAGATATGTCAGTCTGTGTGTCAGCTTCTCCCTTTATATATAGATATGAAATAATTGAAATGTTTGCTGGTATACTTACCCCGAGTTGAGGAAGAATCCTCCGAAGAGCATGAAAGGTATGATGATGGGCGGGCCCACAGATGCTGCCATGCTGACACTGCTGCTCGCGCACGATATCAGATAACCTGCACAGAACACTTCATGATGTACTGGTCCTGGACCAGGATGAGTGTAAAGATTAGTTTATTACGTAATACTTATGTATTAGTAATTAGAATAACATAAATCAATCAATCTCTAGAAAGATAAATCCGTTAATAACTTATTAATCAACATTATTTTTTTGCTTTTATTATTTATAATTTTCATTGTTAAACTCAAGGCCCAAAATTTATCCTAGACTTGTATTTTTTGTTCAAAATTGTTTCTACGATTTGACAATTTTCTACAATTCCGAATTAAAGTGAGTATTATGCCTATTTAAGTATTAAGTCTCTTCCAGTATTACGTACGGTATACGTGATGAGGTCGATTAAGAGGTTTGGGGAGGACGTTCCTTTATGAACGGCCCCATGCCTGATTGTTTGCAGAATCATAACCATCAGAAATTACGTTATTTTACTTTAAATATAGCTTGATTAAAATGATAGCTATTGAGCTTACATGTTTTTTAATTATTTTAACAATTTTTCTTTAAATTTTAAGCTATTTTTTATAAAACATGCATTATATATGAAACCTTTTAAATTTAAAGAATAAAAGTAAAAGAATATGATAATGCCAACATAAGTATAACATCTTTTCAATTCTATTGACTTCTGCTGTTGATCGAATGTAAGGCAACTTACGAACTTACAACTATTGAATATTTCTAGTACAAATACACTATTACTTTAAAAAATATCAATGACAGTTTCAAACGAAGAACGAGTTATTATTAGAAAATATTATTAGACTGACTTATTACGAACGTGCCTTGAAAAATACTGATGTTTGTGTATATACATGGGTGTCATATTTGTTTTTACATAGGACTAAGTCGTCAAACAAGTGTACAGTCCGTGTGATAGTAAACACCCAGCCTTTAGACGCTTGTATTAACACAAGGATATCTTTTTTGGCTGTTAATTAGTCGTAAATACTAGTAACCCGCCCCGGCTTAGCACAAGTGCAATGAGGATAAAAATGGTTATAGGGGGTAAGATGGACATATATTTTTTTTATAGTCTTTTTTTTGGAGTGCAATACCGTAGTGCATTATTTTGATATATATCTAGTCAGGTTAAGTCAACGTTTGCAATATAATCGTAAAAATAACGTAAGACATCACATTAGAAACTTCTCAAACTACTATTAGTGTTTCTCTACTATATTATGCATGTAAACCTGAATCCTGTATCCCTAGATTGACAAAATCTGAGCATACATAGGAATAGCAGACAGTGGAAAGCAACTTTGTTTTATTGCTATAGTGACCAGAAAAATAAATTAAATGTATTAAATTTGATTTTTAGTTTCGATAGGTCCCATGGCACATTCGTTAGGCCCCTGTCTCACAAGACAGGGACACTACCAGGGAATTTGTCTATCAGTTATATATTTAACTATAATACATGTAATTCCTCTTTTGTCTGATATCCGTAACACAAGTGCATTAAGCTACTTTTATTCGGAGTCAAATAAAAATATCAAAGTATGAGTTGACGTTGTATAAAAAATAAATTGCCTCAAGGTAACCAACACGTCGAACGAATAATGTTAAAAGTTTAATAAACCTGGTTTTATTAGGAGCAGTGAACGCGTAAATGTAAGAAAATATTACGTTGTAAGAATTTATTTAAAAATCAAAATTGGATTTTCATACATCGTTGGAACAAATATATAAATCATAGAAAGCTATAAAAAGAAAAGAGCCTAGTATAGGCTGTACAGATAAAAATCAAGTGTTGATAGAATATTCATTTCAATCAAGCTTTGCTTTCGTTCTAACTTTGCACTTCCTATTTACCGCTTAAAAGAAAATTAAAAAAATATATATATTTAACACATATTTAAGAACTGTCAATGAAAAACTTTTATAGTGAATTTCATTTGGATAACTTAAAAAGGGTAAAGTTTCATACTAACTTTGCACCGCTATTTTACCCCTTTAGCTCAGAATTTTCAAAAATCCATTCTGAGTGCTTCTGAGCCATTCTGTGTTGAGTTATAAAATGAATTCTGGCCTATTCTAGCCATTTATATATCATTATTATCAATCCAGCCATTAGAAGTCCACTGCTATGTCATGCAGGCCTCCCCAAGAAAGGGGGATTTTTTTCCATAATTACCGCTCCGGGCAAGCGTGTTGGCAATCGCAGAGCGCAGTTTTCGCGACGGGGATGCTGCTGCTCATCACCGATCTGTGTATTTGAGCTACACTGTTTAAGATGGATATACCGCCATCTGTCAGTTGGTATATCTATTGGTTGATGGTGGCATATCCATCCGAAACAGCACAACTTAAATACAGGCTAGGGATGGGCAGCAGAAACCTCGTCGCGAAGTTGTGTTCTGTGATTGCCACCACGCCTGCCCAGCGCGGCAATAATGTAAAAGTGATATTTGTGTAGACTTTCTGCGGATGATATGTTAATGAAATATATACTATATTAAAATGCGGTAGAGTTCTCTACTTTGTGAGTGTAAGATCTAAGGCGCTTACAGACTTACGATCGTGATCGAGTTACCACGCATTACGTGTTTGACAGGTGTGTCACCCAAATAAGGCCGTGTTATGTTTCACACTCGTCAACAAAGTCCCGATTACGGAAGACACTTAATGGTGACAGCGAAATTGGCTTAGAGGTTAATGAACTCGTTTATATCCTACATTATCTGTCCTTAATCATATTATAAAGAGGTAACGTTAGTGAGGCTGTAGGCGGTAATCTATGGATCTACTTAAGTGATTTTAGAAATTCTATCGCCAATAGTTAACCATATTACTTGTACATTAATAGTCCAAAATATTTCTTACGGATGCAACCTTAACGATATGTGGTTAAGTTCTAGAGAAACAATTAATATAAATTTAATGCTAATGCCTACAAGAAAGTAAGCAAGAGCATAAGTCTTACTTTTGTGTACAACTAACTAACCCTAACTGACGTTCTGTCTTAACTTTTTTTTTAACTGCTGTATGCTAGCTTCATAGTCAGCAAATAAACATGCGGCCTGCTTGCTGATAAACATGACCGCAGCTTACAGACATTCGTGACATCACAAACATATCACTAGTGTGTCGCCATCCTTGTGATCTGTGATTCTATATATCATTCGTTTATACCCACAACATTAATAATAATAATAACAGTAATAAATTCCCACAACATTATTGACCTGACTCTGTGGTAAATCGCTTAAAGCACTTGTGTTACAGACTACAGACGACAGAGGAGTCACAAATTTACTAATTAAATACATATACTTGTATATGTATTTAATTAGTTTGGGAATGGGTATTCCAGACACCGAATGAAAACAATTATCATCATATAAATATTTGCCGTGGATTAGAATCGAACCCCAGGCGCACGGTAGAGGTGGCACTGAGTTTTTAGCATGAATATAACACAAGGAATATTCGACGTATCTACTTTGATCTCAGTATCATACCGATGGTACCATTCCCCGGCAAGGGGACAATGCAAGCCTGAGTATGTACATTTAAAAAAAAATAATCAAGATTTCTAAAGTAATATTAAGGTAATTTAGTCGCATAAAGAGAAAAAATAAATATAAAATTACAAGATGGAGTTTTTGAAATGTTTGGTAGAGGACACTGCCTGGCCAAATTGAAAAGATTAGCCAAGGTCTGGTGCGATAGTTACACCGCCATTGTTATATGAAAATATTAACGAAATGAAGAAGTTAAAAATGTGTGACCCACACGTAACTCAATAAACAATACGTTTATGTTTACACGTTACGTCATCTATATACGTCACAGAACCTGCATCGCGCTTGCAAAGTTTTCACAATATTCCCCATGTATCAAAAACCCGAAAAAAAGGAAAGAAGAATCGACTTGAATATTAATAGGGTCTACTCACCCTGTATGTCACTTGCACAATAGTTTGCTACTGTTTACGGAATGCTTCTGATGTAATATTTATATTTATACATATGAGCTACGTACAAATAACTTATATATATAAATATACAAAAAGATATAAGCAATGTAGCCATTTCAAAAAAATTTAAACACCTGTGGTTTTCCACGTCACATTAATAAACTGTTTATAGTCACAGAAAAAAACGGGAAAGTCTTCGTCTCCGAAAAAAATATATGCGAATCATTTAAACTTGTTAGAAATTTCATGACGCATTATCACAGGTCACTTTTCTTTATTTTTCAAGTAAACACTTGACGGTCGTGTGTTTAACGTCAATGCTTCTACGCAACTGGCAATGAATTCTTTGAAGAACGAAGCTGTGATTTAGCTATCGAGCTGTATAATTCCGGATGTAGATAATATTTAAATAGCTGCAACACTGGTATGTGCTGCAGTGGCGGACTTACAAGTAGGCGGAGTACTTGGCGGTAAATACTTTTTTATTTTTATTTTGTTGGAGAACCTAATGCTACTTTACTCGGACGTCAAATTCAGCTGGGGAGGAGGGGAGCGAGGCCGTTTCAGGTGCGACCCTGTGCCTTGCGGTGTCTGTGCAAGATCGACGGCGATCACCCAAGACCGCTGAGGCTCAACCTAGCATCGGGAAGTTATCGTGGGGGACTGTTGCAGAAGATGAGGACTGAGTGAACTCGCCCGCACTTTTGCGGTCGGTTTTCGGTCAGGTACAGCACGCGTTCGCCGGCGAACTGCTCTACGATACGCGGTGTACTACTCAACAAAAATGTGATGAATGTGTATGAAGAGGGAGGCATTAAAAATTCGCGTATACATTTTTTGGTTGTGTTCCTAATTTGTCAGTGAAACGTGGATTGCAGTTTAAAATGTTTTAAAGATTTTTTTTATGACTCAAGTACGTTTCTCTTGATTATATCAGGTACGTACGAGAAATATAACTTTATTGGAATATTTTATTTATTAGCTCTTGAAAGATCAGTTATTGCAGAAAGGCATTCAATAGATTCTATTCATTTAGTTAGGAGCTGAGTATAGAATGAAGGTTGAAATAAAAAAAGAAGTACAAGAAAATACTATCCGTAAAACAATGAAGGTTTTTTTTGTGAATAAAAGTAGCAGTGTTGTCACACCAGGAACTTCAAAGCGAACATTCTGCTTTAATAATTGAAGATGTGTCTCAGAATTAAATGTTAAGTGAAAGTGATCAGGTGCAAATAACAGTAAATGTAAAAACTGATCAGATCGACTGTGTGGAAGAAACCGCGCATTCAGAACAAAATAAAGAAATGTTTAGTGAACGGGAAAAGGGAAATTATTGTATGAGTTTAGATCTGTTAGTGGAATTATATCTATTTTTAAACCGTCACATTAAACGGTTTGGGTATCTAGGATTAGTAATTACCAGTTAATTATTAAAGACTATTTACGATAGCTTTATACTGTTGATAGCTGATAAAGTTTTCAGCCAGATTGGAGACGAGGTAAGAAGTGCGAAATACTTTTCCGTAATCATTAATTTAACATCAGACACAGCATATGTGGATCAATTTATTCTTGTCATTCGTTAATAATAATAATATTCACAGATCTCGTATATTGACTTATCCTGTCCTGTGCACCAGGGGTCGTGGGTTCGATTCCCACCCAGAGCAAATATTTATATAATGATATTTGTGTTTGCTCTGTGTATGGGTGTAAAATATATGTATTTAAGTAGTATATTTGTGATTCCTCTGTTGTCTGGCGTCCGTAACACAAGTGCTTTAAGCGACTTACCACGGAGTCAGGTCAATGTATGAGATGTTGTGGGAATTTATTATTATTATTATTATCTCCGTGGTAAGTCGCTTAAAGCACCTGTGTAACGGACGCCAGAATATAAAAATTACAAACATATTACTGAAATACATATTTTCAACACCCAGACACAGGAAAACAAAAATATCATATAAATATTTGTCCTGGGTGGGGATCCAACCCACGACAGATCACTACCATCTGCACCATTGAGCCTGTCAAAACGTATGTATGTTTTGGAATTAAACGAACCCAGTGAAATGTTTCTTAATTGTTTACCGTTAGGGAGACATAATGCTGAAGTAATGTTTCCGGCCTTTATTTTGGAACTGTAAATATTAAGCATACATATTAAGGACTGAGGCGCTCTGCGAATGCCACCACGCCTGCCCAGCGCGGCAATTATAGGCAAACATCCCCGTATCTTTGGGATGCCCATGTCCAACAAAGGACTTTTTTGGATGATATGAAGATGATGATTAAGAATTGTCATGAATAGCCAAATGATAATAGCGCAAACATGTCTGGTATATATAATGGCTTGCAGGCAAAAAATCACGACCAAACACCTATTGCTTTTTACGTGCCTTGTTCTGTCCGTTTTTTTGAATTTAGTGGCGACTGCGACTGCTAAATTGGTACACAGAAAAGGCCTGTAACTTTTTCATGATGTGACTGGATTTACTTTTGTTTTTAGGTTTGACAATGCTGACAATAATTATTGAGTGAAACTGAAAAAAACGAAACGCTCAAAAAGAATGAATCTGACACTCTATTCAGCTAGAGAAGACGTTCGAGAAACTAGAATATCGTATTGTTAAGGTCAGTGAGAGGGGCAAATATCCTAAGTGGAATCGTACCCACGGCACCTAGCTATCGGGCCCTTTCATCTTGTTTTGGATGTCTTCTACTCACCGAATGATGTTGCGACGTTGGTGATCAAAGCAGCCAGACCAGACGCGATTAAGAACCGCTCCGGCGCTGGGTTGAGCCCTATCATATAGTACGCTATCGTGGTGAAAACCAGCGGTATCGTCGCGAACACCGGCGCCTCCGCCAACGTCTTCGATAGGAAGTACACGTCGGCTCTATACATTCCAGAATGATGTTCTCGGATGAAGATCGGCAATTCCGAACAGAATACCTGTCAAGAAAACATAGGCATAAATTAAGTGTATTATAGAGAAGCGACGCCACGTGGTTTGTTTTGTGTAGAGTTCTCGTTCCCACAAGGGTTATATGTAGAAGGAATAGCCTAAGTCAGTCGTTATAATATCAGCAATCTGCCAGTAAAAATCTGTGCAGGTATTTCGGAATTTACCCCAGACAGATAAATAAATCCGATGCCGCAGATAGTTTTCCTAAATTGTGGGTCATGGGTCGTGGGTTCTGCAAAGGTCAAACATTTATATGAAGACTGGCAGCGTCCTGCAGTTAAGTTATAACACTTTTATACTAACTTTACACCCAACCTTTATCCTGAATTTTATTCAAACAACTTCAAAGACAGCAAATTTTCATACTAACATCATCACCATCGTTATGTCAATCAATCATTCAGTCAGTCATTTAGTCAGACAGCTTTATCACTACATACTAGTTAATATTTTTCTGTCTGGATGTTATGTCCTAAGTATTATATTTTGTTCCTTGATATCACTGATCACTGATATCCTTAACACATGTGCTTTCGGTGATTCATCTCAGAGTCAGTTAAATGTATTAGATGTGTGAATGAATAAAAGAGAGCCGTCGTGTACTGGTAGAGTAGAATAGTAGCGCAGTACATTCCTGTCTTAAGTATTTAAAGAAGAGACTAAGATACTAGAACCGGAGCGAAAGCTGCGCTCTGCGATTGCCAACACGCTTGCCCAGCGCGACAAATTCACTCTTTTTGGGGAACCACAACTAAATTAAGCCGGAACAACAATCTATTTAACTAATCAAATGAAATTGGATTTTAATTTGATTTGTTAAATCGAGAGAGTGAAATAATGGTACAGAATTAAGTATAAAAGATTAACATTTTGTGGCCATTACCTAAAACAAAAATAAACAAAACTACATTAGCATTTTAAAATTACGTCAAAGGTTAATGACAAAATGCACTCTAAAGTAAAGAATGCAGAAAAGAATCTACCAATTAAATATTAGAAATATCTAGATTTTTCTGGTATTGCCCGTACACAATACGGCGCTAATAATCTAGCTTTCCTAGAATTAAAATAGAATCTTTAATATCGATGTCTGTCTGATGACGGGTAAACCAGTTAACTAACATTGATAAAATATGGCATGTGAATTGTTTAAACCACTTGAGGAGATTATCTGAAGAGCGGACGGAAAAGCATGCGTGATAACACTGTATTAATTTATTACTAAAGTAAATATTTCAAGCAGGACTCGAATATGCGTCTTTCCCGTTCCAGGGGACTGCGTTACCTTTTTGCCACCGTGACTTTAGTAGACTCATAAACCAAAAACAACAAAGAGATGGAGTTGATCGGTCTGCACTAAAAGAAATGGAGAAATAATTCGATGTGTCTTAAGTGATCTTAAGATGCAGGTTAAAGTCTCACCTAAAACTAAAGACGAGTTGATTTTTTTTATATAATATTTTCTTTAACAACACCATATAAAGTGAAAATGACAATTTTGTTTCGCATCAATGTCCGAGTTCTAATTTCATATGATTTTTGGTAAATATGAGTCATTCAGGCTCTTGATTAGTATACTCGTATGTCGTTCTATGTTCTTTACATGTACAATTCAAATATGTGATATGTTTAATTAGTAAACAGTGCCCTGACGGTGATAGCAATGATGTGGAACAAAAATTATACATATTATCCTTGTGACGCTGCTTAATTTTCTGCTGTGCCCTGAGAGGAACCTATAGGGCGTGATATAAAGCCTAGTCAATTCTAATGCAGTGGCAATCTGGTGATGGAAAATTGGCAATGCCACACAAAGACTTTCTGTTTGAGAAGACTGAAATTTGGAAATAAGTCCGGAAGATAGTCGTGTGATACCGGCAGAGTAGAAAAGCTCCTCCACCTGTGCCAGGTGTATATAGAGACGACTAAAGACCGGAACCGACAGAAAACTGTGAATAAACCCGAAACGGCGTGGGTACATCAGGGCAACAGCAGCATTCCTATCGCAAAACTAAGCTCTGCGATGGCCACCAGGCCTGCTGCCTGCAGCACGGTCATTATGAGCACATTTTGCCCGTTTTGGGGTGGCCTAGTCTTGGTTCACACAGTTGATTTTACGCTCCAGCCGGTCCCTGCAACGCAACATCTTTAATTGACCTGCCATTAGGAAACTTCTAGGTTTTAGTAAAACTGCATGTTTTTGTGACTCGTCTGGTGTCGGTAGTCTACCTTATGACCTAATTAGGTCAGCAAACTTTACAGTTATTTGAATAACAGCATCGTATATCTTATTACAAGAAAAGTAATTTATTTAAACCATTTTTAATCCATGGGCCCTTAAAATTATAAATAAAAATTAAGTATTGTTTTTTTCTGTTTGACCTTTTTCTGGTATCGGTTGATGCCTCGCTTAAACATTTCTTCCTCTTTAGACCGTTGCATTATTTGAAGTCATGTAATACACGTACTAATTGCAATCACCCTATCGGCGGTGTGTCGCATTACAGGTCAGCTGGTTCTCTATTTTGCATCAATTCCTTTGTACGTGAGAAGGTTGGTGTTACTTCTTATTGGAAGGTTCTAGCGCTGTTTGTTTACGTGGTAGTCTGCGCAGTTTTAGTACAAGACATAACTATAGTGTTATCCTGTAGGAAACCCTAATCATGGTTTAATCGCTTAGTGTGAGTTGGAAGCACTTATAATGTACATAGGTCTTTTAAAAGACTAGCCAATTATGCCTTAGTGTTTCTTCAATAACACGTTTCTGGTCGCTTGTAATGACTGGTATTTTTGTAAGCCAATCATTCCTACAGTGCACTGTAGATAAATCGTTGGCTGTTTACCAGTTTACCGCTCAAAGATCTCAATTTGTCAGTTCTTCACGTTTTAAGAGACAATTGAATTGAATTCAACGGCCACCAAGAACCTTGGTGGCCGTTGAATTCAATTGGCCATCACAAATAGCCATGATCAGCAAAGCTAAGTGGTATACTAGCTTATAGTTCGCAACTTGTCTCATCTATGGAATGGGGAATCCCTTATTTAAACAAGCAGCAATCTTTAACAAGTTTTTTCTGACAGATTTGACTCATTGACTTTGCATATAGATGTCACTTCACTCTGTACATATATTGATTCTGTCATGAGGTGTAATCACAAGAAAATATTCTGATATCAAATCAATTAACCATATTTTATGGTAAATATTCTGTCACCAATAATTTCTTTTAAATTGATCGTCACAACTAGGCATTTTGAAGAATCTTGAGATTTAAAAAAAACACATATTTATAAAATAAGTCTTTTACTCACCATGTGGTACCGGCTGAGTAGAAGTATCTGTCTCTACATCAAGTATCGTAGGAGGCGAATGAGGTACCGGAACCGTCAGATGGCGGTATATCCACCCAAAATAGCGTAACAAATGAAATAAGCCAGGTATGGCCGGCAGTATTCCCGCTGGGAAGCAACGCTCTGCACAGCGCAATTATGAACAAAATTCTAATTTTCTTAGTGAAGCCTTCTTTCAGCAGTGCATATTCTATGGCTGCTATGATGACATAGATATTTAGATACAACTGAAATCAATTTTCGTAAGAGATTTTAATTAACACTTACATTGATGACTGCAAATATGTTTTGAAAGGTCATGTTGGTGAGGAACATGAATATGGCTCCGTTGATGTTCATCACGCCGTCTTGATCCAGATGCTGGCCGAAATAGATCACCCCTATTAAAATGGACACCATCTGCAAACGTAACGTTAATTACTAACACAAATATATATAATACCGGAGACATTCATAATTAACGGCTTGAGGTAGTTCCCTCTTTTTTAGGTGGCCTATGTCCAGCAGTGGACGATCTACGATGATTGAAGAATTTAAATTTTGTGGCACAGTTCTTGTGTATTCAGATGTACTTTAAAGTATATTCTTTTTAATATTCAAAGTAAATAAAAAATATCTGTATAGGTCCTATGGTACCACTACACGGTATGGCATGGTGGCCACTACAAATAGGTAATATACCTATCAATCTCAGGTTAACGGTGCTAACAGTATCACAATTATTATCTCTACCACTAGTGTTTATGTTAATAAACTGTATTGTGCAACTGTTTGGTGGTTGAAATAAAGAGAAAAAATACATAAAATAAATATGATGAATTGACAACAGGCTTCTCCGTGATATATATGTGTAAAAAAACAGTCAAATTAGTAATGATAATAATAAATTTCCGAAACATCTCATACATTGACTTAACTCGTTGGTAAGTCGCTTAAAGAACTTGTATTACGGATGCCAAACAACAGAGGAATCACAAATATACGTACTACTTAAATACACATATTTAACACCCAGACACGACCTTTGGCGCACAAGGTAGTTCCACTATCATCTTTGCCATCGGACCCATCGAATTTGAGAACCTGCTCCTTTTTAAAGTCAGTTACAAATAGTGAATCAAAGTTACATTCTCTCATTTCATATTTGAGGACGATTGGTAGAAGAACCTTGACAATGCGGAAAATATCTGTTCCTATCATATTAAAAAATTTGCGTACTATTACCAAAATTACCCGATTTACTTTAAAATTATATTTATAACTTTAGAATTACTTTAAACTAGCTACTTTTTTTATTAGACCAGGTCGACAAACAAGCATACAGTCCGCTTGATGGTAAGCGTCACAAAGATATCACTAGCGCGTTGCCAATATTGGAATTTGAAAATATTATGTCACATTGTTTAGTAAATTATCACGATAATGCAAGAGTTTAAGAAAATTACAGCATATCATATTGGGTCGTATAAGCAAAATATGCACAGAATTGCCACATAAGTCAATTAATTATTTTTTTTACTGTAACAGACAGTAGTCTGTAAAAAGTGTTTTACGATCTGAGTCCTGCTGTTTGATTTTTTTTATCAAATAATGACCTAAAATATAGTACCTATAACAAACCTTGTACATATGCATAGATATAGAGGCTTTTTTGACTACATAAATAATAATAATCACTAGACTTCACCAGTTCACATATAATACATATCAAGTAGCTACATATGCATAGTTTTATGAGAAACGATCTTTGTAACAAAGACCCAGGATCACAAGATTACACCATATTTATATAAGGCCATTAGCCTAAACCGCTAATGGTAGGAAAGTCAAATTTGTACAGTTGTTTAATTCTAAATGCGGACGCAGACTAAGAAGTGATTTTAAAAAACTTTAGCCTTAAAAGGATGAAATTGGGGTTGCAGGTGTGTAATAAAAATACATTTTATTGGATTTTACCAGCTAAGGGTTCAAAACTGGAATCGAAAATTTTTATGGTAGAAACTTTCGAATAAAAAATTCGTTAAGATAACGATATACGATTTTTTGTACTTTTAAAATAGTAAAAACTCTTGAGTTTCCGGACGCAAAAAATAGGCTCTATATTTGTATATCCATAAAAAACTAAGGCGGGCCCATAATCTTACGATAAAAATATATTCGGAAACATGCAAGGCTACTCACGATGGTCTGTAGGAAGCGCACTTTGATGAGCATGGGCTCCTTGGTGACGGACAGCCAGGAGCGCCACAGCACGGCGCGGAACTGCGCCCACCACGACGCCTTGTACGGTGAGCGGTGCGAGCGCAGCGCCGCCGCGCCCGACCACGCCGCCTCCGCCCAGCCGCTTGTGATCTTCCGCTGGACATCATTTGAATTTTACTTATGTGGATAAGTTTAATTATTACTTATTATATATACTTTAATTATTGTCACACTGGTTCCAGATACAACGTGTTTTTATATTACTACCATGTCGACAAAAGAACATGACAGTAAGCGTCACCGCAGCCTATAGACGCTCGAATTATCAGAAGGATATCACAAGCGATGCCAACTTTATGACTTCAAGATGTTATATCGAACCAGAGCGAATCCGGAAAAAGATATTTTGCGAACACTGCTATTTATTTGGCGGTAGAAATAGGTGAGAATGAGGTACCACTGCAGACTACCTTCGTATCTACTAAATGTTGACAATCTGACCTCATGGAACAGTGCGTTCTCCGCTTCAGCCGCGATCATGCATCCGATCTCTGACTTAGCGAAGGCGGTGCACACGGTATCAATGGTGTGCCTCGTCGCCTCCTCGCGGCCGGGGACGCCGGCCAGCAGCTGGATGAAGTGGTCCGCGGGGTTGTAGTTCGCCGGACACGCCGCGCCCAACCTGAAGAGAACACGTTTCTCATTGTAGTTTCATCATACCAGCCATTGGAAATCCACTGCTGGACATAAGCCTCTCCAGGAAAGGAGATTTTTTGCCCGTAATTGCCGCGCTGAGCAAGCGTGTTGGCAATCGCAGAGCGCAGCTTTCGTGACGGGGATACTGCTGCCCATCCCCGCCCCATGCATTTGAGCCATACTATTTCGGATGGATATACTTCCATCTGTCGGTACGTCAGTCGCCTCTTACGACACCTGGTAAAGGAGTAGATACTATACTGCTCAGCCGGTACCTCACAGCCACTTCTTCTATTTGAATAGCATATAACTTACTTAAAGGAAATAAGGATTAATAGTTCATAAGCTTGCGTGACTACATTCTGTCAGTGTTATTTAACGACAAATATGATCAAATGGTAATGACATTAATGAGAAATTAAATAAAGTTCTAACTTGAAATTTATTCAAATATAGTTCTTTCAAATTTCTTTCGAAAAATGCACAGATTTCGTACAGTGACTTGTCGAGATAAGTCGCTTAAAGTACTTGTGTTACTGACATCAGACAATCGAGGAATCACAAATGTTATAGTAAAATTTAAACAAACAGAAAAAACAAATATTCATCATAGAAATATTTGTACTCGGTGGAAATCGAATCAACGTGTTAAGAACGGTCCGATGTTAATTCAGGAGGTGCCCAGCATAAATGCTTCTGCATAATTGCTGCGCTTCCTGGAGGAACTAGGCTGTCAAGAATAGGGCCAACATTCCAGAAGTAAATTTTGGGCCGACCCAATTTTGGAGTCCACGCAATTTAGGATAGTTTAATGTAATAACAAGAGTAATTTAATAAGAGATACTTACTCTCTAAAGAATTCAGTCGCTTGGTCCGGCGACCCTAGGAAAGCGACGCGACCATCCGCCATGATGAGGAGCTTGTCGAACATCGCGTACAACTCAGACGAAGGCTGGTGGATCGTGCACACAACTGTCTTGCCTTTCTGAGCAAGGCCTTTTAGTACCTGGATTATAAAAAAAATTACATAAATGTGAGACAACATTACATCAATTATATAAATATATAGATATAAATATATTCATAATAATGTGAAATATTCAATACAAAAAAAATAAATCCATCGTCTTTATGCAATTTTTTATAAAAGAAAATGTTATCTGTTTTATATTATATATTTTTTTATTGTAACAAATCAGACGTAAGACATACATTATGATATTAGATACAGGTCTTCCTAAGTTCTTAAACATACGAGAAGAAACGGTTATATATTTTTCCTGGTATTCGCAAGATGCTTTGTGCATCTTCCGCATGTTTCCAAAGCATCTGAATGTGCATTATGAGACACTAATTTTTTTTGGAGGAACCTGATGCTGGTTGATTGTGACGTCAGTCCCGACGTCACCGGAGAAATGACGCCTGGCCACTCATTAATGGCCTATGCCTACGAACTTCCCCCGCCCCTAGCTCGCAAAGTTTGTGGGCTCCGGACAAAGCCGATTATGATCACTCAAGGGCGCCTCTAAGGCTTAAGGTTCAGCTTCGGTTTGAGTAGCCGTCGTTTGGAAGGACTTTAAAGAGGATAGATGGCACCTCGCCGTACTAGTGCAACCGGTATGCTCTACATGAGAGAAGATATCGCGGAATCGCCTACGAAGCGCCTACGATCGCCTGCGGTGAAGACTAGCTAGTGCGTGTGTCCAGCGATTTACGGTAAGGTTGTTTAAGATTTTGGGATCAGGGCCATCAGGTCTTGGTCTACGTACACGAACGTTGATACTTTGACAAACATAGAAGTCCTCGACGAGAATTATGTGATAAACACATTGATGAAATTAGCAGATAAGTTTGCTAGAATCTTATCTCCGAGATTGATTACAAAGGGTAAATGTGACATCGGTCCCTTGGGTCAATGGTTACAATGGGTGAACCACAAAGTTTAATGTTAGCGTTCAAAATAAAGTCCTTTCACGTTCCTTATTTATATAAATAGTTTGATTTACTCGTATATTGCATTCCGCAGCGATATTGTTTTATTTGCAAATTATTCAAAACTAGCTGTGCCCGCGACTTCGCCTGCGTGGAATAGTTTTTTGGGTACCATATCTCTTTACCTTAACTTATATAAACTTTGAATGTCATGTCTAAGACGATATACATATACGATATGCAGTATATAAAAACTAGCATTTTCTACGTAAACAATGAATAAATAATACTTGTTACTAAAAAAACTGAATGCATTAAATTTGTGACATCAAATGTCAAATAAACAAGTTAAACATTAGGATGAGTACAAAAGGATATTATTATTACTACTGTAAGTATATTTTAAGTATAACACTAGACAACAAGTTGGAGTGTGCATTTATAGATCTCATATTGTTGATCGCGCGAATGGATTCAGTTCTGCAGGTTCTAATTGTATGCTTTAATTAAATAACCTATGAGCTAGGTGACTCTTACGGCTATTTGCGTCATCGGGATAGTGTCTATTATAATTATAAATGTAATTACTTCCGTCTTAGTCATAATAATTTTATTATATTATCGACGATACGAAAGTGTTTTTAGTGAGTATATTGAATTTAACATTCTACGCCATGAAATGCCAAAATGAAAAGCGGACTCGTCACAGATCCGCTTATCAGCTTATAACTGTTATGAAGGTAGTATGAGCAATGTCACAAAAGATCAACGCATAAAATAGTCGTAATTAAAGTCGTCTGCTTTGGTACTTCACACTCGCCTATATTTATCGCCAAATAGCTGTGTTTGCATTGTTTGCGTTGATGCGTGAGAGAGGCAGTGAAATTACTGGGTATAGTAACACAATATCTTCAAGTCACAAGGTTGGCAACGCGTTAGTGATATCCATGTGATATTACAAGCGTTTATATGTTGTGTTGACGCTTATTATATATATCACGCGAACTGTACGCTTGTTTGTCGACCTAAACAAATAAAATTACAAAAAAATTACAAAACATACCTGTATAACGTTCTGAGCCATAAACGAGTCGAGACCTGATGTAGGCTCATCGCAGAACATAAGTGGCGGGTCGGTCAGGACTTCACTGGCGAAGGATAGCCGCTTCATTTCCCCTCCAGAGATACCCTTCAGCCGTCCTGGAATGCCGATGACTGTGTTCTGGCATTTTGATAGCGCGAGCTGGGTCAAAAAATAAAAATGGCGATAAGTACATGTGTGTTTGTTAAAGTAGAAGGAACACTTTTTTGTGAAAACAGCTGAAGTATTTAAATTATTAAGTTGGTATTGAAATAAATGCCTAAGTCATGATAATTATTACAAAATAATAAACAGGTGACAGGCCCGACTCGAATTTGAGACAAGTTGATTTTTTAGTGAATATCATCTCAAATATAAATCAGAATTTTCTACGCATAAAACCTCTCAAATTAATGCCTCAGCCATGTTTGTATGTCATATTAGCCGTATAATGTCCCCAAGAATGAGGGAATATTACGCCTAAACGCGCGTGATTAGCATAGCGAATGGAGTGATACGGGAAGTAGTTGAAAAATGTTTTTAATAAAGAATATATATTTTTTATTCTAGTATATATTTATGCAAAAATGAAAATATACTTTAAATTTAATATGAAAAATACTCAAATAAGGTGATATATAGAAATAACTGTTGAATAACAAGTACATTGCAAATGTTCTGCTTACAACATAAGATCTTTAACAGTTTGTATCACAAGGTAGGAGAATAAACAGAACTTGAGGGAGTTGGATATTTACCGTTGTCTTTTAAAGTAAAAGAACACAATTTACTATCTACTATAATTTAAATCAAATAAATTAAATTCATACAACATCTTATACATTGACCTGATTCTGACATAAGGCGCTTTAACACACATAACATCTGCGTCATCGGGCCCTTAACTTTAGTCTACCAGTCAACTTACATATAAAAGCTAGACAATAGTAAACTTTGAATGAAATGTAGAGTTGTGTTAAAATACATGGAAAAAATACATAAAAATATATTTTTTTCATAAAAATGTAAATGCCTTATTTTGGTAATAATAAACTAACGTTTTAACTAACTAATAATTTTATTATTTATAATCAAATGCTGTACGGTCTTACGTTCTTACGAAGACTTTTTAAAGCTAAATTAATGATGATGAGAAATTTATGTATATCAAAATTAACAAAATAAGCGGTTCCGATTCCGTGAGACCGTGGAACTTTCAAGCTTCACGTGCAAGACGAGAATGATCGATTATGCCAACGTATGCTGCACTAATATCTCCCAGGAATTATTGAAAAAGCTAGTTTCAAATCCTTTTTTAATAAATTTAAAATTAACATTTTTCGGCCTACAGAAATACGATAAACTCCTTTTCCAATAAATTTAAAATTAACATTTCTTCCCACAATACGACTGTTAATAAGCAGCACATGGGATGTCGTAGGAGGCGACTAAGGTGCCAGAACTGACAGATGGTGGTATATCCATCCGAATCAAGGCAGCTCAAATGCACAGGGTGGGGATGGGCAGCAGCATCCCCGTCGCGAAAGCTACGCTCTGCGATTGCCAACACGCAAGAAGGGGGAAGCCTATGTCCTGCAGTGGACTTCAATGGTCGATATGATGATTTAAAGCAAATGAGGCAAGTTAAACATGTTTCTAACAAAAAAAATGCTCTCGATACCAATGAAATAAGTACTTACTCTAGTTGAATTGTTGATTTGAAGTAAGAATACATTATATTAAGTAACTTTAAGGTCGAATTTAAGTAACCCGCCCTTAATTAATATTTAATTCGACAAAACTGCGCCTTTCGTTAAGAGCCGGTTGTCGTCTGTCTATTAATTTCAAAACACGTTTGGTCGCTCTAAAAATAATGGTCTCTAGCACAACGTGAATACGATTTGGAATGTTACTAGGTGATCTTTGACAACATTTTGAACGCCGACCTACGGCCAGTATACAAATGCCCTCCAGATAACGCTTACAAATCTAAACACTAACGTTTTCTAAAAATATGAATGTATTTGCAACACGTTAATAATATACCGTTACAATATTACATACATTACGTATATCTAGTTTCTCAAACAAATAAGCATACGTATTGTGAAAAATAATATTATTTATATAGTCAAAGTTAATGTTATATACAATCCTTTAATTATATAAACTGTTCCTTAATGTGAATTAAACTATTTAAAAAGAACAAAATTAATGTTTATTTTCAACAACGTATGTTTTAAATATATAACAATAATACAAATAGTTATTACAAGCAGAATCTACAAAAATATAAATACAAACCTCTACTATAACTTCTTGAACTCTTCGCATACGCTGCGCGTAGGCAATATGTCGATCCATACGGACTAGCGCCTGCGAAAATAAACTCTTTATTAATTAATTTCTTTCTTTATTAATTAAAAATAAATACAATATTTATGAGGCTAGGTTAACAAACAAGTTAACCTAGCCAGCAGCCTACAGATGCTCGTAATATCATATTATCTAGTAGTTTCTCTGCCTCTCTCACTTTAAACCCTTCAAATGCTAACTCTACTGTTTGGCGATAGAAATAAGTGAGAGTGAAGTTCCAACGCGTAATACAATTTGCGTAAACTCTTTTCCGTTGATCTGTTTAAATATAAAATTATATACGTACAATATATTGTATTTCAAGCAATATAAATAATTAATTTATGGTCAATAGAACATTTAAACAAATAAAAGCTAAAACAAAAAATCCAACCAACGGTGTTTAACATTCGAGATGTTTTTTTACAAGGTGAGTAATTGGAACCGGTTCGTATCACGCTCGAGCGAGGGTTTCGTAAGAATCCCTACATATTTACCATTCCATGATGTGACGGCAATACTCGGGGTGATCTATAATTATTTTATTTTATATATTGTCATGAACTAACGGCCGGCCCTGACTTCGTTCAGTCGTATCCGGTCAAATCAAATTTGCTTAGTAACGGGTTCGTTACCGAGCAAATCTGTTATTGCATACAAATTATTATTTGATACATTCTTTTCTATAAAAAAAATCCCGATCCCGTTGATCCTTTACAAACGTGGTTCTTGCAAATAAGAGACGCAGCAATTTTCTAATTTGGTGCTTTCGATATGCAGATAAATTAGTTACAGACAATAGCTGTTATACATAATGACTAGTCATTATATGTAATAACGAAATTGTCTAACTAGACACTAGACTAGACATTAGTTACTTTAAGTTATATAGAATTGATAGACGTGTTGTAAAAGATGATGTTGTGACAATAATAGAAAAAGGAATGACTACACAAATATATAGAGCGGAAGTGAATTGAAGGGTTGGTATCAGACGACCGAGGCAAACATACCTTAACCAGGTAAAAGAGGTGTTAAAGAAGGGCCAAGTCAGCGGAAGCAAGAGAGGTATGCTAAGATCGTAACTAGTGGAGATCCATTTCTACCCCTATAGGACACAGGCGTGAAGTTCAAAGAAAGTGAGGTCACTGTACCCTATTCATGCTTACAACATAAAATATTTTTTATTACTAGTTAATTTATCTGCCTCTCTCATTTCTTAAACCGGAATACAACTTTTTAAGGTATTAGATAATTATATGCACGTAAACTAGCGTTAAATATTAGTAAGTCAACCGGTTACAGTTTTAAAGTATATGAGTATTTTTATGACCTATCTCTCTTTGGTATGAAATTGAGAATTCGACCATGGAAAAAAATATTATCGTAAACATAAACATTTATCGATGCTCGATTTCTGCCGCGTTCAGAAGTTTAAAAAAATAACACTTTCGACCAAATAGAATATTTAACACGTGTTGCATGATTTTTAATAAAGAGCCTTTAAACTGAATTTCATTCGAAAAGCTTCAAAAACAGAAAAATTTCATACAAACTTTGCTTTACAAACATGCCGGTGACCGGAGTTCATGACCCGGGGTCATGAACAAATCTACCGGTCGAATTCGGACACCGGATCACTTCAAGGCGCATCATAATGTAATGATATCCAAAATTACCTGAAATATAAGGTGTTCCTTGACAGTCAGCGTGCCGATGAACAAGTCCTGCTGCTGCACGTACGCAGACATGGCTGTCAGGGCCTCAGGCGTTGCTGGTTGACCATTGAGGGCTCGGGTGCCGCTTGCCACCACACCGCTTGGCGTCCGGAAGGTCAGAGTGTTAAGGAGTGTGGTCTTGCCAGCTCCAGAGGAACCCATGATGGCTAGAAGTTCACCAGGATATGCCGCACCATTTACTGGAAGTAATTCAGAGCCAAATTAAAGAAAGAAGATAAATATATACGAGAAACAAATAAATGCATACATTGATCTGACTGCGAGATGAGTTGCTTTTAGCACTTGTTTAAACAATACTTAAATATAGAACAAACAAATTTATCATATATATGTTTACCCTTGGTGGGGATCGAACCCACGACCCTTGCTGCAAAAGATAAGATCACTGCCATTTGCACCATCGGGCCGGTCCCGGTAAAGCAAATGTCACTACATAATACAGCCAAATATCGATAAAAATTAGACTGTGTTTTGCTTTGTTTGCATTTTCTGGTATTATTTTGTGTAATTTACCGTTATGATAAATATATTGACTTTCTTGTACAAAAATAGTTTTCTAGAAAGTTCAACAAGCTAGTTATTTCATAAGCAGTAAATCAACAGGATTGTTATTAAAGTTATTGTAACCAGCTTTTAACTTCATTATCAGACCTTGATGAAGATACATTATTCGTTAAAATTTTAGATCGAAATTAGAGGCCATATTTGGCCCATACACTTATATATAATTTTGTTGTAATAACAAATAACATCTTCATTGATTGCAAGCAAATTCTCTACAGAGACCTTTCAAGAGTTTAAAATGAATAAATATGTACATGTAAAAGTTATAGTCTTGTAACATCAGGAAATATGTAATAACCAAATGCCATTGAAGTTTAAAAACCAATACCGCTTTTAAGCAACTGCTTCCTCTGCTGAAACATGCCGCTGGCCGAAGGCTTCCAGAAGTTCCAGATGCGCCTCCTGTTCCTAGCCTCGGTGGCGAAGGCATTGATATCAGCCCAGGTGTAGGTGACCTTCTCGATCCCACCACCGATCGCGCCATAATTGCGGTTGGGGGGTATTGCTAGTGTCACCTCTCCACCGCTGGCTCGCGGGGACTCGGATGGTGGTGTGTGGCCATCCTAATGATGAGACAAATACAAGATTATTAATATGTTATTTATTAAATTAATTGGAAAGTTAAAGTTTCAGGTTTACACCAGATAACTGCGGGACCTGCACGTTTTTTCCAGATCTACTAATACTATGAAATTATATGACTGACACAATGGCGCAAATGGTAGTGATCCTATCTTATCCACCAAAGATTATGGGTTCGATCCCCACACAGAACAAATGTTTATATGATGCGACATATCTCGGAATCAGGTCAATGTATGTGAATTTATTTATTATTAAATATACTAGCAATGCTCTACGATTTCACCCACGGAGCTCCTGTTTTCGTATAAATGAAAAATAATTTATATTTTATCTGGTATTGTTATTTTCCATCAATAAAATATTTTTTTATGTCAACAAAGTAATTAAGATTATTTAATGCAATTGTACAAAAAAATAATCTTGCTCTCATAGTTAAATTTTAGGTAGGGTTCTGTAATTTATTTCGAAAATAGAATATATATAGTAACATATTTCTCGGTGAAGATGTAGCTTTCTAAAGGTGAGAGAATTTTGTTAATCGGTCAAGTAGTTTTTATGTTAAATCTTAGCAACCAAACAAACAATTTTGGCTGACTGAAATGCAAGCGCAGCGTAGGACATCCACCACTTAGATGGACAAGCGGTCTAACACCGCAAAATAATGAATAAACCATACAATTAACATCGAAATACATACAACTTATTGAGCATTGAGCCATATATATATATATATATATATATGGTTGAATGCATACGCCTCATTGAGCAAGTATTTATTTTTTTCTGACTTGATAATAGTTTCAAATAAAAATCATTCAAATCGTTACAAATTATTGTAATTCAATACAATTTGAACGTCAAACATATTACTTTAGTAGACTTAAACATCTGTTTATCGACTAAGCTTGCAACATAACCTTCGACTTGTTATCCTAGTACGGTAATCCACATTTTACGCACTATCAACCCCGACGGGACGTTGCAAAAATGATACCTTCATATTGAGTTACTGGAACATATTGATTTTAGGGCACGCGTCAGGAAGTACTTACTGTTTACCGGTAGGTTTACTAGAGGTTGCCTTACGCAAAGATCATATGTGTATAATCAGTATTTGCTGTGTTCCCGTTTGAAGGCTGAGAGATGCATTGACATTACTGGGTAAGGTGGTATGATCCTGAAGTTGGCAACGTGTTTGTAATATCCTTGCGATAATATAAGCATCTTCAGGCTGCAATAACGTTTACTATCACAAGGACTGTTTACTTATTTGTGAACTCAGCAATATTAAAAAAAGACGTTATTACCAATTCATACATAGGGATACGAATTTTGTTGTTTATTAATATTATTTTTTTAATTCAAACAACATCTCATACATTGATCTGACTCCAAAATAAGTCACTTAAAGCACTTGTTTAACGGACATCAGACAACAGAGTAATCACAAATATAATACTTAAATACATTTTTTTTATTTAACTTTATTGCACAAAATGTTACAAAATGTACAAATGGCGGACTTAATGCCAGATGGCATTATCTCCCAGTTACCTACCATTACACAAAACAGAAAAAAATATATAGGTATATAGTGGTGCAGGCAATATATATACATATTTGTATAAATAAGCGCAATAAATGCATATGATATAAAAAATAAATAAATAAAATAACGTACATATATCAAATACCAAGAGACAGAACAAACACAAACATCATTATATAAATATTTGTCCTGGGTGGGGTTCGAACCCACGACCCACGCACAAGGTAGGATCACTACAATTTGCGCCATCGAGCCAGTCAAAATTTTGTTTATCATATTGAGTGACGTAGTCTGCAATGAGGGTTATTCATCTGTTGCCTGTTGTCCGTAACACAAAAACTGTATTTCGGAGCCCATTCAAATTATAAAATAAATTGTGAATGTTTATATTGATATACAAATACAGACATATAATAACTATTAATACATAATGATTTTAAAAAATAATCATAAAATAATGTACATTTATTTCTCACCACAAATAACAATTTTTACATTTAAGAATTGAGGCGTTGTGAATTAACAGTCTACAGTATACAACTGTTATTAGTTAATTAAACTTCCGAGAATATTAACAATAGAATCTAAAGTAAGTCAGAAGATGCTGATGTATATTAGTCTCGTTGTTGTTTATAAGCCTTGAGGTACCGGTAGCGTAGAATAGTACCTCCCACTGCACCAGATGTCGTAAGAGGCGACGAAGGTACGAGAACCGACAGATGCGGTGTATCCATCCGGAACAGTGCAGCTCAAATGCACAGGGCGGGGGTGGCCCGCATCACTGCAACAGCTACGCTCGGCGATTGTCAACACGCTACCCAGCGCGGCAATTATGGGCATTCATCTGAGAGGCCTAAGTCCAGCAGTGGACTTTTAACGGCTGGTATGGTGGTGGTGGTGGTGGTTGTTTTTAATCTTTTTGGAATGTGGATGTTATTGCCATCAGTCGCCTATTATATGGCATCAGTACAGAGAGCAGTTGATACTATTCTACAGTAGTAAACGACAAAATCTCAACAATACTAGAACAATTTTATGTAGAATATTAGTTTTATCTAGAATAATTTACAGTTCGCATTTTTACTAGAGTGAATTACTGACTAAATGTGACACGGCATCTTCAGCTCATAAAATTGGCGATACCCGATATTTTTGTAATGACACGAGCGTCTACAGGCTGCGGTCACGTTAATTTTAAGCGGACCGTATGCTTGTTTGCTGACTTCGTATTATAAAATATTAATATACATTTATTTCTGCTACTTTATATATATATAAATATCAGGTTCCGCGCTGGAAGTATAACGTTTTATAACTAGCTACCACCGGCTAGCTTAACTAATATTGAAATTAACACCTTATTTCCAATTATTTAATAACAATTCATTTTTAAAACAAAAGCACACCATTGATAAATTGGTTAATTTTATTTTATTATTAACAGTAGAACAACCATCAATTTTATACGTTTTCTTAATTATTAAAAATCCCTGGTATAGTACGATAACTCTTATTGATAGGAATTTTTTTAATGTTTTAACAAATTTAAGAATAATGCCATAAGAGATCAAGGTGGTGTAAAAAATGATGTTGTGACAATAATAGAGAAAGGAATGATAAGGAAGTTTGGACATGTAGAAAGGATGGATGAAAGTAGAATGATTGCACAAATGTATAGAACGGAAGCGAATGAAAGAGTTGGTATACAGGACGACCTAGGCGAACCTATCTTTACCTGGTAAAAGAGAAGGGGCATATACCATGAATAAATGAGCGTGTAAAAAAGGACTAATGCGAGTAAGGAAAGCGAGAGAGGTGTGCCAAGATCGCATCAAGTGGAGATCCATAGTCTCTGCTTACTCCGATATATGTATGTATGTTCAAATAGTTCTAATAAATATTAAATAAATATTTTATTGCTTTTTGAAGTGCTTTTTTACGTTAAATTATATAAGAATATTATAAAATTTTACAACAATCTTTCAAATTCTCATTGTTAGATCAATAGATAATATAATACCATTATGAATCTTTGATAGCGACACTACGTTTGTAACCCGATGTTAAATAAGTTTTTGAATTGGTTTCAGGTTTATAGGTATAAAAGCTAGAAACAAAAAAGATATTTGTTTTTTATGTAAATTTGTGAATGACTATGTATCACTTTACTTACCCTAACACAATAGAATATGGTGTGAAAACTTTAGAAGCCAAACGTTGGACAAGTCCGTATGACCGGAAAGAATTAGGGAGCGTAACTACGTTTCCGGAACAAGAGTATCTGGTTACCAACACGTGACACCAGTAGCCGGGCGGACGGTGGCGCCCCCTAGCAAGGCCAGGGATAATCCCTCCCGATGATAGGATACACTTGGAATACAAGTGGGTGTGAACTTGATGACATAAAATTAATATTACATTGGGGTAAGTATGCAGCAGTTTATTTTTCAGGTCATCGATACCAGATTCACTGTAGTGGTACCGAGGACCATTTATTTTGCGTATTGGTCCGCATTTAGGACGATGCTAACAAAGTAGGTCTTTAAAAGACTCGTCAATCTTAAATCATTTAAAATGATTAAAATGTTTGTAGACAGCTACAAGCCTTTATGCTTTTAGACTCAAGTCTTTATAAGTTTCATATAATTTAAGGCATTTTTCAATCTCAGCGTACGTGTATTTGAAGTTAAGTAACAGAAATAAATAAGTTTTAAACCTATAACTTGAAAGTAAATTGGATTAGACCAACACGACTTACTTCATCATATGAATAAAAACATTCATATTATGAATTATTTTTTTTCTGAAAATTAAAGAAAATTAAAATAAATATTTAGCCGCGACGAAATTGCAATTTTATGTATTTACATGAGGTAAACCTATTTCTATAGCCAAATAGCAGTGTTCGCGTTGTTATGTTCCGGTTTGAAGGTTGTGAGTGGCAGTGAAATTACAGGCTTATGTGACAAAATATCTTTAAGTCCCAAGGTTGGCAATCCTTTTGATATTACGAGCATCTATAGGTTGCAGTAACGCTTACTTACGCCCGGACACCGGTAGTCCAGTACATCATCATCATATCAGCCATTGGAAGTCCAGTATTGAACTTCCAATGGCTGATATGATGCTGATATCTGCCCCCTTAAGAAAGGGGGAAATTTGCCCATAATTGCCGCGTTGGGCAAGCGCGTTGGCAATCGTTGATCGCAGGTTTTATGACTGGGATGTTGTTGCCTATCCCCGTATCAGTATAAATCATCATTATCATCATGGCAGTCTTAAATACATCAATTGCTGAACATAGACCTCCTAATGAAAGGGGGAATTTACCCGTTATTGCAGCGCTGGGCAAGCGTAGTGCCAATCGCAGAGCGTAGTTCCACGACGGGGATGCTGTGTGTGTGCCCATCCCCGACCCTGTTGCATTTAAGCTACTCTACTTTGGGTGGATCTTACGACACCTCTTAGGTATTATATATATTGCCGGTACCTCACTCTATCTAAATATAAATATAAATATAAATGAGTAATCGAAATATTAGCCGCGTTGCTAGCTACCTACGATCTCGGAGACCTACCTACATACATATATGCATAGAAATATCGTGCCTACTATATAGAGCAGGAAATAACCGATTGGCTCGAATTGAGACAATTAATTGGTCGGGACGTGGATAGATAGACCTTTGAGTATTGACATCGTCTTCATACGTGGGGGCTTTTTATTCAGAAGTTGCCTCATGTAAGAAATAGATAGAATTATAAACAGAGATGTGAGACTTATTTATGTGTAATATTTGACGGGTCCGATGACGCAGATAATAGTGATCCTAATTTGTGCGCCAGGAATCGTGGGTTCGATTCCCAATCAGAGCAAATATTAATATGATGATATTTGTGTTAAAAGTATGTATTTAACTAGTATATTTGTGATTCCTCTGTTGTCTGGCGTTCGTAACACAAGTGCTTCAAACGACTTACCACGTAATCGGGTAAATGTATGAGATGATTTAGGAATTTATATCATTTTAATCCAACTCTTTAACTTCGTACATTTAGAGACTGCTAAAAATTTATATGTTGATTCAATAGCATACGTTAATGAAGTATTGATTGGCCTAATGGCGTGATAAAAATATATGTTTATTACTTTCATACCTCCCATATTTATTTTAGATATATTCTGGAAAGTCTGATCGAAATATCATTCGATACCATTATCGTGATGGTTTGAACATGTAGAAAGGATGGATAAAAGTAGAATGACTGCACATATATACAGAGCGGAAGTGAATGGAAGAGTTGGTAACGGGCGACCTAGGCGAACATAGAGGTTTAAAGGGCCAGGTCAAAAGTACCAAGAATAAACAAGCAACTGGACTGGTGTTATGTATGTATGTAATTTTTTTAATATATATTTTAACGGTAAAATAAAGTATACGTAATAAGAACATTAATCTACTAACTATTAGGTCTCGGAAGTTGAGAATATCTTTTTTTTTGTCCTTTGTTTTTGTTTTTTGTCCTTGTAGGGGATAGAAAACCAATACCTACCTACCAATACCTTTAGCGCACAACATATAGGATCTCTAGCATCTGCACCATCGTGTCCGTCAAAATTCATCAAGAAATTTAACTGTTTTATAGTAATATTTTCCTGGCAAAAATACTTCGTTCCAGATTTAGCCGGTACAACTGTCGAATGTCTCCAATAAATGGCCTCTATTCTGAGCCATTGGAACAAAACCCGACACCAAAACTAGTTTCGGACTTTTTATAGCGCGGCCATCGACTCAAACCAAAATTGTGTTGGCCTTGTACCGTCTTGGGATTCTAGTAGATGACTTAAGATTCTTTTAAAGTGTATTTAATATTGTTTTTAAGACTTGCGTGCTTAAATCAAAGAAACAAATGAACGTTGTCTCGATGTTTGTTGTAATACGATGAGACTCAAGAGAAGACAGTAAAAACGGAAACGGTTAGGCAATATTTTATATAGTAATGATTGCAATGCTTCCATATACTAATAACCGTTCGTTGGTAGGGATTAAAGATAAAACTTTAAAATGTTTCGACTGAAATGAATAAATTTGACTTAAATGCAATTAGATATCTAAAACAAATCTATAAAATTTTCATTTTATTATAACAAAGTAGACACCAATTTAATATTTTTAAATGGGAAAGTAATTTTGTTTGTATGCATTTTCTAAACCAATAAAGCGATTTAAATTCGGAGAAATCGTACTCAAGAACACGCTCCCACAAACTTGCGTTTATTATGACAAAATCCTCGGCTTTTGTAAATTACGAAGACGGGTCCGCTGGAAATGTCTAGTCTTAATTTATTATCAAAAAAACTATGAACCATTCACGGAAGTACTCAAGAATTTAATATCAGTAAACGACGCGATTTACTTCACAAAATAATCTTGAATACATGAATAACTGGTTCAAAGATGAATCTCTCAAAGTCTAGATTGAAATCTTATTGAATACGCAAATTAATACAATCACCTGTGTTTAACATAACGTGAAACTAGATTTTATTTTATTAATCTACGCAATTGTAATCTGTTATCGCTATATTAAGTTACAAAAATTAAAACGATGAATGCTTTTATTAAATTAACTCATTTCGATTCAAAAAAGCTTCCTTAGAAATGTCATAGTTACCTGACCATTTATTTATACCATAAGAGGTAACTTTAGCATACGTTAAAGAAATATTTTTTCATGTTATATAAGTTCAATAAAAACTATATAAATAATTTTGCCCTTTGTTGTAGCTTGGGGTCAAAATTATCCATGACAGTTACTTTGTAACTCATATGTACCTCCGGTACAAGCAAAATGTAATAAGCGTCTCGTTTTGTGTTTTCATTGATTTTATGTTCAATCTAACTCAATGAATAGCTGTGTAAAATGTAGGTATTAAGAATATACATAATAACTTTAAAAAATAATAATTTATTATTTTCCATGACACACATCTTCTAATAGAACTGTTTACAAATCGTAACACTATTAAATATATTCGAACGGAACTTTTAAGATGTGGTCAGTTCACTTTTTATAATAAATAAATTAGTTAGCTATTGCAACAGTAATAGAGTTGAGTTTTCCACGTGCGAGCGTGTTTTACTATTTCGAAATGTTAGGTAATTTTTTAATGGACCTTTGTAGGTATGTTGTCTTTGGAACAAATTATTTAATTATTTGCTATTTCAACTTAGTCTACATAACGTAATCCGCACAAAACTACAATTGTGCCAATTATTTTGAAAGGTACAATTTATATGTATATTATGAAATTAATAAAAAATAATTTTAAAAAAGTACTTTTAACTTACTGTCGGCGTAGAACTGTATGAGACACGCTGATTATCGACAGAAGTAGAAATCAAGGGCTCGTGTTCCTCATGCCCGGC
This sequence comes from Heortia vitessoides, assembly GCA_020976665.1. Taxonomy (NCBI): domain Eukaryota; kingdom Metazoa; phylum Arthropoda; class Insecta; order Lepidoptera; family Crambidae; genus Heortia; species Heortia vitessoides. The sequence goes on along the minus strand of JACJUM010003085.1, from coordinate 3,611,712 downwards.
CGTCATATTTGCAGCTCAATAATCACAATCACAAAAAAAAACAAATTTAAATTAAAAAGTCTACTGTCATAGTAAAACGTCACAGAACTAGGAATTGGCGGGAAGCGGGCGCACCGGCCGCTAGTGCTGCGCAAGCTCGGATGGTCTACTAATCGACTAATCAGTCAGTCAGCTTACAAGCGTTTCCGAGACACTTCGAAGCCTCCTCACGTTGGGCAACCACGCGTGATAATGATGTTTGTATAGCGAGTTTTCAATTGTGACAGTATTCATGAAATGTCTGCTGATAGCGTGTGTAAATATTTTTCGTCTTGAGGCTTCTTTGTAATGTTTTGTCTACATGATGGTAATTGCATTATGCGGTTATATAACTTAATACCTTTACACTGCGGTCATACGACAAGTAAAATAGGTTTTTGTTAAGTATCTATGTCGTTAAAAACAAGTATTTTGACATGGTCGAGTAAAAATGTTATTTTCCAGTTAATGATTTTCGCTTTCAACAATTAATATCTTTCGCTTTTGCAAAATAAAACTCTTATTTTCCATTGTATGTAAATGTTTATTAAAAATCATACCTGAGATAGCAAATAATTGATCGGTAAATTATTTTACAATATATAAATGAATACCCTTTCGTACTTCCGTTACTCGTATGATTATTATTATAAATGACACATGATAAAGGAACTATTGTATTTAGACTCGTGTTTCATGACCCTTTACATAATATGCATTAATTTACCATATGGCTAACATATTCCATTTTATATATATAAACCTTAAAATTATTTCACAATGACATTGCGTTAACATACCTACACTAACTCCATTCATAATAGTATTATTTGGTAGATACTTGCAAAATATATACGCCTCATCGGTTTACAAATTACATTCATTGCTTTATATACCAAATTGTTATAACTGAATCCTTTGAAGATATGACACTCTCGATACTAAAAGAGATAACAAACTTTTAACAAAAATATAACATCTTTATTAATATTGAAGGTAAAATAATCGAGTGTCAGGTCCACATGGTCTCAGAGTGACAAAATCTAAAGAACAACTCGTAACATAAGACATAGGAGGCGCCCACGCTTTACATAAATTAATCGGTAGTATTATTTACATTGCACAAACGGAACTCGTGTACCTAAACATAATGTATTTAAATATAAAACGAACGTACATTTAGCACTACATAGGAAGCATATTGGGTTACACTTTATCATGAGCTAGTTATTAACCTAATACATGTCATACTATTGTATCAAAATTCACAAACGGCTTACATGTACACTCTGAAAATCTTGCTTGATACATCAGCAGTAACTACTCTTGGGATTCCAAAAAGAGGACTCAGAAATTAGAGTATCAGTTATCATCGAAGAACCATAACTTCATTTGTTGGAATCAAAAATAGTATAATATAAATTAGAATTTCCTGGAATAGTTTATGGCAGAAAACACTTAATAAAGACAACAGTTTAACGATGTATTGTTTTTCAACAAACACTCCCACTGCCTAGTGATAGAAAAGTGTTTATATTCATTTTGTCCACTATTTGTAAATCTGGTGTATGTAAATCATAAACTGTATTCAAGATCCGTTTTCTTTAATAAAGATAGTTATATATTTATCTCATCGGATCTCGGGAACTTACCATTTACTTAACCGCAGTACGTTTACACGTTGCTATTGTTATCATATGACGAATACATTGTGGTATGATTAGTCTAATATAATTTTACGATTGTTAAACCGCACTTTCATACAATTTGACGATACTATCAGAATTTAACAACGTGCATTCATTCGTTTTCTCTACTAGAAACGCTTTGAAATCCATTACTGTGCCATCATAATTATTTCTTTAATAATTTGTAGGGTTAAACATAAAAGTATTATTATATTATTAATTATCATAAACTTACTCTGAGAGGTTTTATGAATAGAAAAGGCTGAATTATATTTAAGACAATATTTACTAGAAAAGAAATCAACTTGTCTCAGGTATCACAGGTAGGACTCGAAAGATGAAAAATGGGAAAGATGCGTGTTCGAGTCCCGCTAGACACCTAAGAGAAATTGATCTTATACTTCTTCGAGACTCGAGTAACTTTATAACCGCAATAACAATTCTGTGCTTCTAGTAGAGTACATCGCACATTTCACTTACCGCGTAATCCCTTTGTGTCGGCGCATATAGAGTTTATTTAATCTTAATTCTAAGAATGTTTATTTATATGAACAGCCATATTCGCAATCAGTTACAGGAAATATATTGCACGTGTCAAACAATTTTTAACATGTGTCTTATGTTGCGACATTTTAAACCTTTGATAACTGATTTAAGAACAAGTCTGTAATCGATTACTATTGGATTGCTATAAATCGATTGAGATTAGCTATGTTACCTACATCGCGTTACTTATTGGTATAGAATTATGTATTTTACATGAATTAGCGTCAGCAAATGGTTATTTTGCCTTAACGAGCATATTTCGGAACTATATATTACGGTGAATCAATAGCTTTATTTGTAATCAGATTAATACAAAATGTATGTACAGAGATATTTTAAACATTTTAAGTTCTAAAACAGTTTAATTATACAATGAATACCGATGCTTATGTCGGTGCCACGAAATATAAAGCTAACCAAAAAATCAAATCAATTATTTTTTTGTTGATAAATTCACTCGGTTGAGAAAATAAAGGGTATATTTTACAAATTATGGATAAAATTGAATCAATTTAATTGTATAGTATACCAATTGAATTATAATTAGTCATGACGATAAGTTACAAAAGTTGCTGAAAATAGTGGCATAAGAATGGCACTATAGGACTATGTATTTTATTTATATGCGTTCTATATATAGCGTATTACAATACGAATATTTCGGAAGTCTGTTCTGTGGAAGTTCCATGAACTAAATGTTAGGTTGAACAAATATTTCTTCAATGGATCATAAGTCCACCTTTATACGCGTATTTATATCAAAAAGAGTAGATATAGATTATTCCTAAATGTATATGCACATTTTGTTTGTTAAGAAGTATAAACTATATATAGCTGGGATGGTTCAAACTTCTCATTAACTCCATTCCAATAATAAAGATAAAACTAGGATTTTTATTTAATATTTGATTAAATCCATTATTTAATCAAGTATAACGAGTTTAGTAATAAACAATGTTCAAAATTGAGTTTTATCAAAATTACACACTGTTTAGTTGCAAAAGAAATACTTGATTAACGGTTGTAGTAAAAAAGGGGGCATCTATATGTTAATTACAAAAAACTATTATCGAAAAATACTCGTCTGTATACGGAAGATTTATGTTTAATTGCATTATTGAATTATAATTATGTATATAATTCATTTTACATATGCTATTATGAACAGAACAGATTCCTATCAAGAACTAGCCTTTCAATGCACCTAAGTTAAAATGGATCGTTATAAAAGTTCTGTAACAATGTGCTATTACGTATATTTATAAATCCTGTAATAAAAGCACTAGCCATGATTCCGAAACACATCAATCAATTAAAAAACTGTCAACAACAAACAACATCATATTCATTCACAAGCATTTATAATTACTAATTTGCCAAACATGCAAGACCCGAGCGTCACCCTAACCAAACCGTCACAAGGATCACCAGCGCCTCACCAACCTGACACTTGACGAGACTAAGTCACATTACCCAGTTATTTCAATGGGTTAAACCTTCAAACCAGAACGCAGAGCGCCCACAGCTATTTGGCGGTAACCAAAGTATTTATATTTGTGATCTTTTTGCAGCCTCTTGCCTCCCACTGTAACTTAATCATTTGTATTTACTTGAACAGTACAATAACGTACTGATTAAGGCGCAAAGTATTTTTGCGGTCCTCCATTTGGCGACTCGCGCTTTAATAATGACAGAAAATTACATTTTATCTTCAGTCCCATGCAAAAAAATACCCAATTGTCAATTCAATGTGTTATTAGCTGAATTTGCTTAGATTAAGACAGACAATTGTTGGTGTGTTTCAAGAACCTTGGACTCGCTCACTTTGAGAGTACTACAAAACCTCTACATCTATTTACAAATATTTATAACATTCCCGATCTTAGAGTACCTAATGTTCGGGGAACAGAAAACGGTTGACGCCATTTTGACATCTACAAAGATACATATAGAAGTGAGATTTGCACCTAATGCTAGGAACCGTCGGTGTAAATAGTGACCGGTGTATACAGCATGTTTCGCTATCATTACCACGAAGCGAGTGGTGACTCTTAACTAATGTAGTTAACTAATTGGCGATCAGTCTAATGTTTCTTATTGGCAGTGTGATGGATCTGATTTATTCGGCCTTAGCAGTTAGAAACAGCAAAACTGGTCTATAGGTATTTGAATATCCATTAAAAAGTCACGCGTCAGTCAAATATAAAGACGAACGCAGTCGCTTCTTAATTTTTTACACTTATATAATAAACGGAATCGTTTTTATGTATGTTTGTAGCTCGTTCACACAAATACTACTGGATAGGTATAAGGATAAGCTATATTTATTTTACAAAGATACTGGCATCCTTCTGCGAGGACTTGCATCACGTCCCGTAACTTTTCCGAGATCAAATATAGCCTATGTCCTTCCCTAATTTAAATACTATCCATACAGACAGATATACCTTTTTGCATTTATAATATAAGATTGACATTAATATTTCATTGTTAAGGTTTTTATCGACTATCAGTGTGTCGAGTCGTCACATGTCGTATAGAATCAATAGATGATATACAAAACGCAGCTTTCCATGGAAACCCAATAGCGACAGTTGCAAGCGCCGCCGAGTGTTGACTGACCCGGAATGGTTGATCTAATAAATCCTAATCACAGCCGCAACCGCGGGCTCTCTTACGCCAACAGATACTGTAACCCTATACGTTCATACGTGACATTCTTTATCCCAATATGTTGCTACAACAACATAAAACTATCCTTATTACAAAAGTTTAAAGTCTAAAACTGTTTGCAGGTAGACGTTGCTAGGCCGAACAATATCAGATAATTTGAGGCTGTATAATGGTTTTGCCGTTTGACCATGGTCGGCCATGCTGTTTTTGTGGCGTTGCTTGAATTTCGCATACTATCATATTTTTTTGTAATCCTACGTACAAAAGCTAGTCGGATTATACCATTCGCTTAGTCTGTTCACATGATAGTGTTTTTTATTATTGAGTATAAGGAACTAATTGGGAAACTATACATTTTAATAAAGTTAATTTGGAGATCAATTCGACTACTTTTTATCGGCTTTATATCGCTGCTCGTGTTGTATAAGTTAGTTTGTAAACCAATGTGAACATCAAGAAATAATAGTAAACAAAAATTACCTGGCGGTTTTATCCATAGAAAATGCAGAACTATATTTAAGATGATATTTACTAGAAAAAAACAACAACTGTCACAGGTGTCAGGCGGGACTCGAACCTGCACCTTTCTCATACCGGGGAACTGCACTAACGTTGTGTCGAACTGAGCAGACTTGTCAAATTTATTTTAAGGTTCTTTTTTGTGCTGATAAGTCAGCGCCATTTCTAACGGTGTAGTCCCCCGGTATGGGACAGATGCAGGTTCAAGTCCCGCCTGGCTCCAGAGACAGTTGGTGATTACTGTTTTGTTTATTTAATATGCAAGTTCAAATGCGGGTAATCTCAGATTTATAACTAATTTAGCTTGCTTGGAACGAGTCGACTCTATGGCATACGTGCTATGAACGATTTCCTTGTATTTTGTAAACTTAGAAACTTGGTTAGAATTAATTCGGTATTCTTCATTAGCTATATGAACGAATGGATTGTTTTGGGTTGCTGATTGTCCCACTAACATAATAAACACTGGTTGACATCAGGTACTGACGGAGAATAGTACTTCCTTCCAGGTACAGATGTACAGCGGTATATTCATCCGAAACAACGCAGCTGAATTACAAAAGGGGGGAGATGGCTAGCAGTATTCCTGTCGCAAAGCTAAGCTCCGTGATAGCCACTACGTCTGCCCAGAGCGTCAATTATGGAAAAACATCACCCTTCTCCCCTATATATGATGACGATTATAAACATAATTAGCGTTCTGGATGAATTAGAATCACAAATCAGCCCGGCAGATGCCACCGCAATCGGCATCTAGGTTATTTATCGGGATAATATCTGTCTAGTCCGCTAGTTTAATATATATTTATTCTAATATATCAGAATGTATATAAGCTTTAAACTGTAAGATTGACCTTAACCGCTCTAAACTGTCTTTTTTTTTAATGTGTAATAATCAGCAACTCCTTAACAAACCACCAAAACGAATCCGCCGATACCTTATTGCATAACATTATACACCGTGGCAACATTACGATAAACCATTAAAAATATATTACCGAAATCACTACACGAAATAGCAAACCTCATTAACTATATAATCGCTTATTAAATAGACTAATCATTAAAATATGTAGTAAATATTCATTGTAACCTGATATACATATTTAAAGTGGTGGAAAATACGAGTGCGTCGCCGTAGAATAGGCAGGGGCGGCCAACTGGTCGGACGCGACCGACTGGTAATCTAATATATCGCAGAAAATCTAAAAACGTATATTCAGTATACGGAATGCGAGAGGCAGTCTCCGTGTTTAAAATATTAATGTAAATATTATATAGTATTGATTACATTCACTGAACACCAACCTATGTGTTAGAGGAACCTTTACCACCGCCAAATTCTCTTACAAGGTCTTTTCTGGTGGCTCGCATAATATACTTGCTATAGACTTAGTTTTAAGACCAGTTTGGTGTCTAATTTTAAAACAAATTACTTTATTAACTATTCATTCAAATCAACATGAGGTTTATTTTGGCGATTTTCAAGTGCCTGTTATAAGTAGGTATACCTATTAAAATAATAGAAAAAAGAGTCCAGAGAGAGTGATCGAATAGATCTAGCGAGATAATGAGCACGTGTAATTACGTTGACCACCCCGGCATTACAGTAACTAATTAAATAACTTGAAAATAACGAATAATTTTAACTCCAACCTTAATCAATTGACGCCTTTAATAACAACAAACAGCTGTCATGTTTAAGAAATGCTGCTTATTTATCAAGTCGATCGGCCGCATAATGTGCCGTCACTACAAAACGTTTAGAACTAAAATAAAGTTCACGCGATCATCGAGTTGGCATCGCCAATAGAATACCCAAATCTAGAATTTGATTATTAACTCCGCTCCGTAACATGCGTTACGGAGCTTCCGTCACAAATCGGATTCCGAATTAGAACAAATTAACTTACATACTATTTATGTCAAAGTTCATTTAATTGCCACGTTCGCACGCAAGGCGGCGCCACTGTCTATGTAAAAATTTATTAATTCTAAACTCGAATTATTCTCTATAGCGTTTTCGTTTGAGGCAAATACTGCGTGCTTCTTTCTTGTCTTATTTTATATTTCATTAGTTTAACGATGTATACCGCCTGTCCTGAAGGCTGAGCGAGTTTGTCTTTTTTCTACGCGTACATATTTATTTAACATTTTATCGTTTACAAAAGGCAAATGGTTATGGTTAAGGCAAATGTCATATCATATTGAAATTCATAAATTAGCTTTTTTGACGTCCTATAGCATTACAAGTTCAATCACACTTGTGGCAATAATATTGATGTTCGTTTGTTAATTGGGAAATTTACCAGCTGGTGATGCGAACGGTCGCTTTTCTCGCCCAAGCCCAGAATCGACGAGGAGTAATATTTTAATACAATAACAAAAACGCGTGTTTACCGCCGCCATTGCTTAGTTTAGAAACATAAAAAAAAACGCTTGTAGTAACTGGCATACACAATAATTCGCCTAACTACGCACAACGGTACTTAACAACTTAACGCTAAAGTATATTAAGGCAAATTCGTCATCCAAACATTTTATATCAAACGATACAACTTCGTGTAAAATTTCACTAGAGCCTTCCAACGAGTGCTAAATTTCAAGTTTCGACTATGTTTAGCTAAACGGCGAGTTCGCAGATTATCTAGCGATTACAGATAACATATAGAGATTGCGTGATTTAAAAAAAAACACTGGAACTAGCTGTCATCGCCCACCAAAGAGATCAAACTCCGCTTTGGAAGGCGACCACACGAAATAAGGATAAACTATTCGGTATTGTTTAGTACACGATACCATGAGGTAGCCTGAAGTTATAATGAAGTTCTTAAAACAAAGAATTACATTGCATCTAAAAGACACGACGACATAATACTGCTAAGCCTATTTAAACTATACATCATGGGATGAATTAAATGGGGTCGTTACTACTACATGCAAAAATAACGACTTCGCTACTTAGTTCTAAGTTTGAAAATGAGAGCATTAATTCGCCTAAGCATGCTTTATGCCTCGTTCACATCCATCCGTATTAGGCAAGTAAGAAGAGTATACACTATCCAAATTGTACAAGCTCTAGCCACTTGCCTATATTTGTTTATGTGTATTATGTTTGTTTATTACGCCCACAGGTGAACGCAAACGAGGCAGTGGAGGCCAGGAGGCTGCGGCGGCCCATTCCATCCCTCGCGTCCGATCCCACACAATTACAAAAATATACATTATAATATTATCTAAAGACGATACCTAATTTAACAAATAAAAGATATTATCCCAATTTTGATCAAAACAAAACGAATCAATTTGTTGGATAAAAAATAATTTTGATTAACATCTCTATACAGACATTAAATGAGCATTCCATTAAGGCTACATACACGGAAGTCAAAAGTATAAGTAACACAACATCAAAATGTCGAAATCTTTACGGCTCAGTCGGCAAACGACACTATAGGAGAATATTTGCCGTTGTACTATCACCTAAATTCGACAGATACACCACACTATTCAATTTCAGCATCGTTCCTAACAATCGACACAAGTGACACCCCAGAACTGACCTCATAAATCAGATCTAATCAATCGGGCTCTGTTTAAAAATGCCGTATAGTACTCACCCGACACGCCTAAAAATAAAACCCCAAATCCATAGAATTTAAATAATTTCTCCCGCGTACGCTCCACGTATATATCACAGCCATATAGCCGCCGCAAGCCTCCGATCAATAGACCCCACTCCACCTCTGTCGTACATTCGGCAACAACCATTTTACATTATATCAACTTGGTCGAACGAATCCGGTTTTATTCCATGTTAATAATCGACTACTTTAATAAGATTCTGATTCTCTAAATCGATTAATCAAATACAACGATAATAGATATCGCTATTCATTTGTCGCCGAACGCTTGAAGGGATTGACCGATCTATGCTGTTAAAAAGTAACCAATAGTCGTACTATAAAATGCAAGAAACGTAAAATGACTTTATGGTTAATAGTTATTTTTATAAACAATTTCCTCAATAATTAATATCAAAGAGGTCAGAATCTGGCAATACTAAATAATAAAAAAATGGACGCACACAAACAACTTATCATATATAATATAACATGCAAGCATATAACTATATATAACAAATTCTTATTAAATGCTACTTGGTTACTCTTTCAATACATAGATCAGCGTATAAACATTACATAACATTATCGTTATAGAAAATCACGCGAAAATTCAATCAATAATAATTATAATAATTAATAATCGTGAAAAATGTGAACATTGAAATGCATCGCGTAAATCTCTAATTCCAATTACTAAATATAATTGGCCGTTACATGTTGCCGCGCAGAGGACTCGCACACATACCCACTCACATACATAATATGTATATACTCACATCGAGTTACATGGTATCCTTTGGCAGGTGGTCTCATGAAACCCTTACTTACATCATTGTAACGCTAATTCATTCTGGATAACGTATGATTTGACATTTAGGATAATCGTAACCTTTTTTTCGCAAACTAAATGCCTATTTTCGTACCTTTGTTACACTCAAATTTACTATATATCACATTACATTTATGCAATCATCATCATCATGATATCAGCCACAGGACGTCCACTGGACATAGGTCTTCAAATGATTTCCAATAGGACCGATCGTATGCGGCCTACTTCCACCTTATGAGCGGACGTCCTACGGTGCGGTACGTGGTCTCCATTCCAGGACCTTATGACTCCATCGTTCATCGGTTCTGCGTGCTAAGTGCTCTGTCCATTATTTATGCAATACACTCAAATATGATATATATCAACCCACTGGAAGTGTTAGGGTCCACAAGACCACTGCCAAACTTACAATTAAATTACGACAATAATAAACATCGTGAGTTATATCAATAATGTAATAACAACATTCATTAACGACAAACAACCGGATTCACAAACGATACGTAACACAAAAATGTCCTACTATCACTGCCAACAAGACTCTTTTATTCAGTAATGGTAAGTTTAAAAGAATATGTACACAGCTTATTAAGAATACGTTCTCTACTTTCTAAAATATCGCAGCTGCCAGTGGAGTCCAGTTTAAACCGGTTCAGCCGTTTCAGAGATTACCCGGGACAAACAGACTGACAAAAAAAATATTTTTTTAATTGACTTCTGTGTGTGATTTTTTTCCCTTTTTTATTCAAATGCATTTAGTGAAAATTTATTCTAAATCTTATTTATATGTATGAATAATATACGTTCTTCTTAAATGATGAAAAAAAAGAGCGGACAATCAATGGCAATGAATGGGGCAAGTGTTTCGGTATAACATCGTTTGTGAATACGAGTGTATGTTACACTATGCTCCGTGATAAACCCACAGTCAAGTGATAACTCCATTTTTTGTCGTTTAACTCGACAGAGTTCTTTTATTTGGTGCAGATGGAGGGAGAAGTGTTTTTTAATAATGAAATTTTGATCTAACATCAATCCGTATTATTCATACGATGGTGGGAAACATAGTAATCTACATCACTAGTGCTACAAATATGAGAGTGAGGCGACACGGGCGTCGCGATATCGTATCCATACATTATATACCCAATGCATTGCAATGGGACAACCCAAATACCTACAAGCTCATAATATTCCTATCCCCCATTCTGGTCCCCTCATACGCTCAACAACAACGCGCGCACGTTGCCGTACAACATTACATAGTACTGTCATGCTACTGTGATTTTAAAATATGACGACATCGTGTCAATGTCGTATTGATTTTGTATCGTACCGACATCGTGTTAATGTTGTATCGAAGTCGCATCGTGCCGACAACGTATCGTGAACGCCTCACTCAGAAGGAACTAAAATACGATCGCTCTAGCTAGACAGAGCTCAGACTGTTTTGATTATCATATACAACTCTAAGGCTTTCTCGATACATCTGCACCAGATATCACATTAAATATCAAATATTTAGCCCTACATATTGATACCGAAATGACCTATCTACCGTGCGCCGCGGTGACAGGCCTGCACGACGCCGCTCGCGGACAAAGTAAACTATCAGTCTTGAGACAACCACGACCACCCGGAACCCAGCATTATTGCTTTAGCCTCTATATTTCTTGCTTTTGCTTCGCTTTCATTGAACGTACAAGGTGGGCTCGCATGTATCATCTTCTACATCCGATTACCGTATCTGTAACACTTCGTTTGTTGATGTCTAATTCGTTAGTTTCGGATTTTTATATATAAAAATACCGATTGTTGAATTCTTGAACCAATTCACCACGCCTCGTGCCAAGGGAAAGAAATTATACTAAGTGTGTGGTACTTAAGGGAGCTCATACAATGATGATAGTCTCTATTATCTCTATAATTATATAATTCAAACAATCAACGCAGCTTTCCCATTTTACTAGTATACCCTGTTTTCTAGCCTATTTAAATGCCACCAAGGAACACATACGGCGATCGGACGGACAAATGATACGTATCTACACACGAGGGGCAGCGCCCCCACCTCAACATTCGTTTATAATATAAATTACCTAAGTTTTAAATCGAATCTCACGAAAGCAGGTGTTAGCATGAAATACATACGATGCTGGCATTCAAGTGATATCAAACTAATCTAAGGTGACCCCGTATTGTTTGAGCCGAGTCTTTTACGTGGTGCTAACAACCCCAGCGTTTCACCGCGGCGACTCTTCCTAACGACACACATTCCTCTGCAAATAAACAGCCAATTATCGTGTCACAGGAGGAATATAGCCGTGTCACACTGCGTCCTGTATACATAATTACGTAGAACCGTTCGGTATTGAACCTTGTTGCGTGGGAAAAGAGTCTGTCTCACAGGGTCTGCGGCGTGTGGCGCGGCGGTAGCCGCTTGAGCCGCCGGCCGACGGGTCGCTGTCAGTTGTTCTTGTCGAAGTTGTGGAACATCCAATTGACGGAGGTAGTCCACGAGTTCTTCACCGCCTCGCTGAACTTGGAACGGAAATGCTCCATTGCCTTTTCCTCGGAGAGATCCATTACCTGGTGGCGGAAATTAATAGCTAAATTCACGATGTCCGTTAGGCACATTTCTAGTTAACAGTTAAGTGAAATAATGTAAAGATGTCAATTAAGTGAACCAAGTACTAGATCATCATGGGAAAATTAAACTAAACTTAAACTTTTTTTTGCCTAAGTCTGGGGAGATACTGCGATGAATACAAAGTAACTCTATCACACAATGTAAATATGGTAAATAATAAATGCACATGATTTGACAACATATTAAATATTTTTCTGACGTTGTGTATGCATGGATATTTTCAATGTCACCGACAATCATCGTTTTCTCCAGCCAATTACGTAAACCGTAATCAATATAAGTTTAATTTTAAAAGTTCCTAACGCAACACATCGCCTGTCGTGAAAAGCATATAAAAATCCGTTTGGAAGTTGTTTGCGTCTCACAAAAAAACCGGAGTCCCTCTGTGTATGCTAAAACCATTGCGGAAAGATGCGTTTATCCAATCTATAATTTTAAGGGTTGTTGACACAGATAATAAACCTAATATAGAGGGTCAGGGACTTCATTACAACTACGTATCCTTATTATGTGACAATAAACATTACTATTATTTTCGATTCGATAAGTGCCTACATGTAATAGTTGCTAAAAACATTACACATGTTTATAAATCTTGATTCTCATACGAAATTACATTTACAATGATATATTATCATAGTTCAAAAAAAGATACAATTAGCCGGTACTCAACTCTAAATATAATTTTAATTTATTTTTAAATATATGTTATGTTTTCAGACTCTTTTATGGTGTTAGGTAGCATATTGGATAACTGTGCTCTCTCAAACAGTACATCTTTTCATAGTGAGTTCTAAGCGCTGATAGTTGCACTTTATTATTAGTTCGGAGATTGTGGGGGGTTGCCTTTTACAAATAGTCTATCTTATACTTATACTAAGTTGCATGTATTGAATTTGTATGATTGAGATAGATTATATATTTTAGTTTCATAGTTAGTGTATGGGAAGGATATTGCTTTAATTACTTTGTTTTGAGATCTCTGCAATGCAGTTCTCAATCTCAGCTGCAACTGAGCCTCAAATTTCGATAAGGTAGTTTAAATGTGATTGCACCAAGGCATACAAAGCTACTTTTATTTTTTAGGGCATACAGAGCGCTATCTTACGACGAGCTCCTACCATAGTTAAAGTGTGTGTTTCCTTCCATCTTAATTTGTCATCAATGTATAGTCCTAGGTATTTCTCCCGACTGGATTGATAAATCTGCTCACTAGAGTATAGTACACGTGATTAGATTAATAGACAGCCTCTTACTGATTAATTTATTTTATTATTTATTAAACCAGGTCGACTAACAAGCGTGATAGTAAGCCTCCCAGCAGCAAATAGACGCTCGTAATAACACAAGGATATCCAACCTTGTGACTTGAAGATATTGTCACCTGACCCAGTAATTTCACTGCCCCTCTCACCCTTTGAACCGAAACATAGCAAGGTGAACCCTGCTATTTGGTATAAGTAGGTGAGAGTGAGGTACTGATATCTATCTTTTTTTTTATATTCATAATATTTCTTATTCAGTATTACCATATTATTGGAAAATTCACTTTTTCTTATTAAAAAACCATACGATGTTTACCTAAAAGGTTGTTATATGAAACAAAAAAAGTTTTAAGATTTTTTAAATACCATGTAGCAATCATAACTGAACCAAATTAAAAGTAAGAAAGCAGACGACCTGAAATGAAGTCTACCTCATTTATCGTAGATCGTACTCGAGTCAGGTTAAATGGGAGGTGACGTCAAGATGGAAATCGCACACGTAAAAGCGCACGTTAGGTGCGTGTGAATACGTTACTCACGAGGGTCTCGCGCAGGTACTGCAGGTCCTTCTCGGAGCTGAGCTCGCGCAGGCCGGTGGAGATCATCATGGAGAACAGCGACAGGATCAGGTGCCCGTGCTTGCGCAGGATCTTGAACGCCTGCACATACATACCCTTCCTTATCAGTTATGTGGTTAAGGTAGTGACAATACCAATTTCTTACATAATAGTGTTTGTAATTAATAGACGAAGCTGAATTAATCGTCCTCTTTTTCCACTAAATTAGGATATTTTATTTTTTTATTTAATAAAGGGGTTGTGGGTTCGATTTCCATTTAGGACATATATATATGATGAATATTTGTATTTTTTCTGTGGATGTTTTTATGTAATCAAGTATCATATTTGTATTTCCTTTATTGTCTGATATCCGAAACACAAATGATTTCAAATTCTTATCTCGGAATCAGGTCAATGTATGATCAGATAAATGTCGCGGGAATTAAAAAATTGTAGATAGAGGGCCAGGGTGGGGGTAGAGGTCGCGCACCGTCTCGCAGTGCTCCCGGAAGATCTTGAAGTCGATAGGCTCGTTGTCGCCGGAGCCGCGCTGGCCCTTGTTGATGACGTGGATGAAGTCGTGCGTCAGCACGAACGGCACGCGCTCGCGCTTGAACCCGTACTTCTGCTTGAAGTGCCCCAGGAAGTGGCCGAAGTCTATGTGGAACAGCTGCGGGGGTACAACACACTTCAATATTTAGGCGGTAAACGAGGCCAACATCAATGAATGTCTTCAACATTGCTAATATTCTGAATAAAAATTTTAAGTCTTTTAATTTGATGTCATTTAAATTATCTTTTTGTATAGGGTTTCATAAAATAACCAACAATCATTATCATTTTACAACAGCTGGTGCCCCACGGTAACCAACAATAATCCTGAATAATTGGACTAACAAATCCAACAATATTTCAAATAATATATTATAAATAAAAATAATTTTAATAGTTTTAATCATCAGCTGTTTTAAAAATCTATAGATTGGATATAAAACATTAATTGATAGCAGAGACAGTGATACAAAAAGGTGTTAGAATAAAAAATATATATCATAAATACATTCTTAAAAAAATATTTAAAAATAATACATCAACGTATTGACGAACGATACGGCCGTGTCACGTTTTATAAGATAACGCACCAAAAAAACAAAGCTGAGAAGCAACTTCATTATACAAGTACCTATGCAGTTTGATAAATAGGTATGATAAACAAACAGGTTGCATATGTCTGCAGCAAAGAGTCTCACCTGCCCGCTCTTTTTGACCATAATGTTGTCGGGGTGGCGGTCAGCTATTCCCAGCACGTAGGTGGCCACGCAGTACCCGGCGCAGCTCATCGTAAACTCGTCTACCGCTTTGTTGAACGCTACTTCGTTCTGCTTGCCGCCTTCGTCTTCAGTCTGTTTTTTGAGCCATTCTAAACGGAGCAAAATGGAAACATTTTTGTTATCTGTATATATAAAAGAAGAAGCTAACTGACTGATTGACATATAAACTATAAGGGTGAGAAATTTGAAACTTTGTTCATGGGTTCCTTTTATAATGTAGGGGAGCACAAAGCTAGGATTTTTGAAAATTCATCCCCTAACGGGGGGTAAAACAAGGGGGGAAGTTTGTTATTAGAATGAAATTCAGTATCTTTATACTGAATTTAATTCGAATAACTTCAAAAAGTCTTTGCTTTCATTAAGTCGTGAGACACGTGTATAATATTTTTTCAAAAATCTTCTCTTAAGAGGGTAAAAGGGGGGGGGGGCGTGCGCAAATTTGCTTTGAAAGTTCTGTAACTAAACGCGGGTGAAACTGCGGGACGCTTCTAGTTAACTTATAAGATTTCAAAATTACAACCAAACAATAAAAGGCCTGTCGACTTAGGTCATAGAGGCTAATACACTTTTTACCTAATAATGAATTTTGTGGAAATTGTGCGGAAATTGTGATATATTATAATATAATGTTACAATTTCAACAAAATTCGTACTTGTACACATCATACAACCGGATAAAACACATGAGCAAACGTTTAGCTCCAAAATTGTCCGAGGATTATTTTTACCTTAATTAAAGCACCAATTTCCAATTTGAGCAAAATCAATCTAAAAAATTCACAGTTTTCGCTCCACTGAAAAGTTGGTCAACTTAAACATTAAATAAGCATTTAAACTTGTTGGAAGACAATCCACAAGCAAGATGAGGTCCGCATACAAAGGTCATATGGATTGGCTCATTCTTGTCTATTTTTACCACCAAATAGCAGTGTTCGCATTGCTGTATTCCGATTTGAAGGAAGAGACGCAGTGAAATTATTGGTTAATGCGACATCACATCTTCAAGACACAAGGCTAGGCAACGCTCTATTGATATCCTTTAGATATTACGAGCGTCTATAGTCTGAGGTGATGCTTACCATCACGCGGACTGTATGATTATTTGTCGACATGTACTAATTAAAAATAAATGCTAGAAGTAGAAGGCGGGGCACTCACGCAGCAGCGTGGCGCGGTATATGGGCGAGGCGGCGTTGAACAGCGCGCTCTGCTTCTGTATGTTGGCGACCGTCTCCGCCTCCTCAACCACCTCGATCATGCCCACCTCGTTCTCCATCGAGATGCAGTTGTACGGGCTCAGTCTGTATGTTCAAACAGACACAATGGCTTCAATAAGTCTTCAATTAACTTCCCTTGTGAACATCTTTAAAAATGATTCGTAGCTCTACGAAAATTGTACACAGCATCTCATACATTGACCTGACTCTGAAGTCGCTTTAAGTATTTCTGTTACGGACAACAGACAACAGAGGAATAACAAATTTAATACTTGAATACAGATTCAAAACCCAGAACAAATACTCATCAAATAAATATTTGTAATGATAGGATCGAACCCATGACCCTTGGCGTACAAGATAGAGACCATCTGCGCCATAGGATGTATCATTTATGTATTCCTTTTTACATTTATTTAACTTTATTGCACAAAATGTTCCAAAATGTACAAATGGCGGACTTAATGCCAGATGGCATTATCTCCTAGTCAACCATTACACAAAACAGAAAAAAATCCTTACTAATATTGTAAATGCGAAAGTGACTCTGTCTGTCTGTCTGTCTGTCTGTTACGCTTTCCCGCTTAAATCTCTCAACCGATTTTAATGAAATTTGGCACAGACAATCTTTAGACCCTGAGATAGAACATAGGCTACTTTTTATTGCAAAATAGGGGTGGTAAGGGGTTGAAAAGGGGGATGGAAGTTTGTATGGGATTTCTTAATTTTAAAAGATAAAACCATGAAACTTTATATTTAAGCACTTGATAAGAAATAATAAAACATTTGTTCAAGCGTTTTTGAAATTTCGAACTGTGAGGGGATGAAATAAAGGTTGAAAGTTTGTATGAAGTTCTTAATTTTTGAAGATAAAAACATTACATTTTGTATTTAAGCACTAAATAAGATACAAAAATCGTTTGTTTTAGCATTTTTACTTTTTTACCAGTGTGGGGGTAAAATAGGGGTTAAAAGTTTGTATGGGTGTTCGTCATTTTTAAGATAAAACCATGAGACTTGGTACGTAGGTCTCTTAGGATGTGCAGAGTTTTTCTACAAACGGAATTCCGAAATTAAGGCAGCAAAAAATAAAGGCAGCGATCAAGCTATTTTTAATTTCAGAAGCTCAGAGTCCTCAAACCCAGTAGACGAAGTACAAACATTTCAGTCTGGTCGCTATGTCAGCAGCAACGAAGCTGTATGGCGCCTGTTAGGGTTTCCATTTCCAAAGGCATCCTACTGTTACGCACCTCAGTGTGTATCTAGAGAATGTTGAACGAATTTATTTTAATGAAAATAATTTTCATCAGCGAGTGACAACACCACCAAAAACCACTTTCACCGCCTTTTTGACCTTTGCAGATCAGATGAATTTGCAAAAACACTTTTGTACGTTCAAGTACCTCGGTATTACACGTGGGATACCAGTAGAAAATGTTGGAAACGCCGAATTCAAGGAACTGCTGTTCTGGATTGGCCTGGCGTTAAATCTGGAGATGCATTAGGCCGGGTCTATACTGTCCACGTTAGCAACATTGAATGCTTTTGTTTGAGACTACTGCTACACCACGTGCGTGGGCCAACTTCGTTCAGTGATCTCAAGAGCTACAATGGTCAAACTTTTGTTACCTTCGAGAAGCCTGTGAAACTAGAGGATTGTTAGAGAATGATAATTATTGGGACTCGACAGTAGAAGAGGCTGCACAATGTAGATCAGCAGCTAAGG
The DNA here is from genome assembly GCA_020976665.1 of Heortia vitessoides. Classification (NCBI taxonomy): domain Eukaryota; kingdom Metazoa; phylum Arthropoda; class Insecta; order Lepidoptera; family Crambidae; genus Heortia; species Heortia vitessoides. Next base: position 3,593,061 of record JACJUM010003085.1, on the reverse strand, counting down.
TGAGAGATCTTTTTGCCATTCTCATAGCGACGTGTGGTCTTTCAAATCCCCAGATATTATGGGAAAAGTACAAAAATGATATGTCTGACGATATTTTGCACAGACTGCAACAAAATAATCCGAATGTCACATATAGTGATTTAGTATATAACGAGGCGCTAACTAAGATTGAAGACCAAGTAATGGCTATATCTGGGAAGACATTATCAGATTTTGGAATGAACCGGCCACAAAGAATTGGAGAAGTCAGTAGTGATTTAATAAGAGAACTGGACTACAATATCTCTTCTTTAAAGCAACAAATATCAGAGTCTGTTCCCCGATTGAACACGGAACAAAAATTAGTCTTTGATATTGTTGTGCAACGAATCGATAATAATGAGGGCGGATTGGTTTTCTTAGATGCGCCAGGAGGCACTGGAAAAACTTTTCTATTAAATTTACTTTTAGCCCAAATCCGCAAGGACAGAGGAATAGCTGTTGCCGTAGCTTCCTCTGGAATTGCTGCGACGCTGCTCGATGGAGGCCGCACGGCACATTCAGTACTTAAACTCCCTTTAAATTTACATCATGAGGAAATTCCAGTTTGTAACATTACAAAAAACAGCGATCGTGGCCGAATGCTACAGCAATGCAAGCTGTTGGTGTGGGATGAGTGCACAATGTCGCATAAAAAAGCAATCGAGGCGCTCAATCGGACTCTGAAGGATATCAGAAGCAACAAGAGTTTAATGGGTGGGATGGTGGTGCTGCTTGCTGGTGATTTTCGACAGACACTACCTGTCATTACCAGAGGCACTCCAGCAGATGAGATAAATTCATGTTTGAAAGCGTCTACATTATGGGTGTATGTAAAAAAATATTGTCTCACTAAAAACATGCGAGTAGAACTATATAATGATACGCAATCGGGGCAATATGCAGCTGCTCTATTGAAAATCGGTGAAGGTCGAATGACTACGGGCGCTACCGGCATGATTACATTAAATCAAGAATTTTGTAATGCTGTCCACGACTTGGAAGATCTTAAAAACAACGTCTATCCCCGATTGGAATATAACATGAGAAATAGAGAGTGGCTGTGTGAAAGGGCAATATTAGCACCGACCAATGAAATCGTAGGACAGATCAATGAACGAATGATGTCACATGTGCAAGGCGATGTTGTCGAATATTTGTCAGTAGATATTGTCATGGACAGTGAACAGATGTCCACATTTTAACAAATAATAACAAAACAGCAAACGTTGTATACAAAAATGTTTTAAATTAGGTCATTGTCATTTTAATTAGGTCATTGTGTCTCTTGGACACAAGGGACCAATACATTTTCCTGAGTACTTTCTGCCACTCAATGCTATATCCAAATCTATACCGTTCCTTTAATCCATATCTAATATCTAATATTCAAATTAAAAGTACGCAGACAAAGTCGCGGGTACCGGCTATCTATATATAAGAGAAAGTCGTGTTAGTTACTACACTTATAACTCAAGAACGGCTGAACTAATTTAGCTTAAAGTTTGTAGAGATGTAGCTTAGAACCGAGGGAAGGAGAAGGTTCTTATGACAGAAAAAAAATAAAGAATTGCGCGGAAACTTAGAAAATTTAGGTATCCCCTCTAAGGCGGAACGAAGTTCGCGGGGGCAGCTAGTATATATATATAGTGGTGCAGACAATATATATACAAAATAGATAAACGTGGCTTACATATTTGTATAAATTAACACAATAAATGTATATGATATAAAAAAAAATATATATATAAATATTTATGTCTTTCTGATACTTTAGCTTAATCATTAATACATTTAAATATATTTATTTATTAATTTTATATAATACTATAATAATCTTGATCATTTTGGTATCATATCTAGTATTAAAAATTCTTTGTCACCATTTTAAATTTGTTCTGTGTGTAGTTATTGTGCGTTTGTATAAAAGTATGCATTTGAAATTTCTTTGTTTTTTTATATCCATAAGACAAGTGCTTTACGCTCCTAATTTTGCAGTTAGGTCAATGTATGAGATGTCATGAGATTTTATTTAATGTCTGTTAGAAGTTAGACTCTCACCTAAAGTCGTATCCATGACTCTTCCATAAGCGATCCATGATACGCAACATCTGGAGAGTGAACATGTCCTGCCGGAGGTCGTCGCCGATCTTGAGGATGATGCGGATGTCTGACCCATTGCAGTCTACGTTCTCAAAGTCTACCATCAGAGGCCGCATTTTGCTGTCCATTACGCGGCATCTCTCAGGCCTGAACGAACAGTAACACGATACATTAATCAGTGAAACTATTAACATAACCACTGTCCCTTGAAAGAAAGACCCGAGTAGATAGGGATTACTGAGAAACCAAGACTATTGGGCACAAATGCGGTAATGTTCGTCTGCCCGATATTACCGGACCGGCTAATGAATCGGCTTATCCGGTGTCTCGAACGAAGATTTATAACGTGAGTTATCAATTTCCCTGTACCTGGGGAGTGGGGGAGTACTGAGTTGATCCGCTTGCAGAGGAAACTGGGGTTGAGCGGCGACACGAAGTCGGACAGCGTGTCGATGCAGTG
>JACJUM010003085.1:3371209-3590470 GCA_020976665.1 Heortia vitessoides | reverse complement strand
GCGTGTCGATGCAGTGCTGCTCCTGCAGGTGTGCAGCGTCCAGGGAGTGTCCCTGGACGCTGCAGGCACAGGGGGTGGGGGAGTAATGACTTGATCCGCTTGCAGAGGAAGCTGGGGTTGAGCGGCGACACGAAGTCGGACAGCGTGTCGATGCAGTGCTGCTCCTGCAGGTGTGCAGCGTCCAGGGAGTGTCCCTGGACGCTGCAGGCACAGGGGGTGGGGGAGTACTGACTTGATCCGCTTGCAGAGGAAGCTGGGGTTGAGCGGCGACACGAAGTCGGACAGCGTGTCGATGCAGTGCTGCTCCTGCAGGTGCTGCTGCAGCGCCGCGCGCGCCTTCGAGATTTCCTTCTTCTTGCGGATGCACTGGCTCGCCCCTGGTAAATATTAAATAATAAATAAATATTTAAAAGGAGAAAAAGCTCGAATACTTGTTTATTTTTTGGAGACCTATAAAACTTCCGATGACACATTCGGCGATATCTACCGACAGGACATTTTTTCGGTCGGGATAGGAAAACTAATTATCAAAATCCCTTTTACACATTTCTTGGGAATTCATCTAATTTTTGAATCGTTAAATGAGTTTTTTAAACTTTATCTGCCACCAGATGGCATTACGTTTGCGTCTGCTCCAAACAGCTTTCAGATAGCACAGAGTCGTTACTGAACATAATATTTAATAAATTTCTGTTGTGTTTAGAAGTTTTAATGATTTCATAACTGATTGCGGCCAGGAAACCGTCACTGAACTGAAGATTGACCTCTAATTAAACCTTTAATTAAAGTTTTTCTTAGGACCAGTGACTTGCAAAATGTTTTGTTTTGACAGGCCCGATAATGGTAATGGTCCTGTCTTATGCGCCAAGGGTGATGAGTTCGATCTCCATCCAGGTCAAATATTTAAATGATTGTTTATGTTTGTTGAAGTGAGTTCTGCTCGTACTCTTTCTATTTTTAAGAGAATGGTTCTCATCACTCTAGTTTTTTGACAAACTCTTTTACAGTGATAGCTATACGAGCTTCCGTTGAATATTAAGCAATCCCCAAACAAATTTATCCTGAAACGCTGTCTCCGTACTTTATTTACTGATGCTGCTTCTCTAACTTTATAACCCTATTTCTGAGGTACGTTATTTTATGTGTATGTATATATATATATATATATATATGCATATATATTTATATCATATGCATTTATTGCGTTTATTTATACAAATATGCATGCCACGTTTATTTATTTTGTATATATATTGCCTGCACCACTATATATATATATATATATTTCAGTATATATATATATATATATATATATATATATTTCAGTTTTGTGTAATGGTTGACTGGGAGATAGTGCCATCTGGCATTAAGTCCGCCATTTGTACATTTTGTATAATTTTGCAATAAAGTTAAATAAATAAATTAAAAAAAATAAATGGTGAAGGAGTATTAACTGTCACTTTGATTATGCTTTTTGATTCTGTAACTTTCCTTGTTCTGTAACTTTATCTTTTATATGTATTTGAATGTATGTGTATTATGTGTATGTATGTACTAAATGCACCTCAAACTTCCACCAGCTTTAACATTATTTCTATCCAAAGGTTGCCTGTAAGAAATTGCATTTAGCGATAAGGCCGCCTCTTGTACCTACTATTCCATGTATTTGTAATGTTCTTGCGTTGTTTCCATTGGTGTACAATAAAGGGTATATTATTATTATTATATGTATTTAGGTAGTAAATTTGTGATTCCTCTATTCTCTGCTATCCGTAATATAAGTATTTAAAGCGACTTATCACGGAATCAGGTATAAGATGTTCTAGGAAAAAGAAGTATACAAAAAATTATTTCGTTTTTTGACAACCAAAATTACAGCTATTTGTGTTTATATATATTTTCAATCTGAATGACTATAATAGATACAAGAACTCTTAACCAATGTTTAAAACAATTCTATCATTTCAAGTACGCTTACATTTGAGTTTGTCGAGGCAGGCAATCTGACGCATGAGGCTGTTTATATGGTCCTGGTAGCCACGGCAATACGCCTCCAGCATCAGCCCGAACCGGACCGAAACTGATGGCATGTGCATCTCTGACCTGATAGAATAACATAATCACTATAGTTATCATCATCTGAGCAGCTATTCACTGTTGGACAACAATGAATTTTGCTCTAAATTGCCCCGCTTAGAAGACGTAATGGTAATGGCAGAGCGTAACTTCTCGACTGGAATGTGGCTGCTACCAATTCCTGACCTGTATTAACCTACACGGTTCCGGATGGGTACACCGCCGTCTGATGGTTCCGGTGCCTTTAACTAAACCTGGTACAGGAGAAGGTCCTAGTCTACTATGCTGGTACACCACGTCAAATAAGATACTACTTCTTGTCATTTATATTGCTGCTCTACCTATATAGAAGTAGCGGGATCGAAGATATTTCTATCAGTTTTAAAAGCTTAACACATTAAAAAAAATATATCTCTTCCTTCAGATTTATGATTACATCATAAGTAGACGCCACAACATACCCAATATTGTGGAATTAATAAAACAGCTATATGTAGGAAATAAAAAAAAACAAAAAATACTAATGTGGATTGCCTAAAACATTTTTATTTGAATAGCTTAAAACATTCGACAGTAATATCAAAGTTAAGATGCATACAATTATTAAGTAGTACCTTAAGTGCCAGAAGAGATAGTGTCCGATGATCATGTTCTTGAAAGCGCGCTGCAAAAGGAAGACGGAAAGGTCGCACATCAAATACGACTCGTGCTTCAGCGCTTGCACCAGCTGGAGCAGGTATAGCAGCAGATCTTCGTCACTACACAAGCGGGAATAAACAGTGTTCAATAACTATGCTCAATTGTACACAGATCCAGAGTACAAATTAGAACACCCCCAAGTAAACACACACTGGACGGTTGTAACGCATAGACAGATGCTTCTAGGGAGCCTTCGGGTGGACAAGAAATATACATATTTATTTGCTAACATTAACATGTTTATTACTTACAATAAAAAATCCTTTTAAACGGCTTTAAAACTTGAAGCGGTGAACTTCAGCGGTAGCGCGGGTCAGTCTACCGACACGAGGTACAAGACCCTCACCTGATCTTGTCCAGACACTTGACCGCAAAGCTGCGCACGGCAGCGTCAGCATACGCGTAGTCCAGCAGCTCCAGGGCGGACTCCAGCGGCAGCGTGGGCCAGTCCACCAACATGCGCGCCACGCTGGCTGCCTCCGCGCGCTCCCCCCACTCCACGCACGACAGCAGCCGGGGCAGGAGCTCCGGAGCTTGGGTGCGAAAGTGATTCCTGGTGGAGGAGGAATATGTCAGCGTCAAAACTTCGAGCGTCAAAGCATTTACATAAAACCGAAAATTAGTAACTTCATTTTTGGACGTGGCAACTAGTTTCGCACGAATAGACAAGGTGAGAAACGAGGTCTCATTTAGAATTTAGGCACGTTCAGAATCTGTCTTATTTTCTTTCATCTCTAATCCATTCGTATTGATCGATTCACAACAATTATATGAAACACTAGCCAAACTGAGAGACGTCGTCGTGACTTAAATTAAGATATACATTTTTCTACCTCTCAAGTCGGATCAAACTGTGCCAGTAAGAAAAGTAGTTTTGAAGTTAATCCCGGCCACACGTAAAAAACTCGTAAAATATATATGTAGTTACAATAAAAAGTGTTCAATTAAAAAAAATTACAACGAAGAATTAACTTTAAGTGACACATAGCCTTTAATGTCATTAGTGATAGTCACATAGCGGAAACTATAGATGGTGAAATATCCGTCAGAATCCAACGTATATCATTCAACGGACGTGGACGGGTGACACCCTGTGAGGCGATATATTTAACAGTAAGACTATTCATTCAATAGATGTGAATAATTACTTACATAATTAAAGTTATTAATTACTAAAGACTTATAGCATTTTCGCTATCTTAATCCCTACTAATATTATAAATGCGAAAGTAACTCTGTCTGTCTGTCTGTCTGTCTGTCTGTTACGCTTTCCCGGTTAAACCTCTCAACCGATTTTGATGAAATCTGGCATAGACAATCTTTAGACCTTGAGAAAGGACATAGGCTATTTTTGAACTCGAAATAAGGGTTGTCAGGGGTTGCAAGGGGGGATGGAAAGTTGTTCGCATGGATCGCTATTTTTAGAGCTAGAAACTTAAAACTTATTTTTCAGGCCATTGATTCGATATAAATAAACGTGACATTCAAAGTTTATATAATTTGAAGTAAATAGGTATGGTACCCAAAAAACTATTCCACGCGGACGAAGTCGCGGGCACAGCTAGTTCATTATAACGACACGGTTAGAAATTCGATGGTCGTATTTTTTTTTTGTATTTTGTGCTGTATTCTAACTTGAAACTAATAGTTTTAAATAAAAGTGGATTCGATTTCAATAATATTTGTCAAACACAGCTTAAACATAATTAAAAATAGCTTTTCAGTAAAAAAATTTTTTTTCTCTTTTTTGTTTTCCCTGTAAACCATTGTCTCTTACATAAAATGAATTTATGACCGTCATTCAATTGACATGGCATGTAGTCACTTTTTGGATAAACACACTTTTAAAAATTAACAATCAGACAACATAGAAAACCGGCAAATTACAGTCCAATAGAAATAGAAAAGACCATCGATCTGGTTCTTCAGATTATAAAGTGAATTAGCCGCAAAAAACTAAATGTCGTCAGTGATAGTTCAATACCGCGTAAGTAGCCCTTTAAAAAACACTGTTGAAATTTTATTACATAGGCTAAGATATGGACCTCATTTCGCGGTATAGAAGTATCGCTGACGACATATACTGAGCCTCCACCGGGCCGGGCGGGGCCGGGCGGGCTGGGCAGGTACTGACCTGAGCGCCCACACCTTCTCCTTGTCCTGCTCGTGCATCTCGTACATGGGGTCCCGCTCGGCGGCGGCGCGCAGCTTCTCGAAGTCGCGGCCCAGCCGCGCCATCGCGTCCGGCGACCCGCGCTCCATGTGCTCCGCGAACTCGCGTACCTTGTCCTGGCTCGGGAACTGCACCGGGTACTGGCACTCGTAGCTGCGCGGGGAGGGGGGGGGGTCAGTACACCGTCCTCGAGTTATGGCGGGGAGGAGGAAGCGATGTGCTTCGAAGTGTGCTCAGGGAATATGTTGTAACCATAATTAATCAGAAATGTTGACCTGGCGACTGACGACCATAGCCGTATATAGAAGGGAAGGGGAGAAGAATACGCGAATGAATACGTCATCACGTTGGCCGTGCAATGTCAGGGCCCAGACCCGCTTTGAAATTAAACTAGATAGACTAGATACGCCAGTAAGCCACACTTATACGATCCGTTTTAGGCGTTATAATATTTTAGGATACCAGTGAGTTCGAACACATATTTTTAAATATTACGCCAGAACTCGAGAAACCGTTCGTAGCATCACTTGGTTAACATGGCCATGGCCATTTCAGCAATGACGGCCATTAATCTGAATAGTTAACAATAAAAAAAAGTCTTCACTACTTCGCAAAACTTTCAAAGAAGTAAGATATTTGTTTTACATTAAAGATAAATATTTTTGCTATAGCTCTTGGCCTCGACAGATCCCTAGAGTTGATTGACCAGTGAGGCTTATAAATCTACACTCACTTGGAGAAGCGCACTTGCAGCGCGGCGCAGGAGTCAGTGTTGGGGTTGGTGAGAACGGTCCCCAGCGGATGGAGGAGCTGGTCGTCACCCTGGGTCTCATCGGCCACATGCGTCGACATGAACAGCGTCACACCGTCTGTCCGCAGCTGGTCTTTGTAGTCGAAGATCATAGTGTTGGCCCAAGCTAATTTGTTTATACAATCCTGCAACACAATTACAACATATAATATTGCTCAAGACAATAATAAATACATAGTTATATATATAATTATTTTATTTAATTAACATATAGAAAAAAAAGAACTGAAAGGTCAAAAATTAAGTTTACAAAACGGGAATATTAAAGTTTTTGATCATAGTAGTACTTGAAGGGATCCTAAACTCCAATCAGATATATTTGTCAAAACAATTATGGTCCTAGCTCTCGTTATCGAGGTCTAGCCTTTTAATTCAATGTTGTCTAGAAAGTTCAATGAGCGCTTGTGTATGATTAAAAATTAGAAGGAATCAAGTAATTAAGTTATCAATATAAATGAGTTTAGATTATTTGTAAATTCAAAATGAGCATTTGTGGTCAAGTCATACCTTACTGGCATCCTTTCCCTTCTTCTTGCTAAAAGATATATTGCTCTTATTGCCCTTTATAATCTCGTATATGCCGAAGCACAGCCTCGCCATCCTGGGCACGTTGTGCACTAGAATCGGGAATTTGATCTCTTGGTCCCACTGCGCTACTCCCTCGCGGGACACCAGGGACGCCTTCGTTTGTTGGGGCTCACATAGCGCCTTCCCACCGTGGAATATGCCTACTTGGCATATCACCTGGAAGAGGAATATTGGTGAAAATCGAACCTAAAAGTATTAATCACATAGATAGAATTATTTTCATACAATTAGGGCGTTTGCATACATGTTTAAGTGACTATATATTCAGTTCGCATGATCAAAATTATATAAAATATAATACTGACCCTTACCTATCTTAAATATTACGTATTCGCAGCGCGCGTTGTCAAACGTTAAAGTGGGCTACCCAATGACCTATTTGTTCAAATGACTCTTATTACCTTCTATAAGCTCATCATGGTCATCGGTCATTCGAATAATGAATTATTTGTTAATCTATATCTATTGAAAAAATGATTGTTTTGACGATTTAAAAGTTCTTGGATTAAGATGGTTACCTCGACCACTTGTCCAGGGTCAACGGCCACGTTGAGTCCGCCAACGCTGTGCACGAGGCACGTGTACGGCTTGTCCACGCTCCACGACGACTCGTACTTGCGCTTGCGCATCGTGTTCGAGTGCTCGGAGGCAAGTCTGTCGCGCTCCGACAGCCGGTAGTGGCCCGGCTCCGCTGTTTAGATATATACCTTACTACTGTGTGTTAGGGTTTTGAAATAATTCGACTCACTCACTTGTCTCTTTTACAACAATTCTATATACATCACATTTTTTTCGTAATTGTAAAACGATGATTGGTTAGCTAATTTCCGATACGTTTCAAGTTATGTAATTCTTGTCAAGAGATGATGATTATAAAGTTGTTTATAAATAAATGAAACATAATTTGAACTAAGTCACATCAAACTACCATTACTTTAATTTTTGCAATTCAATTACTTTTTTATCTAATTGTGTTTCAAATAAAGGGGTTTTCATACTGATGCAAAGTTTAGTTTATAAGGCTGGAATTGGCGTCTGGGCAGCACAGCAATATTTTCACAAGAAAAAATATTCTGAATCCAGGCAAACAGATCACCGACTCACACAGAAAGTTGAGCTTGTCCACGCTGATGGTCATGACCTGCGGCACTAGGTCTCTTGACAACATCTCCTGGATGTACTGGAACTGGATGAGGGGGTTGTCGCCGAAGAGGTACTCCTCTCTGCCGCACACTTTGAGCACGTAATTGGAGGCCTGTTCGATGCGCATGTTTAGTGCGGTAGCTTGTCTGCGGAGGATCAACTCTATGTGCTGTTGTGGGGTCCTGGTCGTGGGTACGCGCTGTGACGATGAACACTAAAAAAATATATGTACCATTATAATAAAAAATATCCCTGTACCAGGTGTCATAAGAAGCGAATGAGGTACCGGAACCGACAGACAGCGGTGGAGCTCGAATGCAACAGTGCGGTTCAAACGCACTGCGATTGCCATCACGCTCGCCCAGCGCAACAATTTTGGGCAAATCCCCTCCTTTCTTAGGGCGGATTATGCTAAGCAGTTGACGTTAATGACAATAAAATTAATTTAAAACGCATTATATTACTTTATGGCAACATTGACGGGCCCAATGGCGCAGGAGGTGGTGATCTTATGATTGCGCCAATGTTCGAGGGTTCGATCTCCACCCAGGACAAACATTTACGTTCTGCCTCTTGGTTTTGTGTGTGTATTTAAAATTAGTTAATATTTTGACAACTACCTGCATGATCAGTGTTTTAAGCTACTTATTTCGTAGTCAAACTAAAATGTGAAATATTTTATGAATAAATTAGTAGTTTAAGGTTTTTTCTAAAAATATTAGAATTCACGTCACCTCTATTCAGGATATACTAGCGCAAAAAAGTGTTTATGTCAATAATAAAATAATATTGGTACTAATTTAAACAAATATTGATTCACAAGAAACATATATAATTTTGTTCTATTTGTTTTTTGTGAATCCTTAAACATACATACACACAAACATTACAGGCTAAGACTATGGATCTCCAATTGCTATGATCTTGGCATACCTCTCTCGCTTCCTTTACTCGCATTAGTCCTATCGTACATGCTCGTTCATTCTTAGCCTTTTTTATACTTTTTCTACCTGGTTAAGGAAGATCTTCGTTTAGGTCGTCGTGTAACACATCTTTAATTCACTTCTGCTCTATATTTGCTATATTCCACTGAGCAGATATACTACTTTCATCCATCCTTTCTCTAATGTTGTCACAACATCATACACCACATCGATCTCTTATCACTACTATTCATTAATTTATCAAACTTACACCATATATGCTAAGAAGTGCTCTAATTTCGACAGCATCAAACTAGTAACGACAATAAAGGACATCTCGTTTCACGTTTCAATTAAGCAATATTCAATAGATTCTCTTTTTCAAATTCAACTTACTCATAAACCAAAAGTATATTGACGTTTAATTGTCACGTCAGCAAACTACTGTCAAATAGAAAAACTACAAATAAAGCAGCATTATCAGCTGCTGCTATTAAGTTTTATAGAAAAAATAGTAACAAGATGTTAAAATCTCGCTTTAGTTTAAAGAAACCGGATGAAGAAGAATTAGGGGAAGCTGAGCAAGAGCACGAGGAAAATGACGCTGCGGAGGAACACGTCGAAGAGACAAGCGAGGTTCAAAAGTTCATCGAGAGAGTGCTTGACCCGTCAGAGATGAGCCAACGAGTCAGCATGCTTGGCAAGACTGCTGAGGGTGATGGGTTTGTGGTTTATGGAATATCATTTATACATAAATTTGAGAGAAGTTATTTAGCATTACATTGTGCGGTTCAGATAAAATTATCAATTAAAATATTTTAAACATAATACACAAACTAATTACACCCATTATCAATATCTATCGTAATCACCTAACGGTCGTAAATATAATTCCTTACATTTGTAAGTTCATTTCGAAAGAACATTAAATTTAAGTTCTTATCGTTTTGTTGGCAATATTACATATAATTGATGCTATATTTTCGCTACTCGCATCTAACTATAAAATATTCTAATAAAGTTAACATTAGAGAGATCAAGAACAAAAACAGAATATCCCACCATATGAAATGTATGTCATCCAAATAGTTCGCTAAGTCTTTCAGAATAATCTTACTTCTGTCACAATACAAGTAACATAGTCAAGGAAAACTAAATATACAAAACAGTTTACAATCGTCTCAACAACAGTCCAATGAGTTCTTGATTAGACGCGGCTCCACAATCTTAACACTTAACACTATCTATTCCAGATACACATACCTAAAGATTTCACTCACCGGAATGAACCTGACCAATATAACGGCGATCAAGCGGTTCAAACACCTGCAATTCGTTGACGTATCAAACAACAATCTCGACCTGGAAGCGCTGCAAGCGGTGACAGAACTACCCTTCTTAGTCCTCGTACACGCGGACCATAACGCACTTCTCTCCGCTGCATTAAAGAAAATGAAATACCTACAAGTAATCATAATGAACAACAATAAAATATCATCGGTCCATGACGTGTTCCAACCAGAGTTGTCGACGCTCGAAGTCGGATATAACATGATCCACAAAATACATTTTACAACACCGATGCCGAATATAAGAGTTCTAGACTTCCGATACAATTTCATTGACGAAATATCTGAATTAAATTTCCCTAATTTGCATAGCCTTTATTTAGCAGGAAACAAGATATCCCTTCTTGATTGGCTGGAGAGATTGGTGAATCTGAAGATACTACATCTACGTAACAACCCTATAAGGTTGCTGAATGGATTTGAGGGACTTACAAAGCTACAATATATCAATCTAAGAAATTGTAAGGTAGCGACATTAAAGCAGGTTAAGAAATTGAAGGTAACCTCAATTCTCTTTAATTTATGATACCCATTATGTTTTATATCACGGGGAACTCTAGTAGAATAGTTCCTCATTTGTGACAGGTTAAATTGAGTTTATGCTTGTTACATCAAAATATAACAGAACATCGTTCTGTCTGTTTGTTTTGGCTTAATTCTACAACGGCTGTAACGATTTTAATAGCCTTTCAATAGTTACAATTATCTTAGACAAAAATAAAAGATCAAAAATAAATGTTTTTTTTTTGTACCGGACACATAAATTTACACTGGCAATAAAACGTCTACCTAGTTTAACGTGTGTAAAGCTAATATTATATGTACAGGTATTACCAGCTCTCGAAACATTGATTTTGAAAGGTTGCCCCTACATGGGAGGTGCGGGAGAGGAACAAAAGGAAGACGCTCAAGAGGAGGAAGACCCTGAGATTAGAGTGGAAGTTCTTGCAACGCTACAAAGACTTAAGAGGATCAACAAAGGTGTTGTGACACCAGATGAAAGGTATTATAATATAGAGCATGCTAATAGAGTCGGTGGAGCAATTGTCTTAATTAAATAATTATCATCATCATCACCAGCCATTGAAAGTCTACTGTTGGACACAGGCCTCCCCAAAATAGGGGAAAGATGCTGCTGCCCATCCCCGCCCTGTGCATATGAGCTGCATTGTCTCTGATGGATATACCGCCATCTGTCGGTTCTGGTACCTTGGTCGCCTTTTACGAGACCTGGTGCAGTGAGAGGTACTATTCTACTCTGCCGGTAGGTACCTCAAGGCGTAAATAATGTATGGGCAAAATTAAATCAATGTATTCTCCTGGGACGTAAATACGATCATTCGATTCATTAATTTTTTTATGACTTTAAAATCACGGTCATTTGGTAAAAAGGATTGTCCACGTATAAGAAAATACTGATAAAGTTTTCCAAAACTTTTGGAGTCAGCTAATGCCAACATAAATCTCAACATTGTATTATTTTTATTTTAACCAGAGCAGCCGTCGGAAAAAAGATATAAAAAATACTTAATATTTGGCTCCATATTACAACTCTTTTTTTTCATAATACATTGAATGCATTATTTTGACATCCAATCGTGCATCGTCTTTTCCTGCATAATGTGTTTTTTTTATAGGAAAGCAGAGGATGTGTTCGTGTATCTTTTGGAATATTTCAGGAAGCACTTTATTTGCTTTCGAGTGACATCCTGACTTATCTATAGGACACTTCCCTTCATTATATAAATCACAAAGTCTGCGAACACTGGCTTCAGTAGTTCTATATAGGCTAATTAATGCCTTCTTGCATACTTTAACTTTATCAGTTTGTTTTAAAACATAGAATTGAAAAGCATTTTGCCTCTGTATAGAATTTTCTCTTGGAGGACGCCTCGGTTTTATATCTAACTTATCAATGAAAATTGTAATATAGTTGAACCAATCAAAATATAGCAATTTGTAATGTCAAACTCAGTCATCAAACTCACTCTTGCCATCTAAGTGGTGCATGCAAAAACCTCCTAAGTCACTGACTAATGTTGTTTATGCAATGAACGTTTTCACGTAGTATTACTAAAACAGGAAGGAACTATTTTCAACAAAAAAATTAAGTTTTTGAAATGGTGGAATTGAATGATGAATTAATATTATAATTGTCCACAATTTTTTTTTAATTTTTTCATGAGGACCATCTGGCAATAACAAACGTTCACGCGTGATGACGTGATCAAGGGAAATAAAGATTCATTTCTCGAGCATACACAATATAATTGATCTAGGATTTTTTTGTTTCTCCTAGAATAATGCATTTTCTAGATAACATATTAGTTTAGTTATATCCATCCTGAAGGTGTTAAAACTATTGTCATTACAAAACAGAAGTCTAATCTTTGGGCAGCTTCAGTTAATTTTTATTCAGCAGAGATTAGTCTCATATCCAATCAATATCTAAAGACACAGCTAAGAATCGATCATGAATCCTAGCTGATTTATAAACTAATTTTATTTAGTATAAAATTTTATCAGGTCTGAAGCAAAAGACCTGATGCTACAGTGGCTTGAAGACGGCGAAAAGGATGATGAAGAAGTTGAAGATGAGAATCATGAAGAGATTTCTAATCCAGATGATTAAAAATTGCAACTTTATAAATAAAAAAGGGAATCCCTGATACATTATTTCCCCCTTACATTCAACCTCTTTTAGTTGTATTTGTTTTCCTTCTCTTTATTGGCCAATAAATAAGTAGTTTTCATTGTGATGCAAGTGTGTAATTATTATTACCAATACAAAACCACAGATACAACTTTAAACAACAAAAAAGGTATGTTGTACCAAATTCACTTTTGGATAGAAACTTTGATCTCTAGGCTATGGGCATTTGATTAATCACAAAAATGTTAAAAGTTGGTTATTTAAATACGATTTACATCATACCTGCCCTAAATTCTAAAAAGGGTTCACGAGCTAAATATTAGCTTCCTGAAAGTACTAGTTTAGTGCCTAAGAAATCTAAATTAAGTTGAGTTGTAAAACTCCCCAAATATAATATTAAAGAATATATACTTATAGCATCCCCCAATAAAATATAGCTCCAATATGGTTATTACGAAATTTTATAAGAATAGAATCATGTTTAAATGTTATTTACATTTCCACTATAAAATACCTGAACATAATAAAGAAAATGCCGTGATGTACTGGCAGAATAGAATAGTACCTCCCCCTGTAACCAGGTGTCGTAAGAGGCGACTAAGGTCTAGGACAACCAGAAACAATAGATAGCGGTATATCCATCCTTAACAGTGCAGCACAAATACTCAGGCAGCAGCATACCTGTAGCGGAAGCTGCGCTCTGCCCAGCACGGCAATTATAGGCAAATTTCCCCCTTTCTCGGGGTCTTGTAACTTCTGATAACTGGTATAATGAAGATGAAATATTCAAAAATAACATAATGCACATAAAAATTAAATACTTCATAATTAAAGTAACTTGCATAAATTTTGATACCAGTATAATATATGGTAAATACTAATACAACGTTTTATAGATAAAGAGGTACCAATTATACACATACATTTATTGTATGTATGTATTGTATTTATAACTAATAACTGTTAAAAAATAAGCATTGAGTTACTGGAATTTTAAAACTGTTTTATTCTAGGTAGCAATTTGATATCTATTACACTAAGATCTAGTGTGACTTAATTAAAACTCAATGATAAAGCTGACATACCAAGCTAACTAACTGAAGAGCCATAAAACAAAACTAACAAATTAATAGTAGAACTTGTCACTTTTTCTCAAACATCAAAAATACACAATTAAGACAATTTGTAATCAATAATAAATATGTTTATAATAAAGAAATTGACCACATCTCATACATTGCTGACTTTGCAATAGGTTGCTTAAAGGACTTGGTGTTAGGGATTTCAGACAACAGATTAAACACAAATATAACAGTTTAATGCATATTTAACACCCAGACACGAAACAAACACTAATATACAACATAAATATAGTTGACCAGGGTGGAGATTGATCTCAAAACCTTGGCACACAAGATAATATCACTACCATCGGTATCATTCGTCTGATATACCAAGAATGCTTTGATTTGTGCCATGTATAGAACATGGTATATAAATTGTATAACTCAAGAAAATAAATTTACAAAAGCTTTACCTTTAAACAAAACAAAGCTTAAACTTTATTAGCCTTCTTTTACTAGATATCAAATCTACAATGTAATCAATGTAAATTATAATTTACCTAGGCATGTTAAGTCACAATGTGTGTCATTGTGGCAGCAGGTATGAATAACCCAACATAATTGTATTGCTTTATAGAATACACAATAATTGTTCCATCATATTAGAATGGCTATCAATCGTAACCAAATAATATATAGTAAAACAAAAAAATTCAAAATATCTGCTGAAGTAGCTGTAGCATTTCTGGAGTAGGTTTGTTTCATAAGTAATCATATAAAATTATATATATTAAGTTTATAGGTTTTTTATCGGTATTTACATTCTTATAGTGAAATAAAAATATGTAATATCAAATAGCCATTCGAAATGTGTAATGAATAAAAAATAAAGTTGATTACATACCTCTGAATTAGCGAATTTGGTAACAAGTATAAAACAGTTCTTGTTGAGGTGGCTTTTAAGGGTTGCTGGCACCGGTTGATCAGCCAGCCTCGGTGGACATTGATATCTGAGCCTTTCTTGCCATGTACTTTTTATTCTCTTCATTAAACTTTCTTCTGCTAAGTATTGCATTTGTTTGCGAAAGTCATTTACTTCAGGACTCCGTAGACTATCAAATTCATTTAAACCTGCATCAATGATTTAAATTATAACAATTTTCCATACACAAATAATATGTTTGTTAATATATAATGGTGACACTCTATAGAACTATTGCCAGATACCTGTAAAACATTCTCTATTTCCAACAGTAAAGTTTACAGTCAATAAGACCGTGAAATCAAATATTTTACAATGATATATTTCTCAAAATCTTTGTTGTATCTATGCATATATTGCATCAATTTATTGTGACTATGTCATATAACTAACTTCTTTTTAAACTTGTTATTTATCATCAAGCATCAATTTGTGATGCACTAGTATGCATGTAAAACATATCATAAATATTTTCATTTATTCCATTTTTAAGTAAATATATTAAGAACCTATAAGTTAATAATTTTTGTACTCACCTTTGCCTATCAAGTGACTTATTTGTGTATTTAATAACTGTTCTCCAGGTCTTTTAACAGACCTTTCTATGATCATAAGCACTCCACATACAGGTTTAATGTCTCTTAGACGTTTATTTTCATCATCTACCTCTTCTGGTACAGCAAGGGAATTGACAAATTGGAATACATAACCAGACATCTCATGGAGCATCCCAAATAGGGGAAAGCTTCCAGCTCTCTCCCATAATTCCTAAAAAAAAACTTATGTAAGAACTAAAACTCCTTAAAATTAAAATTAGCATAGACATATTTGTCTGCTTAAAAAGATGAAACATATTTGTAAACAAAGTGCACCTTCACTAAAACATATAATGCTATGATGCATCAAACAAAAAATATATATGAGCTAGATCCATTACATACACGAAAAACTATTTAACATAGATCATGAGACAGTACTGATCTTGAGTACTAACCTCCTTAACATCATGAAGAGTTGCATCCCAGCTCACTTTTAAAGGAATGTAAATAGAATTAGGTAGAAGACATGTTAGTTCCACGTAATCGGATGGTGAGGACGTCCAATAGTCCCACGTATCCGGACAACTCGGCGCAGGAACCATTGTTTTGATATTTCCCCGTCAGATTTCCAAATTTACCCCCACAACATTTTCTGTTGACCTCCCGCTGTTAAGTCGTTATCACAGCGACCGGGTCGCTGTCTCCAACTGAAAACATTGTCCACCAAGCATTAGTCACTGTTATTGAAACCACTAGCGTTGAATCATAGCATTTCCTGGTATTTTCTAGGGGCAAATCGCCATTCGAGATCTGTCAACGACATTACACAAACAATCTTGAAAAACACCGACATGTTCCTTTTATTACCTTCGCTTAAATCGTTTACATAATTGAATTATCCAGTCATTAATTATCAAAATTTACTGAAATATGTTTCTGAAATTGTAAATAAAGATTACGTGCAACAAACTACGGATAAAGCAAATTGTTTATGGTATTTTTTCTTTCACCACTTTTTTTTAATAGAGCATCATAGAGTATGTCAAAGAGTATTCAAATACTGTAATGTAATAGGTATATGTATAATTATGTTTCGCAGCAATATGAATTAAAATAAATATGTTAACTAATAACTACATTGGTGTGATATAAAAGGACCTCTCTGTTCTACATATAGCTTTAAGCGGAATAACTTAACTTTAATATAAAAATATTCTCGGTACTATGTTCATAATATGTATTGATGACACAAAGCTAATTATTTTTATTATGTATGATAAACAAATACACTAATACCTATTTCACAATAAAACTGTATATGATAATGTAAAATATATATATATGTATTTTTAAAATACATATATGTATTTTTACATTACAATATGATAATATGTATATATACATATTATTATCAAATAACTTCATTTTTATTAAAAAAAAATATATATATTCACTGGTACAAAGATATGTAAATATGAGCACAAATTATACCTTGCCATATGTACTTAAAAGTAATACCCTTCTACACTAATATTATAAAGAGGAAATATTGTTTTTTTTGGATGTAGAGAACAAACTTAGAAAGATCTGGACCGATTTTAATGATCCTTTTTTTTTATTAGAAAACTATCTTATCATTGAGTAACATTGGCTATATTAAGTACTAGTTTCTAAAGTAATCACTTTAGAAATTCCTATTAAAACCAACCATAGGTGTAAATCAACAGCCATAGAATGTCTTTCATCGCATACACTGCGAAGAATATTAATAATAGGAGAAAAATTGTTTGACAATATTATAGAATATATCAATATCTACAAAAAACTTCGCGAAATCATATCATGTCTAACTACTGTAGTTACGTCACTATAACTACTTTTTTATATTTAACAAATTGATAGAAATGCCGATCAAAATCAGACCGTGTTATACATACCATTTATAATTTTTTATACAAATTAATAATTTAATATTCAAAACTGTCTTAATACCTGATGATTACTTTTTGAATTATTGAAATTGGACATTCAATTCAAAAGATATCATGAAATTAAAATAAAAATACATGCTGGCGGCGGCCGCCACGCAGCGCATTGAGTAACTAACTCGACGAGAGCAATTGTATTTGGCACTTTCTCGAGTAGGATCTCCTGAAAATCAATACGCTTCGTTGCCACCTAGAAATACCACAGCCAACGTAGTGTACAGGGAGGCTTTAAGATAGGCATACATTTTTTTCAAATTAGGGATTCATGGTCGTTTTAATTAGCATGTTTATTACTTAAATATATGTACTTATTTATGTCTACCTGTGCGAAGCCGGGACGGGCCGCTAGTAATACATAAATATGAATTTGTGGTTAATGAAAGGCGAAATTTAAATACTGAATATTTCAGATTTTGTTGGTTTAATTGAAGATTAGATTGAAAAAATGTATTTAAGGATAAATAAGAATTGTATTAAAAGATTATTGGACTGTGCAAACACAAAAGTCGTGGAAACTATGATCGATCAATTTTGTATTCCTTATGTATATTTTATTTAGGCATACAAGCGTTTGTTTACCTTAAATCAACTACTATAACTAATTAGATTTTAAACTATAGCCAGGTATGTCATAAGGTTGTTCTGTTGAATGAATCGCCGTGCAATTCCGTTATCGCCGCGCGATCTACGGCGCGCCATAGATATCACCGAAATCTAAACTAAGCGGCAGTGGAGTTTGCACCTAAAAACAGATTTACTAAGAGGAAGGCAAAGTGGTGTAATAGGGGCGCAAAGAATTCTTTGGGGAACGCCTAGTGTATATTTTTGAAATAGACGAGGGCAGGGCATAAAAAACCTAAATCTTACAAATCTTTGTTATGTTTTAGTTAAATAATTTTAACATATCGTCAGTTTTTTTATATGATTGGATTTCTTGGTGGAATTAATTTCTAAGCCAAATTTACCACAAGCATTTATTGTTACCGTTTCAATCTCAATGAAATTTGAGTAATGAAGTCTCCATAAAACGCTACAACACTCGGTAATACTTCTCACGAGGCTATCATGTAAAAGGATCTTGACTTGATTATTTTTGAGAAACCTGGAAATTCGCATAAGCAAACCCGACATTTTGTACTTTTTATTTATTTGAAGTTACTGATATGTAGGAACGTGTAGTGATATTTAATGTTTTAGAACAATAGCTTTATTACGGTTTATTTCGATTTTTTTCTTTGCTATATAAAATATTTATTTAATATTTAGATGATAATCAAGTTAATCTGAAACTAAACTAGACATTTTCTTAGACAATATAGATTATAGACATTTTCCTAGACAGTAAAAATCGTACCCAAATCTATCAAAAAAAACTTTTCAATCAATATCAATCTATAACTACCTACATAATTTTGAGTTCAAAATTAACTGTAAGGATTTGACAGATTTGGGTAGGTTGATGATCTGTTGCACACCGTACTCGTAATACGAATGATTGTTTAAAATAAAATAATATTGAGCGATCGAAGATTAACCTAAAAAAGTTTTTCTGACATTTGTCTCGTGACAAATATTTTGCTATACGAGGTTGGTTTTTAACAATGAGTTTTTTGTATTAAATTGCGTCAATAAACATGTTCGAGCACTCTATTAAAGTACCAAGACATTTTAAAGTAGCTGCTAATATTGTTAAGAAAGTATCAACTGAAGGCGGTAGTGTTAAAACTTTGTTATACGACAGCAAACTTCGTCATTTTGTAAGTAAATATTCAGTTTAGCTTTGGTGATATAAAAATGCCATATAAAGTAATCATATGTAATAAAATTTACAGCGAACAAATGTGCTGTATGCACTTATTACAGAAACAATAAAACATGCAGTCAACATTGATAAAATGTTTGATACCTGTAATTTATTTGACAAAGAGTCCCGATTAGATCCATGGTTGGCTAAAGTTCTAACAGCTGAATTACTTTATGGTAAAAAATCCCTCCCTGGCAAAAGTAAACCTGAGCAAACTATATTGTCTTATAAAGAACAATTTGAGAAATATACTAGTGAACATCAAGACGAGCTGAAGACTCAAGGTAATTCTTTTTTTTTCAGATATAACACCACTTTATAATATCATCTACCATGGCGGAGACTGATCAGACACGTCGTGCTGTTTCAGCATTATTTAAACTATTTCTATATAGTGTAGCTATGTTTATTCTGCCCTTTGCTGCATTTTTTGGCGTTCAATATATTTTATCACAATATTATGACCCAAAGAACTTTATGGTGACAGTATGGTCTGTGGTAGCAGCAGTGGTGGTTGTCAATCTCATCATATTTAGATATGCCTACATAGCTTATTATGAGAAAGAATATGACGAGCATGGCAATGAAATAGACCAACACAAATATGATCCAATACCAGCAACGGAGAAGAAAACATTAAATTTTAAACAAGAATAATTTTCTTGTTATAACGGATGCCCAATCTTTTGTGTTGAATTAATCTTTTGAATTGTAATGATCACAACCTTGTGAATCGATCCACAATCTGAATCATATAACATTGAATCGATCTTTAGAAGATTCTATCATAATTTTATAACAATGACGAAAAGGCATGTAAAGTTGTGTTTATTGTTGTTAAAAATATTACATAACTATATATTTCAACACACCTCATATAAAGAAAACAAACTGGATCCAGTCTATATACAAACAGCTGTTTTCAAAGCACAGCCTGATAGTTGATTTATTGGTCCAATAAGTTATAGGGTCTGATTGTCTAGAAAGCAGTGATTCTTTAAGGTATTTCTTCAAAATGTTATCCAGTCCTTTTTACACAATATGATCATCTGGTACATTTTGATTTGGGTGAAGATCATGTCCAGTTGTATCAATTATAATACAAATAGAAAATATGGACATGCTATAAATCAATTTTCGTAAAAATCTAATTAGATTGGGCATCCCTACTAATTGTGCATTCCATTTTATTTGTTTTGATTAACTCTCATTGTTTCAATAGTACCATGTTATCATTTGTGCTAGTGAGCTTGAACACACCAATGATTTAAATAAATTATTTATTAGATCTTAACTTGTTTTATTAATTCATTTACAATTGATTCTTAAAGCAAATGAAAGGTAAAGATTATAGAAGTATATAATTTAATGATTTATAGGCAAACTGCTAAGTCATTTTTGGTAGGCTATTTTAGTTACTTTGATGGTTACTTTAATTTATCTAATTTAGTCGTGATTACCTATTTATCTAGTTTGGATGTGATTTTGTCAATTTTTTTTTTTTGCATTAATTTCAAATGTTTATTTAATTATTAGAGTTTAATTTTACTACTAAATATCGTACACCCAAATGTACCAAACAATTCATATATCATTTAGTACTGACATGAGTATTATATAAAATGTTTTATGATTTGATTATTATGATAGCAAATTTAGATATACATACTGTTTTTAGCCATCCGTAGGCCTCGTTATGTTCGCATCAACACTAATTTACTCACGACGTCTGATGCTATACGAGCATTCCAAGATGAAGGGTACCGGTTCATAAGATGTACTTCGGGATCTTATGATGACTACTTGAACCAGATCAAGCAACTGACAGAGTATGACTTTACCCAAGATTATCATATCAAAACTGTCTTTGTTTTCTCATCAAGCACTAAGTTACATGAACATGAGTTGTATTTGGAGAATAAAATCATACTTCAAGACAAGGTGTGTATATGTGTTTTAAGTATTTGATGGTAATGATAATATGTATTTAATTTTATAGCTGTTAAGTACTAGTTGTGAATGAAGGACAAGTTAGAACAATAATCTTGCAACTGAGTCAATACTCTTTTCTTTTGGACTAATTTCTTACTACATATATTTACATTTAAGTGTAAAAACTCTTAAAAATAATTATTATTATGATCAGGATTATTATGCCCAAAATTAAGCAAAACATGTAATCACCTTATTAAATTCAAATATAATGTGGCTCTTGTTCTTTGTTTTGCTGTACCTACAAACCTTCTGGCTATACATTTTTAATAGTCATCAGAAAATATTAGTGTAACTTAGAAAATGTATGTAGATAGACTGTAGATATAATTCCTCATGAACAGGCTACAGCGATGGCGGTGCACTTGCTAGCCCCGCCTGCGGGCAGCGTGGTTCTGGACATGTGCGCCGCCCCCGGCATGAAGACCACACAGCTTGCTGCCTATTTGAGGAATCAGGTAAGTTCAGTTATAGCCCACGTAGATGTAGTCTATTATATCTTAGGTAACAGCCTTTAAAGTGTATCTACGCTAATATTATAGGAATAGAGGAAAGATTTGTATTTTTGTATGTAGCGAATAAGCTTAAAAAGTACTAGACCGATTTTAAGAAATCTTTTTTTATTAGAAAGCTACATTATCATTGAGTAACATAGGCTATATTTAGTACTAAATTACTTTAGAAATTCCTATTAAAACCAACCAAAGGTGTAAGAAAATTAGCCATAAAATGTCTTTTATCGCATACGCTGCGAAGTATATTACTGAATATAAAAAACTTCGCGAGACCATTTGTCTAACTATTATAACTATACCTACGTCACTATAACTACTTTTTAACATTTAACAAATTGACAGAAATTCCGATCAAAATCAGACCATGTTATCCATACCATACATAAATAATTTAATATTCAAATCTGTCTTAATACCTGATGATTACTTTTTGAATTATTGAAATCGGACATTCAATTTAAAAGATATCATAAAATTAAAATAAAAATACATCCCGTCGGCGGTCGCCACGCAGCGCATCGAGTAACTAACTCGACGAGAGCAATTGTATTTGGCACTTTCTCGAGTAGGATCTCCTGAAAATCAATACGCTTCTTTGCCACCTACAAATAC
Source organism: Heortia vitessoides (assembly GCA_020976665.1). Classification (NCBI taxonomy): domain Eukaryota; kingdom Metazoa; phylum Arthropoda; class Insecta; order Lepidoptera; family Crambidae; genus Heortia; species Heortia vitessoides. The sequence goes on along the minus strand of JACJUM010003085.1, from coordinate 3,568,559 downwards.
CACAGCCAACGTAGTTTACAGGGAGGCTTTAAGATAAGCATAATTTTTTTTTCAAATTCATAGTCGTTTTAATTAGTATGCTTATTACTTAAATATATGTACCTATTTATGTCTACCCGTGCGAAGCCGGGACGGGCCGCTAGTACATACATATTTATTTGCTGTAAATTTAGTGGGTAATGTATATATATATATTATATAATGTATATAATATATAATACCTTCAGGTTGATATGGCGACGTTTTGATATCCTATATTCAGAGCGCGAATACTTCGTTGTAATATGATTGTTATTGATATTGAGAAATTCAAATTGTAGTGCTGTCTGATTTAAAAGCACATATAATATTAATAAAGTTAAACCCAAACGACTCTACGAACATTAAAACTTATCTGTATTTATAAATTTGATTGACCCGAGGGCGGATGGTAGTGATCCTACCTTATGCGCCAAAGGTCGTGGGTTCAATCCCCACTAAGCACATATTTATATGGTGATATTTGTGTTTGTTCTGTGTGTTTAATATATGTATTTAAGTACTATATTTGTGATTCCTCTGTTGTCTGATGTCCGTAACATAAATGCTCTAGACGACTCACCACGGTGTCAGGCCAATTGATTTATTATTATTATAAATATTATGTGTATCAATTTTTGTCCGGAATGTGCTTCTAAAATTTTCTAAACTATTGAAATTTGTTTATTTTTGTTTGAATCAACTTGAGAGATAGGATAGTTTACATCTCAATTTATAGTCGCAATATTTTTATCGCGTTAGCTAGTTATTATATAAAAAGCGTTCAGAAATCTTATTCTATTTATTTTTATTTTATCACAGGGTCGAGTTTACGCTGTCGAAAGAAATGAAGCACGTTACCGGACATTGTGCGATTTTGTAGAAAGCACAGGGTCAAAATGCGTGGAGACCATGAACAAAGACTCTTTGGAGATAAGACGCGGGGACCTGGATGACGTCGAGTATATTCTTCTTGATCCCAGCTGTTCTGGCTCCGGTGAGTGACCTGCAAATACCTAACAGTTTTCAGTCAGTCAGATAAACGAAACGAACTGTGGCTAAAACCCGTAAAACTAATTAAGAGGTAGATATGTAAATATCAGCTGTTGACTAGAAGTAGACCTGCATTGTTACCTCACTTATCTGTTCCTACTGACAAACAGCAGTGTTTACATTGTTGTGTTCCGGTTAGAAGGGTGGAAGAGGCAGTGAAATTACTGGATAATATGTCATAACATCTTCAAGTCACAAGTTTGGCAACGCGCTGGTCGAACGGCGCGAACGTGTATTGGTTTGCTGTGACGCTTACTTTCGTTCTTTTATGTTTGTAGACTTAGACTAATAAAAAAATTAACATATTATACTTAAATAAAAAAAGTATAAGTAAAGGTATTTTTTTATTTTGTATGTTTTTTGATTTGGTTTCTAGACCTTAGTCGAAAAAAAGAATTGCTTTATAAACATAAAATCACTTATTCCAGATTTAAAACGTTTTTAAAAAAAACAGAATTTCGAAAGAAGTTTTACCATAAGTTATACGTAAGAAGTTAATTAACTTAGGAACTCGGTTTTAAGATTTTAATGATAGTATTGTTTTTAGGAATGGAGCTTAGCGTACATAAGTATATTGAAGAAGCAAGGTTAGCGAAATTAACATCACTACAAGAGAAGTTCCTCAAACACGCCATGAACGCTTTCCCAAAAGCAAAACGTATCGTGTACAGTACCTGTTCACTATTTTCTGAAGAGAACGAGCGGGTCATCACAAATGTAGTAAAAACCTCCCGGGCAAAGTGGAGAGTGCAAGATGCGAAAGAGATTTTAAAAGGCCAGTGGAACAATATTGGATCTGGAATGTATGGGAGTATGGGCACAAGGTGCATATACGCTAAACCAGACTCTGATCTTACTACAGGTTTCTTTGTGGCTGTTCTTGATAGGGATGCGAAAGATCTAGAGAAAAGTGCTAAAAAAGGTACTGACAAAAGCTCTGATAATACAGAAGTCGCTTCTGCTGACAACCCTAACTTTAACAACCGCAAGCGGCAAAATACAAATGATGATGTCAATGATGTAGACGTAAGTATTAAAAAAAAGAAGAAAAAAGATAGACATAAAGTCGATGAGGAATCTATCTCTGTTGATTCTACGCCTGTTGTTGATTTAAAACAAGAGTCAGAAGAGCAATCTAAAAAGAAAAAAAATCATGACAACGATCAAACCAATGAAAGTATATCGACAAATGGGAACATTGAAGGAGACCGAGACAGCCAAGGACCAGCTAAAAAGAAAAAAAAGAAATCCAAAGACAAAGGTGTTATCGATTTTACTGATAATAATGCACAAGATGCAAGTGACGTGTTGCCAGTCAAGAAAAAAAAAAAGAAACGAAACCGTGAAATAGAATAATGTTAAAAACTTTCATGTTTTTTTATTATTTTTAATAAAGAAGCTTTTCTCTTTACTTAATTAGCAGATTTTTCATATACTGCGTCGAATAAAGTAATGTAGTTAGAAACAGTTAGCTACGATCAGCAAAACCCTACTATTAAGTAGGGCAAACATCATAAACGACATTTCTAGTCGTCTAGCCAGTGCTTCTAAGAACAAGTATATAATTTGTCCTTTGTTTATAAATCAGGCTATTTAAATTTGAACTCTATAATATGTAAACCATAAGGTTGAACAAGTTCTGAACGCGATTGAGTTAGCTCACGCTACCCTGTCACGAAATCTCGTGCGTCCTTATTTTTATTCCTTACGTCAGGTACAATGTTCTTACTCTTTTACGTTGTTGTTTTTGATGTTATCTGTTACGTGCGTTTATAATAATGGACCTTATACCATTCAAATAAGGGTTAGATAGTTACGGTGAAATTGGGGCCACCGTCGAATAAATGAGGTGGCTATATGTCGGACTTTTTGCAGAAAACAATTAGTGGACTCGATGTTTATCTTATTAGTTCATATGTTGGGCAGAAATAATAAAGTAAAAGTAGAGATTTATTTAATATTTACATACAACCACCGTTCTGAAGAAAAAAAGTTCCGTTTAAAAAGTAGTTTTTATAACAGCAAATATGTTCTTTTATATATCACGATAACAAACAGGTATATCGTCCGTCTGATGGCAAGCTGTTACCCTAATTAATAGACGTCTTGGTTGTTTGCATTGACAATGTTTTTTTTGGTCTTTATTATTGGTTTTATCTATAAGACATGTCAACCCTATCAAATCAAAACGTATATAATAGCAATACATTCACAATAAAGAAAAAAAACAAAAACATAAATTTGTTGTTCTAATCAGTATCTAAATAAAAAAATGTATTTAGAAAAAATCTATTCCAAAAACTAACTAAAGACCTAAACCTAGGGGAAAACAGAAGCTGGTTGCATATTTTATTTTGGCATAGAACGGATTTTCAAGCTATCAGGTAGCAGATAAATTCCATTTAGCATATATATCTGTGAATTATGTCAGTCGAAAAACATGTACTGTTGATTATATCCCTGGTCAAATTTCAATTACTTTGGATTATTTTTTTGGCTCGTTGCTGTTCATCCCAGCCTAGTAGCTTTTTTTTAGCTACACTGTGTTTAATGGATATACTGCTCTGTTAGTTTGCCCGGTATCTCGGTTGCCCTTTACGTCATCTGGTCTAGAAGTATACTACACTACTCTGCCGGTACCCCATGGCATTCGTGACGGTATTGTGAAAATTTGATTATTGAAGATATCAATAAATATCAAGCTATCTGGGAGCTTTCATTGATTATGCTGGCCAAAACTTTTGAGAAAAATATATCAAAACAATGATAGTGCGACTGTTTCTCTTTTATATATCAATTTTTATTTTAATATGTCTTTTATCTATAACATGTATCTTAATACTATGTTATATCTCTTTATCATAGTATAATATGTATTGCAAATGTTTAAAGCAATTTTATTTGTTAATTTCTACATCTCATACTTTGACTGATTCCGTGATCATTTGCTTAAGCACTTGCGTTACGGACATCAGACAACAGACGCACAAACATACTACTTAAATACATGTATTTATCACCAAGATACAGAACTCATTAATATCATCATATTTGTCCTGCATGGAGATCGGGATCGAACCTACGACCTTTGGCACACAAAGCATTAGCACAACCATATGCGCCGTAGGTCTCGCCCACTGTTTAGTTGGATACAGTATCAATCATTCTAAAATTTAAAACGTTAGTTATTTTAAACGTATCAACAATTTCATAATATACAATTTAAAGTAAATTAAGTAATTTGCCACGTAATATTTTGATTTACTACCGTATAAAGCCGTCGCTAGTAATATATAACTTGAATAACAAACAGTAATCAAACTAACAGTTAGACAAATACTGGGACTGGGATTTGGTAATTAGCTTACTGGCACCGCTATTTTCTTTTGATTTATCTTTGAATCCTAAATGAAGCAAGGACGCAAACGACTTGTTAACGTTTTTAGGGTCAAGCGTTTCTTAACCTTCTGTGTTATAATATGCAGTCATCCTTGAGCTAATTGGGAGCGAGCAGTGTGAACACGCTTATTACACAAAGGTGGCTCGTGTTCAGGCCTGTTCAATCAAAACTATAAGTGATTTGCAAAGGCCTAGATTAAAACCTGGAATGTTTTCTTGAACGGTTCTTTGTTTTACCACTTTCTATGCCGTTGATAAGAGATTTTTGCATGAGCAATTAATGTGGATGGAATTGAATGTCGGTTGTAGTCTAGAAGATGATATTATCACTAAGATTTTGGGCATGTTAATGTTCATTAGTCGCATCCCATAATTTACAATGTTACTACATGTTTAAGGCGAAGGTTGTTGAAGCGGTTGGCAGAGGCAAATCTCGAAAGACATACACTTATCAAATTGCAAACTTTCTTAGGAAAATCCTGGTGAATATTACTACCAACTAGTGCGAGGAAACTGAAGTTTTTATTTATCAACAAGGGGGAATAAATGTATGTATTTAATAAGAATAAAGATAATATGAATTGTTTTGATTTAACGTACTATCAACTTTTTTGATTTAGATAGGCCGACTTTTAGATGTAGGTACTTTTGCACGGACATCGAAAAGCGTTACGTTACGAAAGCTTGCAATTGGCTACGAATATCTTAATTGTTTCTTAGGTTAGTTTGTTACTCCATATTTCATTATTTCGCTAATTCTATAGGCATAGATATTTTGTATTTTATAACATATTATACCAGTCATTAAAAGTCTTGCTGGAAAGCCTCTACAAGAAAGGAGGAATTTTGCCAATAATTGCCGCGCTGGGCGAGCGTGTTGGTAATCGCAGAACGCAGCTTTCGCGACGGATGATACTGCTGTACATCACCGCCCTGTGCATTTGAGCTGCACTGTTTCGAGTGGATATACTGCTATCTGTTGGTCCTAACACCTTAGTTGCCTCTTCCGATACCTGGTGCAGTGGGAGGTAGTATTCTACTCTGCCGGTATGTCACGGCTTAACCTAACATATATAAGTTCAAAAACAATGTCCTAAAATATAAAGATTATGTGTATTTTAGTTTATTTATCTTTGATATTTTTATTTATTTTTTAAATGTAGGTAATAATATTACTAGTATATTTTAAAAGATTTTTGCATTATTACCTGACGTCTTTCAGAGGGAGATAGCTAATCAGATGAACTACGTGATAAATGGTACCGCGTGTTTCTAGTTTGATTGTACCTCTTTTTAACTAATTGTTTTTTGTATTTCAATGGAAGACACAGCCAATGTGGTACAAGATATGTTTTTAATACTCTAGCATATCTTATTGAAACTGTGTCAAAGGGCTGAGACACTGAGGGCTGCGTGCGGTACCGCCTTCCTCCTTCCCCACCCACTTCAGCCAACCAGCGGCCGGATGCGCAATATTATGACAGTGGTGTCATTCCGCGACTGATACCAGCTTGTCACGTTTGAAATCAGCGTTTGAGCTTTATCGCTTAAGCTTTAGGTAGGTTTTCGCTCGGTAGAGAAAAGCCATTTTTATTGGTTGTTGATGAGTGTGACACTCCCTGTTAAGTATATTTATATTTTTAGTTTACATAGGTGTAGGTACTATTACTTTAATTTAGTTGCCTCTATGATGACGATAGCCGAGAAATTTTTGTTTGTGTACTAAAAATTTAGTTAATTAGTCTCTCGTAAATTTCCAGAGATGAATTTATAAAATCACCTCTACAAACCCAAGCAATCTCAATGCATGGTTTAATAGAGAATGACTTAAAACTTATTTATCAGAAAATAATTGAATATAATTATGTCTGGACAAAAGACTTACAAAGAAAGTGATATTTTGCCTTAATTGCTCTACTGGACAAGTAAGGTGGTCATAGAAAAGTTATGCGACGAGGAAACTAATACATCATCTGTTTATTTGTGTTCATTCCCATTTGTGCTACGCCTTCATGAACGGATACACCGCCACTGGTCGATTCAGGTACCTTATCACCTTTTACCACCAACACCTGGTACAGAGGTATTTTCTAATCTGCCAATACCCTAAACTACTATTTAGGTTATACGAGTAATTAAGTAGGGCGCCAAGTGGTGCTGCGACAAACGCCACTTGATCGATTCCCGTCTACATGTAAATGCGTAGAGTCCAGTTATCGGTACTACCGTCTTTGTTCCTGGCATTTACAGCGCAAATAAAATCCTTACGTGGCCAAAAATAGTTATGTTCTATATTGAATGTGGCACTTGCAAATACAAGATTATAGTGTGTAATTTACAACGTTTAATTTAAATAAAAAATAAGTTTACGCAACCAATAATAAGTCGCTCAAAACAGAGCACTCAACGAAGGAATCATAAATATAATACTAAATAAATATTTAACACCCAGAACAAACACAAATGTTATTATATAAATATTTGTCCTGAGTGGGGATCGAACCACTATGTCCGTCACCCTTAATCTGGGATAGAATATCTGATATGAAATGGATAGTCAAAGAAGTACCTAACACATAAAAAGCAGACAACTTAAAATAATATAAAAAAATAAGTATTCGAACAACTAACCGCTATACATGAATAAAATCAACTGTGGTATGCTTATACTTACATACATTGTACACATTTATATTAACAACCCAATGTATGTATACTAACAAACCCAAATTATAAACTGAAAAGGTATGGTTGGTTTAGTTTCATTTCTAATAAGAGAACGATATTTAGAAATATGATAACATTTGTTTAATCCAAATGTTAACCTACAGAGATCACACGCACAAGTATCTATAAGATTTATTCAGCTGGTATTCGTATAATTAACGATTAGTCAAAAAAAAGTGATTGCCGTCGTTTAATATTGATAGCAATAGAGAAAAAGTTTCATAATCTTTTCAAACTCTGGTACTGCTCTTTCGCTGTAGTAATTATGATTGACTGTTTTACAATAAGCATTCCAAGATAACTTTTAGTTTCGTCCATGAAAATGTCCAACCATATTTTAGTGTATTTTAATACAGTCAGTAATACAGTGAAAGGAATTTTAATACAGTCTAAATATACTTAGTGAATAACAGAACAATTCATAGCATTTTTTAGCTGTCTATTATGATCAATAGTTGATGTTGCTTATAGCCTCATACCATTTGGGTTATGATAATTAATTATTGATTTGTAGATTATCTGTATATAGGTTTATAGGTTTAAAAAGATTATTATATAGGTATAGAGTTTATAAAAACCTCTCAGGGGTTAAAACTCTACCCTGTGGAACTCCAGCGAACACAATACGGCAAGATGACGATATATTTTTAGTACAGATACTTTGATGACGATGAAACAGGTAACTACGAAACTGGTCAATCACTTCAGTAAATATTAAGAGACTACAACACGCCAAGCGTGACATCAAAGTCAACGGTATTAAACGCGTTGCTAAAGTTTAGCAGAGCTTGGACTTTGTTAACAACATCTTATAGCATTCATAGTTTTCATAAGTATTATAATGATGAACTGATGCGGAATCCAGATTGCAGGTGGTGTCTTTGGTTAAAAATAAACATTTGTGTAGAATGTAAAAAATAAAGAAAATATAGAAAATAAATAAATAATTACGTAAACCGATACCAGGTAAACAAAGTTATGGAAAAAATAAATCAAATATAATTAATATATTCAATAGTAACTCCATGAAATAGAAACAAGTCTCAAGAATATCGCCTGTACCTACATATCATCGAAACCTTCGTCTTCTATTTACTTTTTCATCAACAGCAAATTATAACGACACTATTACCGTTTATTGTGAATTTTGTGTAGTTTTCTTATTACTTGGCGGAAACTTGTGCGTGTCGCCCATAATAAAACTTTCCCAATCTAAAATCTGACGTGATACGTTATTTACTAGGTTTGGTATGTACGCGTCTCGGGTCGGTTCCAAGGACGCTACTAAACTTCTCCACTTTGATTATCAACTTAGGATATTTCTCATAATGGTTTTACCGTTTTTGTCACGTGAAATGATTTTCTAATATTTCCCCAAATATTTTTTTTGTTCCAGATATATAATTACTGAGATGAATTCGAAACTGTAATATACAACTAACAGTAAACGAAAGTAAGCTGCAGAAAACTTGCAGGAGGCTGATGTTTCCACCCAAATTTTGACAGAAATTAAATAACTAGAATTCATGCACTAGGGCTATATCTAAGTAAATGGACAGAAATAAATAGAGAGAAGGAAACATATTTTATGATAAAAACTTATTCATGAGAGACATGAAAATGAATTTAATTAAATAGTATTTTTCTAAGTCCCCTAAATATAAAATGACAAGAAGTTTTGAATCAAATCAACACCGAGTGATTAACTTAAACAATATTTGAAATGGATGTCATTTTTAAAATAATACATTTTCATCTCTTCGCAACGCGTAAATATCTTGACGAGGATGCTGCTGCCTATTCCCGCCCTGTGCATTAGTGCTGCACTGTTTCGGATGGATATACCGTTATTTGTCGGTTCTGGTACCTTAGTCGCCTCTTACGACACTTGGTGCATTAGGAGGTATTATGCTATTCTGCCGATACCTCACGGTACTTGTACTGAATAATATTTGATTCTTACAATGTAAACCAAAAATATGGTTTTTAAACTACATGGTAGCAATAATACTAATAATTACTGTCATACATATACACATCCAGGCAGAAAAGGACAAAGAGATTTAACATACATAAAAACGTGAGTAAAGCTATGGGTAAAAATCAATATTCTAATAAATCAACATTAACGTATTGACAGTAATGAAATATATAAAAAATTCTTTTAAACTAAGTGGACTAAAAATTAAGGTGCAATTTCACAATCTTATAGCATAGACGATCCGTCGTAGCGAATCCGTAGCATTGCATGTTACGTTTGCTACGGCTTAATTTATAATAAGAGATACTTACATCAAAGCGCAGTACATTCGTTATCCAGGTCAAGTATGGCATAATGTTATGCTCGCTAATGACTTAACAAGCGGCCATTTATAATGTAATGGCTGCCTGGCCCAGGGTGAAAAAATATGAATTTGTTAGGCGGCGACACGGAAACTTTGAGAGTTGTGACAAAGCTTCGGTCGGTATTTGAGACACATTGGTTAAAGTGCACATGTTGCATTGTGAGTTCGATTCTCATATTATGTGAAGAGTGTTTAAAAAAATTCGAATTATAGCCGTCATGGTGTAGGGTCCAATTATACTCAATCTGTTATTTGTATTAATCCAAGTTATTGTTTTAAAATCAAGGATAGGTGAATTTAATAGTCTTTCTTACATTCAAAGCCTACCTGACGTCCACGCCTGATTACTTGAGAAATAAATTACACAGTTTTAGTCGCATTATTTTCACGTGTTTGTGTGTTGCTTATTTGACAAAATTTAATAAAAAATTACAGTTTTATTATGTCTAATCTTGTACACATTAGATTTTAGTTGCTATATTTACTAATAACACATCTGTCTTGTTAGTTCTAAAGAAATAAGTTTATATTATCCAAATGATAAATCGACGCTTCTTTACGCCTGTTTGAGTTCTCCTGGACTGTTGGCCCTACTCTTGACATCCCAAGTCCTCTAGAAAGGGACCCCGGATATCCGATGTATTGTGCCCAAAATATTGCTGTCAATAGTCCATGATGAATAAATTAAATAGTTGACTGTTTCTTCGCTCCTGACGCAGGCTTTGCATAGTTGAGAGTCAGCTAGAGGGAAAATGTATATATTTAGTAGGGTCTAGGGTAGGGTAGGCCGACAAAGCTTCTCCTATAGAGACTGAGATAAATAACTAAAGGTAAAACAGTTTAAACTTTATTTAACTAAGTTAATTTAAGGCTAAGTTTTTTAACTTAACTCAAATAGAAAGGAATTTGTATATCACAAGACAATAAAGCAAGATTTAAGATTTTTTACATTTTAAAATTAAAGCGCGTTAAAGCAGTTAATAAGTAGCGTTATTGTGGTTTATGAACACCTGAATGAAAAAAAAATATCGTTCTAATATAATAAAAATGTAAATAGTAGAAATTTCTAGGATTGGCAATGACACGGTTAAGCAAGTAGGTGGATTGTTTGTATGTGTAGCATATTTAAAAGGAATGGTAAATTTACTAAAGGAAGGCAGCTCTAGTGAGCACATGCGGTGTGAATCATTGACTCTAATGTAATGATGATGATAGTAAGTCTGGTATTCTTTATTGATGTAGGAAAAATCTTTGAAAATTTCGCGATAAGGGAATGTTATGTGGAAGATGATATTATCACAAAAATGTTAAAAGAATTTTTTTATTAGACAAACAAGCAAACATACCTCCTGGTAGTAAGCGTCAGGCTATAGACGCTCGTAATATCACTCAAAATGATATCACCTGCTAACGTTGTGACTTGGAAATTACGTCACAGATTATGTCACATAACCCAGCTTGCCTATTATACTTTATTTTATTTTTTTATTGCTTCTCTTACCCTTAAAACCAGAACACAGCAATGCAAACACTGCTATTTGGCAGTAGAAACAGGTGAGAGAAGACGATACCAATACAGACAACCTTTTGTATGAGGTCTCTATCTTAATTTACGAGTATTCAGGGTGGTATGGTCGTATAGATACCGATTAAAAAAAACATATTAAAAATAGTTTTTAAAGGAGATGGTATGAAGTGGTTGGTGAAAGTAAAACTGGATGGACATATACTGAAATATCGAACCGACATATACCGAATTTTAAGAAATCCTGAAAAAGGATATGGTGTAGTCTTTCAGTCGGTGCTTGTATATATCGCAAGGAGCCATGAGCAACCTCCCACTGCAAAGTACCTGCACTGTGTCGTAAAAGGCAAAAAAGGTATAAGAATCGATCTATCCATTGGAAACCGTGCTGCTTAAATGCACAATGCAGGGTTGGGCAGCAGCATTGCCGTCGCAAAAGCTCTGCGATTGCCAATACGCTTAACCAGCGCGGCAATTAGGGGCAAAATTCTTTCGTTCTTGGCGAGGCCTATGTCCAGCAGTGGACTTCCAATGGCTGGTATGATGATGTTGGTATCATATCAGGTATAGTGATGGGCCCAGCAGTGAACTTTCAAAGGTGGGTATGATGATATCAGGATAGAAATAAGTCGTATCGAAATCAATATTTGATAGCATGCTTTTGTAGGAAGTAGGTGTGAGTCTATGTAGATTTATCTGTGAATAGACTTTTTTTATTATATAGTACTTTTTAAAAATCGTAGCTGCGTTGTGTATTTTACTAGACTCTCGGCACGTGTTTTTTAAAATCAATTTCGAATCTTTTAACTTCGTTGCCGACATTTTACACGTGTCATTGCATCACACGGCACCAATTATGCAAAGCCACTAAAAATAAAAAAAAAATTGCAGTACATAAGTTACTTATATGAAGTAACGATGCATAATCGTTGCACTTTACGCAAAACCTTTAAAGTACCGCCCGTAAACTAATCACCTTAAATATAAGCGGACTCTAACGATTTCTAGAATTTAAAAAAGAAACTCGTGTGGATTTTAAGTGTGTATGCAGCAATCTCGATTAAAATGTCGGTGGTTCCTAGAAGCATTTACTTATTTGATGTGTTAAAAATTAGGTACAGTTTAGCATGCAAGCTATATACAGTGTGCTCGATAGACCTCATGATATATAAATGACCGCAAAAAAGACCGGTCGTATGTTGAGACATGAGAAAAAGACAAACTCTTCGACCACGAATCCTTATCCCCAATGGAGAAGAAATACTTATTTTGTTTATGGTGATCAATCATCACCAACCTTACTGTTTGACGGGCCCGATAACGCAGATGGTAATAATCCTATCTTGTGCGCCAAGAGTCGTGGGTTCGATCTCCAACCAAAGCAAATATTTATATGACGATATTTGTGTTTGTTCTGTGTCTGGGTAGTAAATATATGAATTTAAATAGTATATAATAATTCCTGTTGTTTGGCGTCCGTAACACAAGTGCTTTAAACGACTTATAACAGAGTTAGGTCAATGTATGCGATGTTGTGAGAATTTATTATTTACTAGCTGTGCGCGCGTCTTTGTCCACGCGGAATAGTTTTTTTTTGGCTCTTTATCTTAACTTATATAAACTTGGAATGTCATGTTTATTTATATCAAATCAATGGCTAGAAACATAAGTTTCAAGTTTCTAACTCCAAAAATAGCGATACTTCCATACAACTTTTCATCCCCCCTTTCGACCCCTCACAACCCTTTTTTCGAATTAAAAAATAGCCTATATCCTTTCTAAGTGTCTAAAAATTGTCTGTGCCAAATTTTATGAAAATCGGTTTAGATGGTTTAAGCGGGAAAGCGTAACAGACAGACAGACAGACAGACAGAGTTACTTTCGCATTTATAATATTAGTAAGGATTTAATATGTTATATATGAAAGGAGCTGCCATCCTTACGGTACCTTGCGTCGCGTTTGGGGACCAATACCAGTGCAAGCACCACCTGCGGCAGGTCTTACTGATGGACCATTGCCCATTACTATTAAGAACTAGTACTGCGGGGATCGAAGCCCACCCCCTTGTGCAGAGAGGTCTCACCAATCGCAGTTTGTGAGACCCGATAAGCTAGCTTCTTAGCAACCCGATGTACTTACGTACCTATCTCCAAGATTTCCTTCAACTCCTGGGTCCACAGGCTTTCATGTTAGTGACTCAGGGCACTTCCAGCCATCGTGTGGATTCATCAATTTAATTTTCACATTTAACCAGTAATTTTACTGCCTCTTTCACCCTTCAAACCGGAACACAGCAATGCAAACATTATACAAGCTTAAATTAGGTTGATTTTCTTTTAATAGTGTTGAACAAAATAACAACAAAGAAATCATTCATTTATCATTCATTTATGCATTCATTCACAGTTCAAGCCCACGACCTTTGGTGCATAAGATAGGATCACTACCATATGCACCATCACATTGCATAATTGTATTCAAGAGAAAAAAATATAAACTATTATACATTTTAATGCTTAGGCACTTATGCTTTGTTATGTGCAGGTAGCTGTGTGAATACGGTCTGTACATATGTGTATGTGGTCTGTTATAATACAAGCCGTATATGTATAATAAATATATCTGTAGATTATATAAAATACTGTAGTCCAGTCTAGCATTATTAGCAATTCCTCTGTCGTGTTATAGTCCAGTGTTAAGCCATTCTTTTACTGATGTTTTATATTCATTTTTATTTATTTCATAGTTCATTTCATAATCCTATTAGAAATAAATGGTCCTGCAGATTTTGGAAACTATATTGTATTAAGCATAAATCAACGTCAAATTAAAAATTTGATGTTTTACATTATTCTGTAAGAACAATCTGGAAACTTCTAGATATTTTTAAGCCTCTGTCATGAAATACACAAAAAATTTGCGTTTATCTTTTATGAAAGTTAGATCAAACTACACACAGTAAGCAAAATTTGATTAAAACAACTCCTGAAATTCCTAAACTAATGAATCAGTTCATTAGTTACAGAAATACATACTAGGGCAATTTAGCATTTATTTGCACTATCAAACGTTTGCTGCGTTTGCCGCATTTAAGATACACTGTATCAAATCGACATACTATTTGTCGGTTTCAATTCCCGAGTACCTTTCTAGAGTACAGGTACAATGAGTGCCTTGAGGTACCAGCGGAGAGCCGTGAGGTACCGGCAGAGTACAATAATACCTCTCCTCTACCAGGTGTCATAAGATGCAACTGAACTACCTGAACCGAAAGATGGCAATTAACCCACTTAAAACAGCTCAAATGCAACAGAGCGAGATTGGGCAGCAGTATTCTTATCGTGAAGTCACGCTCTTGCGATCGCCACTACGGTTGCCTAACGCAAGTATGGGAAAAGATTCTCCTTTGGTGGGAAGACCTATATCCAGCAGTAAACTTCCTATAGTTGATATGATGAACCATAAAACACCTTTTATATTATGACTTTAGGCTTTCGCAACGTCGGTCTGGTCGTTAGTGCAATAATGTCATTAATATTGTTTACTTGCTATTTCGTAAATTACTTATAGTACTTTCCCTGATTAGATCTGGTGGTGATTGAGTGGTGTTGGTCATAATTGCAACTTAATACAAGGTCGTAATACAACTTACCTGGGTGACCTCAAATAAATTGACTTTCGGTGAGCCATTGACCATTGCTATAATAGCATTTTTATGTTTGTATTGCTATAATAACATGTTTATGTCTTAAGGGGTAAACAGGGTGCAAAGTTGGTATGATACTTTGCTGGTTTTTAAGTTATTGGAAAGAAATTCAGTAAAAACGTTCTTCATTGAAAGTAAAGAGACATGTGTAAAGTATTTTTTCGTAAATTATCCCTTAAGGGGGTGAAATGAGGTTCCAAAGTTAGTATAAAGTAAAATATTAAGAGAGGTCCTCAACTTAATGTGGGAAACCGCTGGACGCTGCTAGTCAATACGAGTATATATATAATAAGTCACTAAAGATTCGATCATTATTTCTTAGTGGATAATATTACAAAAGACCGCGACTTGTTGGCCAAAATGTCTTTAAGATAAGCGCCAAAAAATAATAAAGATTACACACAGATACACACAAATATGAAGACACTCTTACACATAAATATATTTAATATATAATGGTTCAAAAAGAGTAAAAAAAATATAACTATATTTATTACTTTTTTGTTTTCCATTAAAAGCGAATTTGTACATTATTATTACCATTAAAAACCCTTCTAGTTATTTACATTGATATTGTTCTTGTATTACCTAGTTAAAAAATTGTACGGTATCAATAGTTCGGGAAGTCTGAGGCCTGTCACAGTTTTTAACTAACGCAGGCTTCAGAGTTGCAATTGGAATATGCATGTAACTGTTCTTGAATAAATTTACTATTATTATTAAAATGACTGCTTTCTGCATTCTTCTTTTAAATACGTTGATAATATGAATAATGTTAAAATAACTATATAAGTAGCGTGATTGTGTAACTAGTAGCTTATTTATCTACAAATTTATTTATTACGAAATATAGCGCAATAGTTTTTGTGAAAGTAAATTCACTAATTTATTAAAATCAGATTACAAAATGCTGTAGTAATTTTAGTACAAACAGGTCTTTATTACTGTGTTTATTCTTTTTATATAATTGTTAATTGAGTAAGCTTTGGACAATCTTTCACGGTTCCTCTAATCATCATATCAGCCATTGGAAATCTACAAAAGGCCTCTCTAAGAAAGGAGGTTTTTTGCCCATAATTGCCATGCTGGACAAGCGTGTTGGTAATCGCCGACCTGTGCATTTTAGCTGCACTGTTTCAGATAGATATACCGCCGTCTTTCGGTTCTTGTACCTTAGTCGCCTCTTACGACACCTGGTGCAGTGGGAGGTACTATTCTATTCTGCCGGTACCTCACGGCACGTACCTCTAATACCCACACAAAATAGTCTGCCAATCTTTCGATGTACTTGCGTTATACGGTGAAAATTTCGCCCAAGCCCCTGCAGGATAATTACATAACTTCCAAATGTCCTAAATCGACGATCAATCGATAGAGGTGGAAAGAGTTTACTGAGAAATTAATCTGATTAACAATAATAAAATCCAACAAGTAATCCCAGGTTCGGAGTAAATGAGTTAGTAATTGGGGCTCGTAAAACGACCGCGTGGTACGAGAGGCGAAAATGTGGGGCTAACCTACATAAGCACGCTACTATGTGCTTGTTGACCGGCCGTCTAGGGCCGTCAAGCTGGCGAGACCACCTTTAATTTACAGTAAATAAATCCACTGAAACGTTCGCGTCTCTAGAGTCTTATCTATCTTGATTTGATCTCGTTTGGATTTGATATGAATGAAAGAACCGCATCATAAAACGTGACTAATGGGGGCGACAATTATAATTTTTTTTAAAAACTAAAGTAAATGTAATTCGATTGAGTCCCTGACGTTCACGAGGACATAAGATACTTTTTATTAGAGGGTAAAAGTTAATCGGCTAACGTCCATTTTTAGTGATTCAACTATGATAATATCGTGCTACGTCGTAGCGTTGTCTCGTAGCAGTTCTAGTAGTCATATAGATATTCTCTGAAAGTTACTAATGATAACGATAAATTCACACAACATCTCATACATTTACTTGTTTCCGAGATTAGTGGCTAATTACGGATATCAATAAACAGTACGAATATAATACTTAAATAATAATAATTAATACCCAGACACAGAACAAGCAATAACGTTCATCATATATTTATTTGTCTTGCGTGGGGATCAACCCACGACCTTTGGCCCATAAGACAGGAACACTTCAGAACCGTCATTTGTAAAACTAGCCTTCCATTCCTTGTATTAGAAACACCTGCAAGAAATTAATGTGTAGAGAGGCGTGCCAGTTCGAGGCACTCGGGTGCGGTGGCCGCTAGCCGGCACGCGGCGTTCATTCGAGTGGCCGTCACTCGGTTCCGTTCACAAAACATAACCGGACGACTTCGCTGCGCATTCACAACAACTCCCTTAAATTCAACCATCACACATCCCTATAATCCCGGACACTTTCGCATTCCCGGACGTCCATTGTCCGAAACTATGTCACTCGTGCATGTATAAAACCGTCCGGAAACGTCCTCGGTGACTTATAGCGCGACGGACTCGGCGTCCGAGCGTCGCTTTTTCGCGACAACAATTGTAATACAATTAAATTTTACGCGATTACGATTGTAATCCCATTCGGTGACTGTAATTCGAAACCGCGTTTTTGTGTAATTCTACGATAATTTCGTGGTGATCGTCGATGACTACTGAAGAACCGATGGCTACAGCAGCTGTGGTAAGAAAACACAGTTTTGATTTTAAGTAATCTCTTTAGATGACATAAATAAATAGATTTATATCTAACCAAAACTTGACCAATAATTGAACCGCTTCATATTTTTGGAATTCATATTGCTTTAGTTAGTCAATAAAATGAAATAAATGATGCTAATGATAAATTGAAAATTGTGGTCTTTTTTATTGCATGCACTTTAACCATAGATTTTCTATGACTCGTTCATTTTATGTGGGTTTTCTGTGATTTGAGTGAATCGTAGACGTATTCATAAGGAGTCGAGGGGTCGAAGACTCGTGACTAGAATTACTTAGTCATTCAGCGAGGGCTAGCTCGTTAGCTGTTATCTTTGATCTAACGATGACTGGACGTTCCCTCAAATGGATAAATCATTCACTAACTCTGATTTAAAGTGTCTATCTCTTATAAAATATGATTTTGTTACGACGGTTTGACCCACTTTATTTAGGTCTAGTATTTTTGGATCAAGATTTGTTTGACTTACATATAAATTTTTTGTTGAATGAATATTAAAACTAATATAAATAAATTTAATGATTTAAACTGGATGCCAAGAGATCATTAATCTCGTATCTGAATGTAGAATATGACTTGTTTGGTTTGTTTATTGGTTGAAATTTTCACCCGCCCTCTCATTATCCAACCACGTGGCATTGTAGTAGCGGCCTATGAATGAACTTCGCCACTATCTACTGTATAGACAAGTGTCCGATATCAGTGATTGGAACATGAGAGGCGAGGGGCGCGCGTCGGCAGTCGGCAAGCGAGAGGTCGTGAGTGATGTCGCGCCGCCCGCCGCCGCGGCGTCTACACCCGCGTGTCCGTCCACAGGCCGCTCCCGAGCCTTCACCGGCAGTGGAGCCCCCGGCGCCGCCGGAGCCCGAACCGCACCCAGCGTCTGACGACGAGAGAGAGCCGGGTGACTGGCGCGCCTCCCGTCCAGCCTCACCTCCTCACAGACCTGACGATGTCTCCGAAGGCTCCGAAGCCACCACGCGCCCGAGCAGACCAGAACCGGCGAGTCGTTATGCTAACCTCAATTATTGGAAAGCGAGACGCGTTACCTTCTACCGGAATGGCGATCCGTTCCATCCAGGAGTGGAGTTTCGCTTTAAGCCAGGCAGAGATCTGGCCTCCATGGATGCGTTGCTGGACCGTTTGTCCGAGAGGCTCGAGCTGCCCAGAGGAGCCCGATTCATCTTCGGGATGGATGGAGACAGAAAATACAGGCTAGAGGAACTCGAGGACGGTGCTTCTTACGTCGTCTCTTCGTACAAAACTTTTAAGGTATGACTAATTAATATGTAAATAGACCGATTTCGCTACGTACTTTAAAATGGATTGAACACGTGTTTTGGTGCATTGCGTCGGAAATGTTTGGAGGAATGTTGGCTTTTTACATTTGCGAAGAATGGGCGAAATATTCTGTAACATTTGGTGCGGCGTATTTTATTTTTGATATTACGATGGAATTTCTGTGTTTTTACATACGGTATATTAGATAACCATTTTTATATGGTATAACTCTGTATTGTGATATGTTGATGAACCTAAAACTTGTAAGGTAAAATCAAATCGTTGAAAATTGTTTACAATACACTGGAGAATAAATCATTGTGTATAACAAAATTACTCTTGAATCGTACGGCGAACATCTAAAGAATGATGTAGTTTATTTATCGTCAGTCTATATTACAATGTATTTATAAAATCATTATTTTTATCTATTTCCAAAAAGAAACTTTTGGGGTAATTGTATTTTAGATAACATGCCTTAATAAATCCGTCTAATTTTTCTACGTGACACATTAGCGTTGGTATTTTATATGTATTGCCTTTATTTTAATATGCATTAAAAGTCCTTAAAGTCAGCTTTACAAATTCTTGTTGATACGCCAATGCTTACGTTATTCTCAAATGGATATATTATTATATATTATTGGCAGAAATTAAGTAGAAAAGTCAACTCTTCTTAGAGTCTCTCTCTAAAGAACATGTGGCTATATATATACATATATCCTTTATTAGTTGACGTTCCGTCTCCTGTTGGTGAAGTTTCCATGGATGGCGTAAATTAACGGAAAAAGGAGATAACATAGTAGAGAGAACAATAATAGTTATTAAAATTTTAAAAATTGTTTTCCATGAATTGGAATACGATTAAAATATAATTTAATTAAGTATCAATTTGAAAACCGCGTCAACAATTCACTTGTTTTTTTTTTACTACTAACGTCGGTGTTTAGAAATCAATTGCCAATAGTAAATCGATAATTCGAATTTGGAACTGTGGTGAATTCTTACGCCATGAGGTATAATACTATTACTATCATATACATAGTGACGTGAAACAATAGACTGCGAATCAATATAACATTAAAACGAATTTAACTTTTTCAAATAAATATCAAAATTGTATACTTAGATTTCAGATATTTCTGATGACGGCATTAGTTTTACATTTATAATGATTTTGATTTCTTTGTGGTTATATTTTATAAAACATATTTTTAATACAGACAAAAGCACTGCCAATTACGAGTAGAAATAACCTCATTCATCATGCTAAATTGAGAATTTTATTGTAAGGCTAAAGCTAAATATAATCTTAAACTAATTATTTTAGATTTATATCTTAATTAATTTCTTTAATTAATCTGAAAGAATGTACAAAATTTTTTAGTAATAAATTACCTTATTGTTTTGCAGCTTTAGTACTCAGAACTCTGAAGTTTAGCCTACTCACTAGTAATAAGAGATTGAATGTCATAACTCTACAATCAAAACGCCACTTAATGTAGTTTTAAATTATAAATGATGCACATTTATTTTTTGTTTCTTTTTACAATTATATAGTAATGTAAAAATATTAATAATTTTATAGTCGTAGTTTATATTAGTGTTTACTACACATAAATTTTAGAAAATATCATATTAATTAATAAATAAGTGATATTATGATTTAATTATAATTTTGTTCAACTATAACAAAAGAAGATCGACTTAATTGAAGCTTGTAAAATTTGTATTAAAACACTATAGTGGCAAAATGTATACATTCAAACTAAATCTTAATTACTAACTGTCACAGAAAATAAATCAAGATAACAATGCAGGTCAGTAAAAAACTACTAATGACCCGTATCTCAGGCAGTTTCTTCTTCTACTAGTATAGTATTAATAGGTCTTAAACGAATCTTTTACTTTATCTTTCCATCATCAGAAATAAATACATCGCACCCCTAGATAAAAAAGTAATAACTTAAAACTACACAATTATGTAGACCTTTTTAAATGGTCAATGGCAAATGGTCATATTTCAGTCATAGTTCACATACTTATTTGGAGAGAAAACTTTTCTGAACATTTTGCCTGTTATATTTTGTTTAAATTTACCAAAAATGGTGATATTTCTAAAATAGTAGGAAATATTTTATTTTCAGTAGTCTATATTAGAATTAGAATTAAGCAATGTGACGCAATGACGTGTCGTGATCGCGCCAAATGTCGTGTACCTAAGACGAGGTCGCGGCCTTGCTTAAGATGTAGGTCGAAGGATAAGGCCCAACCGCTCCATAACCCCATACCTGTACACCTAACACCTCCACTTCCCCCTCCCACCACTTCCACGCACCGTCTCAAATATTTGCATTTTGATTACACACAAACGAAATTCTGTTTTCCCCCTATCGATAAGAGGACTAATTGCAAGAAAATTGTTTCGCCTAACCGCTGTAATTTTTTGGTAGGAAATTAGAAAAGCAATTAGGGATTAAGTTTCTTTAATAACTGGAGAAAAGGTTGTACGGTTATTTGCACGATTTCCAGCTCTATTAGCCTAATTAGTTTGTTTGGTGAAATAAAACGACAAAATTAGTTCAAGATGATGAATTTTATAACTGTTTTAATTACTAATGAAAGCAATATTAATTAAGATCGTTAACGAATAAATATTTATACAACAAACATTACACTACTGCATGTATAAAACTTCGTTCTGTTCGTGAATCAGCTCACGTGAACTTCTTACAGGACTTTTTTTAAAGCAACCTAAGCAACAAAAGCAACTTTTTTTAAACAAGTTGGATTTAAAGCAACCTATATCTCTTAAGGTTTAAGATATTCAAATTGTATCAATATTGACTGCCCTATTAAGCCGTGAAACACATCTCCCATTTATAATTTATTTTTAATGTATCTCTTTATAATATTTTCTAACATTTACGTCCACAACTCACAATAAACTAGAGTAGTAGTTTAACGGCTTTAAATAGGGGTTTATTCAACTTTTTACATTTCTTTGTTCGTTGTTTCGGTCACCCGGAAGCAACCGTTCGCAAGATTGACAGACGGTGTTATGACACAACGTTGCGCGTTATAAAGTCGTTAAAAAGAAGTTTTATTCTAGGCGTTTCTTTATTTAATTCCAAATCCTCTTTCAATTGTATGTATTAAAACCACCGTTAATAATTCAAGAATATAACCGTATTTGTAATACAAATACGCAATAAAAAAGCGCGCCGTACCTCGAGACTTAAGTGTATTGCAGCTTGCAGCCAACGACATTTAGCCCGAGGGCAATGTACCATGCACTTAGTATGCGGCGAGGTAGCCGATTACAGCATGTCGACTCGCTTAGAGTTTTTTTTAACACGCTCCTAGGTGTCGCGCCGTTTCTTTATGGGAGATAAAAGATTATTATGATAAATTAAAGGTTTAACGGACACGCGAAGGTTTTTGCAGCGGCGATTTACGATTGCATCGCTTTGGCGCCATCACATTGATAAATACTGACTCTATGCTTAGAACTCTCATGGTAGTAATCGCTAACAAGATTAACGTTCTGCCTGATTAAAAAATAATTTAGGGCCTGTTACTTGTAAATTTTTGTATAAAAGAGACATATTATTAGCTTCGTTAGAAGTTAAAACACATTATATAGAGTATAGTTGTATATAATTGACTAATTATTACTAAGATCTGAACGGACAATGTAAAAGTTTATTAACATCGTATTTGTCGATGTCGTATTCGGTAGTGACCCTACTTTGTGCGCCAAAAGTTGTGGGATCGATTCCATTCCGAAACAAACATTTCTGTCATGAATACTTGTGATTGTTCTGTGTCTGGGTGTAAATATATGAACATTAACATCACATTTTTCGTTTGATGTCTAATATGCGTAATACAAGTACTTTGAGGTAACTATTTTTCTCAAAGTCAGGTCAACCTATCTTTATAAAATCAGTATTTTAAAACATCATCCATTTTTTTATATACCCACTACGGGGCGCTTCCTTCACACACCATCAACATCATAGTAGTCGTAAAACGTCTACTGCTGGACAGTCTCCCTTATAGAATAGGAATTTTGCTCATAATTGCCTTGCTGGGCAGGCGTGGTGTCAGTCGCTGTACGTAGCTTCGTAACGCAAAGGTACAGCGGAGAGTACTATTCTTCTCCACCGGTACCCCATTATTTATAATTCCTGTCTTGACTAGTCCTATAGTAATAACCTATCTAGGTACCTATTTTAAAAAAACTTGATAATTGGCTACTTTGACACTGCAGAATTAAAATTCCATGTTATCAAGATAAAGTAGTCTGTGTGTTACTCTAGACTATCAATAATCTTAGTACCAAATTTCATCCAGGTATGTTTAGTCTTTTCGGCGTGGAACAGTAACAAATCCTTACTCATAAACTTCCGCACTTATAATATTGGTAAGGAGGATTCTTATTTAAATACTGTTATTTAAAACTGAAGTGAAGTGAGAGAGCTCTCCACTAAACTTTAATTATTTACTATTTGATACAACTGGTCGCATTAACTACTACTTTCAAGTTTCAACACATAAAATGGAACATAATCAGCCTTGTACAGTTACAGAAACAATAATTTATTTAGGTGGCAATAAATAAAGCCGATAACACAAGATATCGTCCATCTTTCTATCTCAGATTTTTTCGCATACCAAACTTTGTTGATCTATAGTAAACAAAATATACCAACTTCTCTGCGGTTTCAGAATTAAAAACCTATAAAAACCAAATATTGATTGTTTTTTATAATGTTTTAAAATGTTATCTAGATAAATAGGGTTAGTTAGAGTCCAGGCTTTAGCGCTAGAGGTGAGCCGCATCTTACCTTATCAGGTAAATATATGAGATGTTTTGTCAATTTACAATTTAATTGATCTTATTTTGAAGCAATGAACGTCCTACGGCTGGTATGATGATGGTGATCATGATGAAGTATTAGAACTCCACTTAAAAACAAAATAAAACTGTTTCGGGCACAAGTAAACCAAATAAAATGTCATCTCATTAAAAAATAATGATATTACAACACAAATTACTGATGACCTTGATGATCTGTTACAGCAGAACATTTACTTTAGCAAATAGGTAATTAAATAGCCTACTTCAAATTAGTCTGCCGGTACCGGACGGGTCTTAACACTAAGTTCAGAAATATTGTTTACATAATAAAGAAGTATAGAAAATAATTATGTTATTATTAACAAAACTTTCACGGGCTCGATGGCGCAAATGGTAGTAATCCTATCCTATCTTGAGCACGGGTTCGATCCTCGACCAGAACATATATTTGATGAATGTTTGTTCTGTGTCTGGGTGTAATTTATGTATTTAAACATCATATTTGTAATTCCTCTGTTATCTGATATCCGTAATACAAGTGCTATACTACTATATAGCTACTTATCTCGGAGTCAGGGCGTATGAATGTAAAAAAAATGTCTTTTATGTGCTCGAATTCACCACTACACAGCCAGTTGTGATTATTTCGCATAAATAAAGTACCTTCTGTTTGATTATAATGGTGAAACGAAACAACCAATCTGTCATCAGTGGTATCGATAAGGGCTGAATAAATGAATAATAACTAAACAGTGTAATCGTGCCTCATAGCTGGGTGTCTCGCCGCCGTGTGACCGTCCACTGTAAAACACGCGATTCTCCGCTGTTTTCATTATCGTACTGTACATTTTTATTAAGTGGCCGTTGCTGATTGGTCCTGTATGGCGGTGATGGTAATTAGAAAAAAATATTTATTTAATAATTTATTGGGCTTATTGTACTTGGTTTCATATTGATTAATTTTTAATATGATATTATTAGTGTCATAAATAACAAGCTTTAAATGCTACAAATATAGTCTACGCTTACTTGATTGTAGCTCTTATTCGTAGCAGCTACGAGCATGCTACCAGCTACGGTAAACGAAGTCTCGTAGCAAAGTATTAGCGGCATATTGCAATGACATTTGCGTGGAATAGTGGTGTTTTCGGAGAAAATCGATGAAATTTGCTACCAAGTAAATATTATTTTGTCTTCGATTGAAGGATTTTTGCAATCAGTGTTTCCTAAAAATATCTTGATCATATGGGAATTCCGCGGTAATTCATAGTTTATGTTACTAGATAAACAAACAAAAAATCGAATCCATTATCATATATGAGTTGAATTATTAAATTGTAGTTTTGCGAATGAGACTAATGCTGGACTACTCAGATGTAACTGGAAGAGTACCAGCGCCAATAGAAGTGTGGCACATATAGCTTATTAATAAGCAATTAAGTGAGACTTGAAATGTATAACAATATGTATCCATAAAATGTAAGGGTAATTTCATATAAGGTCTTCGTTGTATTAAAAATCTTAACCAATTACCAAGCAATATGATAGTGGCTATAAAAATCCTATTAATGATTATTGAACTGACATTAAAGGTTGCTTCGGAAGTCATCATAGTGGAGGCTAATGCAAAAATGCGGTGTCTACGTCTTAACGACCGACCGCGCCTGTACAGCCACTAACAAAAATGTTATATTTAAAAATTAAAATACCTAGAATTCTGCGTGTTAAACTTTTGAAATTAATTATTTGTGTGTCGCCGTATTATAAATAGTTTTCTAAGAGAAGGTATTTGTTGTAGGAGCCAACAATTTTATATATATATACATATATATATATATACATATATATATATATATATATATATTATTAAAATTAAATATAAATATATGAAAGTATATATATTTAATTTTATATTTAGTCTTAAAATAATCACTTCAAAATTTTGCCATGTTTTAAATCCGTCACGTCACGCCCACAGTAATTAAAATATTTTGACAGTAGTTGTTATAAGGCTATATATATACATATTTACATGTGTTAAAAAATATATTTATTTAATGAACTAACCTAATATCGTATCATAAATAGCATGATAACGAGGAATATTAAAATGGAATATTAAAAATATTATCCAATTTTCTCAAAGCATATATGTCCAGAAAGCTGTATCATAAGTTAAATTCACTTAATCTTATTAAATTCGATTAATATTTAAAATTTTAAATATGCACTAATATGCGTTAATTACAAAAACAATAGTGCATATATGAAATGTTGTTATAACAAAGTATTTTTTAATCAGCAAGGGTCTTGTTCTTTTTTTATAAATTAATATTTTAGTTTACCCGTTACATAAAAATATTATAGTTAAATATATAATAAAACAGTAGCAGCCAGTAATAAATTGACTTTAAAATAACTTTGATGTAGTAAAAAGGTGAATAGGTGAGATGATCTCTGATAAAAGTGTCAATTAATTTCATACTTAAATTATTTTTATTAGAAGTATAAATATAAGTTTATTAATAAAGGAACACTTTATTACTTGCAGTTGAATACAATTTTTAGTATAATATTGCACAATATTAAAAAATTTATAGGCAAATTTAAAAACAAGTTGGCTCTGCGACATTATGAAGTTGCCAGTACCTTAGGCTGTGGAAAATGCATAAATTGCACTTTTTTTCCGCTAGGGGTCGTTACTTTTCACTCTGGCTATCAAAGCTTTAGGCGGCCTGTCGAAATAGGGATATAGGTCAGCTGCATCTAATTGCCGAATGTAACGAAGGCTTCCGCTCCACCAATTAGTAAGCGTATGTTTTACACTAGGTACTGCTACGCCGAACTTTAAACACGTGTTTCAAAAGCATTTGTAGCGTGATTCTATCGTGAAACCCGCTTTTTTTTTGAAAACATACTTAAAGTTTATCATATTCGTCTAATTGTTTGCTAAAAAAAATGGGTCTCTGATTTCGGAATAATACTCATTAATACAATCCCGGTAAGTTGGAAATCGTGTGCTTAATTACTAACGAAATTTAATAACCTTTTTGAGCATTAATCCGATTTTTATGGGTTTGACACACTTTCTCAACCTCAATTTAATAACCAACAAACGTTTATGGTAAAATCCACATAACTCCAAGTAATGGTTACATAAGGAAAGTAATAAACGAAAAATGGGATCAAGGTCCAAGAAACGGTTCGCCAATCGTATTTTTGTAAACATTTAACATTAATGCGTGGTCCCAAATTAGCTTTATCAGTTCGCGTGCGGCTGTCGACTGGTCGTGACCACGGCTGGGCATAAGCTCTGGTGTAATTGCTTCTCGTGAGACCCATAAAGGGGTCTTAATTCCACTCCGTCTGACCGATTTATATCAACGTACTTAGTTGTGAAACGTCCAGTTACGTGGTTGCGTGAAATCTAACGGAGAGTGACCTTGACACCCCCTTCCCCTGCCCTGGGTTGCTTCCACCACTGTATAATATTCGAATAGTCTGCCACATCCAACCGTGCTAAACGGATACCTCTAGCGTTTCAATTCAACGCCTTATCCCGAAGGCATAGGGTTTCTTCTCGAGTGTGTGTCGCGTCAGTTACGACGGGTAAAGTTGAGACCGCGAAGCTTTTGTTTTGTCGGTGCTGCAAATTAGTCAGCTGTTGCAACTATACTCGTAGAGACTAGTAGCATATGTGGTGTCTACCAAATACGTCGTTTATAGTCATTTATTCAATTGTTTTTAAATTCGTAGTGATAAATACAAATAATATGTGTTTCGAAATGTTAGTGTTTTAGGGCTATATTTATCTGAAAACAGTTTACATTTCCGTGGAATAGTAAAGGAGTGCAATAATAAACAACGTAATTTATGACTTCATATTTTCTCGTATCTCGGCAATTACTGCTATTTTCTTTTGTTTTTCCGTGACAATCTCACATCAACAATGTCAATGTTTCTCCGCTGACAAGCAGAAAAAGTGACCTACTTTACTGCTAATTATGATTACAGAGTATCGCTTTACCGCAACCTATAATTGTTACGATACCAAGAGAAAGTGTATAATATGTCTGTGTTATAAGTAAATATAATAAGTGATAAATCATACAGTAGATCATTCTTCCCATTTTGTTATGTATAACTTGACGTTATTTAAGTGAATCATCAAATTATGTGTCTTAATGGTCAAAATATACAACTATAATATGTATACAATAAATATATTAAAAGATAATAACTACAAACACACTTTTTATATTGAATATATACAATATTTACCGTTTAGTTTAATATGTGCATGAATTTTACTTATTTCAATAGAAAATTGTATTTAATAAAACGCACAAGTTGAGTCTAGTAATAAAATTCCATATTTTGTAACGAATCGCGTATCTCGTACATTTACTGTTACTTTATGCTAATACTATCTGATCGGAGCGGCGGGGCCGGACAGACGTCACGCCGGACAATATGTTAAGCAGGGGTTTATGCATAGCTAACTGCATGCCCGCACGAAGACACCACGTGTGTACGTCCCTGCCTTAGTAGATACTTGAACTTGACTCGAGGTGGTGAACGCGAGTGACATTTAAAACTGAATATTAATCGTGACACAAAGCGTTCATTCATCAATCGGAAACTACGCCGATGCAAATAATAAAAAAATTACTACACTTTTTTTAACTTATCGAACACACACAAAGCATTAACGTTTCGAGCAATTATGCGAAATATGCTCAATATTATTTATATTTATCTAAAAACATTAGGCTAACAATTTTTTAAACACACCAGTTTTTTTGGGTCGGTTAAAAAAGATTCGGGCAGTCAAAAGATATCAGCAGCATAGTTTATTGAGCTGGTCGTCATAGAGAGGGTCAAGCTGTGGCGACCGAGCCGCCACCGCTGGCTCCAGGCGGCAGAAGGCTCCATGCTGGACAGCGACGAGGAATCACCCTTCGTTGTCGTCTCGCTGCCGGTCTACGCACCAGAGCCGGTTGTGAGTTCCACTTCTAGTTTGCATTATTACGTTCATCATCATTACATAAAGTGAAGGGGCAAGAATCTTATTTTCATAATATCAGTTTTCTCTTACAGAATAATAGGATTAAGATGAAAATGACTTGATCGCATCTACTATTATTATTTGTTTCTTATTGATAAAAATTCGGATAAAAATTTGTTAGGAAACAAAATGCAAACTGTTTTACATAAGGAATTAATTACATAATAATCTAAGGTTTCCGTGTGGATATTCAAATGTTTTGCGTGTGTCGTAGCCCCGCTAATATCAAGCCACTGCGTAAGATACGCTAATACGTGCCGTTTATTAATGATGCCTTACAAACAGGTTAATGTATGCATATAAACTGTAAATTAAAACATTTTTTTTCCTTCGTTTCCACACGACATTATTTAAATGTTCTACTTTGTTTTCTTGATTTTTTATTTTTTATTTATTACATTATGTATAATATGTCTCATCTTTTTGTTTTATTCTAACATTTGCCGTGTCTGGGTGTTATCTAATTTTTTTTCTATCAATACCGAAATATTAAAGTACATATTATACATCGCTGCTTTAGAATCAAGTGAGTCGGGCAATTACTCGAATTTCCTTAAGCCCAGCGCTAACGGTGCCATGCATTGCTCTCTTAACGACAAAATGTCCAACATTTTCAGACATATTAATTTCACAAACACCGCAGTCCACTTGTTATGCAGCAATTTGAAATGTGACCTCGGCCCGTCTTATTCGCTGGGCCACACGTGCGATGACTCTACGAACGTATGTTCGACCACTCTTCGTTGATCCCCGAGAGCCGCCATTGTACCGCGAATCGCGTGAACACCGCACACTCGTAAGGCATCAGGAAGGTCAAATAGATTCGGTGGAGTATTCTGATTGCACGCACCGTCTTTGGCGATAACGTGTCCTTGGCTAACGGTCAGTACCATCGGCCAAGGACTCTAGCATAATTTGGATGTGGGAAAAGCTTTGTTTACTCAGCAGTGGTCGGTCGATCGCCGGACGCGGTGCCTGTCGTTCGTTACGCGACAACCGTACAAAATACCGCGAATTAATATACGCTACATCTCTAAAAGTGCCGAAGATTTGAGAATAACCATCATGGTGAGTTGAAGACACCTCTACACACAGACATGACTTGCGAAAAGCTATCGTGCCCAATCGTTTACAATCTTCATTTGTTTTAGCCTGAAATAAATACAGTCAGACTTCTTGTCTAAATGTTACTCAAGTTAAACAGTTCGTTTTTAACAGTGATTAACCTTGGCGTACCCGATTTTAGAAATTGCCAAACTGCAAACTCTTCACAATTACGTGCCTGAATGGCGCTTTGACTAAAAGGCGCGTGAGGTATTTCTATAAATTTACGTCAGTAAATTTTCAAATGTGACTTACATACTTCGTGAGCTAACAATCGGTTAGTGGGTTAGGTTAAAGTTTAGGTCTTAAAGTTGATTTGTGCGGACGTAATTGAGTTTAAATACCTCTCATAAAACAACAAAGTCGTATAAGTGGCTTAAATTAAAAGTGCACTCAATGTGGGGGTAATTTCGTCTGCCATAAGAAAGATTAAAGTATACGAGGTGGAATAGTGTATACGTTTTTGTGGCCAGAATTTAAACTCGAACTGGATTAGAAAATGTATATGTTGAACCGAGGTATGGTTTATCATGTGAGTGAATTATTACCAATCTTTTGAATTTGGAAGCATCTGAAACGGTATCAATCCATTTTTTTTTATTAGTATAGGGTGACAAACAAGCAAACAGTCCGCGTAATAGAAAGCCTCACCGCAGCATATAGATACTCTTAATATCGCAAATATATCACTAACGCGTTGGAAACCTTGTGACTTGAAGATATTCACTTCATCCGGTATCACTGCCTCTCTGTACCTTTAAACCGGAACACATCAATGTGAACACTACTGCTTGGAGGTAGAAATAAGTGAGAGGTACCAATGCAGACGACCCTTGTTTGAGGTATACCTCATGTAAAATTCGTAGAACCGGACGGGTTTATCTTAAAAGACTGCCACCATTTTTATTGCGGAATTCTTCGCTAATTCAATACAGGTATTGTATCTTCATCGAACCAGCAAAATTGTGTCAGGGGCGAGGAACAAGGCCTGCCAACTTAAACACACACCGCTAGCCGCACAAATTGTAACATATGGTGCCTGATATCTTGCCAATTTTATGACCTTAGCTGAGAATTAACCTTGGTTGAATGGTACTATTAGAAACTAGTAGGCTATAGAATAGATGTATCTTGTATCTATTCAAATTGGTTTCATTTTTGTAGTCCTTGATACATTATTCTTCTTGTTCAGTATTTTAGTTTATTCGTCAAAGTAAGCTAACGTTTATTGGGTGAAAATATAGTTTGATATGAATAAAAACTTCTAGGGTAGGGTATTTTAATCTTTCAGATATTCAACATTTTGTACATAAACGTCTGTAACATGGCAAATGGTAACATGAATAGTGACGGATTTTTTAAACGACACCAATTATTACACTTTTCTGATAAATTGTCAATAGTGAATATAGATAATACTAGAAAATATTTGGCGGTTTGTTTGCAGTGTCTGTTATCCTAATTATAATTAGGTGCAAAATTATTTCGTGTAATTACATGTCTATATCACCATAAAGCTTGTAAACTTCATCCATTTGTAACCATCTAGCGAAATTTAAAACTGTCGATAAATTATAATCTATACTATACTACTTACACTATAAAGTTTATTATTGATAGTTTACAATCCACCCATTATCCTGATAAGTTTTATGGATAATTTATGATTTTTATAGAGTTTACAATACCATTGGATAAATAATAAGTAGTGACATCTTAGTATGATGTGAGACCAACTTTATTAATGGGAACAAAGGTTATGAAATCAGATCTAAAACCGTTTAAAATCTTTGATCTTTGGTGAACGGCTTCAGAACTCATGGTATCTCATGCAACAAATATATATGCAAAACATCACTGTGAGAAGCCAAATACTGAGCAATAATTAGAAGATTAATGAGAAACAGTTGATAATGCTCTTCAATGGATATGCAGGCAGCAAGTTACGGCAAGAAGAACGGCATGTGGTATGGGGGAGGGGCGGGCGCGGGCGCCGGGGCCGGTTGGTCCCGCGCTGGAACACGCAAGCAGTCAGTGGCGGAGTCCGACGCCCCGCCCCCTGGCGGCGGCAAACCCGCCAGCGGCCGCGTCATCAGGATCATCAACAACATGGACCATTCTATACAGGTGACAAGGAAGTTTAAACGTAAATGTAATCTACAACACCTTGCCCTTGAGTACACTCAAGGGCAAGGTGGTGTAGACTAGACTAATAGTATAGTGGCCATAATGGCTTCTTCGATTTTAATAATTATTACTTATGAAAAACGTTCATAATTCTTCTATTTATTAGACCAAGTTGACAAACAAGCATACGGACCTCGTAATAGTCAAGGTCACTGCAGCCTATAGACGCTCATAATATTACAAGGATGTCATTAACGCGTTGCCAACCTTGATTCTTGAGGATTGCATGCAACATTACCCAGTAAATTCACTGCCTCTCTCACCCTTCAGACAGGAACACAGCAATGCGAACACTGCTATTTGGGGGTAGAAATAGGTGAGAGTGAGGTACCATTGCAGACAAACTCATGTATGAGGTCTACCTCATGTGGGATATTCGTTTAGTGTAAGTCTCTGATAATGTCTAGTAACTTTTAAATCTGGAACTTATACAATTAGTTGGTACCGGGGCTCTTGATTACGCCAATGCTTGCCTGACATTCATGCACATTTAAAAAAAATAATTAAAAAAGCTTTCTAATTCCAAACGGTTCAACACGCTAAGTCAATCTGTAGATTCTTATCTCACGATAGGTGCATAATACATTTCGGGGAATAAATACTGTCGCTGCTGTGTTCTTAGGATCGAAGATATCCCGACTGATCGTCATGCAGTTCAAGTTTTTACCATGTCCTATAAACATGACCTTGTGGAAAGAAAGGTAAAAGGAGTAACAGAACTTACTAATAAAAATAAAAAGTGTATACTACAGATGCAAACGTAAGTGAAATCAAGATTAAAATAAGAGTGCAACATTTTCATAGTTTTAGTTAAGTGTGCCATGAAAACGCAATATGGTTAAATAGTAAAAGAAATAATGACTTAGGGCCAACAATTTACGTGTAATTATTTTACTACAATAGCCGTAACATTACAAATGCAAGTGGGCTAACTACTTTAATTAAATCCAGTACGAGCCGACACATTTTTCATTGTAACTTACTTAGAGGCTATAATCATGTGAAAGCGAGTCTATTGTACCGATTTGTGGTAGCTTGTAATAATCAGAAGGTTTTGAAGCAAAGCCTTGAGAAGCGAACATTGGCGTCGGATTTTGAATGCCAGAGCAAATTCCGGAATTGATATCGAAGTCAAATGGTTTTAATATTTTTTTTATATCATGAAATAAACATACGGTCCGCTTGATTTATAGACTCTTTGTAAATTGAAAATGCAGTCTCACATTTACCCTGCTATTTGGCAGCAGAAATAGGTGAGCCTGAGGTACCAATTCAGGTGACCTTGTAAGAGGTCTATCTCTAGTAATATTAATAGTACCTAATTCATATAAATTCAATTGTTCACTTAATCTTTGCTAATAAATCTTCATTTGGAAACCTGAGCAGTGATTAAAGTAATTGTTTCAGTGCCGAGTATTGTTAAACCTTCGCACCACTCAGCCTTTTGAAGAGGTGCTGGAAGACTTGGGGCAAGTTTTGAAAATGAGCGGGGCTAAGAGGATGTACACAATCACCGGACAAGAGGTAAGTCTTTTTCTGTTTATTTATTATGACGTTTTTTTGATTGTTAATACTTACAATGTTTATTTATTTTTATAATGGTATATGCATACACTAATAATATAGTAGATAAAGTAGCCTTATAAAACTCTATGGAAAATAACTTTAAGTTTTTTTTTTTTTTTTGAATTTTTCGTTTACTCACTAATTACTAAAAATATATTTATTAGCATACTGTCTACAATAATTGTCATACAATATTGTCCACAATAATTAACAAAATTGTCATGGTATCAAATGGTATAAAATGCTCACAGCATTTGCTAGATTTTTGGTCGGAAAAATCTGACTAAATTAGATAGAAAGCAAGATTTTAAATTTATTGTCTCTATTTTCAATGAAAAACATTATTATCAGCCCATTGCTCGGTCAACAGGTCAGAAGTTTCTCCCAGCTACGCAACGAATTCGCGGATGTGGAAACGTTCTATTTAGGTTCTCTGCTTGTTGCGCCCGCGCTGAGCCCCGGCGCCAGTGCTCCACTGCCAATTGAATCACCAATCCGAAGGTATTTGACACAGAAACATTATTTTATTATTAAAAATTTGTTTACTCACAAAAATCATTTGTATAAAAATATAATTATGACTAGACGTATCATTTGATAAAAATTAATGTGTTTTATTTTCAACTTTTAGACATCTAAAGCACTAACCCAATATGTTCATAATTTTGTCAGAAATATATTTTGCACTCTAAAGATGTTTATGTGCTAAAGAAATTCGAACATTCTTTTAGAATTCCTAGGTAATTTAATTTGTTTGTGTAATCCTTGAAAATATGTTATAGATAGATAACATATTCTTTCCTTCAGATCACGTTCAAGAGGAAATATAGCCGCGGCACCAGCCTCAGAAGACTTACGAGGGCGACGCGCGCGCAGCAAAAGTCGCCCTAGAGTCCTCTACGCCCCCGAAGGCGAAATCGTTCGCAATTCTGGTAGGTTCACCGTATTGGTCCTTTCACTGAGAATAGTTCCTTTGCTAACACAATTTAAAAAATAGTAAATGAATACATACATCAAATAATAATGTAATTGAGGAGAGGGGGGAGATTGTGACGGGTCCGGTAGTGTTCCTATCTTTTGCATCAAAAGGTCGTGGGTTGAATCCCCCAAATATAATAACTCTTTGTATTTATCCTGTGCGTAACAATGTAAAACAAGTCAACGTCAGTCAAGCCTGTTAGTAATTTATAAATATATAATAAACTAGCATGGATGCACATCTTTGAATAGTTTGTGAAAATATACGCCCAAGTTTATGCAAATTATAATATTATTTTTTTCATATAAATAAATAAATAATAAATATATTCACACAGCATCTCATACATTTTCCTAACTTCTAGGTAAGTCGCCTAAATCACTATTACGGACCTCAGACAATAGAGAAATCACAGAAAAAGCCTGTATATCATTATATAAATATATGCTCTGGGTGAGCATCAAATCCACGACATTTGGGGGACAAACTAAGAGCACTATCATCTGCACCATCGGGCCCATCAAATATTTTTATTGATGCACGATTTCAATTGATCAATTATTTACAGACTACACACTCCTAGAAGTACTAAAAGAGGAACCAATTCGCGTAACCATTCGAGGACTAAGACGCACCTTCTACCCGCCTATCCACCACGCTCCCATTGACAACTCGCCTCCTGAAAAGAAACTGCAGCTTGACTGGGTGTAAGTATATGTGGGTGCAAGATATGAGTTCGAATCAAAATATACTCTGTTACTGTAAAAGTAGTCATGTGGTACCGGCAGAGCAGAATAATACCTCCTGCTGTACCGGGTATTGTAAGAGGCGGCTGAGGTACTACAACCTTATATCGATCCAAAGTGGTGTAGCTCAAATGCAGCAGCGCGGGTATGGGCAGCAGCATTCCCGTCGCGAAACTGCGCTCTACAATTGCCACCACGCTTGCAAAGCGCAGCAATTATGGGCAAATTTCCTCTTTCTATGGGAGGCCAGTTGCCAGCAGTGGGCGATAATGATAACTCTAAATGTGATACGTTCGATAAAAATTATACTGTCTTATATTTTTGAAATAATAGTGATGCATTAAAAAAACCGTTTTTTTATACAAATGATAAATTGATAGTTTGAATAAAACAATCGTTTTGAGTTCAGATTGGTAATTTTACCTTTTTTAAAGTTTGTAAACATTAGCTGTAAGAGATTTCTTAAAGAATAAAAATCAGTAATTGTTCTTATTATTGAATTTATGTGTATTTTGTATTTATCAGTTACGGTTATCGGGGGTCCGATTCCCGTCGGAATTTATGGGTGCTACCCACCGGTGAACTGCTATACTACGTCGCCGCCGTCGCTGTAATGTACGACAGAGACGAAGAATCGCAGCGGCATTACATTGGCCATACTGAAGACATCCAATGGTATGATTACCACATTTCGATTCAGTTTGACATATGTACCCATCCTTTAAAAACAGACGTTCGCAAATTCTCACGTATTTACTTCATTACTTGTCTTCTGATCTAAGTTATCACAAGCCTAAACGTATTATATTTATGATTATTATTATTTTTTATATTTAGCATATATACACAGTATAGCTTAAAATTCTATGTATTTATGTAATATATACGTAAATAATATGCATACCTTGTATTATATGCACACATATTTTACACCTACATTCATATTACAGAGCATAAGTGCCTATAACAACAGGCTAGACCTAGCTTAGGTACTTAAGCATCAAAATGTATTTTAATTTAAGTTTCCGTTTGTTGAATAAAGTTTTTATTATTATTCAGGATAGAATAGTAAATATCCACTGCGTATTTAGTATACGCATCTGGTGCAAATGTTGATTCAAAAATTTGAAAGTAAAAGGGAATAAAGATATTGACATGACAATTACTGCTTCATCATTAACAACTGAACATTGTATTACTTAAGAGGTTTTACGAATTGAAAAATCTTGCCCTTGCCGATCGACTGCACTGCCGTTGTGCTACCAAGAACTTTAAGATGCAGGTTCGATTCTTGGCTAAAACCTGAGATTAGTTGAATTTATTTTATAAATATTATCTTTTATTGGCCGGCACCGGCAGAATAGAATAGTACCTCCCCCTGTACCAGGTGTCGTGAGAGGCGACTGAGGTACCAGAACCGACAGATGGCCGTATATCAATCCAAAGCGGTGTAGCTCAACTGCAACAGGGGGGGGGGTGACCAGCAGCATTCCTGTTTGCTTGCCCAGCCTGCCAATTATGGGCAATTTCTCTCTTTCTTGGAGAGGCCAGCAGTGGACATTATACGTTGTTATAACGATGATGATTTCCGAAATTTATAATTAAAGAAATAACTCGCATAATCGAAAGAATATGGAAGAAGAAACATAGATTACAATGTAAAACATGAGATCTCTTAATCTAACAAACAAGACATTTCATCTGAAAAAAATCTGAGCTGATTTTTATGTTAATCAACGTTGTACTATTTTAAACATAACGTTATTTTGTATACACTTGATCTTCTGTAGCAGCATTGAACTGCGTCCGCTTTTCATATATATTCCCATATTAAGATGAAGCTACGGAATTTTAGACTACCATAACATCCTCATATCGACAACAGACTTCCAAGACCTGTATCTGCTCAGCTTAGCTTTTATACTATATATTTATACTACAAGCAACAACTACAATCGGGTGGAGTGTACGAAGACAAAGCATCACTCTTTCAGGGGAAATATCATAGCTATACATATAACCTATAATAGCAGTTTTTCTCTAAATACATATAAAAGTATACCGTACTTTAAAAAAAATTGTTTTGTCTATCTATTTGTTTTGAATATTCTCTGATTCCGTTCCCGGATCGATTTTAACGAGACTTATATTGGCTGTTGTTATAAGGAGTAGCTTAGGTTACTTTTTTATTTATTAGTCTTACAGAAACAGGTGCTACGCCGTAGACAGGGCAGCTAGTTATTACATATTACTTGAATTCCTGCCATAGCATGGAATTGCACCCATCGCGCGAGCTAGTGGCGAGCGGGCAGCGCGCGGGGCGCGGGCGTCGTGCGCAGGCGCACGTGCGGATCTGGAGCACGGACACGTTGCAAACACTGCACGTATTCGGCATGGTGGAGTTCGAGGCTGGCGTCTCAGCGGTCGCGTTCTCCCAGCTGGTGAGTCTGAGATAGAGAATTATGAGATATACCGTATGCACAGGTCGTCTGCATTGGTACCTTAGTCTCACCTATTTCTACCGCCAAACAATAGTGTTTCTTTTTGCTGTGTTCTGATTGGAATTGAAGGGCGAGAAACGCAGTCAAATTACGGTACAAAAAACAAAAGATATTGTGTAAGTAAAATATACCCCGTTTTAGAGTCGGCAAAAGAGTAGTTTTATTTGCACAATATCTATTTGAAATGTTTTTAGATTTTGCTTTCTTTTGTCAGAACGGTGGCAGCTATGTTCTAGCAGTAGACGCGGGCCGCGAAAGCATTCTGTCAGTATGGCAGTGGCAATGGGGACATCTTCTCGGGAAAGTTGCGGTAAGTCGATATATTTAACTCAATACAATATAGAAAGAGTTACAATAAAAACTACGATAGCCAATATTGACAGTCAATAAAAATAATAATTTCCACAACATCTCTTTGACCTGAATCCGTGTCACCGTATGTCACTTAAAGCACTTGTGTTACGGACGTCAGACAACAGAGGTATCACAAATATACTACTTAAATACATATATTTAACACCCAGACACGAAAAAAACACAAATATCATTATATAAATATTTGGGGATCATCCTGGGTGGGGATTAAACCCACGACCCCCACAAGATCACTACCAGCTGCGCCATCGGGCCAGGTGAAATTTGAAATCGGTTGCCGAAAAGTGGGTAAAATGCTTATAATATCTCTTTGACATATTAATTGTTTTCACGTCATAATTATATATATATATATATATATATCTATAGATAGATAGATAAACTTTGTGTGTAAAAAAAGTTGTTTGTCCGGGGTGTAAATAGTTATATCACAATTTTTTGCCGTAATGTCTTTTCCATGATTAACATATATAGTAAGAACAGAACGTATGTCGGATTAGCTAAAGACATAAATTGATCCTGAATATGATGATTTTTGAAATTTATGTTTATACATTTACGGGAATACAAAACACAAGATATCAGTAAATCTGTCAAATCTAATATATCATCATAAAGTGCGTTTTATTGATAAAAATGTTTGATTCTAAAATATAAAACACCGTGGGCGAAACTGCCGTCATAAATTATTGCGTGACACCAAAACATTATTGCAGCTGGATTTGAGTTTCTCTTGACTAATAAATTTTTTAGTCAGACGTTAAAGTAAAAGAAAACATCGATTGTATTTGTGACCTCGCCATTGTTCGGTGCATAAACTGAGCTGTCAATGTCAGCACACGAAAGTTAAACTTGTGCAGCGGCCGGCGGTTGGCAGGCGTCGAGCAAGGTCCACGGACGCATTAAGATTGCCGATATAGCATGAACGCGTCAAATTTATCGCTATACCGCTTCCCTTGTGTGCATTAATCATTTGAAAATGCTATTGCATAAACTATTTCTTTGATGCAAATGGATTTTATTTCTAATCTTTAATTCAATTACAACTAGTATGCTTTACTATGATTTTTAAATAATTCGCTGTCAGCGATTTCGTTCCCATGGAAATTGTATCTTTAAGGTTCCATTGGTACCCTATGCCTTGGCATATTATCCATCTTAGTCATTCTCAAGTTTTTCTTTATAAATTATAGTATCTCAGATACCATATTGTACAAACAGTTTTATTGTAAAATACACAATACATGGTGTATGTATCACAGACCTTAGCGTTTATAATATTCGAAGAATCTATCCAACTTTGAGGTAACAGATTAACTGAGATCATTTTCAAAAACATAAATTTCACTTTATTAAAAAAGTGATAATTAAGAAACATGAAACTGAAATTAACAAGTGAAACATGTAAAACTTTCGAGATTGATTTTCAAATAACAGGTTTTGTATAAAAGTTTTTAATGCAAAATCGATAAGAAAAATCAAAGTAAATAATACTTAGTAAATTGCCGGCCAAGACCGTGAAAAAGAAATTAAGTCGTAAGCAAAGTTGACATCGGCGGTACCTTTTACACATGCAATGCTGACGTAGCTACCTGCAGGCGCAGTGATGACGGAACGATACGGTTTGATGAAGAAGTTGAGACCAATACCTGACAATAGATTTCGAAAGTTATGTTTTTACTAGTAACTTGATTTTATAAGTAACTTGGTTGCATGGATAAGAATTGAGGAAGAAGTCATATTATTATTAATCTAAAATCAACGCGTAATAGACTTTTTTTGGTCAAAAATAACATTATTTAAGAAAAAGTTATATATTGTTGAAAAAGCTGGTTCTCTGTGTTATGTTATGGTACTGATGCAAAATGTATGGTAAAAAAATATAAAAATGAATCTTTAAAGTTGGTTATATATCTCGTCCCAAATTACAGAACTGTTAAGAGTTCTTGTTGCGTACACAAACCAATATAAAGATTGGGTAAAGTTCTTAGTCAACAAGTTCTTATTTTAGATATTCTTACAAAAAATTTAAACCCTTTTAAAGAAAACTTCAATCTAAATTAAAATATACTATATATATATATATATATATAGCACCCTTTCTGGATGTAGAATATTAAATAACCTAATATGAGAGTAATTTTCAATACATTGGTGAGGGACCGAATTAAGTAAATCATGGAAACTAGAAACAAAATACTGGAAATTTATAAAAAAAAAAATTAATAATAAGGCGATATAAGCAATAACACTTAACTATAATAAAAGGAATATTGAATCTGTATGGTACTAAAATTGCAAAATAAATCTTAGCTAAGCAATAAATCATAATAACACAAAATGCATTACATATTATGAAGTGTTTCAAATGCAGGCTACGGCATTGGGCGTAGGTCAACACACCCATTGGCCCGCCCCCGTAGCACTACGCTGCTCCGTTGCTACGAGACGACTACGGCCTGATACGAATCATCCGTATTCACATTGCAATGGATAGTTATTTTTTTCACATCTGAACATGAAACTTTATTCCTCGATTCTTCTGAATATACTTGATGTGGGGTGGCAAGTTTGATTTTTTGGGACTAACGTCCGATAGGTGTTGTCTATCATTGGATACTATTGAGGAAGTCGTTAATTCATATATATTAAATTAAACATGACTCAAGGGTAATTTTTTAAAGCTGTTTTAAAGAGTAAATACCATATAGCAATAAAAACAGATCAAAGCTAGTATTTTACTAGACCATGAAAATAAACCTACACCATAGATCGTAAAAATCGTGACGCTTAATTTAATGGTTGCCAGTACGAACGACAGAAACTTAAAGTCATGTTGTACTTATATATTTGCTTAAAAGAAACTGCACTAGAAAATAATGCAGCAATAAAGTGATGTCAAATATTTGTCACGGCCCATAATTTACTCTGTTGCATTTGGAATTTACCGACGTCACTACACAGCGAATACCCAAGGTATTTTTAAATGGAAAATAAGTGGTCTGTAACATTTTTATAGCTTTCATGTTTGCAGAGCTCCTCATAAATACCGTTTGGCTCAGTATTTCGTATGAATTCAGAACAACCTACTTCGAGACTTTTTCACTGGAATTCTAGAATTTTCCAACTTTCTTAGAATTCCAACTTTCAGCATTTCTTCTTATTGTATAGTTTTATATATAGCTGACCCTACAGACGTTGTTCTGTCTTACTTACGAAAACTTATATTTGTCATTATAAATAGAAAAAAATATTGCTAATTTAAATAGAGATTAAAAACTATCCCAGCTTTTAGGTTAGATAAAACTAAAAGAAAGCGACGAATAATTAAAATTGGTATTTATCGATAATAGTTCAGAAGCTCATTCCTGACAAATATCGTGATACTTTGTTTATGTTATATATAAAGATTTCGTGAGAAGTTCATTTTAAGAAAAGGATAAAGAAAAAATACACTAACTCAATTCAAGCAAATGCGCGGGTCAACAGAATAAAACCTACAAGAATATTAGAAAAAAAAACGTAATCGACTATATATCGGATAAAAATCGAGAAAGTTCTAACCTAAATAGTTTCCGTTATTAATCTTCATAATAGTCAAACGTCTTATCGCGTGGCCTGTCGCCCTGTCGCCCCGCGCTCTGTCGCCCCGCGCCCTGTCACCCCGCGCCCTGTCGCCCCGCGCCCTGTCGCCCCGAGGTCACGCAATCACTGAGTCCACTTGTACTGAATATAATTGTCTGGCTGAGTAATATTCTCGAAAGATAACAGAAAAAATTATGCGAGTACATAATAAGTTCTGTAATATTCCCGTTATTACATAATTCAAGTGGTATATGTAGGTATGTTTTCATGTTTTAAACATGTGTTATGTTAAGTTAAGTGAATTTGATGTTATCTTTCATTGAGAATATTATTACTTAAAGATAAAACGTGACATATGTATTTTGTGTGAAAGCGTAACTAACAAATGCGTGATTCAACCTGTCTTAGGTAGGTACGCTTAGGGCAGGACTCATTTCCAGGGGCCTATGAAATAGGTACTTGCTACAACCTTAGTAGACAGACATTTATTTTCTTTTCTTTTTATGCTGAAAAACTGATGTATGCCTTGTTCTCGCCGTGTCTTCACTTTCTTACAGGTGTGTTGCAATCGAGTGATACAATTATTTATTTCCGTATAAAACAGTGCGGGCTTTACTCTCGTCTGAAACCCGAGATAAGTTAAATTTCTTTACATATATCATGTAGCATTTAAAATATTTGTAAACGAATAAAATATAGCTATTTACGATTTAAACTCAAATTATGTTTCGAACGTGAATATTTTCGTTACGCGTTACGTTTTTTACTCTTTATTACTACAAGTTTTTTTAATGTATTTTCTTTTACAGAATTAACACCTTGTTCTTCTTATATTTGAATGCCTAACCGACAAAGTTATATTTCCAGACCCTTCAAGAAGAGCTGACGGGGGCAGCCTTCCATCCACTGGACGACAATCTTCTGATTACCCATGGCAAGGGACATCTGGCCTTCTGGAATAGGAGGAAAGACGGGTTCTTTGAACGCACGGATATCATCAAACCGGTTTGTAGTTTTAGATTATCTAGTATTTATGAAAAAAAATCACCACGCAGGTGGTCGTAAGATGCTCAGTCCATTAACTCCATTTCCACTTACATATTTTTCACATATTCCATTCACATAATAAGGTCATATTGCTCGATGTTTAAAGACCTCAGTAAAAAAATATTTCGTGTCGCAATGTTGGCAGTTTGAAATAAACCTATTGCCTAAGTCGTCTGCGACTCTAGGTCGAGGTTTGAG
Organism: Heortia vitessoides; assembly: GCA_020976665.1. Classification (NCBI taxonomy): domain Eukaryota; kingdom Metazoa; phylum Arthropoda; class Insecta; order Lepidoptera; family Crambidae; genus Heortia; species Heortia vitessoides. The sequence continues at coordinate 3,525,595 of JACJUM010003085.1, read as the reverse complement.
TACATCACAATTGATTATAGCATTATACTTGAATTTATCGGATGATATAGGTGATCATTACATTTTAAATGGTTACTAAGTAATATGACTTGATATTAAGCTGTCAGAAGTTTTCGTAGGTGACAGTTCAGGATTTTATATCGTTAAGCATCTTGCAGTTATGCTTGATTGCTAATTTAATAAGATAAAAAACGTGCTGCTGGAATTCTGTTGGAACCTTAAATGTGTTAATGCTAAATGTGATAATAAATAATATTAAAAGTTTAAAAGTTACATTGCACATTTAACTGCTGCCAAATGGAAACAAATCTGACCTTGGTAAGAGTCATGGTAATGATATAGCTGAGATACCAGTGACTTGCATTATTCTCCCTGTTTTTAAAACTCTTAGAAACTGAATAACTAATATAAAAAGCGTGTCTGCCAATTATTACACCTGGAACTAGTAATTAAAAAATAATATAAAAATAATTATATTCACACAACATCTCATACAATCGACTTGACTTCGTGGTAACACAAGTGCTTTAAGCGACTTAGCACTTGTGTTACAGATATCAAACAACAGAGAAACCACAAATATAATACTTAAATACATATTTTTAACACCCATATTTAATATTTGTCCTGGGTGGGGATCGAACCCACGATCCCTGACGCATGAGATATGATCACTACCATCTGCGCCATCGGGCCTGTCAAATAAATATATAAATACTATATATGTACTTTACTAAACTCAATATATAGTTTATTCAAGTAGGACCATTACGAAACACACTCGAATCGTTAAAATAAAAATAAAATGTACTTAAGAGTACTACTACTTATTCATCAATACCTTTAAACTATGTCAAGCAATTACAGTTCAATTTCAGAACCTATCTGTATCCAAAATTTCGTTGAATATTCCTATTAACGTTAACCCATTGCAGCCATCACGCACGCACGTGACAGCCCTCCAATTCGAACAAGATGGCGACGTGGTGACTGCTGACAGCGATGGATTTATCACCATATACAGCGTGGATAGTGACGGTGCATACTTCGTCCGTATGGAGTTCGAGGTATGAACTAAGCAATGTCATCGAATGCATACTAGTGGTCGCCGGGTTTTCGAAATTCGACTATAATTCATTAAATTTTGTAAAAGCTCTTTAAAACTACAACAACTAGACTGTAATAAGAATAAAAATCTTTTAATACAACATCTCAAGGCCGCTCAGTATACTTAATATTTAATCTTATTAACATTATATAAAGCTCCTAATCATATAAATTCATACACACAAAAAGTGGTATGAGCGATGAGCGAGATAAGTGTAATCGGCAAAAATACTAAAACTATTAAGAAGTTTAGGTACCATTCGTTTTAAGCCCTTTGCACTATACTTGACAAAAAAAAAATAAAATAAAGTGTTTTATTTTGGTCTGTACTGCTATCAGATGTTGTTTAATACGATGTTAAGAGATTGCATAACGTTACATTCAGTTTTTAATTACTTTGCAAAGAAGCAAAATATAATTTTAAAACAATTACCAATTAAGTAGAGGTAAATGTTTGACTCCAGGAATTTCTTAAATCTTTATCCTTTAAAGGTTAGCTCTGTAGTTTAGAATATTGTCTCTTGTATGTTTTACTTATATATATGTATATATATAGGTACAATATTTTTATGTTTTTATGCTAATTTATACCTAAATTGTTTTTAATGACTTATTCATCTGTTATATATTTATTTCAGGCACATATTAAGGGAATAAGTTCTTTGGTGATGCTCTCAGAAGGCACCTTGATATCAGGAGGAGAGAAAGACAGAAAGATTGCTGCTTGGGATTCTCTCCAAAACTACAAACGGATAACAGAGACAAAGGTTTGTTTTGGTATTTTATAACCTAAAAATGCTGAAGATAAAATCATGTTTTTGTACCAGGTTTGTTGAGCGCCTTTTAATTAGACATAGGTCTTCTCTTGTTATTTCCATTTGGACTGATTTTATGCGACCACAGTCAGTTCCATCCACTATTTGTGAGTTTTTTGACTTAAATCTTTCATGTGTATGTATATAAATACTTTCAGCTGCCCGAGTCGGCGGGCGGCGTCAGAAGTATTTACCCCCAAAGGCCAGGCAGAAACGACGGCAATTTATACGTCGGTACCACGCGCAACAATATTATGGAGGGATCTCTTCAAAGGAGATTCAATCAAGTATATAATTATATAAACTTTTTAGTTGAACATTCGGCTTACAAATTTCACATGACAATTTTTTCCAGGCGACCTTTTTGTGTAGAATGTATAGAAAGAAATTTTCGGTGTAAGGTCGATCTAAGGCACAATTTCAGAAGTAAATTTTCCGAATATATATATTATTATAGTAAAAAGAGGCTATGAAAAAATTCAAAGACTACAGTATAGACTACAGTTGAATGTGCAAAGCATTATTACGTTTTCTGTATAATTTTTACTTTGCAATTACAAAAAAATCACTAAAATCACTTTCTCAATTTGTGTATTACGTACTATTTTCAAATAGTTTTATCACAAAGTTACAAAAATCATTCGCAATTGTTTTTAAGTTTCAACAACTGTAAAAAAATCTGATTAGGTTGTTTTTATTTATAAATAAATACATTTTATATTTCTATTTTATAATTATTACGTATGTATTATGCGTTTATCACAACATCTTGCTGACATTAAAAAAAGAAAAGCACGTTTTTGAATTAACTGCAGAGATTAAACTTTCAACTAATATTTTCTTAACAAAATAGTAAAAAATACATGCTAATATATTTAAAATTCATTAAATACCATTGCTATTAAGTCAGTTCTGTTCAGTACTGATTATTCAGTCAGAATTCAGAGTATATAAATATTTTTCACTCGTGTGTGTACTCAATTCAATTGTTGGGTTATTTTTTAGGTACTATTTGGTCACCATAAGCAGCTCATGGGCTTGGCCGTGAATCCTGATGACGAGATGTTTGCTACTGCTGGGCACGACAAGAACATAGCTCTGTGGAAAGGGCATAAACTGGTGTTCGCTACTCAGGTACATAAATATCTGTCATGTTAGGTTAGGTTAGGGTATTTTTTTTTTATTTATTTAACTTTATTGCACAAAATGTTACAAAATGTACAAATGGCGGACAATACGGTTTTGAGGATAGTAAGACTATAAATTTTTTTGGAGATGTTGATATCATAGGGATACATGATGGGAGGGAACTTTAAAGCTTAGAACCGTCTTCCGAATATGTCGAAAAATATTGATATAGAAGCAGGCCAATAAATTATCGTCATTTGTTAAGTGCAGTAGGGAACCAATCCAGACCTATAGTATTTAAAAATTTCTGGAATCATTCCATCAGACTCCATTTATTTGTTGCACAAATCTCTGAATTACAACGCCACTACATATCTTTACTTAATTAATAATGCACAATTAACAAACATAGTACAGAAGCCGCAACCATTTTTCTCCACAGTGCGCGGTTTTACGCCGCCTGTAACCATTTAGTCCTCTAAACCTTCACCAGGTCTATACGTCAATTTGTGTCAGTAAATATATATCTATACATAGTAGCGTATTATTTACTGACAATACATAACTGATGAGATTTGTGTTAGATGAATACGTATTTTGGATATGTAAGAGTAGTCTAAAGTCCGCAAAGCCTGGAGTGGGACGACCCCACGCCAGATGAACGGAACTCGTAAAGGTTTCGATGTCACTACATTACTATTATTAGTTTCTCAAATATTACGCCTTTGATATACTAATAGCTTGCAAATCCACCTAAGTATCGGAATATATTGTATCTAGATTATCCAGCCTCACTTATTGTAAACTCTATTATCCAGGAACAAAATATAGAACTTTAAAAATTATGCGCGCTTATATGTGGTCAGAATAAACTTTTTTTTAAAGATTATATTTACATTAGTATATCATCCATTCCTTTAATTGTCCCATCAGGTTGGATACGAATGTGTGTCTCTGGCTTGGCATCCTGGTGGAGGTGCACTAGCCGCTGGTAGCACCGAGGGTCACCTAGTAGTGCTCAATGCAGATGCTGGCGCCCACGTCGCTACCCTTAGGGTGTGCGGTAGCCCACTCAACTGCCTCATGTATAATTCTGGTAAGTTCATATTTCCACTACTATACCATTCGATAGATTAAGAGCGGGTGGGTCATGCAATCGTCCTCGATGAATTCGCGGATTCGGAGTGGGACCGGTGGCAAACAGCCAAGAGTGTCTCTGAAGCCGGGCCTCGGCTCGGGTGGCCGGCGTAAGGTACCATTTTGTTGCTTACAAATGAGGACTATATAAGCCTGGACGCGCGTTCGCCGCGGGAACTATTCTACGAATAGAATGCGACTTTTTAATTATGAGTATCAGTGAGAGAACGCATGAGGAAGGCATTTATTAAAGCCATACTAGGCGGGAACCTTAAAAAACTGTCGCTTTTGCTATGGGCGAAAACTGTGTTAAATTTGCTAGCTAGCTGATAATCTTTAACAATCTAGTGAAATTTAGGTACTAGCTCTTTAATACCGAAACTATTGTCTATTTTCTCCAAAGAAAATCAAGACTTCACTTAATCTGTATGATTTTACTTGACAAGCAATTCTTTCGACTATGAGTGTCGGGAACAGTCTACATATTTGTTAGCAAATGCCAATGCCCCAGGCGCAGGGTCTATCGTCATTTTAACCAATCCATACACTACTAATTTAAGCAGAATTTAAGCTGATTTGGTTTTTCTCCAGAACCCCATAGATAATTAGGAGAAATCATAGTAGAATATTTCAATCAGATAAGTCTAAGATTGTTCACATTTATGGATTTCTTGTTCTAGCTGGCGATACAATGGCCATTGGATCACAGAACGGCAGCATCTATCTATTCCGTGTATCCCGCGATGGCTTCTCGTACAAGAAATCAAATAAAATCCGCGGGGCACAGCCTCTGGTCCAACTCGACTGGAGTCTGGATGGGAACTATCTACAGACGGTCACCGCTGATTATGACCTCGCTTTCTGTAAGGATATTTCACACACATTACATTGGTCTTTCTACTTCATGTTTCTACCTCATGTATTTCAATATAATGTCTTTTGTTTTCAGGGGATATAAAGTCTTTATCACCAGAGAAGAGTCCCATTGCTATGAAAGACGTGAAATGGTCAACCTATAATTCAACAGTCGGATTTCTTGTGTCAGGTAAGATGTTCAACCTTATCTTGTGGCATTCAGGAGTTACATTAATTGGGATGATATTTACAAGATATTGTATACCCTTTTATAGGCATGTGGAACAACAGGTTCTATCCGATGACTACCCTTGTTTCAACTGCCAGCCGTTCAGCAGCTCATGATCTTCTCATAAGTGGTGACGCTGATGGATATATTCGTTTATTCAGGTACAAATATCATATAATTTTGTAACAGAAAGTTTTCTTCTTACTAGATGAGGCAACACATTGATAATCTGAATGATATTACAGATATCCCTGCGCTAGTCCAAAAGCGGAATATAACGAGATGAAGGTCTACTCAGGCGCTGTATACAGCGCTCGGTTCCTCTTTAACGACCGCTGCATGGTTAGTGCTGGAGGCACTGACGCGGCACTGATGCTATGGGAGCTAGTTGACGACTAGCGGGGTGGGCCGGGGCGCTCCCTCGAGCTACGACCTCCCGCCGTCGTGCTCGCGCCCCCCACGCCCTCCCCGCCACCCTATGCAAACCCCACCTTTCACGTCCTCGACTTCGATGATCTCGATTGAAGGACACACACCGGCGGGATAAAGGTTACTCCACGTTTTACGCGTACTTTGGTCTGAGACAGCCTGGACTGGCTCACAAACGTATCTTCCGGATTGTCTTCCGGTTAAAAACCCGATGTACTATGATGAATATAGTAGCAGCACACGACGTTACTCTTACAGTATACACGGATATACTACTTTTCCAGATGGATAGTAATATTTCCTCATGAATTTTATACTTCAAATTATTTTCTTTCCGAACAAAAAGCAATGCCAGGAACAGCAGTTCTAGTGAAGTTCTTTTTGTTCAAACGATGAATTCCATAGACAACTACTAGGAAATCATAAACTACAAATCCGTCACTTATAATTATCACTAAGTTAAAAGGCAAAGGAACTCGTTTTAAAATAGCATTATCTGCTCGTAGTCAAAAAGTTTCTATTACAGTTTTACCTATCCATCTGGTTATCACTCAATTTACGAAAAATTAAGAGCATGTGAAATTTTATTAGAGGTATTTTTAATAATTAAATATTGTAAGTACCTACATTACTCACTGCCATTGTTAAAACGCGTAAATACTTTATTAGTAGGAGCCTAGATCTAACACGCTATAGTAAAATTTCTTTAAATTATTGGCATATTTGAATAGTTATTTATTGTGATTGGTATTATTGGTGCTGTTAGGTCGTGACTACTCATGACATCGAATGAGAGTATTAAAACATTATTAAATGATGTAGTGCTAGAGTTTATTGGCATGAACTAAGTTTATGTGTATCTAGATGTGCTGGCGTCATTAAGTTGTTTTTCTTAGCATCACAAACACAAAAGGTTTTTCAAAAAAGTTAAAGTAATTTAAATGCTCCGTATATGTACAGTCAGATTATCATTGGATTCGTTTACTGCCTGAGTTGTACTACGATCAGAACTTAGTTTAATAGAATGAACATAATAGCCATCATAAACAACAACTCGAAATGCCCGAAGAATCATCTAATTTACCTTCGTTTCTTAGACCTTAGAACTCAAAGATAATTCTTACTCAAGTTAAGTAAAGAAGTAAAGAAAATTTTGTTTAATTACGCTAATATGTATATTAAGTCTAAGATGGTGGTCTATTTTAAATATTACAATAATGAATTCTCGTACTCTCTATAGCTGGTGGCGCCACCCTAATGAATGTGGTAACCACGCAATAAGAATTTCGCTTCGGTATTGACACGTTAAAGTTGATTTGAATTACATATAAGTAACCGCTTTTTGCTGAAATTACTATTCTGTTCTTTTCAATAAATTTTTACCTTGGGCATGTTATGACTTTAGTGGCAATAAGCAAATGTATACATTACACACATCTACAGATCAACCTATGCAAACCTAAGCATTAGAATTGTCTATTAAATTAAAAGTTTTTACAGATTTGGGTAGATCTGTAGCCACGCGTAAAAATTATCACAGAGAACTGAGAAAACTATGATTGCGAATAATATCACCTTATAATTAATGCCATCACCTTATTTCTAATTCTTTTGATCGTTCGCAATTGAAAAGTAATGAGCAATTAAGTCTTCTTATTATATGGAAGGATTAAGTCAGCACTTAAAACTTTTTAATACAGTGTAGTCCGTAATTAATTATAATGTGGCAGGCCACAATATAATATTTATATACATTTACCTATACCTTGATCTATTTGTACTGTGTGGAATTCTTATTAACTACAAAGTAAATATACTCCAAACTGAATATACTATGGCAAATTATCGAGAAAAAAATATATTATGTACTTGAAGAAGAAAACAGAGATGATTTTATTCAAGCTTACATTAAGGTATTTAAAATAGAAAGCATTTTAGAATGCACGTCTTTTTTATTACAATATGGCCCGCTGCCACACAAATTTTAAATAAATGTTTCCTTTGTATACAACTCCTACTTGTAGACACGTAACAGATCAAATTATACAAATCTGTCTAACAATCTCAATCAATTTTGAACCCAACGTACAATTGATACACTTCACTATCGATTTGACAGATTACGGAGGTTAACACAGAGTCGTGTACATTTTCATAAGTTTGGTAGTGTGCGTGTGATAGGAATATGGACTGTCCACGCTTTATATCTCCACTCACAGGGGCCATTCTCTGCAGTCAATAGGAACCACCGCCTATAGCTCAATACTTACACGTATAATGCCGTGCCCGCAACTATCTGTTGTCTAGGACCGCGACTTTTTAAACGATTAAATAGCGTGTGTGGCTTGCATCGGAAATATGTACACAATAAAAATGGCGGACCACAAGATATTTATGAAAAATCGTAAAGTTGTTTTCTACCATCAGATGTACCTACGTATAATTTAAATAATGATAATCAATCACGAGGTTTTACTTACTAAAACAGATGAAGGATATGTATCACATTTTACATTTTAACACATTTTTACTTAGCTGTAGTTGTAGATAAAATTAAATACTAATTAATAAAAGTGAGCACGTTATAATGTCCTCCAGATAGAAATTCGTGAGACTTATGGATTTGTCTAAATTTGTTTTCTGTTTGTGAAATCTGAAAACAAGTATTGTGAAATTACTTTTAATTCTAAGATATCTTCTTTAATAAATACTTACTTATGCAAAAAAATAGCTGTTTCATTTTTTTTCTTTTGGTTTACATTTTTTTTGCCATGGCGGCAACCAATTTCCAGTCCACATTTTGTAAGCATCGTACCTAAGCCTATAGACTCGAATTGTTGTAAACTTATTAAATAAACTAGCGCATTGCCAACTTTGTGATTTGAAGTTTGTTATGTCACATTGCCCAGTAATTTCGCTGGCTCTCTCACAATTGAAAAAATAAATACAAAAATGCGAATTCTGCAATAGAGTGACAGAAATAGATGAGAGTGAGGTAACCCTGTAGACGGCTTTTTAAACTTCTGGCGAATGGTATATTTTTAACATGTAAACAACTAATTGAACATAAATAATAATAATAATTCTCTCAACATCTTAAATATTGACGTGATTCCGAAATAAGTCGCTTAAAGCTCCTGGGCTATGGATATTTTACATGAACGGAGGGTTCACATACTTAAATAATATTTAATACGCAGACACTGATGAAACACTAATATGCTTCATATATATCACCAATCCTCGGCACAAAATAGGGGATCCCTACTATCCACGGTTTCAAATCCAAGAATTGTTATAGGTAGGTATACCATTTCCATCAATGTACAAGTTTCTATTATTTTTTTTTCAACTTCATACTATCAAACTCTGCATACGTGTTTAATTGAAGTTCCTCATACGATAAATAAAATATTTGTCTGCATTAAAAACAAAAGATTTATTAACATTTCTGTTTGCTTATTGTCTGCAATGTAAAATGGTGGTCTGGGTGATCTAATCCCAAATTACATATTATATTTTTCTAGATTTGTATTAGATAATACTTGCCTTATTTTAAACATACAATCGTTATAGATGTCGCACTCGAGTAGACTGCGTAAATAAATAATTAAGACTGAATGACGTTAAACAAAGTTTAGCGAAATACTTAGAACACACTTTTCTAAATCCTAATGTCTCGTATGTATATCCTAATGTATCCTAACTTGTGAATATCTCTTATAACTTTATGACTATGTAAACAACACTATATCGAAAGTAGTGAACTGGTTTAAAGTTAACAATTTGTCTCATGAAAAAAAAAAACAAAATCTATTTAATTTTTTACACCAAATGTTAAACAAACTCCTTTATACATAATTGTTAAGAATGAGGAGCTAGAGTAGGTCAATACTACAGTGTTCTGAGGTCTTTGCCTGAATAGTAAGTTACAATGGGGGCCTTATATAGGTAGTTTATCTCACTAATAGTTTCTTAATTAGTCTCGCTGCCTAGTTCTGCTGCTTTTGCAATATTCAAAATTCGTCAATTAATAGACGTAGACTCAGCTCGCCTAGTTATATTTTTTTGTCATTTCCACAGTGTTATGTCTTAAATTATATTACTGTGGGGTAGCTATTCGTGCAATTAAATACATATTGCAATTTAATACATATACTCATAAGAGTTCCAAAAAGAAAAAAAATGTAAGAAATTTATAAAATGACTTTACACAGTCAGAAAACATTTAATAGACTTGTAGTGCCCTGCGGTTTTACCCGCGTTACGTTGCCTAGGTTTTTATAGACATACATAAATGATATATTTGAATAGACATACATACATAAATATACATAAATGTCTATAGAAATCTAGTAACGTAACGCGGATGACACCGCAGGGCACTGCTAGTCTATCAAAAAACAAACAAACATCGGTCATGTACACCAGCAACATCAAAAAAATCGTAGACACATCACAAGCTTTTATAAAAAGAATATAGAATGGTTGGTATAATAGCCGATTGTAAGAGGTACGGTGAAGAAACTAAGCTGCAGGCAGTAGTTATATCGAACACCTTTTCGGAATACTTATAAATAATTCCTGTTATAAGTAGATGGTTTAATTCACAAAAGTGATGCAACATGTCTGTGTAAATCTTGTAAATTAAACCGATGACTTTGAATCAATCGAGTGACAATCGAGCACTTATATGCTAGATTTGAGTATGTAAATGGATGTAATAGATGCTGGGGTTCACCAGCTTAAAGGTGGCAGTAGTATTTCAGATGTGGCCTGACATGTGCCTTTTAAAGATTTAGGCGATAGGTTGGCGTGAAGGCTCGCTCATACTAAGCACACCCAGATTCTTGAAAGCTAGTGTAGCTTTAACTTCTAGAAGACCTCGAAATGAAGACATACATCGACAGAGATTTTATCTTAACGAAGGGATGTTTTTTTTGCACTTGTCTTATGGATTAAGTTGGTGTAAATTAGACATCCTCTAATCTGTCAAATTTTCGCAAACAACATTAATATTTAATAGAATTAAATTAAATATTAATGTTATTAAGTTTTGCCAGATAGTATTTAATTCGTATACCTATTGAAATTTTTTTTTCAATATTATTCTATAATATTGATTGAGAAAATTTTAAATAACGCTAATTATTATATGTTACGCTAATTATTGTTGTTTTTATAGTTTTGTGTTGGTTGATCTGTTGCTTTGTATGTGCACTAACACAATGAATATGAATACAAGATGTATTGTTAAGAATAACGTCTTGGAGTTTATTCTATTGACCTACCTATGAAAATTGTCCTTTATATTATATTTCTATGCTTAGGTTATAACAAATGCGTAGTATAAAACATACGTACTGAACCATGTTTATAAAATAATATAACCTTACATTAATTAAAAAAAATGTGACCACTAAACGTTTATCAAATTGTCAAAGCAATACTTGTCAATGTCAGATTCACGTCACTAAGATAAACTAAACTTATCTACGAATTCTGTAATTTAACCTTTTTAAAATATTAAATTAACATGACTAAACCTCGCCCATGTGGCTGTAAAGGGTGTAGGACTTGTTTAATATGTGAAACGGAGTATGGAGCTGAAAACTTAAAACTAAAACTAGAGCTTGATAAAGAAAAAGGTTATGTTTATTGTCCTCACTGCAATAAAGCTTGGAAAGGCTGGGACATGGATCTCTACCAACAACATCCAAATCATGACGGAGATTCAATAGAGTACCCTGGTGTCTACATAAAAATGGACTTTATTAGCGAAAACGAAGAGAAAGAACTAATGAAAAACATTGATGCGATACCTTGGGATATATCGCAAAGTGGCCGCCGCAAGCAAAATTATGGACCAAAGACAAATTTCAAAAAGAAGAAAGTAGTCGTAGGTCAATTCTCGGGCTTCCCTGAATTTTCTAAATATTTGCAGAACAGATTTCTGAATGTGGACTTGTTGAGAAACTATGAAGTAATAGAGCAATGTTCTTTAGAATATGATCCTAGTAAAGGAGCTTCTATAGACCCTCACATAGATGATTGTTGGATTTGGGGTGAAAGAATTGTAACTGTCAACTGTTTATCAGATTCAGTATTAACAATGACTCCTTACCGAGGTGATAGTAAAAAGTATAATTTGCAATCTGCTGCACAATATAACCCCATTTTAGACTCATCTGGCAATATAATAACAACTAACTTCAACAAAGTAAATGTGTTAGACATCAGCAAGCCAACAATCAAAAGTGATGTAATTATTAGGATACCGATGCCTCGGTAAGTATTGTATTAAAGCATTAATAAAATCTTTTTACTCACACTATAATTTTAGATATAAATTATTGTAGCTCTTTGCTTATAATTGTGTATTATGTTAAGGAATAATACATGTTATTGGGATAAGAAATTGCCCGGCATTCCTTAATCCTAAGCAACCATTGCATAAATTATAATAATAATATTTGTGTTAAGACAACAAATTTACCTCACGAGATAAATAATATTGTTTTTTATAAAAGTAAGTCTATATTCTATTCCAGACTATCTTTGTGGAAAATTTGCTTAGCTGTTATTTTTTATTAGAGTAAAAACATACTTAGAAAGATTTATTGACACTTTCTTACTCTGCTTAATATACTAACATACCTTTATTTTTTTTGTTTAGGAGGTCACTTCTTGTTATATATGGTGAACCAAGATATCACTGGGAACATTGTGTACTCCGTGAAGACATTTCTTCCCGCAGAGTTTGTATAGCATATAGAGAATTTACCCCACCCTACATGCCTAGTGGAGATCATGAAGCAATTGGAAATGAAATAAGGGAAAAAGCTAAATTGTTTTGGAATCATAATGAAACAAATGGACAAAATATGGAAAAGCAATAAATTTATGTAAATGTTTTTTGTAAACTATTCATTTATATGATATACGTAATGTGATATTTATTTAGGAAAGATGATAAAATAGACATATAAAAATATTTTTAGGTAATATAATATTAAATAAAACAGAAAATAGTGATTTTATATTCCATTGTATTATATTATGTAGATAGGGAAACTGGTTTTGAAACATAAAAATTTAACTGCGTTATATATCTCATATCAGATATCATTATCAAATCTAAAACATTAAATTTATTGCAAAGGAGGAAATATATCTAAAATTCTTTATTATAATATCCAACTATATTAGTTAATGTTGTGTTCATATTTATTAAATTACATTTATTGACACAACTAAATACATATTATCTAAATATTAACACTGTTATACACATATTTTGAAAACTATATCCTAAATTAAAAAGCTACAAGGAAAAGAAATTTAAACTTTCATTTAGGCAAAGGTGATTTTCAGGTACAGCACTGACTTAATGACTTTTAAATGCTGTTAGCACATATCAACTTCTTGTACAGTGGCATTTTTTGTCTGTTTCTGTAGTACATCTTATTGGATTCTTATAAATACTGAACATCATCAAACATCCAACTTGAGTCATTAATATTATATAAAACGAGTGTGGAAGTATTTTATTCTTGTAATTTTTTCCCTGTACTCTTAATTTTTAACTGCCTACGCCATACTTGATTCCGCAGGAGTTATATACAGAGTGTTCTGTATTTCCTTCTCTTTGGCCTCCTGGCGGGCTAAAATCAGCTGCTCCCTGATCCTCCACGCCATCATTGCCCGCTCACTTTTCAACTTGCGGATGCATCGGGCTAGCAGTAGTGCGAATGTAATTCCAAGAACCTAAAAGATACACATTAATAAATACTTTTAAGAGTCATTTATCATAAAAAACACTACTGGTCTGATCTGATCTATGAGAGCACGCTTCTTATGTCGTATTTCATACTGTTGTATCCTTACTATTACAATAATAATAAAAGCAATTAAAAAAATATTACTCCATAAATATACTCGTACATATCCTTCTCATCACTTTAGTTTTTTTTAACAACCACTTACAGTGACAGCTATACGATTCTGGAATGAGCTTCCGTTGAATATTATATTTTTTTTTATATCATATGTATTTATTGCGTTTATTTATACAAATAAGTGAGTTATTTCGTATATACTATTTTGTATATACATTGTCTGCACCACTATAGGTATATATATTTTTTAGTTTAGTGTAATGGTCGACTGGGAGATAATGCCAACTGGCATTATCTCCCAGTCCGCCATTTGTACATTTTGTAATATGTGCAATAAAGTTCGATAAAAATATTGACATCAAATATTTTCAGTGTAAGCGTGGTTTAATACCTAAGTGTAGACCTGATTGAGTAAATGTTTACAATGACTTTATTAGTTGACTTAATAAAGGAAAGATAGCATCAGAAATACATTCTAAAAGAGCTGGATATTGGCAAATTTATCAGGTAAGATCATTGGTTAATTTACTTACTTTAATTTACAAACTTACGCATTTAACTAAAGTTGTTAACCCAACATCGTAGAGAGTGCACTAGACTCTCTTAAAGTGGATACAGCCCACAGGTATGATTCATGCTAGTTGAGAGAGATATGTAGCAGTTATATTGCACAAGCTACTCATAACCAAGGAGAACTAAGTATAAGTTTTCTCAACATTAAACAACACGTGGTCTCGTAAAACACAAATAATGCTGTAATTTTTGTATAATTGGATTACCGGCTGGCAGTATATTCAGTTATCTCTTTGCGACTGCACCGCACCAAAAAAAAAACAAGTGGCCCGGAGTCGGCGAACACTAGTTATCCCTACGGCTTGATCTACCTGACCTCTTATAGATTGAACCACTTACCATAATGAACATCACAGATACACCCAAAACACCAAGCACGCTAGAGTTCTGAATGACAGCGTTGACCAACGCCACCTTGCAGCCAGTGCTATACATCCTGGCGCAGACCACATCTCCGCCAGAGGCGCAGCAGCTACGAGGCACCACTAAGCTTACCAGGTCACCGTCCACCTCGTCGGAGACCACGGTTGTGGAGTGATTACTGGAGAAGTTCAGACCAATGTAGTCCATGTAGGAGTTTGCGCCACAGCAGTTGAGCTGAAAGCGTATGATTATTTGGCGTTAATTCTGGTGATATTTCCTAAAATATTTTTGGGGATGAAATGAAGTTTATGCCGAGTAAATTCTTCACATTAATGCAGTGAACTAAACACTTAATTGATTAAATATTCAGCTGACCTATTGATGGACGTGATATCAGGACCAGCACAGGCCGTTTTAAGACCTGGTGTCTTAAAATGGCCTGTACTTTTCCTGGTACCAGGGGTCCTCGCACTTCCAGATGTAATTTAGACACATTTAGTTAAGTACTGTTTTTTACGATAAACTGTGCGTGATGGAAAATAAATCTCTATTCTATTCTATAAAGGCAAATAATTTCGTGATCATTCTAATTTCGTTAAATTAGCGTTAGTTGATATATAATGCAATACAAAACTCGTACAGTAATTTTGTTAATCATAAAATATGATTTCCATTTGAACAATGAACAAAAAAAATAATGACTATACAAGTCTTTACAAATTCGACATTCAATATATTTATATTTGCTATTTTATATTGTGAAAAATGTTTGAGTCATAACGTACTGGAATGTAATGATTAGATTACGTATCATATGTTATTAAAAGTCTTACAGAAGTTTGCAGCGTGTCAATTTCGTCCTGTATCTCGATATCGTATACATATTGATCTACAGGTATATAGATGTACTTCATGATTGTAGCAGGCTCCACGGTGAATGCCAGAATGACCACGACCAGTTTTGCGATGAGTATCACCAGCAAAATCAATGCATACTGTTGACAAAGTTATAGGTAATTAAGTAGTCATAATCATACCAGCCATTGAAAGTCCACTGCTAAACATAGGCCTCTCCAAGAAAGAGGGATTTTTGCCCATAATTGCCGCGCTTGGCAGGCGTGTTGGCAATCGTAGAGCGCAGCTTTTGCGACGGGGATGCTATCCTATCCCCGCCCTATGCATTTGAGCTGCATTGTTTCGGATGAACATACCGCCTTCTCTCGGTTTTGGGACCTTAGTCGCCTTTTACGACAAGTAGTACAGGAGGTACTATTCTTCTTTGCCGGTACCTCACGGCTTAATCCACATCTGCGCCACACATTAAGTAGTATCTGAGGTAAATAAATGCCATGGGAGCAGAATAGTATAGACTATCCCCTGAAGCAATATACTGAGGTACCGGAACCGACAGAGAGCGGTATATCCATCCAAAAAAGCGTAGCATAAATGGAACAGGACGGATTGGTTAACAGCATTCTCGTCGCGAATTTACGCTCTGCGATTACCCCCACGCTTGCCCAGCATAAAATCTTTCTATGCCACGCCCACGAATTTTAAATTAGACTTACCAAGTTAACCATGCACGTACTCTGCTTCAAGCTGCCGAAGAATCCGAAAGAAGATACGACCAGCAACATAAATCCCAAGAACACGCAAAGAACAGACGGTGTCAAAAACCGGCCAACCTTCGCACTCTCGTAGAAATAGGAGAAATCGTGATAATGAGAGTATACAGATATTCCGAGCACTATCATCAGACTCCCAACCACCTGCAAATGTCATAGAGGATATTTACTTCAAAAATAAACCATTTCGAAACACTCTTTCTTTTTCGTCTCTTTTACTCTGGTTCACGGGGACTAATAAGCAATACCAAAAATCGCAATAGATATTAAACTCAAATTGTTTTACCCGCGTAATTCCCGTTCCCGTATTCTTACGGGGTTAAATATGTTCATAAAAGTTGATGATAATATAGCTTTCCATTATTCAAAGAATATTTAAAATCGGGGTTTATTCAATACAAAACTAACGAAAAATTTTGCTTACATTTTTTTAAATATTTACAGTCTTTGTTATTTTTTGTATAGTTGTAGCTTACCTAACGATAAAAGAATGTTTAAAATTAGTAAAGCAGATTTTGAGTTAACCTGTGCCATAACAGACCTTTGAAGCTTTTTCTTAAACAATCGCTCTTTCGATCGATGGAAATCTTAAGAAAATGTTCATTATTTGTAAAGCTTATTGCAATAAAAGGGACGCAGCGAGGGACTTTGCTTCATTATATATATATTATGTATAACGTTGCCCTCTTGAGTGATGTAATGAAGGCAAAAAAAAACTCTCAGATGGCGCTCCAATTGACGTTTGAGTAATCCGAAAAAAGAGCCGAAACAGTAAGCGCCATTTAGTTATTGCGAAATGGTTTAGCAAATTTGTTTTAATTTTAGAGCTACTTTTTCTTTGGTCTTCAAATTGGGCCATAATAAATAAATTCAGTGATACCGCGGGGAAAAATATAGTGAAAGTTTATCTAACGACCTATAAAGAGACGCCTTTCAAGTACAATGTTTATATAGGGAATGTGTTTTCTGTTCTTTCCGGAGAAAAAGATCTTCTCAAATAACAACTTAAAACAAAAGATATTAAAGTTACGAAGAAAACCATTTTCTATAGCAATATATTCTCGTGCGAGATGTGTTCAAATGTATCCGTTTTTACTGACTAATTTTGAAGGTGTTTTCACAGATTTTTTTCCTTGTCTATAAGATACCGGCAAAGTAGAATGATGCCTCCCTCTAGACCAGTCGTCGTCTACTGTTGCAAGAGTTGGGTCTAAGTTTACTGACCCAACAGATGACGGTAAACTCATTCAAACAGCATAGTTTAAATGCAACAGAATGGATATAAAGAACAGCGTCCCCTTGCCTCCATAACGTTTTCACCACAGCGTGGCAACATTGGCTTACGCCTAAATAAGCCCTAAATAAGTAATAATAATAATAAATTCAGATATTTCATGATTTATATAGTATATAGCCTTTCTGGACTAATGGATCACCCCATAAAAATATTTTTCCATATTGAATCAGAAGCTCCTCAGATTAGCGCGTTCAACCAAACAAACTATTCAGTTATATAATACTAGCTGTGCCCGCGACTTCGTCCGTGTGGACTAGTTTTTTTGGGTACCATACCTCTTTGCCTTAACTTATATAAACTATGAATGTCATGTTTATTTATATCGAATCAATGGCCTGAAAAATAAGTTTCAATTTTCTAGCTCTAAAAATAGCGATACTTCCATGCAACTTTTCATCCCCCCTTTCGACCCCTTACAACTTTAGAATGAAAATTAGAACAAAATTTAGAATGAAAAAATAGCCTATATCCTTTCTTAGGGTCTAAAGATTGTCTAAAGATTACTTGTGTTTTATTATATTCTCATCATGTTTATGTTTCTTATTGTATTACCGATGGATTATATAAATATATTGTTCGTGTATTTATTTCTTGTTGACTTATCTAGTTGCATCACAAACTAATTGTACCGACTTTTGCATCAAAAGGTTTCCTGGAAGAGATCGCTGTATTCAGTAAGGTTTCGTTTCGTTTATGTGTATATCGTTTTCGAAGAGACAAACGTGATAAAGTGATGTTCATGACGTAGACAGAAGCCTCCTACAAATATTTAGAATGACAGAATTCGATGTAGATGCGTCCGACGAGTCCGAGTCCGAGTTCGATTTGTAATCATATTTTGTTTTTAATACTGTTTACATAACAAAGGTGCCATATTATCAAAGCCATTAAAATCATTTAAAAACATGTTATTTTGACAGCTGTCATTCTAATTAAGCTACCTTTAATGAACTATAGTTATCTAGTTCAGTTGCCATAAACTATACCTACATACAATACAGAGTGTTCTAGAAAGGGTCCCGTAAAATGATACCCAAATCTTTTGATTGGCTATCCGCTTATCTAATGAGGTTCGTCGCCTATCTATATATTTGTAAATAATTGTCTGGTACACGACATCCATTGTTTATCTGTAGCTATATATAAAACGAAGGCTCAAACAACTTACTATGAACATCGTGGTTATTGTCAACAATAGAAACCTGATCGATTTCATATTGTACTCCGTCTCTGTTTTGCTGATGATCATTTTCTGCCTATTTGGCACCGTCGGTGCAGCGGACATTTCGTAAACACTTGACTGAGACACTCGGTTTGCGCACATAAACTGCTGTGTTCTCGGTATCAGAACTGATAATGAGCTCGGATCTGATAAGCATTGTTTTTGAATAAAGAGAGAGAGAGAGCGATGCGGTTGTCTCCTTTTATATTCTTGATTTCGTAGATTTTATGCGATAACAACGTTTTTGTTAGATTTTCCCTGCTTTACGAATTTAATCCGCGCAAACTTTAAATGAGGCTTATAGCATGTTTAATACTGTTGTCAATAAAAAAAAGGTTTATTAGCTTTGAACTAAAAAATTAGGTATATACAGGTAGCATATGTTTTATTTGATTAAAGAGACATTTCTTTATCTGTTTTTTATTATACCAAATCTACAAATAAGCATACAGTCCGTGTAATAGTAAGCGTCACTGCAGCATAAAGGTGCTGGTAATTTCACCAGCGCGTTGATGGCCTTGTGACTTAAAGATATTATGTCACATTACCCAGAAATTTCACGGCTTCTCTCACCCTTCCAACCGGAACACAGTAATGCGAACATACTGCTGTATGGCGGTAGAAATAGTTGAGTGTATGAAGTCTAGCTTATTATTTTTATATTTTCTTATACGAGCATCGTATGCTATAAAGTTATGTCATTATTGATTTCTAAGACGTTATTCCTGAAATAAATAATTAATTATAACCTTTTTTATCTAAAATTATATTCCTTTTGTATACAAATATTTATTAGGATTTGAATAAAGGAGTAGTTACTGAAGGTAAATCGACAAAGCTGATAGTTTTATCATTCGACACCTTATCATCGCTTATCATCGCTTATCATAGTGTCTGTATGTCGTCGCAGCTAATTAGTAGATTACTTCGCATTATGATAAGTCTAGCTGGATTACAAAATGTCTACGTATTTAGACACAAGTTTAAAGGTACAGCCCGAATATAGCTAACCATTAAAATAAAGCAAAACGAATTCTGACTGAGCGATTACAAAAAAAACAGCCAAACAGCCTTATAGATATAGAAAACTTGTAATATTGTATCTACACTAATATTATAAACAGGAAAGATTTGTATTATTGTATGAAGCGAATAAACTTAAAAGTACTGTAATTAAATGTAACTGTACTAAAAAGTACTGGACCGATTTTAATAATTATTTATTTCATTAGAAAGCTACATTATAATTGAGTAACATAGGATATATTTAGTACTAGAATACTTTAGAAATTCCTATTAAAACCAACCAAAGATGTAAAAAAATTAGCCATAAAATGTCTTTCATCGCATACGCTGCGAAGAATATTAATGATAGGACATAAATTGTTCGACAATATTATAGAATATGTCAATATCTAGAAAAAACTTTGCGAGACATTATGTCTAACTACTGTATTTACGTCACTATAACTACTTTTTTACATTTAACAAATTGATAGAAATGCCGATCAAGATCAGACCGTGTTATCCATACCATTTATAATTTTTTATCCAAATAAATAATTTAATATTCAAAACTGTCTTAATACCTGATGATTACTTATTGAATTATTGAAATCGGACATTCCATTCAAAAGATATCATGAAATTAAAATAAAGCAGGGCATCGAGTAACCAACTCGACGAGAGCAATTGTATTTGGCACTTTCTCTAGTAGGATCTCCTAAAAATCAATACACTTCTTTGCCACCTACAAATACCACAGCCAACGTAGTGTACACGGAGGCTTTAAGATAAGCATACAACTTTTTTCAAATTAGGGATTCATGGTCGTTTTAATTAGCATTCTTATTACTTAAATGTACCTATTTATGCCGCTAGTCTGTAAATAAAGCTTAAATTAAAATGACATATCGCACCCACTAGGTGCAGACAACAAACAAAAGAGAGGGGAATCCCTGCAATGAGAGACCCCAAAAAGAAGGCAGTCGCCGTCCCAGCACCGCAGCAGGAACCGAAGGCGAAGTCAAAGCCGCGCTCGACGCAGAGCAGGTTGAGGGACACCGAGAAAGCTATCTGCGTCCTTCAGGGCGTACTCGGGGCCATCAGGTCCAGTGAGAACGCCGTACCAATTATGCTCGGTGGAGTAGCACAACTACTGCAATCAAATGGCGCAAGATAAACCGCTGAGGATAGTGCATTGGAACGCCAATGGGCTCAGATCGAAGCTAGGACTGCTGCGGGTCTTGCTTCGAGACCCTACTTAACGCCAAAGACACAATCAAGAAGCCCAACTATACCTGTACTGTAAAGACGAGATGTCAGATCGCAACGTAGTATACCGCGACTCGCTGTCCTGGTGCGTCGGAGGCTGATACACCAGCCGTTGCTACCGCAGAACACGGCCACCGCTCCCAAGTCCTTTTGCGCCCTCGGGGTAGAAGTCCACGGCTATCCCATCCGTGTGTTTGCCACATACAAACCGCCGACTACTCGCTTCAATATCAGCGAAATGATCCAACTGATGGTGGATCCCACGCCCACCTTGGTGGCGGGGGACTTAAATAGCAAACACACGCATTGTTGCAGAGAGGACAGGACGCTATTCCCCGAGCCGCGGAGGACCACTGCTTCACCGTGAGCGGCCCGGAGGTACCCACGAACTACCCAGTCAACCCCTTGCACGCCTCCGACGTAATCAACATCGCGATCTATAAAGGCCTAGACAGCGTGTTAATCACAGGAAACCCTCCTCAAGGATCTCCAATCTGATCATCTCCCGGTGCTGGTGGTAATTGAAAAAAGACCGACCACAGTGACGCCACCGGCTGCACGCCAAACCATAGATTGGACGGCGTTCAGTTTTGCCATGCATTCGAACACCCCTACGCTACCATTTACCACCTCTGAGGACGTTGAGCTGCTCGCCAGTGCACTCACCATCTGGATTCAAGACGCAAATTAATCAATACGCACCATGCCCAGCAGCAGCAGGCTCCAGCCGCTGCCCAAGGGCATCAGGGAATTATTAGCGAAGAAGCGACGTCTAAGAAAAAGATGGAAGCAGACACGCTGGCCAACCCTCATGCGTCAGCTCAACGCCCTGGCCGAACAGGGGAGATACGAACTGAGGTCGGCTCCAATCAGACCCCTCCTCGGACCAGATGGCTACCCAAAATACCACGCGGAAGACCGAGCTGAGATTTTCGCCGAACACCTAGAACGCCAGTTCCGCCCGAACCTCTATGACGACGTAGAACACGTCGAGACGGTGACCCGGTACCTTCGAGAGTACCTCGCCGCACCCATAGTGGCAGATGAAGCCCCGTCGTCTTCACGCCCGGGCAGGTCAGCAGAATGATAAACAGACTGAAACCCAAGAAAGCACCTAGCCTCGATAACATCACCAGCAACATGCTGCGACACCTTCCCCCGAGAAGCATCTCCGCACTAACTCGCCTTTTTAACGGTATCCACCACACAGGCCACTTCCCACAACCCTGGAAAACGGGAGGGGTCATCATGCTGCCCAAGCCCGGGAAGAACGTACTCAAGCCCGAGAGTTGTCCTATCACACTGCGGTCTACGGTATCCAAGGTGTATGAGAAGTTGCTGCTGTAGAAGCACTGGGACCGCACATGAAACCGAGGAAGGAGCAGTTCAGATTTCGGACAGAACACTCCACCTCACTGCAACTATCTAGAGTACTCCACTATATGACGATGGCCTTCAACAAGAAGGAATACACCGCTACAGTACTCCTCGACATGGAAAAGGCGTTTGATAAGGTGTGGCACCAAGGTCTACTATACAAATTGTCAACGTCACAAACACCCCGTCGGATCACACGAGTGGTAGCTTCCTTCCTCGATAAAAGATATTTTCGAGTGAAAGTGGAAACGTTCTATCAACCGAACAAGTCGCTGAGGCTGGTGTACCTCAGGGCAGCTGCATCTCGCCCGCGCTGTACAGCCTGTACACGGACGACATACCAGTAGGAGAAGGCATACACCTAGCATTATACGCAGACGACGCCGCCTACTATGCATCCTCGGTTAACAAAGATCGCGCAGCTAAAAAATTACAGAACACCCTCGACCTACTGCCGGAGCGGCTAAGCAGGTGGAGACTGCAGGTAAACGTAACCAAGACTCATGCTGCAGTCATTGGCCGTTACCGTCAACTCCCGAAACCACTGAAGCTAATGGGTCAAGAAGCCACGTGGTCCCACAAGGTCAAGTACCTGAGGATCATAATAGACAGCCACCTTAGCATGAAGCACCACACCAAAGAAGTGATCCAAAATATCAGTTCGGTCGCGCTTTAACTCCGCCCGGTATTCGCCTCCAAACTCCCGCTCAGCACGAAGCTGGGAGTTTACAAGACATATGTTCGACCTCACCTAACATATGCAGCCCCAGCATAGTATGCACTAACCAGCCGGACCAACAAAGGCCGCCTTTAATCCCAGCAGTCCCGCGTTCTACGCACAATCGTCGGGGCACGCATGGTGCAAAACTCGACGATACACCGGGACATGAGAACTGAATACTTTGAAAATTTCGTCCGCAGACCGTCGAGCGCGATGTTCGCGCGCGCCGACGGCGCCTCCCTGGCGAATCCGCACCTGCGCAACATAGCGCCGCTGCATGCTAGACCACCGGACACCAAGGCCAACCAGCGAGAATTCACGGCCGGTGAGGTCAAGCATGATCCGGGCACAAGCCCGAGACCGCAAGCCCCTGAAGGGTATCGATGAAATTTTTCACCTATTCTCTGATGAGGACAACCCTACCAAGACCTGGATGACCCTAGCTTAGAGCGGTGGGTCAACATAAACAAGCCAGCCCTCACGAAACCGTCACCTGCCTGCATAGCGCGTTCAAACATACGCCAAGTAACGCCTATGCAGGCAACGAAAAGAAGCTTAGGATGTAAACAATACAAATTGTATTGATAAATATATCTATATATAATCTACTTAAATAACAAGATGCCTGTGCAGAAAATACTAGCTAAAAAGCGGGTAGAGTACAAAAAGTTTTTCTCCCGCAACCTTATGACCCGCCGATATTTATCGGCGGCGTGTATATATCGCGACAGAGGTGCCGAGCGCCGTAGTCGCCTCCGCGCAGGCTGCGGCTGCGTGTCGACAACCCAACAATTGGACCACAATTCTAGATATACCATTAAATCGCAAATTCAACCAAAATTTCGTATACTTTTATTACAACATATATGATTAGAAAAGTGTTGAAAACAAACATGCGAGTCGTGGGCCCTAAAGTGAAGACCCTACAAGAATGTAATTGTATATATACAATTACAGTTTTGTATAGTTTCAGACTTCATCTAGGGGTGCAATATGTCAATATAGTAGCCCTGTACCAGTTATTTTTATATAGTAGATGTATATATATATATATCATCATCATCTGATCAGCTATTAGAAGTCCACAGTTGGACGTAGGCATCCCCAAGAAAAGGGGCATTTTGCCCTTGCTGCTCATGCATGCTGCTGCCCATCCCTGCCCCGTGCGTTTGAGCCACATTTGTTTTGGATGGATATACCACCATCTTTCGGTTCTGGTACCTTATTCGCCTCTAACGACGCATGGTAAAGAGGGAGGTACTATTAAGGGCTCTACACTGCCTGTATATAAGCTATATATAAAGATTGATAAAGTACTGTCGCCTGAAAAAAAAAGTATACTAAATGGGAGGTGTCTATGGCTGGCTTCCGGCTATTTAATATTAGGAATACTTTTACTATCTACATAACTAATAATAATTTATTTTAAAAATAAATAAGTCATCATAACTTTTGTTTAAGAGCTTGTACTTTTGCTGTTACTATAGAAGCACCTGTAAAGACGTGTTAACAACAAAAAAATTAAATTGAAAAAAAATACACACAGTTTGGCTAACAATTTATATTGACACATTTAATGAATATATATTAGATATAAATTATCCTGAGGAATATACCGTTGGGCAGAGGGGACCCCTGTACCAGGTTTTCAAGAGACACCGACCGACTAAGGCGGTATAAAGCAGTCGACTTTTTTACTTACAGCATTCGCTTTTAAGACGCAAGATATTAAAACAGTTTACCCTCCGATTCTAGCAGAGGTTCAGCTTACTATAATTCCATAATATATAAAAAAAACTCCCTATAGGCATTATATAATGTATGAAAAAATTATATAAGGTATGTCAAACTAAATTATATTATAAATACATATAAAAAATACGCTTTTCTTAATCTTGTCGTTAATAACCGCCGAAGTATAACTGCGTGCACCTTATAGGGCAAAGAGGACTAAAATGGAAAGAAGTCACACTCCTTACTAATTAACACTATGCCGTCTATGAACGGGTCAACGTGGAGCGGGAAATAGGTATGATCTTAACAGGACTGAATGGGTCAAAGGCGTCTCAATGACCTTCGTTGAGAAGCATTAGTTTTGAGATGACGAGGAGCGCCCGGCTGCACTACGCCACATATTATCCAGGAAATGTGCGTTGCGGAAGCTCAAACCTCTCTAATATTGCGAACAGGAAAGATCTTCGATCTTCTTGGAGTTAGGTGTATGCATTGTATTTAAACGAGCGTTGTGATTGCTTCGTCTTACATCAGTTATAACGTCACAGACGGGAAGAAGCTCCTCAATTATCGACCCTTTGATTGAAAACTTCCTGCACTTCTAGCTACGCGCGGCTACCATCGCAAAGACTGTGAGATCATTACGGTAATCACTCTTGAGTGATTACTGTAACGATCTCACAATCTGAACCTCTAAGACATGCACCTCGGCTAAAGTGGCCGTCGTTTAGGAGGATTTCAAATTTAGTATGAGTATGAATTATATAAAATATTAGGAAAGGCGTTTGAGACATATAAATCGTGATGGCATCGGCAGAATAGAAGAATACGTGTCTCAACACGAACGCAAAATGGAAAAGTCCACAACTTGAAATTCTTGAGAGTTCGAGTATTGAGGTTGAGGACCTCATACATAAATTTACGACTTAAAGGAAGATTAAGGTCGCGGTGAGAAATTTCTCTTTGGATGGATCATCACGCTCCGGTTGCGCAAATTGAGCTCTTGTACATCAGTGACTTAAGTAGCTTTTTAGCCTACCTAACGTAATATTTAGTTTGCGGCTTACGTAATATTTAGTTATGCGGTCCGAACGTCATTCTCCTGTGTAATGACGCCAAAGTATTTTGTCTTATGACAATCATTTGGCGGGTTTCTGCATTCATAAGGAGCATTGTGAAAACTTAGAAGATACAGGTTCACTGACCTTAGGTGGTTTGTTTTTCCGAGGGCTCCTGGCCCCTGACATGCCGAGTCGATGTACAACTTTTCGAGTTGGTAGATCAACATCTTGGGGTACTAGACTATCCTAGGCTGAGTACGCTCTTTCGCCCTATATACGCCTATATCGTAACGTCAGTAATTGAAGTTGTTTATTAAGTTACTATGTGCGGCGCCATACACGCACAAGCTTGTAAGTATAGTGCATGATTAAACGAATTACAGAAAATGCGTTAAATGCTAGATAGTAATCGGCTATGATAGCAGAAAACATCTTCAATTACACTCAAAATACATCTATTAAAATAACTGAATTTCTAAAAACTAATAACATGTCGACAACCATGTACTTTGTTGACTGTGGCAGTATAATATTCAATTATAATTTTAAAGCAAAATGTACTTTTATTCTTTGCAAGAGCTGGAACTACTTGGAAAGTGGGTCTGAGGTCCAGTCGTTTCTCTTTGACGTAGAGAAACATTCTCCCCACGTTGTTGCCCCTTTAAAGTCGTCTGCTAGCGCTAGTTCGTTCTTCAAGTCGCGGATGGTAAACGCCAGAATAGTAGCCGTCGTAAAACTGAAGAACTAAAAATAAGAACATGTGTTAATAAATGTTGATGCCGCAAATACAGATTATAGATACTGAAGTTATTTTTTTACCTTCCCAGCCACTTTCAGTACATGGAGTACAAAAGTCAAGGCAAATTAAGTGAATGAGAAGTAAGCTTAACCGAAAGGTACCGGCAGAATAGAATGGTATCTCCTTCTGTACCCGGTGTCGACAAGTGGCGGTATATCCATCCGAAACAGTACAGCTCAAATGCAGAGGGCTGGGATAGGCAGCAGCAGCATTCCCGTCGCGAAAACTGCATTCTGCGATTGCCAACAATCTTGCCCAGTGCAGCAATTATGGGCAAAAAACATCCTTTCTTGGAGAGGCCTATGTCCAGCAGTGGACTTTCGATGGCTGGTATGATGATGATAATAATTCTTAATAAATACTGATTGCTTATATTTGTAATTTAGCTTATCAAAAAAATATTCTGTCATTAATCTAGTAAATATTATTATTCTATTTAATATTCATTAATTTACTCAATATTATTTTTATTTTAGTTTACTTAATTTTATTATTAGTTTTGCAGCCGTGAGGTACTAGCAGACTATAATAGTACCTCTCCTACACCAGGTGTCGTTAGAGGTACCAGAACCGACAGATGGCGGTATATCCATTCGAAACAGTATAGCTTAAATGCACCTGGGAGGGAATGGGCAGGAGCATTCCTGGCGGGAAAGTTACACTCTGGAATTGCCAACACGACTGCCCAACGCGACAATTAAGGGCAAAATTCCCCTATTATGAGAAAAGCCTTTAAAGCCTATGTCCCTCAGTGGACGTTGTACGGCTGCAATGATGATTATGATAATGGTTATGCAATTTAACAATGCACTCACGTCACGTCTTCTTTAACAACTACCTTATCTATTTTGTCAGGATATGTGTAACTGTTTTATTGATTGTTGATTGCTAGTTAAATTTTTTTTGTTGTTGTTCCGATTAAATAAATAAAGCATAAAAGTGATTGTTGAGTTATAACTTACCAAAACAAAAGATAGACCTATAAATAAAGCAATGGTACACATAGAATAATTCGTGATAATCCTAGTAAGTGCTCTCTTGCATCCTGTAGCACGGACCGCTGGGCAGGGCACATCTCCCACGGGCAGGCAGCAGCTGAGGGGTACTGACACCACATCGCCTGTGCCATTAGCCACCACGCTGGTGGTGACGAATGGGTCGACGGGCAAATCCACCACTGCGTAGTCCTCGAACGAAGTCGCACCGCAACAATTAAACTAGAAATTAGACATTCATATTTTTAGAGATCACATATTATAATGCCAATATTAACAATATATTGAAATTATAAAATAATTACCTATTATTTCACATTTGTTTTAAATAATGTCTGATTAAAACCACTTATCAAATAAATGTGCAACGCGTGTATGAGATGTCTACCCCATCTTTAAAAAAAAAAAATAAGTCGTACGTTAACACGGGTTACTTTTGTTAGTACTATTGAAAGATCATACATAAAATAAAATTGCATTCAAAATAGTTAAAAAGAAAATAACAGAAATAAATTGTAGAGGACGATAATTGCAAACTTCAAGTTATAAAAAAAATATTTAATACCGGTTTTCTTTTGATGGAAAATTTTATATGATAAAGTTGTGAACACCCAGCAACAGTAAAGTTGTGAAATAACAATACGTATATACAAATCGGTGCCGTCCGTCAATTTCGATAATAAAAATAATTACGATTTGGTGTTACTCGATCGATTTTTTTAAATATCAATGAGTATCCATGTTTACGATCGATTTTATGTATATATAGATTATCAAAATGTATTTTGGTAACATTGGACTTTTTAATATGTATGTTTCCAAGTTGTCTACATTTTGGAAACCAGCCTACTCAGTCTGCTGTTGGAAAAACGTGGAAGCCATAGCTTCTACGTCAGCCTGAGTAACGTTTGTGTGGGTCCAAAAGTAAATTGCACCCGGCAGCACTAGTGCGCTCAATGAGCGCTGTAGAGGCAGTCTAGATGCAACCGGCGAGTGTGTAGACGTGAAGCATCAGCTTTACATTACAACATTACTTGTATTACGGACAACAGACAACAGAGGAATCACAAATATAATACTTAAATACACACATAGATCACCCAGACACAAAAACACAATTATTCAACTTATAATGGTTTTTCCAGAATGGGGTTCAAACCCACGTCACTTGGCGCTCAATATAGGGCTGTTACCAAATGCCCCATCGGGTCTGTCAACTTACAAGTTGACATAATGTCATCGATACTTCAATGGCATCGGCTTATTCAAGCTCTATGGAATATAGCATTTAGAACAATAAACGGTATTATGTTTTTGAGGCTTTTTGAGCAATATTTGACGAATTTAGGTTAGGATTTGAAAAAAGTAGTTATAATAAGGAAAAGTCTTCTTTTATAAGACTTGCGACATATAGTTAATCAACAAAGAAAACTAAGTAAGTACATACCGATATTTGCAAGTTATCTATTGCATTCTGCGTCTCATTGTCTATGGCATACTTTTCTATTGGAATGTAAATGTTTTTTTGTACGTCATCATATCCCGTGCTGAGGCTCAAAACTAGCGTGTTGAATGTGATTATGAAAATAGTCAGGCATATGGCCGCATACTGAAAACAAGAATTAAAAATTGTAGATAGTATTCATATGTTATATAAATATATTCAATATAAGATGGATGTAGATGAATGTAACATATTCCGATGGTGTTATTGCAAGTAACATGTAAGGTTCTTCCAATCTCAATTTTAAAGTTATCTTTTTTTTTTCTTTCTTGACATGGATAATTACAAAATGGCTATAACTAATACGTTATATTGTAAGCTGCCTAGACAGTTTAAGTTATACCAATAGTTGACAGTCTCGTCAGCCAGACTATAAACTATCTCACTTTAATGTTTCTTCTTTTATTTTTTTTTTCCATATAAACTTTTACAGTGCTTATTCATACATGTACGCGCAAAGGTTTAGAAGTTTTATAGTACAGTAGCAACAATTTTTTTAAAAGGTTTAAAAGTAAAATATAGATTCGTTCTTACCAATTTTACAAGCCATATATTTTGTTTGTAAGTAACGTAGAAGCCAAAGATAGCCGAGGGCAAAAGAATTAACCCCAAACACGCACATAGCACGGAGACTAAAAGGAAATTACCGTCTGTTGCTTTAAAGAAAGGCAGACTTGGCAGATACAAGGATAAATTTATGCCATTCACTATCAATAAAGTTCCGACAACCTGAAAATAACTTTTAACATTACTCAAACCAGATAAAAAATTATAAGCATATGAACACTGCTACTTTGTATTATGGAAACAAAAAACAACTAAGTTACAAGACCTACACCTCAACTTAAATAGGGACCCTGAGAAAGGGCATAAGACATAGGCATTTTTAATTTGAAATAAGGGTTGTAAGGGGTCATGAAAAGTTTTATGGAAGTATCGCTATTTTTAGAGCTAGAAACTTGAAACTTATTTTTCAGGCCGTTGATTCTATATTTATAAACATGGCATTCAACGTTTTTATAAGTTAAGGTAAAGAGGTATGGTACCCAAGAAAGCTATATTCCACGCGGACAAAGTCGCGGACACAGCTAGTAATAATAATAAATACCATAATTGGGCAATTACAAACTATAATTGCGAGAAATACACATAAGATAGTAAATTCGAGATATTTATTGTAGAAAGAGAATAGAACATAACGAAGCGTGGTAACAAGTATTTTTTTTATAATAATAATTATTATTATAACAAGTATTATTCTTTTACCGAACACTTGTGATCTCTGGCTTAAATAAATAGGTTGCTGCTTCATACACTGAATAGCCATTTTCCATCGGTTACTTATCTCCTCCAATAAAAAAGATGATTAGCGAACACTACCTGCTTGGGACAGGGATCAACATCACAGCACCAGACAGTGTACAAGATGCCGTTAAAACCGACTGCGTTGATGGAAACGAGAATGTTAAAAACTATAATAATAGTAAGCGAAGAAATCATAAATACCAAATTCTTTACTAATCATATCAAAATGGCTGTCACAAGATAACACCCAGAAAGTTGTCAAAAGGTAAATTAGTAAATTATAAATACTTCACTCACTCGGCATCACATATGTTGACCTGATTACGAGAGAAGTAGCTTAAAGCACGTGTACCACGGGTATCAGACAAGAGACGAAATACTAATATCATTATCATCATCATCATATCAGCCATAAGACGTCCGCTGCTGGACACAGGCCAACCCAAGTAATCTCCAATAGGACAGGTTGTATGCGGCCTGTGTCCAGCGTGATCCTACAGTTTTAGTCAGATCGTCTGACCATCTTGCGGGTGGACGCCCTACGCTGAGCTTGCTGGTACGTGGCCTCCGTTTGAGAACCATACGACTCCATCTGCCAATACTAATATAACATATAAATAACACTCAATCATAAAACAAATACCAATTTTCATCATTTTAGTCATTGGAAGTCCACTGCTGGACATAGGCCTTTCCAAAAAAAGAGGAATCTTCCCATAATTGCCGCGCTGTGCAAGTATTTTGTGCAATCGCAGTGCGCAGCTTTCGCTCAGCACTCAAACTGAACTGTTTCGGATGGATATACCGCCATCTGTCGGTTCTGGAACCTTAATTACCTCTTACGGCTCTTGGTCCAGTGGGAGGTACTATTCTACGCTGCCGGTACCCTACAGTATGGACCAATATTGCCACATGACAATAAGATCATCTTTCCACCCTATTGTAACTAAAAGTGCAGTCCCAACTTAGACATACAGTACTACTAAACTAATTGCTCGACCTAGTCGATGGCGTAGATGGTAGCATTCCAACTTGTGTGCCAAAGGTCGTAGGCACATATATTTACATGATGAATGTTTATGTTTGATCTGATATATATTTATGTATGGGGTGAACAAAATATGTATTTAATTTATTTGTAATTCCTCTTTAGTCTGATGTCCGTAACACAAGTGTTTTAAGCGAGTTACTCGTAACCCAAAGTTAGATCAATATATGAGACATTGTACAGTAAAATCACTGCCTCATTAAGTGTAGTAAGTACTTAGTGAGGTATCTATAGAGTATATAAATTACTACGAATAATAATCAATCTTCCAATTTCCATGAGAAATCGAGTTATGGCTGAGAGTCGAGACGACCCTTGTGTTCGAGACCTACATCAATACAAACATTATTTATGCTGAGTCTTGGTCTCAGACCGCAGTTGTTTTTTCTTTCCATAACATGACAAACATTTTTCTCACTCACAACAATAAAAACAAAATGCACTCACAATAATCACAGTATTTATAAAAACCATTGAATGCGTATTTTGGTTAATATAATAATTTAACTCTCCAATAGTCAACCGTTTTCTAGGGAGGCGGGATCCGGACGTCATTTTGGTATACAAAGTCACTGCGCATTGTGATATCAACTGTATTATTTAGCCAGCTATCACTTTAAATATGATAAAATATTATCTGATAGATTAGTCATAAATATTAATAATTATTTTTAAAGTTTATTATGAACTTTGTTTTTTCTCATTTAAAAAAATATCGCTTACTCGTTTCAGGGTTATGCCAATTATGTCAACATATTCATGTTTGAATTCATGACACGTCGAACTTTATACAAGTGTTCTTCGTAAAAGGTACCACCTTGACCTAGATGAACATCATGTTATATTGCATCCCTTCCCGGACCAAATGTATGCTTATTACACTTTCCTGTTGAGATGACACCCATGCAGACACATAAAGGAATCCCGGTTCCCGGGGATCCCCCCCCCCCCCCCCATGAAGGTCGTAGTGGGCATGTCAGCAGAGATTTTAGTTAACTCAACAACCTTATTTATAATAATTTCTGGCGATAAATAAACAAACCACTGTCTTGTTATTCTGGAGATTCGCTTAAAGCATTTGCATTACGGACATCAGATAACGGAGAAATCACATATATATTACTTAAATAAATACAAATAACATCATACAAATATTTGTTTTGGATGGCCTTTGGCGCGTACCATAGGATCACTGTCATCGGCGCCATCGGGCTCGTCAATTGATATTATTATTTTTTTAATACTAAATTAAATTTATCTGTAGTTCTCTGATGTTTTTAATCATCATACCAGAAAGTCCACTGTTGGACATAAGCCTCGCCAAGAAAATGGGACTTTTGCCCATAATTGCTGCGCTGGGCAAGCGTGTTGGCAATCGCAGAGCGCAGCTTTCGCGACAGGGATGCTGCTGCCCATCCTCGCCCTGTGTCTCCTGCTCTCTTAAGAATGTATATGGGATTATCTAGTTCTAAAATAAAGTTTATTAGATTTTTAGTTTCTGTGTGGATGAATGGTCTGAAATAATATTATTTATTATTATATTGATGCCGATTCCTCATCATTATCATCATAATTACAGCCATTAGAAGTCCACTGCTGGACATAAAGACATAACCTTCCTAAGAAAGGGGGGTTTTTTGGTATTGGCAATCGCAAGGCGCAGCTTTTGCGACGTTGATGATCCGGATGTGTATAAATTTAGGCTACGCAAAGAATAGATTACACGGAAAAAATAAAATCGATACTTGCTTGATTGCAAACACATTGTAATCGAAGTTTCTTATTGAAATAATCTTCATATCAGCTATAAAATGTCCACTGTATATATGGATATATGTGGCATTTGCCAATTATTACCGCGCTGGCCGCGTATTTGATCTCTGCTGATCGGATGGCCATCTATCGGTTCTGGTACATTAGTCGCCTCTTTCGACATCTAGTACAGAGGGAAGTACTATTCTTCTCTATGCATTAATCTAGTCAAAAATCTTACTCTTATCTCACCACCATAATCATGACGCTAGTTCCACATCAAATTTAGAATTTAGTTAGTTTTTAGCCTAATAGTAGTAAAAAAAATATGGACTTCCATTATTAATTAATTGGATCAAAAGAGGAAATACAGAAGTATAATTTAGTGGGTATCGGCAAATTGGGTGGACTCTACAATCCTCTCCTTCGGAAAGCTAGATCTACCTCAGAATTAGAAGTACTACCAGGAAACAATGTGATGAGTGACAGCGAAAACAAATAGAAAGAAACCAGAGCGTGATATTAGCTGCGAAATACCAACTAGTTATAATAATTTTCTAGTTTCCATACAAATCAAACCTGCACCTGTCGATTTGAAAGAATATCAGCAAACCACAAATTCCACAGTTCACGTCGTGAGAGTCGGTAATTAGGGCTTGGGTTTATTAGTGCGACCTGCCGTATCTGGTGCTTGCATTAGCACTGGTCCCTGAACAGCATAGCAGGGCGTCGTAGTGATGACGGTTTCTTAGGCTCAGTAGAGTTACGCCATAAACAAAACATGCAGTGCCCCCCATGGGAGATTTCTAATCTACGTCACGCTGGATCTTCCAACGCTGCATCGTCTGTTACTGTTAGATTTCAAAGCGCTGTATCAAGCTCAATGCCAATTTAGCTGTTTGATATCCTGAAAATTTCTGTCGCTTAACTACCGTGGACAGCATTAGATAAGTGTTAGCCTATTTATTGAAACCCTCAGTATACATTTATTCTCATGCTGCACTGTCCACACAAAGACTACGTATGAGGTGGAACTAATACAAAGGGCGTCTGCATTCGTAGCTTGATGTCACCTATTTTAACCGTCTAATAACAGTGTTAGGATGAGAGGCAGTGGAATTACTGGGTAATCGGACATAATATCTTCAAGTCACAAGGTTGACGATGCACTAGTGATATCTTTAAGATATAACGATCGTCGATAGGTTGCGGTAACACGCGGCTTGTATGCTTGTTTGCCACCTTATCCACAATTCTCTCCAATATGTCCTCCCCTAACTCATTTCCACAAAAACTGTTTTAAGAGCAATTTTGGTGATCTTTGAAACAAAGCTTCCGTATTCATACATCCGTTTGATCCCTCTAAGCTACTAACACTACTTACTTGGGTTTGAAATAAAGTTGTTGTTTGGCAATTAATCTATGTGTTTGATTATATCCAGATTTTGCCTATATGTCGGAAAAACGTCTGCTCATCAGCTCCTTTACTAGATCCTCATGATTTTTGTGCTGTGGAGAAAACAATACCTACTGCTTTATGTCGTAACAGGAAGGAGCCGACAGATGGCGGTATATCCATCAGAAACGGCTGATATAATTACGATAATGGTATTTGTAATTATTGTATCCTATTTTATTCCGCCCATTATCATAAGATTAACTGAAAATCTCGGTGCTTCAGACATGCAGTCATTACTTTTACGCTGTTTTATTATTAAAGCAATGTTTTGGTTATATAAATAGTTTTTATTTATTTGGCATTGTAACACTAAATTATTTTTAAACTATACTTTTTATCGCTTAAACGTATGTGATATTTACTTAATTATTTTATTTTTTTCAACAAATCAACCTTTTATACATATAAAATATACATGAGTAAAATAATAAAAAAACAATCTTATATTTAAAATGCTGTAAGAAAAGACAAAAGGAATTCTATAATATTTACGGGAACTTTTAAAATTACAAAGTTTTGATGTGTAAAAAGTAATTAAAGAAACAAAAGCGTTAAATCTGTTTTAAATATGAATTGGTCCCATCAATTTTTTCATCTCGTCAGTGTTCAGTTAACCAATTTTTGAAGTTAATTCGATTATTAATCATATTATAAAAATATTAACATTAAAAATGATTGCCTTTAAGATGTACTGGCAGATAATCGCGGCATTTTGTTCCGCTATCCGCAAAAACTATGCGGTGGTTTGTCCGTGGAATGGAACGTACACAATCGGCTGTTGTTTCTCTGGGTTGGGGTTGAGGGAAGTGTAGGAGTTGATGACACGCTCTTTGATCTCCCAGCGCCTGCGCTCGCGGTCGCTTTTCGCCTTCCGGATGGCTTTGGCAAGGGAGAAGGAGAACACGATGCCGATGATCTGAAATAAAATCATATTCTATATTTTTTAGTTTTTTTCGCTCAAGTTTAAAGTTTGACACAATTTGATGTGATACACGTATGCATAATTAACAGGCTATGCGACTTTGACATGCGTTATTATTTATCTAACCTCCGTTTTCACCTTCAAGGCGAATCATGCTAGCTTTAAAAATAGATATAATACCTGAATGAAAGCGATAGTGAGGGCCCCCGCACCCAGGAGGCCAGCACCCTGGTAGATCAGATAGAACAGCCGAGGCATGCAGCCGTTGGCATAAAGCTTCACACACTCTTCGAGCTCTAGGCCCTGCACCAGCTCGAATTGGCTCTCGGCACAGCAGGAGTTGGGCACGGTGATGTTGCTGACTGCGATACCACCCACGTCTGCTGGTGGTTTCACATCGCCCCAGTCCAAGTAGGAGTCAATTCCGCAGCAGTTCATCTGCAATCCGGTAGACATATATTTAGTAAAATACCAGTTGAACCCAGCTGATGTGATTTCCTTTGTATATTTATCAATCTATAGCGAACAAGAGAAGAAACCTCGGCATGTAAATTGGATACTGTGTGCCAACATTATATTGTCCCGTTTGTGTCCCGTCGAGATAAGCAGAGACTATGGATCCCCACTTAGTAGGACCTAGGCATACCTTTCTTTAATCACAATAATCCTTTCCTACACGCTCGTTTATTTTTGGTAATTGTGACCTTGCCCTTCTTTAATACCTCTTCTACCTGGTTAAGAAATGTTCGCCTATCAAGGGTTGGTATAGGATAGGCGTCCTATACCAAACCTAGTATTCACTTTCATTCTATATATTTGTGCAGTCGTTAAACTTTTATCCATCCTCTCTACATGTCCAAACCATCTCAACATTCCTTTCTCTATGGTCACAAAATCATCTTTTACACCACAATGACCTCATTTCATTTGTCTGATCTATTTGCCAAAAAAGGTTGATAAAATAATACAAGCCGGTCAAATGCGAGTCAGTCAGTCTTGCGCATCGAGGTTTCTTGCCTAACTTGTATATAATCAATCGCAT
This sequence comes from Heortia vitessoides, assembly GCA_020976665.1. Taxonomy (NCBI): domain Eukaryota; kingdom Metazoa; phylum Arthropoda; class Insecta; order Lepidoptera; family Crambidae; genus Heortia; species Heortia vitessoides. Next base: position 3,488,924 of record JACJUM010003085.1, on the reverse strand, counting down.
GTTTTTCCTGATAAAACAACAAATAAACGATTTTCAGATATTTCCTGTAAGGCCTTAAAACTTTTCAGGGCTTTGAGAATACCCTATATTTTTGACACTACTGCGAAATGTTAAAAAAATTGGCTCAAATGGTCATATCTTTAGATTGCGTTGAAACAGACCTCATAGTGTTTATTAATATAGTGTAATCACTACCATAGGATTGAGTAACGTGTGAAACGTTGCCCAGTCATTTAACTGATTTTCTAACAATTTAAAACAGAATATAAGACGCTTACAAACATTATTAGAAATCTAAAATTATCATTCAATTTAATTAATTTGATATGGGCATGATATCTTTATAATCTTGTAATAAATGTAGGCCATCTTGAATGATACGCATAAAACTAGAGTATCGAGCTTTTAAACTAGAAACCTCATTGATTTTCCAAAAAAAATCTGTTGAAACCGGCGCCTTTTGCTCGAATAACCTTATATTTGTTGCTACTTAATTTATATTCTTGGCTTAATCTATTCCTGTCTTATCGTAATCTTTGCAATTAAAGATGATAAACAAGGGTGTTTCTTTTGGAGTAATGTATCGTTGAATTATTTCTTTATCTTGGCTCTCGTTCGTCCACCCGAAGGGTTATCGTTAACAAGAGCAACATCATTATATCAGACGTAGAACGTCATCGCCGATGGACATAGGCCTCGTCAAGTGATTTTTAATAGAACCAGTGTATGCGACCTTCATCTAGTGCAATCCTGCGGTTTTGGTCAGATCGTCAACTGGGCAACTTGTGGGTCTTACAACTCCTTTGGAAGTTCAAGAACAGCTTCAAATCTATTTCTTATTATCCTTATTCCTGCGGGTGATTGTTGACCTATAGAATATCGACAACTTACTCTGTTCTGCATGAAGTCGAAGTAGTCCTCGACGACTGAGTTCTGATAGTAGTAGGGCATGGTCTCCCGCAGCCTTTGGTCTAACATGCCAGCTATCTGCGAGCGGAGGCTGTAGGCTGCGATGGCGGCGGCGATCTCAAGTACCAACACCAAGCTCAAGATTACTGCAAACTGACGTACGGGATATTCAGCGATGAGATAATGTTACGAAAATATGACGAAGAAATGGGAGATCATACAAAAGGAAAAAAATATCGTGTCTACTAAACTCTCGGCAGCTCAAACGAAGTGTAGTCCTCGATAATATTTGTTTTCTACTCATTATTATTTCATTAAAAATTCAGCATTTTTCAATGGATTGGACCTGTAAAGTGAACATCTGTATTTTTCTGTGATGCAATAACGTGACGTCTTATTACTGTTTTAACAATAAATAGTGTTGTGTGGTTATTTAGTGTAATCAGAGTATGATATGAGTAGAAATACGAGTAGAACAGCAATTACACTCGCGCCATTGCCCGCATACCCTTGTGAATATTATTCTGAGGGTATACACCTCCAGGGTCATTCCGAGGTCGGGTCACGCTTTATTAAAAAGCAGTCTAAATTATTATAGGTAGGCTGTCGTTGAGGCAAACTTGGCAGGTTTGAAGCCTGCCGAACTATCGGAACTAATTATATTAATAGTTTGTAGTAATTATGTGACGAGCTTGATGGCGGTTGTGATTTCATCTTGTATGCCAATGGAAGTAGGTTCGATCCCTACCCAGGGCAAACATTTATATAAAAAATATTTATGCTTGATCTGTGTCTGAGTTTTATATATTTACTAGCTGACCCGAGATGACGTAAAATAAGTATTAATGAATTATTAATGACGGAATGTTCTGTGTCTGGGTGTTAAATATATGTATTTAAGTGGTATATTTGTGATTCTTCTGTTATCTGGCGTCAGAAATCAGGTCAATGCAATGAGAAGTCGTGGGAATTTATTATTATTAATTAAATAAAAAAACTCACAATGTTAACCAAGCATGTACTCTCCTTGAGGGCTCCAATGAAGCCGAAGAGGGAGACAAACAGCATAATGACACCAATGACGATGACGAACACTGCTGGGGAGAAGAAGTGGTCCTCCAGGAAGAAGGAGACGTCCTCGTAGATGGCGTAGATGGTCGTGCCCACAGAGATGACCAGTGCTGAGGTCAGCTGGAAACAAAACCAATTATAGTAATTAGTTCATCCCACATCAAACATCCCACTTTGTTGTATCTTGGTCAAAATAGAATATAGATTTTAGAAACAATTGAATTGAATATGTATACACGTTTGTTTTTAATTTTTTTTTAGTTTTAGTACTTGGAAAAATTTTATCTATCATCATCATCACTATCATATGAAAGTCACTGTAAGACATAGATCTATATCTCCAAAAAGGTCAGGGAAGGGTACCACAGATGCTATTTTTAAACCTAGTTGTGTGCTAGCTTCAACATATGTGCTATATAATTTTTTATCAGCAGCACATATAACAGGTTATGTTACTCCGAGAAGATGTCGCTAAAGTAATGGTGAAAGAAATTTTAAAATTAATTAAGTTAAACGCCTGTCAGTCAGCCTTTAGACACTCGTAATCACAAGGACAACTATCTATATATATATATATATATATATAGATATTATGTCACATTACCCGGTAATTCCTTTGCCTCTCTCACCCTTCAAATCTGAACACATTAATGCGAACACCAATGCAGATGACCTTTGTATGAGATTTACTTTATAGTTTCCGAGCATATCACGAACAGACAAATTGTGATAGTAACAGTAACTTTACTAAACACAACCTCATATTTATTAGGTTCTATCAAGCCGCGCGCAAGGTCTACCCTGCGGTAGATTTGACCTATTATATAGTGTTACCGCGAACTTGACACGAAGTCCTATTAGAGCGGACATTCGTCATTTATCGCGCTTCCTCACGGTATTATTTAGCGATGATGTATTTTCGGTGGTATTACCTCATTTTGTTGTTGTATCTGTAATTATATACAACTTGTTTTTGGGGCTTTGCTCGTGTGTGATTCAGCCAATACCTATGACGAATAGTCGAGCGAAAATCAAATATTATTCGACAAACAAAGAAATATAAAAACATTATTTATTTGTTATCAAATAACAATACCACGTTTACAACAGACTTGGATTTTTGAACAATTTAGTTTTTAATGCAATGTTGTTTATATCTAAGGTTCAAAGTATTTTTTCTTTAAGTTTTTCAGTCGCTTCCTTTTAATATATGAAATGATAGCAATCTATTTTCTTCTTCTTCTTTCTCTAAAGAGAGCTGGAATTTTTATAACAAATTTTTAAACAATATAAAATCCGAGATTTTTTTGTAAAGATATTATGTATTTTATTTCAATTGTTGTACTCTCTCAGTAGATGTGAAGACTTTGTAATTATCCAATATAATCTTGGACACCGAACGAAACTGTGGCGACCTTACAATTGTTTTATCTATAGTAAATTGACATCGTTAATGTCATCATCATAATTTCAGCCAATAAAAATCTACTGCTGGACATAAGCCTTCCCAAGGAAGGGGGGATGTTGCGCTAAATTGCCGCGCTGGGAAAGCGTGTTGCCAATCGGAAAACAAATTTTGGATGGATGTAACGCCATCTGTTGACTGTGGTACCTAACCTTAGTCGCCTCTTACGACACCTAGTACAGGCGGAGGTACTATTCTACTCTGCCAGTAACTCACGGCAATTTTATTTCGTTACTTTAGAACTACGCCAATGCATGTTATCTCACATCACATATATATGTACTTATTTGTATAGAAACATTGCTTACTGAGGAAGGACAGACTTAATTTAAAATACTTATTTTTATTGAAATGACATTTAATTATTTAAAATTTAAACAGCCTTGAGAGGAAGTCGATAGCGGCGCATCGAAGGGCATCAATTGTGGATTGATATTTAGATTTATATGCATTTTTTTTAACCATTAAATCTCGAATTAAAGATAAATTGAAGAAGCGATATAAGTAAGCTTTATAGATGTCGTTTCATTGTATTTTCAAGTAAGATAAATGTGTTATCATTGTTAAATAATATTTGTTCCAATATTTCAAAAAGCGTGATAAATTAAATTTGTGATAAATTTTAAACAAATGTTTGGCTTTAGTAACATTTTCAACAAAAACACAATAATTTTACAATATTTCCACCAAATGAGTGTTGTCATTATTTATTTAAATATATGGAAGAAGGTACGGGATTAGATCATTCGTTCAATGTTTTCTCATTAAACTGCCAGATCACGCTGGATACATGCAGGTCGCATATTGCAAATTAACATCGTAATTTCGATAGCAAACTAGTTTTAAGTCAAACTAACCAGTCTTCTTAACCGTGACAACAATCTATTCGCTGTCGCGTCAAACCCCAAATAAACATGACTTTTCTGACATCTTCAACATCCTCGTCATGTTACAGCCAAGTTGCACAGAACATGAATGATGACAATTAAAATTTTCTTGTGTAATAAAATGTTCAACGGCAGACGTGTTCGCAGTTTCAGACTTTAACTTTGCAACTTGAATGCTGCTGCCGTCCCCGTCCTGTTGCGTTTGAGCAATTCTGTTTCAGGTGCATATGCCGCCATCAGTCGGTTCTGGTACCTCAGTCGCCTACGATAGTACAGGTACAGGGGGTACTACCTGGTACAGGGGGGAGGTTTTATTCTACATTGCCTGGATTCTCAGGTCATCCTCTGACCAAGCTTTCGATGTAGCTTTCTTATTTTATAACAACTCTGACGTCCACCGCTATCAGAGGATTAAGGCCGCTCGTTATCATAGAAACAAACAAGCATACAGTCCGCGAGATAGTAAGCGTCACAGCAGCCTATATATGGTTGTAATATCACAAGCATATCACTAGCGTATTGCCAACCTTGCGACTTGAAGATATTATGGAACATTATCCACCCTTCGTACTGGAACACAGCAATGCGAACTGCGAATGCTATTTGGTAGTAGAAATAGGTGAGTGTGACGTACTAATTTAGATGGCTTTTGTATGAGGTCTTCCTTAAAAGTCGTGAGGTCTTAAAAGTGAGACCCTTTATGGTTTCACGAGATCTAAACGAGACTGACACTGCATATTCAATAGCGCCACTAAGGCACCGACTTTAACTTGAATTGTCACATTTGGGAGGGTTTCAGTTGAGGAAACCGTAAGGTACTGGCCGAGAAAAGCACCTCTCTATATCAGATTTCGTAAGAGGTGACTTAGGTATGAGACCCGACAGATGGCGGTGAATCCATCCGAAACAGTATAGCTCAAAAGCACACTTGCCCAGCGTGGCAATTTCGGGCAAATTTTTCGCCCTTTCTTGGCGAGGCATATGTCCAGCAATGAACTTCCAATGTCTATAATGATAACGATGATAAATTGAGGATGAATTGCACCAGGCCACAATCGAATCATGTAAATGAGGAAGTAGTCTTTATTAGCCAATGCTAATAGAATACTTTTTCACGTGCTCCTTATAAATTTGTTTACATAATCTGGGGACGTGACGGTGATTTCTGGTATTCATGAAGTGTTAATTACCCGAATGAACACCAAAAATCAATACAATGATGACCATATGGTGACCATATTTAAAGAACCCGATGGCGATACACATTCATATGATCAGTATTTGTGTTCTCTCTGTGTTTAGGTTTTAAAATTAAGGATTGTATTAATTTTTTCTCTGTTGTGTAATCCGTAACACAGACGCTTGAAGCGATTTATCTCACAGTCAGGTATGAGGTGTTGTGTGAATTTATTAAGGCTCATAATGTGTGGTCTACCATACCTTATTTGATAAGGAAACGTATACTTATTAGTCACATACAGATAACCTGATTCCATAGCGATTCAAGTTGTATCCACGGTGAATCAATGTAATCTTTATTATCCGTCACTTAATATATAATAAGTCACTTTGTTATTCCTTTCTCAATCAAAAATGAACTGTTTTTAGGATGTACTAGCGATCGTGGTGAAAATTCGATTATAACTCATAATTTCCAAAGTTCCGATTTAAATTCATTTTTAATATGACTATGAGAAAGTAATCATTAAAGCCCATAAACAATGATTGTACACTCAAATGTCATATGTCATTCAAATAGTAGCGTGGGTCATGCTCGTTAATAACGATTTAATTAATTTATTTATAGTGCATTTTGTAAACAAATCTTTAAGTATCAAAGAAAGGCCAGGTCAGAAGTACCAAAAAAAGAGCGTGTATGCTAGGACCAATACGAGTAAGGGATGCGAGAGAGATATGCCAAGATCAAGTGTAGATACCTCGTAGTCTACCTCGATGGGACACTTGTGTGATGTATGTATGTATATTAAGGTAACTCTATTAATTCTCCTTTCCTTCTTCGTTAATTTTAACTGTGTCCAAATTCAAGTTCATCAGTTTGCGTCACTCTTATAAAAAAGAGTACAAAGTTTAAATGTAATTTCAATTAATACAAGTACCTGTTTATTGCATATTGCCTAACCCTTATGTACAAATGGTAATATATATTTTACGACAGTAATTGTCATTTCTAAAATTTGTCTAAAACAAATAAAGAAACAAAGATACTTAGCGATAACACGTCAAGAAACGTATTCTTTTATTATGTGTCACCTAATTGGGATTAAAATTATCGATTGTTTTTTCGGATCGAATCTAATGCAGGTCTACTTAAACGTCAATTCTAGCGCCACCAGACGGCAGAACGAGGCCGCTTATTGATGAGCGACCCCATCAGGGGTGAGAAGTACCGGTAGAGTAGAATAGTACCTCTCTCTGTACCAGGTGTCGTGAGGGGCGATTTAGGTACCAAAACCAGATGGCAGTATATCCATGCAAAAAAGTCAGCTCAAATGTACAGGGCGGGGATTGGCAGCAGCTTCCCCCTTCCCCGTTGCGAAAGCTGCGCTGTGCAATTGCCAACACGGTTGCCCAGCGCGGCAATTATGGGCAACATACCCCCTTTTTTGGGAGGCCTATCTCCAGCAGTGGACTTCCAATGGCTGATATGACTATGATGATGATCTTTGGTTATATGAAGATACTAAAAAGATTAAAGGTTTAAAAACAATAGTATCCTGTTTAAAATGCTAGACTCCAACAGCAACAACAACAACGCATTCTAGCTACATAGAGGATTACATTAAAATAAAATGCTAACTCCCTAAAACATTTAAGAGATGGCGCTGTTCTTGTCTTTAAAAATAATAAATCTCTATAAATAGCATAATTATAATAACAACTATCAAGATAATGTGGTTTAAATAATTTTAAATTAATTAAATAACATTTAAATTCTTTGTATGTGACCTTTGTGATGTAAACAATATTAATAACAAATTCTGATGCCAAATACCATAATAACTACATAAATAACTCGTACGACATTGACATCTGTCAGTCTAATCTAGCAATAGAAGCGACTTAAAGAATAGGTATGATCCAGCATGTCTACAAAGTCGTTGTAGCATAATTGTTGTTGCCTTTTCTCGAAAGAGAAAGTATGCAGGTACGTATCCGTACACAATTTCAGACTCATTGATCCCGACCAATAAACTAGAACTTCTATAGTTTTTTTTATTAAGCAGAAATAAAAGTGCACATATCAACATGTAAATCTTATCGACTCTTTTTAAAATCAATACGCGCAGAATGAAAACGTTGACGTGTAGAATTTTTCAGTACATTATAAATAGAAAGATCGATACTGAGCGAGTGATAAGTGTCGACCGACCGCTGATTGACCTTGGACTAATATAACCCATGGTGCCTTCAATCGTCCGTGAAATTAGTGCAATTTGTTTAAAAACAAGCGCGTGCTAGCCAAACTTAAGTACTATTATTCCAATATTACGAAAAAGTATTTAAAGGGACGAAAAATAGGGTTACAAATCAAATCTTCTTACAAAGGTCGTCCGCTCCTCGCTCTCATTTCTTCTACTTCTACCGCCAAATAGCAGTGTTCACATTGCTGTGTTCCAGTTTGAAGGATGTAAGAGGCAGTGGAGGGTTGGCGACACGATAGTGATAGCTTTGTGATGACACGAGCGTCTATAGGCTGCGGACAGTTCACCATAAGCGGACTGTATGCTTGTTTGCTGGACCTTGTTTTAAGGACTAGAAGGATGCTACTTCGTATCCGTGCGTACCTTTAGAAATGATTTTACTTAGACGATGTCTGGGTTTTTTGTTCAGATTCCGTGTCTACATGAATTTATTTTTTTGTTATCATAAAGGTGAATTGAAAGTTATTTTAGTCATTATTTTTATTGATATTTATATAATATTTATATATTGATAAATAACATCTTAACAAGAATTCAAATTTTTTTAAATAGTTTTAATATAATTAGTAAAAAAAGAAGTGGAGGTTAATTTTTATAGAAAAACAAATTAGAAGTACCAATTTATTATAACCTTTTATCTCGAGGTCAGGGCACTATTGTGGAAGGAGGAGGATATGGAGGTGGTTTTAATAGACAAAAACCCGGTATCCATGAAAAAATCCTCCTTGTAAAAAAAGGCATCAACTAAAACTTACTCAGTTGATTGTTTGATAGCTGATATACATACATACTTTTTTTCTATTTGACTAAGTAGACAAACAAGCATTACGGGCCCCGTGACAGAAAGCGTCACCGCAGCCTGTAGGCGCTCGTGTCATCACAAGGATATCACTAGCGCGTTGTTAACCTTGGCAGGCCCGATGGTGCAGATTGTAGTGATTATGTCTTGTGCTCCAAAGGTCGTGGGTTCGACCCGAAAATCCCAGGACAAATATTTATATGATGATATTTATGTCTGTTCTGTGTCTGAGTGTTAATATTTAAGTAATATATATATCCTTTGTTGTTTGATGTCCGTAACACAAATACTTTAAGCGATGTATCACGGAATCAGGTCAATGTATGAGATGTTGTGGATGGAATTTATTTATATTATTATTATTAAAATTGTGACTTGAAGATATTTTGTCACTCATCCTACAAACCAGAAAACACTAATGCGAACAGTGCTGTTGTAGTAGAAATATACCAATGGAAACTACTGATTACTAGAGGTAGACCTCTTACAAAGGTAGTCTGGATTGATACCTCACACTCACCTATTTCTACCGCCAAACAGCAGTGTTCGCATTGCTGTGTACCTGTTTAAGAGGCAGTTAAATTACGGGGTAAGTGTGACATAGTACCTTCAGTTCACAGGGTTGGCGACACGCTAGTGATATCCTTGTGATGACACGAGTGACTATAGGCTGCGGTCAAGTTTATTTAGCGTACTTCATAAAAAGACTACTTATATATACCTACACACATACTAATAGTATTCGCGGTGAGGTATCGGTAAAGTAGATTAATACTTCTCCCCGTACCAGGTGTCGTAAAAGGCGACTAAAATACCAGAATCTACAGATGGCGGTATATCCATCCGAGACAGGTGTAACTCAAATGTAAGAAAGCCGAACAGCATTTCCGTCGCTAAGAAAAACACTGCGATTGTTACCAATTATGGGCAAATGGGAAATCACCGGATAATGTGACTAATATCTTCGAGTCACAATGTTAGCAATGCGCTAGCGATATCATGATATGATATTACGATGATCTATAGGCTGCTGTGACGCTTATTATCACGCGGACTGTACGTTTGTTTGTCAACCTAGTCTAATAGAAAAAAAAGGTCCAAAGTTTTATTAGGTACCCAGTGTTACTGAGAATGAATCCTTTAAAAAAAGAATTGATAAAAAAAATATGTTCAAGAATCTTTGATAAGCAACTGATAATTCGATAACTCGGAATTCTGAACATTAATAAGATTAGTAAGCAACTTCAACACATGACTCATTCAAAACGCTTTGTTTTCAATATGTATATATGAAATTGCATAATTTTGCCCAATAGCATCTACTTGTCGTCATCATATCATCCGTAGGACCTCCATTGCTGGACTTGGGACTACCAAGAGATTTCCAACAGGCCCGATTGTACACGGCCTGCATCCATCGCAGGCCTAATGGGAACTACTGTCTTCTTGGGTATCCGTCTAACGCTGAATGCTATGTTGTCACTTTTTACGATTATTGACTCTAAACTATTTAACTTTCATTACCTAGAGGTAGTCCGCATACGAAGTAGTGATTGCAATCCGGCGTCATTTTCAGTACGGCCGGATACGACCGGATTCCCATCAATCCGACCGAATCCGGCCGGATTGATTAAGTGTATCAAGTGTCACTGCACTTATATGTAGGTAGTTTATAAAAAATAAATCACAAATGTGTAAAATTGACTTTATTTCCTAACCAATGCTAAGACCAATAGACAACAAGAAAATAATTAACATTTTGTAGTGTAGGAACTAGTAATAATTTTACGACGTAACAAGTAGCTCAGTCTTTTTAGATTTCACTTTCACAGATAGATCAATTTATAAGTACATAACAATATTAATTATCACGTAACTATAATATCTACAACGCATTTAAAGTACCTACTCATGCAACAGCTATATTATTTTCCCACAGACTGCTAGCACTGGATCCGGTCTTCGGATCCGGTATATTGTTACCGGATCCGGTAACCATTAAATGATGCCGGATCCGCCGGATTACCAGGTCCGTTTTCCGGATTGCAATCCCTAATACGAAGGTTGTCTGCATTGGTACTTCGCTGTCACCTTTTTCTACTTCAAAGTAAACTGTTCACATTGCTGTAATCCGGTTTTTACTGGCAGTGAAACTAGTGGGTAATGTGACATAATATCTTCAAGTCACAAGGTTGATAGTGGAAGCCTTCTGATCTGCAGTTATAAGCATATTTATTGGTCAATACTTATAGAAACAATTTGGTACCCTTAGTTAATTTAATAAAAATGTGTTATTCCACTTTTAAATGAAATTCGGTATATTAAAAGGTTTTTTATGGTCGTCTACTCACGCAAAGAAAACATGCTATAGTATGTGTTAATTTGATCTATTTTTTTTGTTCGTTGCTTTGGTCCCGATCTCGCAAGCCGATTGGGGTTGACCGATACGTGTGCAGGCATAGGCTTGGTCACTCTATGAACGACCTTGCTTCTTTCTTCTGGTGACGTAGAACGATGCAATCGCCTCGTGATAAAAGGCGGTTTAATAGTTTGTAGTCCCTTAAAAATAATTGATAACTCTTACTACAGACACATGTCTACATTTTGACAAGGTATAATGCTAAATGACACACACGTCAGATTCAGTCACCAAGGGAAAAAGGTCAGATCGCTGAATGACGAGCCTAGTCACTTATCAGTCGTTCCGCAAGGTTTGCAAGATCGAAACAAGACAGAAGTCGACCACTCAAGGCTTGTGTGGCTGAGGTTTGGATGAGAAAACAGTGCGTACAGTGGTATACCAAAACCTTGAATCGCAGACTTTATATTACTTTATTTTATCAATTAGTACCTAAGGTTAGTTTAAACGCCTTTCGCAATGTTTTCGCAATAACATAAGGAAAACGCGTTAACAGTCATGCCTTTACAAATGTAGGTATATAATGTAATGTTACTTTGATATGGCGTTGTTTGTTTTGTTATGAATTAAAATAGTTAGCTAGTGATAGTTCAATTGAATTGGGTTAACATTCAGTTAGTATTTTTTTATAAATCCCGATCTAATTACATTAAAGGTTATGTATGGAAAATAAATTATATATGAGATAATATTTATTAGGAAGAAAGCAACTTGTCTCAGATTTTAGGCGAGACTCGAACCTGCATCTTTACCTCGCTGGGGGACTGCGTTACCATTGTGCTACCGTGACCTTAGCAGACAATTCGATTTTACTCTAATATTATTTTTGTGTTGAGAAAACACCGCAATATCTTTCGATATCTTGATTTAATCAAATCATCATACCAGCCATTAAATGTCCACTTCTGGACATAGTCCTCTCCAAAAAAAGAGGTTTTTTGCCCATAATTGCAGCGCTGGGCAAGCGTGTTGGCAATCGCAGAACGGAGCTTTCGTGACGAGGATTCTGCTGCTGATCCCCGCCCTATGCATTTGAGCTGCCTTGTTCCGAAAGGATATATCACCATCTGTCGGTTCTAGTACTTTAGTCGCCTCTTACAACACCTGGTGCAGTGGGAGGTACTATTCTACTCTGCCGGTACCTAACAGCAATTAATTTTATTTTATTTTTAATTAAACACAAACACTAAAATGTGAAACTTTTACGAGTTTAAAGCAATCGATTTTAAGAAGCAGTTACTTAATTACATTTAAAGTTTTATGCATAGAAAATGCTGAATTATAGAGCTTGTTAGGAAATTTTGAGCTGGCTCAAAAGGCTTATAGTGAGAGACCACTTTGAATAAAATAATAATAGATATTTCTCTCACTTAATTTATCTATATAACCTGCCTTTATATATTATGTACCTAGCTAAAAATAATATATTTCCCACAATGCAAGAAATATCGTGTCCACGTTTATTCGCAAATCTAAACAAAATGTCGAATACCTTCAGGGAGATTTCAACAGTCAATATGTTCTGGAAAGGTATTTTCCAAATAAGTATACGAACCATGAACCCTATGTGATCTAAATGATTGTAAATTGAGTTGTAAAATTTTAGATCAGAAATGTGATTTTTTCTAATCTCAATTATCACCTGTACCTAGCCCAATAAGCTATATCAATGTTTTTGTGCTCACTTGTAAGTGATATCAAGGTACAAAGACAGATGTGCATTACCTGTTAATTGTTATAAATCGGTAATATGTGTATGTTTTTAGCGAGACTCAACAAATAGATAGACTGGCGTGGTGTAGAGAATCGGAACCCGATATCCAAGTGACAGTCGCCACCTTTACGCTATACGGGATGGAATACAGACTTTTATCGCTTGCTGGGTTTTTCCCTAAGTTATAGTAGATTATATCATATTAAAACGCTTTCTATAATAACCTTTGGTTAAAATATATTATCGATAAGAGCCATAACTTTTAGTGTGTCTGTCTGCCTATCATTACTGTTAACTATAGTGCCATCCTACTGTACTAGTAGGAAAACTTTTATATTGCACTAGTTTTACCCCCGTGACTCTGTTCACATGCAAGGGAAGATCCATTTATATCTACCCAGCGGGACTATTGATCCGGATTAGTCTTGCTGGGTAGACCAGGTCGGCAATCAAGCATATTGTTCGCGTGTAGGCACGCATATAGGCTCGTATCATCCGTAGTCTTTATACCCACAAGGTTGTCAGACGATCTGACTGAAACTGCAGGATCATGCTGGCGGCAGACCGCATAAAACTAGTCCTATTGGAAATCACTTAGGAGACATATGGCCAGCAGTTCACACAAGGTAGAACTCATACATAGTATCTCACTCTCATCTGTTTCTACCGCCAGATGACAGTGTTCGCATTGCTGTGTTCTCTTTGAAGGATGAGAGAGCCAGTGCCAGAGTTACGTTTGCAATGCCTTGTGCTAAATGCCTAAACTTTGTGTTTCCCTATTATTTTCCTTACTAAATAACGACCGGAAAAACACGACCCCTCCTCGTCTTTTCCTTGTCGAGTTCCATTGATCGTTCTCCATCCAAACTAAATAAAATAGCAAGGTAGCAATTTATTTTTAGACGTACGAATAAGCTATCTTACTCGTTACAAAATTACCTATCTGCTGGTAAGTCTTATCAAAACCTGTCTAACTCGTTCATAGATTAGCCAGAATATATATAGCGAAAAAACACAAATAATGGATAAAGGGGGTAATTTAATGTTATTTCGTTTTGCATTTTGTATTACCAGTGAATTGCGTGTAGATACACAATGCTCGATTCGTAATTAATACGGGCTAGGAAAAATAAATTACAAAAACCAATTTTCTAAATAATAACGTCACATATCTTCATGAAGAAATTCTTTATGAATTTTTCAATTCTTTAGGTAGATTTCATAATTTTTCTGGATACAACATTTAAAGCAATTGTGCTGTAATATTTTTTATTGGTCGAAACTAAACTATTTATCTGGCAAAGAAGGGGGGCGGGTTGCCGTGAAACATAATATCACCCTAGATTGAGAGGAATGACAAAGATTTGACCTCTTTCTCGTGCACATAATAATATTATATTTATTTGACTCTTCCAGTTATCTGATAAAACAATTCCTTTGTGGTCTAAACTGAAAGCTTTGTGAAATTCAAGAAATCAATAAACTAACTCCTTATCATGTTTTTTCTTTATCATTAGACTAAGTCTGCAAACAAGCATATTAACGGACCCGATGGCGCAGATGGTAGTGATCCTATGCTTTACGCCAAGGGTCGCAGGTTTGATCCCCACCCAGGACAAATATTTATATGATGATATTTTTTTCTGTGTCTGAGTGTTAAATATATGTATTTAGTTAGTATATTTGTGATTTTTAAGTAATTTAAGAGACTTACTTTGGAGTCAGATCAATGTGTAAGATGTTGTGGGAATGTATATGGTATACGTGATAGTAAGCGTCACCGCAGTTTATAGATACTCGTGTTATGACAAGGATATCACTAGCGCGTTGCCAACCTGGTGACTTGAAGATATTATGACACACTAACATTAATTTCACAGCCTGTCTCACCCTTCAAATCGGAATACATTAAAGCAAACATTACTGTTTGACGGTAGAAATAGGTGAGAGTGAGGTACCAATTTGAATGAGGTAGTTACATTATTAGGCAGTACCTAAGTTCTTTCAGAATTATATTGTAAAGATTAAATAGCAATTAAATTACGATTAAGCAGTCTACTGTAGCATAATCAACCAAATAATTATAACTAAGGCACATTTCCACGAAAAATTACTTAGAAAATCGATTGGAATTCAGCACAAGTAACTAACATTATTTTAGTCACCTGTCTTGAAAAGTGTGACAATTGCCACAAAACGGAGTAATTCCCATTATGTCTTATCATTACCATCAGCAAACAGACGCGATAAAACTATGCGCAATACAGAAATATGTATTTTCAACAATACTCACCACAAAAATCACCGTGACACACCATAGCATGTATTTGATGCACTTCATGCCTGCATCTAGATTGTTCTGGGCCATTCTTTCTAACAAACTCTGTACACTGCACTGCGTTAAAGCCAAATAATGAAATCGAATATTCGGGCGACGTTATCGGAGAGATAAGGCAGCGAAGGCGACTCGCCGCGTACTGCCTCTACAGCCATGAAAAACGTTTTCCTTCAACCAATTAGAATAGTGTACGGTGCTAATTACCCGAAACACAATACGTCATGGCTACGCCACATTTACTGTTTGCATATTTTTTTTAGTGTAGATCATTGTTATTCATATTGGTTTGCATTATATAAGGATAATTTACTACAAAAGATGGTATTAATAGATGTCGTACTGCTAAACTTAGAGTTTATAATTATGTTATAATCGGCTATTTTTGACATTTATATTTTCAACTTTTTGTTGACGTCCTTGACATGTACTAGTCAACTCTGCTTATTTATCAACAAACTAAGTATATAACTTGAGTGTATAAAGCCGTACCGTATATACTTCTTATATTTATATTTATTATATAGTTCCTGCTCGCAAAATTGGGTACCGAATTTTTTTTTGCAAATTAAATAAGATGATAAGGATTGCGTTCTTATTTCATTTTTTTTTTTAATCACAGGTTAACAATAAATTTGTCTCAAGAAACGGTAGCACATTTGGTAAATCTATTTAAATATAATGAAGAGAAAATGTTTTTATCTTTGTTAGTAGCGGATCTTAAACTACTGATCTGATTTTGATAATTCTTCCGATAAAGAACCTTTCCGAAGTGACATAGTTACATTTACAAAAAGTGTTTTCCCTATATCCCTGCAATATCCCTGTAATATCCCTATCTAAAAATATGTGTACGGATTTTTTTTATACCACTTCGACTGCCCACATCAGCCCTGTTGTATTTGAGTTAAGTTGTATCGAATGGATATACCGCCATCTGTCTGTGAGGTATCAGAACCGATAGATGGCGGCACCTTACGACACCTGATTAAGAGGGAGGTACCATTCCACTACTACCATACCATGCATGCATTATTCATTTATTTATTTATTCATCATAATAACGTTTTGGAGGCTAACAGGTGAGCACATTCAGATCGCCTACAAGACTAAGTCTTAAGATCATTAATAAATAAATAATTAATAAAAACAAAAAAACAAAACATTAATATTATAAAGGTCAATCAAAAAGTAAATACACTTATAAAGCTAATTAGGATCATGTCACGTCGTCTAAAAAACCATGTCTCGTTCTGAACAAGCATGTTCCAAACCAGGCGCAGTGCACCGCCACCACCACCACCTAGGCTGGACAGGCATCCAGCGTGTGCTGCGCTGAGTCCTCGTGACGACAGTGGGAGCCGATATCACTGCCGGCCATCCTGCGCTCTGTAGCACACAACTAGAGGTGTTTTACCAAAGTCGCGTTATTCTGCGAGGCAACCATCTCATCATCACAAGCAGTCAGCGGAGAGGGTCAGGGAATCAGACAGTGTCGCAGACCCGATCCGCCGCATGCGATCAGGGCGATGTGCGCGCGCAGCCCTGCGCCTCATGTCACCTTAGGTCCCGGGTGGATATCACGGAATCTGTCCTCAACCTCACAGTAGAGCTCGCCGCGAACGGGGGACCCGTTCGCGGCGAGCGTGTCTAGACATCGTCTCAGAGAAGAATCCGTACACCTTGAGGGCCGGCGCATGGAGTTCTGGTGATAAGTGCATTTTATTTTTGAAGGTTCACTTACTAAGTCGCAGTGTACGGCACACGTATTGCAGTATAGTGAGATTCGCACATAACCGCGACGCTTCCCCGTGCTGCGTGCAATGCATATTCAAGTAACATTTTTCCCTGCCTTAACCTCAACAGTCCTTTCTCTATTGTTGTTACAAAATCACATTCTACCATTCTTTAATTTATCTCAGAAACGCACACCTTACCTTATATCTTATCAACAGGCACATAGAAGTGTCCATGGGTCCACCAGAAAAATACCTGATAGAAAAACTGGCAGTAAAAAAGGTTTCATTGACACCCAAGTGGTTTCTGTTAATGGAGCCCTTACTGGTGTCAACACTATCAAAAAATTATATTTATAAAGATATATCGTTAAATAAAATACTCAGAATAACTCAACACAACAACAAGCCTTTAATATATCATTCATCACAATAAAATAACTTAAATTGTTCCAATCATAACAAATTAACAATAACAAATAAATGCTCGTTTAGGGGTACGATCCATTCTCTTCCCGCGATATCTTGGCCATCCACACTGCGCCGCACACTGCCAAAGCCTGCGATATAAAAAAAAATCGACTTAACTATCACAGTTATGGATACAAGCAAGACCGGGCTGGATGCAATAAGGATCACGCTGGATACAGTGCCATGAGGTACCGGAAAAGTAGAATAATACCTCCCTCTGTATCAGATGTCGTAAGAGGCGAGTAAGGTACCAGAACCCATAGATGGCAGTATATCCATCCGAAACAGAGTAGCTCAAATACATAGGGTGGTGGTGGGCAGCAGCATCCCTATCGTGAAAGCTGCGCTCTGCGATTGCCAACACGCTTACCCAGCGCGGCAATTACGAGCAATTTCCCCCCTTTCCTGTGGAGGACTGTGTCCAGCAGAAGACTTCCAATGGCTATAATGATGATAATACATTTCAACGATATGCTGAATATAATTATAAGGTAGTGAACAGGCTAATATTGCGTCGTCCAAAGTACTTCAAGTTTTTAACAATTACAATTGAAAGTATCCCTCACTTTTAACTTTGTTAAATTCTTATTAAGAGTTATGACTTCAAGCATTTTCATTCTGATGAAGCAAAATATTAAATTATCAGTTAACTATTTGGCCACCCCTAAATGAATATGGATAACTCTTAGGTATTGTTTGAAATTGGTTTATTGTTGCTTCAATTTATAGAAGGGATTATATCTAAGGTACAATCTCGAGCGCCTAAAAATAACCATTCAAGTTTTAACAGTGAAAATATCGCAGACGAAATATTTAGGTGGAAATATCGCACAGGAAATATTTCATCGGAAATATCAAGCGAGAGCTGCTCTGACTATACGTCGTTGGCATCTCTCTCTCTCATCTCATCCCGTGGATCTGGAATTGGCATCCGAATATTTCAGCATTGAGTTTGTCCAAAGAAATGTTCATCATATCCTCATCATACCAGCTATTGAAAGTCCACTGCTGGACATAGGCCTCCCAAAGAAAGGAGGTTTTTACCCATAATTGCCGTGCTGGGCGAGAGTGTTGGCAATCGCAGAGCGCAGCTTTCGTGACGGGGATGATGCTGCCCATCGTCGCCCAGTGCATTACAGCTGCACTGTTCCGATGTACCGTTATCTGTCGATTCTGGTACCTTATTCGCCTCTTACGAAACCTAGTGCAGTGGAATGTACTATTCTACTCTGCGTGTACCTCACGGCTTAAAAATATGTCGCCGACCCCCAATTATGCTCGACTTTTACGTAAATAATTTGATAATGGTTATAAACAAAATGCTAGGACAAATGATTGTTGACTTTGTGTCATTGTTAAAATATTAACCGCAGGGCGTCCACTGCTGGACATAGGCCTCCCCAAGCGATCTCCAATAGGACCGGTTGAATGCGGCCTGCGTGCAGCGCGATCCTGCGGTTTTAGTCAGATCGTCTGTCCACCTTGTGGATGGTCGACCTATGCTGCGATTACCGGCACATGGTTTCCATTCCAGAACCTTACTAGTAAGTACCCTGCCCACTGCAACTTCAACTTACTAATCTGCTGAGCTATATTAGTAACTTTGGTTCTGTTACGAATCTCTTAATTCCTGATTCGAGTGCATCATGAGACTTCGTGATTTGACCTCTCCATTGTTCGATGGGCTATTTTGAGTTGGCTTATAAAGCCTTTGGGAGGAAACTACGTTTATCATGGCTGCCATTTATCATGGCTGCCATTTATCATGGCTGGTAACACACATTGATTTTAGTTAACCTAATTTATATATTGTGTATCCTACTGCAAAGTAAATAACACATACTCTGTATTATAGTATTAATGACTTAAGGATCAATAGATCAGTCCAACCAAAAGTAAAAGTTCTCTACTAGGTACAGGTAGACCTTTATATCAACCACCAGCGTTCGCGTTGCTATGTTTCGGTTGAAGAAAGAGAGGCTATGAAATAACTGAGTAATGTGACATAAACTACTAATAATAAATAAATTCCTACAACTATCGTACTTTGCCTAATTCCGTGATAAATCGCTTATATCACTTGTGTTACGGACTACACTAGCTACTCTATGCGCCGGCAGTTCTAAAGCCAAATGAAATACAGTGATATTGGTTGGATTGGGCGTCAGTCAATCACACCTCTTTCTATTCATTTCTCCTCTGCTGACTGTAATAAGCTCACGATTCTTAGCAACGATCGGCCATATTGTCAAGGCTGGTGGCAAATTCGGTAGTGTTCCTACCTTCAGCGTGTTCCTATATTACAAGGGCCGTGAGTTAGATACTCAGCCCGGAAGAGATTTTATAAACTGTGTTTAAGTGCTAAACATGTATTTTAAATATAACAATTGTGACTCCTCTATTGTCAAACAAGTACTTTCAGTGAATTATCTCAAGAGTCAGGTGAATGTACGAGTAGTTGTGGGAAATTAATTTCTACTAACAGCTCCTAACCTAGCACTAACTTTGAACCCCACTTTTACCCCCTTAAGGGGTGATTTTCAAAAATATATTTTACTCGTGTTTCATGACTTTCAATAATGAATTTTTCAGATATACTTTCTTAGGCCTGCCTTACGTTATAAAAAGAACACCCTCTGCAAAATTCAAGTTTTAACCCTTATAGTTTAGGCTCTGCGTTGATATGTCAGTCAGTCAGTCAGCTTCTTCTTTTATAGATGTAGAGTTATGTACCTAAGTGTACAAACCTGAAATAACACTAGAAAGATCCCTGCGATTCCAATGGCAGCAGCATGTGATTGTACCCAGTTGCCGAATGTCGGGCCGCATCCGACGGTGAACGCTGCGGGCAGACCTATAGTGCAGTTGAAAATCTGCACTGCGCCGTATGGGAAGCTGCAACAGCTGATCGGGAGACCGTGGGTGGCTTGGGTGTCTAACGGAATCAGCCAGTCGCTGGCGTTGTTCACGCCGCAGCACGAGAACTGTAATATTTTAGTAATATAATAGTAAGGATGGATGAAAGTAAAATGACTGCATAAATATATATAAAAAGTGGATGAAGAGCTGGTATACCTGAACCAGATAGAGAGAGGTACTATTGAAAGACAAGGTCAGTTGCACCAACAATAGAATAATAAAGAATAAGTTTAATTAATATGACAACGAATGTGTGTATTTATTACTTTATGTATTTATGTTCTCATGTAAGTAATATATATATATATATATATATATATATATATATATATTAACTGCGCTGCTATAAAAGCTGCGCTTTGCTATTGCTAACACACTTGCCCAGAGCGGCAATTATGGGCAAAATACCCCCTTTGTTGGGGAGGCCTATGTCCAACAGAAGACTTCCAATGATGATGTTGCTGAATGATCTGGGGTGATTGATATCACTCCCGATCTAATCTCATAGTTATATGGGGATTTTCTTTCCATTATGGCTTGCACTTCAAAACTCTGGATGTCTCGCAGAGCGAGGGAGAAGGGTCATATATAGCTTAATAATCGATGTCGCCAACTCATCCATGTTCACAAATTTCAGGCATATTAATCGGCTGGTGAGACGGTGTAGTAGGCACGTTGCGTAACCTTTGATACAAAAACAATTTTGACTAATAAGGATTTTAAAATATGACGTATATTTTACATATATCTTCTAGGTATATCAATTTACATTGCTGACACAAAGTAATTATAAAATATTTTTTAACCGAGAAAACCTTATTAGAAAGATAACGTAGACAAGAGTTGCGACGGGAAGCAAAACTAACTACATAACCTTCATGTTAAGACCTTCTTTATCTAATATAATCTAAGAGAATGTTATATAAACTTAGTCACAACTAACGGTTTAACCTTACTCTACCACGAAAACATTGAGTCCCGCCCATATCCGCCCAATAGCATAATTTAAAAAATGCCTCCCTCCGTAGCCCTCTCACTGGTATTTTGTAAATATATTATTGGTATAAAATTAGGTAATTCATGTAAAAATGAATTTATCTATTTTTGCTAACTCATCTGTCCCCCGCGCGGGCCACCTATGCCTAGGTCGGGCCTCAGAGTCGCCCTTGGGTGATCGCCGTCGGTACGGCGCCGAACCCGCGAAGCTTCTTAGTAGTGATCGTAAGATATTACGCGTCAATTTATATAAAGAACAATTGTGTTTAATCTTTCTAGTTGGTGGGTCAAATGGTGCATTCAGAAGTGTTCCTATATTATGCGCCAAAAGTTGTGGGTTCGATCTCCACCCAGGACAACTATTTATATTATGGTTTTTATTGGAATTTAACTATAGATTTGATAGGCTAACATTTTTAAGAGTTTATTTCTCAATATAATTATACAAATTAACAGTTAAAAAGTAATAATCGCTTAGTGTACCTAGAATATATAAAGTGAGAATAATATATAATAATATCTAATATAATATATAATATATAATAAATAATATATAATAATATATAATATATAAATTCTATAATATAAGCGAGATAACTTATAAATTAATAAATAGATCAGCATGTTTAGTTCTATTCACGGTTTTCCTGATAAAAGAAAGATAAGGTACCTTAACACTTCTTTATTAGATTGAATATTGTGTTAAGATAGTTTGGGCATGTAAAGATGAACGAATTTATCAATACTATCACTCCGCCCTTCGACTTTCCCTGAGGAACTCCTATCATTATATATTTTTACATATACGCATTCACATTTTACATACATACTTCGCGGCCACGGCTTTGGTAGCCGCGAGATGTTAACAAAACAAAATAGTACCTCCCCTGTACCAGGTAACGTATGAGGCGACTAAGGCTAAGGCTCTGCGATTGCCACACGCTAGCCCAGCGCGGCAATTATGGGCAGAATTCCCCCTTTCTTGGGGAGGCCTATGCCCAGCAATGAATTTCTAATGGCTAATATTATGATAATGAACCGTTTTCAAGATGGACATAAATTAAGGAAAGCGAAACGTCGAACAAAAATAATGTAAAAAATTATATTAATTGCTTTTAAAAAGCTACTAAAATGGTAGTATTTTAGGTAGCAGCAGCATTCTTATAGCTAAACTGTCAGGGACAAAAGCTGTGCCGATCCCTACCTAATACAAAATAATTGATTTTTTATGAAGAGCAGACAACAGAGAAATTACAATAATATCACATGTAAATGACAACTAGGCACAGAACAAACACAAATATCGTTCATATAATAAATATTTGCTCGAACCCACCTTGAACGAATCTTTGGCGCACATAACAGGGTCACTACCATCTGCACCATAGGCCCCGTCAAAATAATAATAATTGCAGATATAATATTCACTGTGATCTAATTTGATTGAAGGATTTTAAGTTCATAAACTAACACTAGATATAAACATCATGGCCTATCGTTTGTCAATCTGAAAAGATCTGGTGCATTATGGTATACAAGGCGTCATCCTTGCTTATAATATTATAAATGTAAAAGTAACTCTGTTAGTCTGTCTGTCCGTTACGCTTTCCCGCATAAACCTCTCAACAGATTTTGATGAAATTGCACATACAATTTTTGGACCCTGAGAAAGGATATAGTCTATTTTTTTATTCAAAATAAAGGTTGTAAGGAGTCGAAAAGGGGTATGAAAAGTTGTATGGAAGTATCGCTATTTTTAGAGCTAGAAACTTAAAACTTATTATTCAGGCCATTCATTCGATATAAATAAACATGACATTCAAAGTTTATTTAAGTTAAGGTAACGAGGTATGGTACCCAAAAAAACTATTCCACGCGGATGAAGTCGCGGGCACAGCTAGTAATCAGGGTAATCTATGGCTACTTAATTTAGTATAACAGATGTTTTTCATATACTTACGTCTTGTTGAACCTCATCCCAGAGTTTGGTGACGACCAGATTATTTTGCGGATACAACTCCATGGTGCTGTACAGTTGTTGCTGCACTAGGGCAATTGTGTTATCGCGCAGTGCATAGCCCGCAATGCACGCAGACAATTGGAATATAAACATCACCACCATCGACCCGGCGAACTGGAATTGGAAAGAAAAAATATACATTTTTGCAGTTGATTGAAACTGGATTAAAATTTACCCGTCTAGGATATTGTCATTCATTTAATAAATAGAAACTCAGGGCAACAGTACAATATTGCAAAATTGTAAGACAGAGCCATCATGCGAGCATTCTGCCTAGACAAATCAATCACGGACTAGTATTTTGATTTTTAAACAGTTAATCCAATTCGGTAAAGTCTCGCTTTGGACTTTCGAAAAAGACTATGGCAATGTGCAGTGACATGTATCATAATACAATATTAATAAGTTATTAATATATTATTAAGAAAGTTTGAAATAAAACACAAATTGTTTCTCTGCAAATACAAAGAAATGACATTTAAAATTCACTTATATCGCCTTTTAAAATACACGAATGAATATAGACATCCGGGATCGCGTCTCGTGATGCTCTTCGACGCGCCACTATCGATATACATTCAGTATTTTTTTTAATAAAAAATAACTAGACATAATTTCATTACATGTTATTATTATGTAATATTTATTAGATAACTGGAACATTTTGATATTAACAATTTACCAGATAAACGGATTATTTAAATTATATGTAAGTTACCTGAAGTCCGTCCGTATGGTAAAACTAATATTTAAACTAAACCTACATAATATTCTTATATTTCAGTAGTCATAGATCACTTAAAATTGTTTGATTCGTATTATTGAAAATTGTATATATTTCTATCAATTAAGATAGTGAAAGCCGTGGGGTACCGGCAGAATTAAATAACTCCTCCCCCTGTACCAGGTGACGTAAGAGCCGACTTAGGTACCAGAACCGAGAGTAGGATGAAATATTCATTCGAATCAGCGTAGGTAAAATGCAACAGTCGGGTAGCAGCATTTTTATCGCTAAGCAACGTTCTGCGATTACCACCTCGCCATTCTTGGGAGGCCTATGTCCAGCTGTGGACGTATCATCGTATGATGAAATATATATACACGCACAAATTCTGAGAGGAAAAAAACCAAAAGCTCTTAATAATTGCTTTTATTATTATTCCTTAATTCTTTTCAACATCATTGTGGAGAATTATATTAATTTACTAATTTAAATGTAAAATTAATTATTATTTATTAATAACGTTGATTTAATTTAAATGAATAATTATGTAATCAGTGAAACAATTGATACAACTGCCGTAGGATGACCACTGTTGCAGGTGAACATCCAACGGGTAATAGTGAACGTTGGACGCCTTTGTGCCATATATAGCTAACATCGGTCCTGGCCACAAACATGTTCGTCTAATCAATCTAATCGTCTGTTCACCATATTGGTGGATGCTGCGCTTTATGCTGCGTGGCCATCGAGATAGTATGAATATTGTACACTTTCTGAAGCAGAAATATAATAGGAGTATTTAAAAAAATAAATTTTAAAAACTTTAAATAGTGTTGTTTCTGATACCACCACACCTCATATAACGAAATATTCCGTTAGATACAGAACTTATATAATATTATATTAGATAGCGATTAATTTTGTATATATATATATATATATTATAAAGTCATCAAACAAGCATACGTTTCGCTTGATGATAAACGTGACCGCAGCCTATATCGCTTTCATCATAAAAAAATATCTTTTTATTTATTATATTATATTAATTAATTATAAAACATATTATTATTTAAAAAGTTAAAGAATCCGCGTTTCAAAAGTTACTCACATAATTTCTACCGCAAAATGGCAGTCTTCGCATTGCTGTGTTCCAGTTTGAAGGGTGAGAGAGGCAGTGAAATTACTGAATAAATGTGACATAGTATCTTTAGTACACAGGGTTGGCGACACGCTAGTGATATTCTTGTGATGACACTAGCGTCTATCGGCTGCGGTCACGTTTACCATCAAGCGGGAAGTCTTGTTTTCAGACTTCATAATATAAAAAAAAAACTATAATTAGGCATTAGTCGTAGTCTGCTTGCTTTCTAAACTGATAGTTTTAGGTAACTTTTATCTTATGTGATAGATTGCTCATCTCCCGGGTGGTTGATTACTAAATAAGATGTAGAGGCACTCCGGGGATACCGCTCAGCATTCTCAGTGGGGCAATACTTACCTAGTCTCAATATAATCAACAAAAGATAAATAATCTTACACCTGAAGGTCAAGAAACGTCTAAAGAACGCATGGCGCTGATTATCGGCGATCTTCTTGAATATTCAATAAATACAAGTCTATTTATTTTGTTCATTTAAAAAGGTTTCGTAACCATATATACATAATATAAAAGTATAATATACTTTTTGTTTCTTTGTAATATTTTGAAATGTAATCAGACCTGTCTATGTGACAAAATTAAGCAACGCACTCCTACAATTTCAAGTGATCCATGGCTACCTGTTTTATATGTATATCGTTCTACTATCAGTGCTTTTAACCACATAAGTAATACAAATCAAACATTCTCATGCCCTCCTTTATCATTTGATAACTGAACAAATACAACTAATTATTCAAAATAGATAACTGACATTTTGTTAACGACGTAAATAGTGCGAGCAGCGGCTGGGCACCGGAATTAAACCAAACAGCCCAACTGCTCCCATTTTAGTCGTCGCTATAAACAATACACTCACCGCCATTATCATCAGATAGTTCTCCTTGAATGCACCATAGAATCCCAGGAAGGCGATCAAGAACACAATAACGCCTGTGGCAATGCAGAACGCCGGGAGCGAGAAGAATCTATCAGATAGAAATGGATGGTATCCATTGTAGGCTCTCTGTACAGAACTACCGACCGCCAGTATGATAACACCAGTAATCTGCAACAACCATCACATGTGTACATAATACTCGTCGATGAACGCGTAAACTGTCACGATACGATATACGCACTGCACTTTAACACTACTTACCAGGAACAGAAAGTTCACTGACACTAACGTGTACTTCACAGTCGTAAATATTTTTGAGAGCATTTTCAGTTTTATATATGCAACGGATGAAACGAGCGTTCGCGCGCCAACGTCACGTACGTATAGTTTCAGCTTTAGATATTTTTATCGCAGTACATTAATCTTGATAAGGAAAACAAGCGAATTTATCTCTCGAGGTTGCTGTCGTATGTCACGAATAAACGTCAACTTTTCTTGCTAAAAATCAATGACTTTGTTCCGTAGCCAGGTGTAAACCTGAACTTACAACATTGCACAAATCACGTTTTCATTGTTATGTCATTTTATAAAGCATCACATCGATTGATTCCAATATTTCTTGTCGCTTTATCACGAGTTAGTTGAAAGTCTATTATATAAAGCAAGCTACAATTCCGATAAGAGCTGACTACTGTTGAACAACCGAATGAATTTATTTTGTAAATGAAAGCAGTAGGTACAAGTTTTTTGTAACTTTATTTATTTACTTAACATATACAGTACATACAGTCAATTAATATAGATATAACAACATATTTTTAAATAGATTATTTAAAAATATATAAAGAATTCAATCAATTCAATTGTAAAATAGCGAAATATTTATATTTGTATATTGCGCGTCATTTATTCCTTAATGTAATAAAAAGTTAATAAAGATATAGGAACAACAAAAATTTGTGGGAAATATATATACCACTATATGAAATATATAAAAAAGACATCATGCTTGTATCTTCCCCGTTAGGTTAATTTTGTACCCGACACCTTTTCTCGGGGCCTTAGATATCTACCTACATTACAAATTTTATCAAAGATTGACACTGACAATTGCAGCTGGTGAGGCATCTGACGTTGCCTTTGTTTTAACATTAATTCATATTAAAGTGTTACCTTTATGAATAATGTTATTTTAAACTTATTTCTTCATCCTTTTTTTATTGGACCAGGTCGACAAACAAGCTTACGATCCGCGTGATATACGAGTAGTAAGCGTCATTGCAGCCTAAGACCGCTCGTAATATCACAAGGACATCACTAGCACGTTGCCAACCTTGTTGCGTTTTCCATTTATTTCCTCTCTTACTCTTCAAACCAGAAAACATTAATGCGAACACTGCTATTTGCGGTAGAATTACGTGAGAGGTGCTATTAGAGACGACCTATGTATAAGGTCTACGTCTTGCATGTGAAATGAAGATTATGTTATTTTACATAGAAACTGTTGACAGCGTAAATTCTTTCGATACTTTTTATCGTTGAAAAGCTAGTATCTATATTGAATATCAAATATTTAATTTCGTATCTTTATCTTTTTTTATAATATCACCAATTTGTTTGTTGTCTTTTTTATCAGCATCGTAAAATATTCTAATACACGTGTAATCATACGAATATAATAAAAATATTAGGAAGTGAAGAATTACATTCTATTAACCTATGAGATGGTGTCTCTACTAATAAATCTGATAAACAAAAGAATGATTTTCATTATTAGTAGGTAACTCAATTTGTACGGGAAAATTGAGCGCAATGTTTTACACGATTTTTCAATCACTTCAAAGGGTGCCAAAAAGATGATAACACAATTTAGTCTCATAGAAATTTCATTTCAAATTCACTCTTGATTTACATAAGGCAATCGGCCATGGCATCTCTACACATCTTATTCTTCTTACACCTGCAACCTACCATAAGTTCAATGTTAATTCGGTGACGTTGCATATTCGAACAAAAAAGCTAATTAAAATAAATACGTTGTCAAATTTAAACTCTACATGTTAAATTTTAAAATCGTGCTGATAGTCTTTACGACTCCAATTCGACCTCTTCAAACTTCGTTCTGTATGCCAACCAACCACCTGCAGCCGTAATTAACACCTGAGAAAAATAAAAGTATAGTTTATTAAACGCAAAAAATGTGGAAACACAAATTTGAACATTTTTATTTTTTGAATATTACTTTTTAAAGTATTTTCGATTCCTCAATTGTCTAATAAGTACATTATGTCAATGGTGATTGTGTACAAAGTTGAATGAATTTATTATTGTGCGACGCCAAATATGTATGAACACTTCTTACTTGCTTTATGAGAGTAAAATTTAGGAGAGGATTTTTCTTTTTTTCTTCGGACGAACCTAGTGCTGGACTACTCCGACGTCAATTCCAGCGCCACCGAAAAAGAGGGCGGGGCCTCTCATAGGTGAGAGGACCGATGCCCGTAATAATCCTGCGTGCCCCGCGGCCACGACCGCACGTTTAGCACGGTCGCACCCGCAATGGCTCGCGAGATTTGAGCGGGACCGACGGCGAGACCGAGGGCGCCTCTAGAGGCTCGACCTAGGCTCGGTCGCCGTCGTTGGGGGTTGAATTTACTACGAATGAATTAAATTAAAACAAGAGAGGACGGACAGATTGAGCCCGACAGCCCTAGGGCTGTCGGTTATCGCTCGTAGGGGCAGGGACTTCACGCGTTCGCCGGCGAACGCGGTGTACTGCTCTGTTATACGAGTGCATGTGGAGTGTCAGTGGTTGAGTTGTGCCAGTGAGAGGGCGAGAAAGGGCTGCGAGTTGCACGGTTATTTTGTCGGGAGGGTCATCTAAGACGTGACGCGGTCTACGAGATCGGGCGTGGACGTTTTTCTTAGCGACGTATTTCGCGGACTTGGAAATTAAGGGGTTAGTGTGATTCGAGGCCCCGTCAAGGAAGCGGCGCGATGTTTCTTTCATGAACTCGCGAATCGTAGGAAGTTCGAGATCGTGATGGAGACTCACATTACGGACGTACAGGAGAGGAGAAATAAATGGATAGTAAGGCATTTGTAACTTTCAAGTTGCGATGTTGGCGACATGCTTGCGATATATATGGGTATATGTGAGACGTCATCATCAATGGGAGACTAGCTTGACGAGACGAGACGAGACGGGACGGCAGAAGGCGGGCTGTATTTGAGATGTTGTGAGCATTTGTAGGCTACGGTCACTTAGCGTACGATGCGGTCCATTCGCTACTTTCCCAGAATTAGTATTATAGAAATCTGCTGGAATTTCATAACGGTTCATAAATATGTGAAGTTTGTACACCTTTTAAAGGAAATTGCGAAAATGGATGAACGTGAAATTAAACACTGTTGAAATTAATGTGGAGAAAACGTTTATAAAGCTATCACTAGTATATACGACATACAACATACTTAAATGAAGCAAGCATTCAATTGTTTTTGGACTTTAGTGATTATATTCTCTTTGGTCTTATTGAATGAAGTTAAAGCTTTACAAAATAATAATTTTCTTTCTAAAAAAGTTTTCATAATAATCATATGCATATCTATTAAGATTGACTTATTAATGTTAATCGTATATTAGCCAATAAATAGCTCGTCTATTCGACATCTGAGCGGCATAAAAATAAAATTATGTATTAAGAAATCATGTAAAGTACACGTATTGGATAAATAAATGGATATGGTCGATAATCATTATCCATGCAGAGCATGACCATTTGCGATAAATATAATGGACACCAAAAATTTTAAGAATGGCTATCCATCGAGACGAGGATAGTAAGTAAGTACTTTAGATGTATAAAATGATCGGAAGGAATGCCACACCAGTTGCATAAAAGACAATCCCAGCTTTAAAAAAATGTGAGAAGCAAAGTTGTAAGAGAGGATTGGTTTTGAAACGATGCAATGAAGTCTAAATGTTTGGTACTCGAGGACTGCTGCTGTAGGACCAATGTGTGAAGTGTATCTATACAATAAAACTGTCCTGTACTTGTACCTAAAATCTATTAAAAAAAACTTTTTTTATGCCCAACTATTCACTGCAACATCAATGCAGTTATGAATTCTCAATCTACATGATAATATACCAAATAATCGATTAACTCCGCGTCCGTCGTTGTAACATTCTCTAACATATAAAAACATATTTTGGATTTGAACGTAACCTTATTTCATATCCAATGTTAAATTCTAATAAATCATTAATGTACTATCAATTCAAATGACAAACCCGTAAAAAAATTACCAATTGTAACTTAATGACAAAAATGTTCGTGTACGATATTTGATCACTCGATGAAACCATCGAGAGGATATCTTCTTTTATTCGAATAGTCTATATACGAGTATAGTCTATATAATATAGAATTAATAGGGGATCCAATTACCTGAAGACAAATAGTACACAAGGCCACAATGGCCAGAACCTCAGCGTTGTAGCTCAGCCATTCGCCGAGTGCGCTGGCGCAGCCCGTAGTGTAGGCGTTGCTGAGACTGCACTCGAAAGGAGATACCGTCCCGAAGTCTATATGACAGCAGCTGACAGGTATACCGGGGTTAGAGCCCCAGTCATGTCGACCAGCCACGCCGCAGCACTCAAACTAAATGAAACAACTTATATACTCCAAGCATAATCATCATATCGGCCGTAAAACGTCCACCGCTGGACATAGGCCTCCCCAAAAAAGGAGGAATATACTAATAATTGCCACGCCGGGCAAACGTGGTGGCCATCGCAAACGCGTAGATTCGCGACGGGAGTGCTGCTGCCCATTGCCGCACTGTGGTATTCGAGCTACGCTACTTCGGGTGGATATACAGACATATGTCCGTTCCGGTACCTCAGTCGCCTCTTGCGACTCCTGGTACAGGTTCTATTCTACTCTGCCGGTACCACACGGTTTGTATAATACACATCACTATTTATTTATAATTTAGACTCACGTTTCCTTTAAGTGGAACCAGGACAAATATAAATATGAATAATGGATTTAACGTCAATTTTAGCAATCATAATAATTATAACGATATATCTCTACCGTATAAATTGATCATGAAGATCAGGAAGTTAATATTGATCAAGGCTTATAACAACAAACTTACTGCTTACGAACTATTTTTTCTTACATTAATAATAGTAAATAATTTTTTTGCTGAAATATAGTTACATTACTTTAAGTGACTTTTTTCGATTACTTTTTTCTTTATATTTTGATTTTACTTTATTCTGTTTTAAGATTACTTTGTTCGATTACTTTACGTGAAAATTATTAAGAAACTAATTCCTAAGTCGGGCCATCATAAATATAAAGGTCATATCAAAGACGCGTCGCCAACCTTGTGAACTGAAGATTTTATATCACATTACACAGTAATTTAACTGCCTCTGCTAGCGCTGCTGTTTGATGGCAGAAATAGCCCTTAAACACACAGCAACATTTCAACGTACAAAAATTGGTTCAATTTCATCAAAAGTTTTACTTAATTTGGTTTATACGAAACATTAATAGCGATTGCTAGTTTTCGACTCATTTATGTGGGTTGCTTGTGGGTAGATTCATATTCAACAATCATCAGCTATATGACACAAAATAAAATTAAGTATACTTCGACATAAACCTTAATCCACCCCCTATGAGTATACTCCATCCCCTGATAAGCTGTAAGAAAATCCGTGGTAGCTTTTAGATTACCACAAACATACATAGGTACTGCGACGATTTTTATATTGTTTTTATTTAAGACAAGAACAGTACTGCATAAGGCCGTGTGTTACCGGCGGAGTAGAATAGTAACTACCTCCTCCTGAACCAGGTATCGTGAGAGGCAACTAAGGTACCGAACCGATAGATAGTGGTAGATCCATCGGAAACAGCGCAGTTTAAATATTACAGTGGGGACGGACATGGTAGCTTCGTCGCGAAGCTGCAATCTTGCCAAAGCCACCACGCCTGTCCAGCGCTGTAATTAAGAGAAAATTCCCTCTATCTTCGGATATCTGATGGGAGAGAATAGATCCTTTAATAGCTCATTGCTTGTCCATGTGTGTCTACAACATAAGAATAATCGGCGGTTTGAAGGAGAAAATAATAATTTAAGTATTCTCACATCGCGGCCTTTTCCGGATCTTTGAATTTCTATACCGATAAGTTCCGTTCGTTAACACTTGAATTTAACTTAAAATTATTACTGTTTTTATTAAAATTATGCCTTAAAAGATCGATTACTTGGTTTCATAATAAATTGTTTTGGTAATTTAAATAAAAAATAAATGTGTGGTCATATGGGGTATGCACTAACTTATTGTGTACCGGGGTCTTTAGACCTCCAATTCCTGTGCAGCACCATTTGAAATCCAACGTCACTATAGATTTATTGTGATGGAAGGTCTACTCACCCCCATTTGCAGGTTATCCCACATTATGGCGACCTCTCTCCGTGTCTCGTACATCGAGATGCTTTGTGTCATAGGGTTCCGGATCTCGGAAGCGGCATCTTTGCGAAGCCCGAAGCTGACGATCACTATAGCCAATTGGAATACCAGGACCACTATACAGGATACCACGTACTGTGGAAAAATAAAAAATGTAGGTACCTATTCTTACTTCTTTCAGAATCCTCCTAGTGGAAAAAACGGATATTGATGTAGAATTCAAATAGGCGGAGAAGTTATAAAACAAATCCTACTAGAGAGTAATCAAAATATTTTTTGTAACTAGAAAACGGATGAAGTGTAAAAGCCTTTTTATTTATAATAATATTGACTATCACGTAAACTATTTGTCACTTACGTAGTTTGTTAGAAAAATATGTATATTACAGGGAAATTAGTTTCCATTATATAAGTTTTTGTCACGAAGATTTTGTACTTTTCATTATGGGATACTTTAAAAAAATTAATTCTTATTTTATTTACAAAAAAATAATAATTAACTAAACCACCAATTGAATTAGGGAACAAAAATATGTTAATAATTGCAACGCCTTCAGATATTCGCATGCAAATTATATGAAACAAGCTTTTGCTTATATAGAGTCCTATAATAAAACGAATATCTTTATTTTTGATTATTGAGAAAACTCGATACTGCTTGAATGCTTCTTAAACTCTGTGAGACATTGTCGTGACAAATGGATGACCCCAAAGGACTCGTAACTCTTGCGTCTCTAGGATTTAGCAAAGCAGCCTTTTCTGAAGGATCATCCGCTACCGGAGGGTGGCCCTGATTCTTTATCTGCGTTTTCAGTATCAAGTTAGCACGCAAAAAAGTTAAAAATGCGTCACTAGATTTTACGACACAATATGGGAACAACTTTTAATGAGAATTTGATAAGTATGCTAGCTAAAAAACTAACATGTTTTTAATTTATTTTAATGGTTTTTTTTGCCTTAATTATTGGTTGATTTTATATTAGATGCTTTATATACAAAGCCCTTGTAATGTAAACAATAAGAATAATAAAATATGATCCTAAACACTATTAAACATTGACATCTAACAGTCTAAGCATACTTTTGTATAGTATATCATATAAAACGTTTGGAACTAGAATAGTTCTCTCATAGTTATCGCTCTCTAGTCTCAGATCGCTTATTACCCCAGCAATAGAATAGAAATGTTCCGTTATAGCTCCATAGAATCCGAGCACGGAGCAGCATAGTATGATGATGGCGGTGGAGATAACAAAGCTGGGCAGGCTCAGGAACCGCTGCGTGATGAACAGGTCATACTCCTTGAACACTACCAGGACTCCGATACCTGCTCCCAGTAGCAGCAACCCGGTCAGCTGACGATAAACATATCCTATATAAGTTTGACTATTAAGCCTGTAAGTTTGTTATTAAAATACTAAGCACTATTTTGTAGCGAAATGTGGGCGTAGTTTCGTTGTCACCAATATAATATCAACAATCACTAGGCATAGACTCCCTAAGGAGTAATCTTGCCCAAGGTAAACGTTGGGCAGGCCTAATGGCGATCACTGAAATGCTGCTGGCCATCCCTGGTCTGTTGCATTTTAACTACGTTGCTTTGAGTAGATATAACGTTATCGGTCGGCTCCCGTACCTTAGTCGCCTATTGCGATACCTGGTACTGCGAGAGGCACTATTCTACTCTACCGGTACCATACGGTATGTTTAAATAAATATTATAAAGTTATTAAACTATCAATACACCATAGCATTATTTGAAACTTGAACTTTGAAGCTTGTCAGGAACCAAAAGTTGGCGTTATTTACGCAAACAAATAATTATGATAGAAATAATGTAATGGATTACAAAAAACCTTTTTAAATACACAAATAGGGTACATACCAAAAACAATCCATTTATCGCCGCCAAACAGTATCTAACAGATTTTAAAAAATTAGGAACTTTAAACGACTTCATTTTATTTTTCAGATCAAAGCAACCAGTTCAGAGTTATCTTAAGATGGCCGAACTGAGGACCAAGATGAATTATCAATAAAAAATAACCGATATCTCTGTTATCATGACAAGTCAATCTAATCTACTTGGAATATATTCCGCCACGGAGAGCCAGATCTTATTAACATCAGAGTTATATTTATACATAGTATTGCATTGTACATATATACACTAATATATATTTTTGGCTGTCTTTCTAATTGTTATTATAGCTAAGCTCCGAAACGTCTTAACCGTAACAAACACAAAAACAGTCAATGTAAGAAATGCGAAAATCGCTTGTATTTTGGATAAATTAACAATCAAATTATTTATATTTACTCTTTCCGTCACAAACGACCATATTTTCGTCAAAAATACTATCCCCTTTTTGCAGTACCTACCTACTACCTATACATCTTTTTATTACAAACCCTTTTAATTAATATAAATTTCTTAACAGCAACAGATCAACCTACAGAAACAAATCTTTATCTCTCAAAACAGTCGATATGAATAATATTAAGACATCATTAAAAATTACAAATATTTGCTATTTTAGATAACGTAGGCAGCTAAAAATTAAATTTTTTTATCAACTATTAACAATTTTCAAAGGAAACGGCAAATATATTTTTTTTAAATTCTACCAAGCAAATCATAATTCTTTGAGCTGGCAATAATAGATTTGGAGTAGCAGTTTTTTAACATGAGGCATGGCAATTTATTTTAGTCAGTATCTTTGTTTGTTACGAATCGTTGCGTTCCCTTTGTTGTGCTTATCGGATTTACGAATTTGCTGATAAAATCTGGCAGTATGTTTATTTTATTTTATTCACTACATGTTTAACAGGTCAAATATATATATTTTTTAAAGTCTTTATTGTTTTGAACTATGAAAATCGATTATCTACATAAGTGCGTGATGTGCACAGACCAAACGTAAATCGATGTGTCGTGTTTACTACGAAGCTCCAAAGGTAGCGGTCTAAGAAAAAAAAATTCATTTGTTCCAGCATTATACACGCTGACCTGGTTGTTTCGTAATTTGGATACGAAAAAGAAGACAAAATGGCTTTGGGCGGCGGAATGTCGTGCGTTAAATATCTACTTTTCTGCTTCAATCTTTTGTTCGCGGTAAGTATTTAGGACCACGATTCTTTTACCTGCTACGTAATTAGCATTCCCTATTATTAATGACTATCAACTAACACAACTCTTAACATCTAGTTACGTTACTTTTGTACTTGTAATCTCATTTCATTTAAAAAAAAACTTCAGTTGTTTCAATTTTTTATTTAATTAGAACAGTAGTACCTATAGCTGAAGTATCTTTAAATAAAGTTTTATTACCTTTTAAATTAAATAATCTTATTTATTTTCTATGTTGACTATACGTAATTTTTTCAATAGATTTTATATTTTATGGGCATGACTCATTGTTTAAGAACTCATTTCACAATATATTGTCATGCAGTGGGCAGGGTTGGTACCTTAAATAAAACAAAACATTTCAGATTTTTTTTATTGGATACTTCATTTTGTTTTTTCTATCTATAAATATTGGTTGAGATTGTGATTTGATTTTTCAGAATACCCACAATCAAATCAAGAAACCTTAAAGTTAGGTAACATATAGAATCAAATAATTCCTTCTTTAAAAAAATATTGCTGTTTAATCTCAAGTCAGGCCTGTAACACAAACTGGTCTTACATATTGGCCAGTTATTGATCTTAATACTATTATGTTTGCATTAATGCCCTCAGAGAAGTGCTTTTTATCTTTACTAGGGCAATGCAATTAACCTGACTACTTAACTCTAAGTGCATAAGTAATGGGTATGTGTTTATTGATAAACAACTTTATACAGCCAATACTTGAGGAAGTTATTTTTGTTGTTAGTAGTGCTTATTTGTTATGTGTTTCTAGTAGATATATTCATAATATACCTATGATAGTTGATGCTGTCACAGATAACCACTGATACAGGCTTCAATACAATTTAGTGATGACCACCTTGACCCCAAATTATAATACAGTCTAATGCATGGATGGAGTGATACATGGCCGAGGACTGCAATATAAATAATACTACTAATATTATCAATATGTATACTTTGTTATATTGCTTTTCATTTTATCAGTGGAGAATGTTCATAGCCCTAATTTATGAGCAATCAGTCATTTGCGAGTCAACAAAACCGTTGCAAACTTATGTTTTTATAGGTATTGTGATTATGTTAACAATTGTTCCTATCAAGAATTCTAATTTGCTTGAGGTGTTGAGTTACATGGCTATGATTATAGAGATAATATTTGTGTGAAGAAAATACTTATTAGCCTTTTTTAATAGCTAATACACATTAAATATCTAATATTTTGATATATATTTAGTAACACTATCTTCTAAAGACAATTCCATGATGCAGAACATGTATGTCTCATCTCTAATGTCTCAAAATGATGGATAATAAATAGTAGTAACACAATTCATTTTAAAATGCTACAAAGACCCTATTGTGCCCAGATTTTGGTAATTCTTTTTATAATAAACTTAGTAGTAATTCTTGTTAGAACATTAACATAACACACATAAATATTCAGTTTAATATTTATGCATTCTCTGTTACTAATAAAACACCTTTTTAATAGCTTTAAAATCCGGTTGTATAATTAACTATTTATTATTTCGAACTTTTGGTCAATTCCACGAGTCAATCTCTTTCCAATGTCAAAGTGATTAAACAAAAAGATGATTTAATATGAGTATTCAATCTCTTTAGATCACGGGTCTGGTAATCCTGATCGTCGGAGCGAAAGCGCAGTACAGCCTGACTCCCTATGTGGACCTGACAGGCGAGAGCTTCTACATTTCAGCGCCGATCCTGCTCATCATCGTAGGCGTCATCGTGTTCATTGTGGCGTTCTTTGGATGCTGTGGAGCCGTGAAGGAGGACCACTGCATGATCATTACGGTGAGTCTGCATTATAGTTTACGGGAAAATCTTGTGCAGGAATATTTATCTGTAAAGTTTTACGATTAATCTTGAACTAGGACCCGCGAACTATACATGTAATACTTTTTATAACACGAAACAAATTAATTTTTTTTTATGTAAGTACCGCATACCGGCAGAGTAGAATTGTACCTCCCTCTGTACCAGGTGTCTTAAGAGATGACTGAGGTACCAAATCCGACAGATGGCGGTATATCCATCCGAAACAGTATAACTAAAATGCACAGGGCGGGGATGGGCAACAGCATCGCCGTCGCAACAACTAAGCTCGCGCATTCCCGCCGACGCTTATACGGGCAATGTCTCCTTCTTTAATATATCTGAAAGTGTAAACTCGGTTTTGTTGGAAACTATGTAAAATTATTGTCCAGAACAAGTGACAATACGTGCCTAGTGGCATTAATAAGCCGGCAGTCATCGGCCAAGGTTAACCGACTGTGGCGATTTCTGTAAATAAAAATAAATTTTTGTTAAGTGTCTTTCAACAACTAGTACACAAACATGCATCAATTCGCTGATGGTGAGTGGCACATGCCACGTTTATCTACTTTCCGAGCGATTGTGCAAACCCTGTGCAGCGTTGTTTAAGGGGGATGCAGAACCAGGAAAAATTACATAAAATTTTATTAAAATATCAATATCATATCGTAATGATATATAGCGTCTAGCCTTCTTTTATATAGTCTATCTAAAGCACTAAAATACCTCTTAATTCGGACCGGTAGTCCACGATATTAACTCATTCAACCAAACATTTTCGTGTTTGCACTCTACAATATTAATGCAGATAGACAACAGCGTTCGCATTGCTGTGTCCCGGTTTGAAGAAGTGTGTGAGAAGCAGTGAAATTACTGGGTAATATGAAATTATATCTTTAAGTCACAAGGTTGGCAACAGGCTAGTGGTATTATCAATTAATTGGACTCTGGAACGCTTACTTTACGCGGACAATATACTTCTTGTCAAATACAAAATATTATTTATTCAAGTAGGCCCATTATAAGCACTTTCGAGCCCTGGTCTAATAAAAAAACTATTGACCGTGTCAAAACAGATTAGTTTAACATACAAAATTTCCTAACATTATCCCGACCGGACGTACTGTTACTGGGCGGGTATGAGCATTAGTATTACCGTTGCTGAGCTACGATCGGACAGTTATGTGCAAAATTACCCGTTTCTTAGAGAGGCGTATGCTTAGCAATATAGGGCACGGTGAAGTGAGCTGTCCCTATTATAGTACCCTCAGAATTATAGTGACGAAACAATTAGTGAGAAAGACGCGAGCTACCTTTATGGTGCGATTTTATATTATATTAATATTTTCTTCTGAAAAATTTATTATTTTTAATATATTATTAATATATAATTTATTATTTATTATTATTTATTAAATCAAAATTATAAAATACTTTTTGCTTACTTTTATTTTAGAGATGCATTTACACACAGTTCGGTCGATTTTTTCTTTATATAATACAGGATCCTGCGAGAACCTTACAAGTGAGTTCAAGATACCTTATACACACTTACCAAATTTCATCTGTCTTAATTAAGCCATGCAGACCAACCAAACATTTAAAAATGTTTCTTTAAGTTGATACCGTATAAACTTTTATGTGCATTTGAAAAACTGTAATTTTAAAATTACAAATAGACATTTATAATTTACAAATTTAAAATCGAAGTGTCTACATCAATTTTATTTATATGTATAGATAAGTGCGCTCAAATCCCATTTTTATAATATCAGTACAGATGGTTAGCTATCCAAAAACCTGAAAATAAGTTTCTATAACTGAAAGCGGTGAATTGGCAATCAGCCAGTAGAAGAATTAAGATCTTATTTAATGTTGATTCTCTTTAGCAGTATAAATATAAACAAATTAAAAGTTTACGTTCTCAGATATTTTCACAGAGTGCATATTGATATATAATTAAAAGTTAATTTTTCTATTTAATTCGTTAGTCAATGTTACAATTTTTAAATAAATACGAGAATTGCGATTAATGTCAAAGACAACTGTTTCTTTTTTTTTAATATGGCTTCTGGTTTCTACCATTTTAAAAAGCGTGTAGAGATTAATACCTAACATTCAAAATAATTTAAATAATGTTACTATACTTACAAACTATTAATAAGAAGCTGTTCTGATTTACTGGGAAAAATATTAAATCACAAGAAAAAAAATGGACATTAAATAAATGACGTCACCGCCAAAAGTCGTTGTGCGCGCAAGTGAAATAGCAATACGTCTCTACTTCAATCCAATCATTCTCCCACTCAAAAATGTTGTATTGTAAGATTACAGCCAAAATACTTGAATGGTTCTAGTTATACTAAAAGATTTGCCTGGTAATTTTGATTTAACCTGACTGTAGAGCGGTCAACTAAAACTGCTATATGTGAGCCATAACGACAGTTTGAGTCATAATCCCTCCGATAACAGTGGTATTGTTAATTTCTTCGATGAAAATAATCATTATGACTGTTCTAAATAACGCTATATTAATCATCAATATAACATACATTGGAAATTCACGGCTGGACATAGGCCTCTCCTAGAAACGAGGACAAGCGTGTTGGTAATCGCGACAGGGATTCTGCCCATCGCATTTGAGTTGCACTGTTTAAGATGGTTATACCGCCATCTATCGGTTTTGATCATAGTCGCCTTTTACGACACCTACTATTATACTTTGCGGGTACTACACGGCCTTGTTGATAATAGATATATTTAATTATGATTGATTTTGTTTTGTGTCGTCGTCGACTTTACTCAATTTCCAACATCTAGATTTCACTATCAATTGAGAGAATTGACGTAACCAGATTAGTCTATCTGGACCTCAATTATTTTCAAAAACTTTCTAATATGATTTAATCTTCCTTGAATATATATTTCTAGGCTTAGTGGACCTTAGTTGCTTCTTACGATACCTAGTACGGGAGAAGGAAATTTGCCCACGGTATTCTGACGGTATACCCCACGTCTATCAATCACGTAATGTTATCACATTAAACTGTTTAAGGTACATTAAAACCGGGATTGTATTAGAAAATTTAGTATATTAAACTTATTTGTTTTGTCATTATCAGTTTTTGACAAGCCCGATAGCACGGATGGTAGTGATCCTATCTTATGCGCTAAGGGCCGTCGGTTCGATGATGTTGATATTTTTGTGTTGGTTCTGTGTCTGGGTGTTAAAAGTATTTATATGTGATTCATCTGTTATTTCATGTCCGTAACAGAAGTGCTTTTAGCGACATATGACGGAATCGGGTCAATATTGTATGAATATGTACCAAAAAAAATAAATGCCCGGCTACCGACAATTAGCCGCCTCTGATACGCTGTATATCCTAATATTATAAAGCTGAAGAAATTGTGTGTTTCATTGAAAGCTGGTTGTAAAAAGATCTCTTAGTGCTTCCCCGTATATCAAGAAAGCCTAGCTCCAGTTTGGAGATATAGACTTGCAAATGAAATTGTTTCTAACACTCAGTATAATATTTTCTACTAAAGAAATCCCGTTCTTTGACTGAGACTGACAAAAACAACGTTTCGTTTGTATATTCTTATATTA
This sequence comes from Heortia vitessoides, assembly GCA_020976665.1. Taxonomy (NCBI): domain Eukaryota; kingdom Metazoa; phylum Arthropoda; class Insecta; order Lepidoptera; family Crambidae; genus Heortia; species Heortia vitessoides. The sequence continues at coordinate 3,447,890 of JACJUM010003085.1, read as the reverse complement.
TGAAGAGGAAATAGTTGATTGTTTGTTACATTTGACACAAAAACTGCTGGACCGATTTAAAAAAAAACTTTAACCATTAAAGGGCTACTTCTTTACCAAGTAACATAGGCTATGTTATATTTTAGAAAAACCGAAGAGACCGCTCTCTAAAATAGAAATATTTAAACAGAATTTGTGTTCTTGTACGTTTGTAACAAATAAAGTCAGAAATTACTGAACTCTTTTTAAAAATTATTTCATGAATAGACAATTCAAATTACATTATCAGCAAGTGGCATAGGTAATATATTGTCACGAGAACGTAATTTTCTACGTATTCACTCATCGCCGAGTGCTGCCAGTCACTTTAATATTTTAAAGCTGAAAAGTTTGTTTGTTTGTTTAAACACGCTAATCTCAGGACCCGCGGTTCCGATTAGAAAAATTCTTTCAGTGTTGGATAGTCCATTTATCGAGGAAAGCTATATATATATATATTTTATTTTCAAGTTCGGGATCCATTTTAAAATAAATAAATAAATCCTGAAAGTCACTATTCTACGCGGACGAAGTGTCAGGCACTGCGAGTGTGAAATAAAAACAAATGCGTGTTCACATAAAAAATCTGTAAGTGTCTATGCTACATTTAAGAATGGAAGCTATTTTAATCAATAAAACTTGTGATATTTTTCGCTCTCGCGTACGCCCACAGACCTGACCCCTCTTTCATGCTCGGGTGAAGTGGTACACAATACAAAAATAGCAATTCACAGCTACCATTGTAATGTTTGTTGAGATCTAGCAAAATAAAGCTGACCAAGGATGCCGTGATCGGTGAACTCGATCGAGCAGTTACGGTTTCTTGCCACCGACGCATTATTAAAATTTGTGTTTGGTAAACAGACCAAAGTGCTTGCTGCGAAACCAAGATATGCATAAATATAGCGTGTTACGTATATATGTTATGTTTCACCATATTTTGAGTTGTCCCTTTCTCTTTATGCACCGCGTTCATGCTGTTTCATTACAAGAACGGCACAAAAGGTGAGGCCAGATGTACTGCTATCATTTCAATACATATAAAAAATGGAGTACCTGTTTGTAATATTAAAATAATTGCTTTTTACTAAATGCATATCGTACATAGAACAAAATAAGTTTTTTTTTCATATTAGTTCGAGGTGATATCTGAGTGGACCGATTTCATGGGACTTTCACTGGCAGATAACTCATATAATAAGGAGTAAGTTAGGCTATAAAATAAAAAATGTGGCTAAATAGGGCGAAAATGGAAGTTTATCGTTTGATTGAAAATATGACATCCAGTCACCATTCCACGCGGACATAGTCGCGGGCACAGCGATTATGTCTAAAAAATAATATTCCAATAATTTAAGGGGTTTCAAGGTACAAGAATTTAGGGTTATTGTGTAAGTAAAAATAGCATGACGGCCTTGTCCGCATCTTGCTAATTTAACGCGAGATTGTGTTCGAAATGAAACTTGTTAATTACTATTGATCACGTCCAAGTCAGCGAACATGCTCCTTTAAATACAGGCGAAAATTCAAAGGAGAAATTTCGGGATTCTCACTTGACAATATACCGAACCACACGACCCCACGTGAGCGAATACACACCTAGTGATATTCTGTAACTAATAAATATTTGTTATCGATATATTTATTTAACATGGCCAATACAGATCTATTTCTGTTTCAAGTCTCGTATGAACTGCCCAAACTGGTCTTACAACCAGTAAAAAGCAAGGCCGAGTTTTTGTCAACTGTAGCTGTGGCAAACTATTTATATAAATGAGAAGAAATTATGTTTGTGCATTTCTTGTAGTTGTTTTATTTTTATACAAGCAGTGCCCGCGTCTTCGTCCGCGTAGAATAGAGACTTTGAAGGTCTTCTTCGATAAATTGTACTATTCAACTCTGAAATAATTTTTCAAATCGGACTAGCGGTTCCTGAAATTAGCGCTTTTATACAAACAAACAAACTCAGCTTTATAAGATTAGCATAAATAATCTAGAAAAGTGCAACTATAATGGACACATATGATTAAAGTGATATTTATAATAATAATGAAATAATTTATGTGAAATAATCGACCTTATACTGATGACCTCTGAAGAGTATTTGTAAGGCCAAACCAAAAAAATAGTTTGTCACCATGAAATGTACTCTGCGGCAAATGCCTTTGATAGGCCTTTTTGTTTCATAGAACTAACTGTGAAGGTTATTATTAGAAACTGCCAATTAATGTTGCCATGACAATGACATCCATTTATATTTATCCCAATACTACAAACCAGACGACTTTGTTTTTACTGATATTTTGTATTATGACACCAGGAATTCACACAATTAGAAGAACAAGTACATCTAAACAATTGTTTTCTCATAGAAAGATATGCGTGATGGCATACTTTTTATTTATCATAATCAATGAGAGGTAAAATACATGACTCCAGGTTACTTAGTTATCTCTGATTTGATGCTTCTGCAAGAATTCCTCGTCGTTGCATCATCTTTGTGCCCTCTAAAAAGGACAGTGTTGGGTTCGAACTCTCTCGTTCCCAGACTTACCTACTGCACTTTTACAATGATTTGGTACACTTACACCATGCCAAAATTCCAAGTGTTACATTGTCTGCTGAACTTCAGATAACTTGTACGAAGTATATAGTCATTATAACTTTAAATGTCTGTTGCAATTAGTTTCTATTGATTTAATACAGATGGTGATGTTTTAAATGGAATATTGTAAACAGATATTGGATAGCCGAAATAAATAAATTAATATCATCGGTATCTTACTGCTAGACTAAGGTCTGCCCGAGGGACGTCCAATACGACCTTCTAATAATAATAGGAAGAAGAGTATTTGATATACCCTTCATCTTAATCTCAATGGTTTTAAACCCAATCACTTATAAATAACCGGTTTCCGTGTGGAGAATAGTTAAGCTGATTGAACTTTTATTATATAACATCGAATGAATCAAAACGAAACTAGTGTCAAATATAAGTTAAAAACTCCCTGTCATAACATTCCGGCAAATCCTGACCAATTGACCAGATGAAGTCAGGTCCCTTGGCCTCTGACACGCGCCGCGGCTTGTTAAATGACCATTTCCTCTCCATTAGTGCTTGATGGCCGTATAAGATAGAATACAGGAAGCGTGCCACTTACGCTCCACTTGGTATTAAGTCACTTCAACACGAACGATTTAAGGTTTTGTCTATTTCATCTACTAAATATAATTTATACTTAACAAAGCTTATAGAGCAATATTGTTTACGTCATATCGTAGATGTTAAGCACCTTCTGCGGCGTTTAGATTAGGGGGGGTGACCGGAATATTAATAACATCAAGCTTCTTCATGTTTTTATTTATAAGAAATAATATTAATTTTTCTCATCAAATCGAGAAATTAAATCAATTAGGATTTTATAATTCAGTAAAAGTAATTTATATTGTTACAAGCCCGGCCCGGCTTCGCATGGGTGCAATGAGGATAAAAAAGTTATTGTGGGTTATCCCTAAGAGATAGACGTATGCCATTGTGGACTTTTTTGCAGACCTTAATGTGTACAACACTATATTACTACATTATTTTGATATATCTCGTCGGGTTCAGTCCGAGTTTGCAATATAATCGCAAAAAATTGACATCCGCTGGACATAGGCCTCCCCAAGTAATCTCCAATAGGACCGATTGTATGTGGCCTGTGTCTAGCGCGATCCTGCGGTTTTAGTCAGATCGTGATTTGTGATATACTAAGATTAAATAAGACATGTTGTGACTCGTATTTGTGACAGTAGCTACAATTTAAGTGTTAGTTTCAACTAGTGTTTGACCTTATTGATTGACCTTGATACTAAGACTTGCAATGCTCCGCGGTTTTACTCACGTGATTTCCCTCCCCGTGACAATACGAGGATATAATTTGTTACCTATGCCACTTGCTGATAATGTAATTTTCTAATTATCAAAGACTTTTTGAAATGGGTTCCGTAATTTCTGAGATTATATGTTACGAAGGTACAAAAATACAATACTGCAGTTTACATAGTTCTATTTAAATAGGTCTCCCAGCTGTCTCTAATCTCTCTTGGTAAAGAAGGAACTCTCTAATGGTGTAATCATTTTTAAAATCGGTCAAGTAGTTTTTAAATTAAACCATAAAAAACAAACAGTCAAATCTTTTCTCTTTCTAATATCAGACGAGATAAGCTAATTCATATATCCTTATATTTTTAATTTGCCTATTTAAATTTTATTATTGATAGAACAAGATTAAAACGAAAAAAAATATAATAAATAACAAACTACAAGATAGAACTGACGATCGGACTAAAACTGGAAGATCGCGCTGGACACAGGCCGCATACAACCGGTCCTATTTGAGATTATTTGGGAAGGCATATGTCCAGCAGTGGACGTCTTATGGCGGATATGTTGATGATTGATAGAACACGTAATTTAAATAATGCGTTATGTTATGCAGACGCTAACTCATTTTTAATGTGCCATCATCATCATAGCAGCCGTTAAACGTCCACTGTTGAACATAGGCTTTCCCTAAGATAGGAGGATTTTTAACCATAATTGCCGTGCTGGGCAGGCGTGGCAGCAATCACAGGGCTTAGCTTCGTGATGGGAATGCTACTACCCGATCCCGTTCTGTTGCGTTTGAGCTACACTGTTTCGGACACCTTTACAGAAGGAAGTAAAATTCTACCCACCGGTAGGTACCCCACGGCTAATTCAATATGTATTGTGAGTGAATCCGTAAAATGTAATAAAATGATACATACATTCATCACGCCTGTATCCCATCGGGGTAGGTAGAGACTATGGATCTCCACTTGTTACGATCTCGGCATACCTCTCTTGCTTGCCTCACTCGCATTAGTCCATTCATATACGTTCGTTTATTCTTGGTACTTCTGACCTGGCCCTTCTTTAATACTTCTTCTACCTGGTTAAGATATGTTCGCCCCGGTCGTCCTATACTAACCCTTCCTACTCTACTTTCATCCCTCCTTTCTACATGTCCAAACCATCTTAACATTCCTTTCTCTATTGCAGTCACAACATTATCATTAAAACCACATCAATCTCTTATTACACTATTAAATGATATTATAATAAAGTATTGATATTTAATTACATCGCGTTTGGTTATGAATGTAGATTTGTGTTGAAAATTTATTACGTTGTTAATTGCCATGAATTATTGATGATGAAATTAATCGATGATAAATACACTTTTTTTGTTTGAAACGCGCTTTAGCGATCAATTTGTTAACTTGTTGTTGTTTAAATCTAATAGATGTCTATTAGGCCGAATTAATTATTATTGTTTACACAGACTCAGAACTAACAATGTTTTCCTATATGGAGATCGAACCCATGACCCTTCGCGCATAAGACAGGAACATCGCAAAATCATGTTAAAATACTTTAATAGTTTGAGACGCAACATTAATATAGTTTATGAAAGTACTTTGTGGTTAACTTTATCTATCTAAACCAAACATGGTTTGTTTGCACAATGGTATATTCATACATTTTCCTGCCTGTATTACTCATAATGTAATGTGGTCGGTTCGACTGTAATAATGAATTACAATCGTAAAAACTACGGTTATCATTAGGCTATGAATATTTTAGTTCATAGCGTTCTTTGCTACTTCCTGATGAAGTTCCTCAAAACTCATTTAAGCTCATGATGATGTCCATCATCTTGAATGATTTTTGAGAATTGAGTGACACATGTGTAAGTCCACTGCTGGATATAGGCCTCCCCAATTTTGTCCATAATTGTCGCTGAGGGCAGGCGTGGTACAATCGTATGGCGTGGCTTCGCGACGGTAAAGCTGCTGCTCATACCTCTCCTGATAATTTGAGCTACACTTTCGGTTAGATATACTTTATCTGTCGGTTCCGGGTCCTCAGTTGCCTCTTACGAAACTTAGTACAGGAGATAGTGCTTCTTCTCTGCTGGTACCCTGAAGCTGTCCTATATTAAAACTAGCAATGCCCCGCAGTTTCACCCGCGTTCCATTGTAAAGTATTGCACCCCTCTTTTACTCCTTATGGGGTGAATTTTCAAAAATCCTTTATTAATGCTCCCCCGCATTATAAAAGGAACTCCTGTGAAAAAATTCAACCCTTATAGTTAACTCCGTTGATATATATGACAGTCAGACAGCTTCTCCTTTTATAAATATAGATTCTTATTTTTTGAATTAAAACTACTATTTTAACGGCTTTAAAACGCTGTTTAAAGCTTTTTAAAGAGAAGTGTTATTGTGAGTAGTGAACACGCTAGAAAATAATATTCCATTTTTTTATTTAAATTTGGTTGCTTTTTGGGGTATGTTAAATCTCTTTTGAAGGAAAACATTGTAGCTTAATAAATGTTATAAAAAATGATTGTTTTCCTCTTTACAGTGGCTACTGGCCCATGCTCTGAACGACATTCAGTTAGGCTGTAAGCACATGTTACTAATCATTAATTGCAAATACTCTAGTGATAATACAAGACAAATCTGTTAACATTTCACAGTCAATTTTGAACCTAAAGCCTCATGTTTAGAGATCAATATCGAATTGTTTATGTTGATACGTCGTATTATGTACATTATATAGGATATTACGCATAAATTGTTTGATGCTAGCTTATTATATCGAAGTAGTCATGGTGATGATTTATTTACGGATTGTTAAATAAGTCGTGCGGTACCGGCAGAATAATTTAACAGTAGCTGTAAACCAACAGAGTTCAAAAAATCAATATCGAGACAAAGTCCACTTTAATCGCCGTAAAGAAGACATTCTAGCAATAAAGAGTATATACACACACATACATTGACCTCACTCCAATTCTAAGCACTCGTTATTCCTACAACAGACAACAGAGGAATCACAAATATAATATACTAATACATTAGCACTCAGACAGAACAAACACAAATATTTATCATACAAATATCAGTGTACCTAGTAGAGATCGAACCAACAACCTTCGGTAAATAAAATTGGATCACCTACGATCTTTGACATCATGCGCGACATTATAAGTACAATTTTTTTTTATTCCCACAACATCTCATTCATTGACCTGACTCCGTGGTAAGTCACCTAAAGCACTTGTGTTACGGACGCCTGACAACAGAGAAATCACAAATATACTACTTTAATACATATACACCCAGACACAGAACAAACACAAATATTATCATATAAATATTTGCCCTGGATAGGAATCGAACCCACGACCCCTAACGCACAAGATCACTACCATCTGCGCCATCGAGCCCGTCAAAGATTTGGCACGATAAATCCGTTATTATTAATTCCCGTGAAAGAACAATAATTCAGTTAAGTCGTAGATATCGCCACAGTAAATGGTATAATTATGTCGTTCTCATAAGCGTAGGTGGAGCAAGTGGTGGTCAGAAAGGGTATACCGTGCAATTAACAGTAATTAGGAACACTGCTTCGTGTTTGTCATCGACGGATAGCTTTAGACTTTGATATTGTACACCATGTAATTTCAGTAAATACAGTCATTTTCGGCCCAATTTCTAACCAATATATTTGTTTTTGATCAGACTAGGTCGACAAACAAACAGTCCGCGTGATCAAAGGGTCACTGCAACCTTTAGACGCTCGTATTATCACAAGCACGTTGCCAAATTTGTGACTTGAAGATGTTGTGTCACATTACCCAGTAATTTCACTGCGTCTCTCAACCTTCAAACTGGACCACAGCAACGGACACTGCTTTTAATAGCAATCTATCTTCGGGTATCCTGTAAGCCTTAATTTCTGAACTATAAATATTAAGTCACCCCGACTTATACACTAAGAACAAACAGATTAACTGTCTTTAGACAACATTTGAATTAATCATTTCCTGATGATTTAATAAAATCCTGACACTGAATAAAACCCTTCTTCTATTCATAACAGGGTAGTACAAAAAAAATAATAGTCTATTTACCCACGCTAGTAAACAAACGCAAACCAAGACACCTTGGCGTAGTGTAACGACCGTCCAGAAAGCGGACAGATAAGCCCCAGGTATCTATTTAGTTCCCCGTTACATTCAATCCGACAAACACCTCTTATCTTTAAGTGAGTCATACCCTCGCTCGGCGTGCGTCTACACGAACATAAATATAACAACAATTCCTAACATAAATAATAATATTTAAATTACATGGAGAACCTGTTTTACTTCAAAGCTAACTTCAGCTGACTATTATGCTAATATAAATTATCTTAAACTCACTCGAAATATTCCTTGATGATCAGCCCCGGCTTCGCACTCATGCAGTGAGGATACGAAGTGGTGATTGTAGGTTATACCTACGAGATTGACATATACCACACGGACTTTGATCATATTAATTTGATCTATCTTGACGGGTTCAGCCAGCCTTTGCAAAAATATTGACTGTTTGTTTACAGTCATTCTATTACTCTTATGAGTCATTTTATAAATCGCATGTATAGCCCTCTCTGGTACCACAAATATTAAATTTACTTAAACAACGGTACCCTACAATAATATGGCATAAGACATATACACTGTGGAAATAACTAAAAGAAACTAGGCGAGCTGTCTACATCTTGCCAACTGACGAATTTTGTATAGCTGAGAACTAAGTTAGATCTTAGCTGAAACTAAGCGAGATCAACTGTATGAGTTCCCCATTGTAGCTTGCTGTCCAGGGACTCCTAAGAACTCTGTAGCGTTCACCATATCCATTTCCTAATTCCTAACAACTACATGAAAGTATTTTTTTTTTATTAAAAGACAAATTGTTGACGTCAAACCAGTTCACTACTTTCGATATAGTGTTGTTTACATCGTCATAAAAAGCTTGTTATCTTTTCACTTTGAATAAAAAGGCAAATATTTTCTGTTAACAAAACTATATTGCTGCATTCTCTTGTTTTCCCGCGCGGTTTCCGTCAGAATATTGGTATAAAATATAGCTGTCTTTATTTGCTGATAATAAAATAGTCCAGCAATTTTTGTGTTGATTTCTTACGTTAAAAGAAATACACATTTTGCTTATTATTGCGGTACGTAGGAGATTGCGTAGGAGATAATAAAAATCCCTATTACTTCTTTCTTCGTCTTTGTCTTTCTTCTTAAGGGATTTTGTCCATAATTTCCATGGCGAGCAAGTGTGGTCGCAATCTTTCAGTTTATTTTTCTCCACTGAGAGCTGTTATTGATCAATCCTCCCGAATGGTCTTTGTCTTTGATTGGGTTTCATACGTCTAATCAACTATATACTTTATGTAAATACGTAATTAATTGGTTAGTATAAATATAAGAAAAATTAATAATCAATACGTAAATTAACTATTTTAAATAATTTCCCAATTAATAACAATTGAAACCCAACATTATATTTTTTAGTTTTCGGTAAAATTTTCTAATTTTTTAAAATGACATATGATCTATGTTACTTTTAAAAAATGTAGCTTTCTATTGGTGAAAGAATATTCAAAATAGGTCTTATTATTTTTAAGTTAAATGGTTACCAATACATATACAATTACACGAAGTAGACCTCAATAACAAAGGTCACCTGCGTTATTACCTCACTCTCTCCTATTTCTACCACCAAATAGCAATATTTGCATTACTGTGTTCCGGTTGAAAGAGTGAGAGGCAGTGAAATTACTGGGTGATGTGACATAATATCTTCAAGTTATAAGGTTAGCAACGCGCTAATATAACCCTATGTGTTACTCTGCGAAGATGTAGCAGATGACCCTAATTAAAATTTAAAACTTTTCCTCTGTAATTCGAACAACAAATTACCAACTAATTACTATGTCTCCAGTTCTCGGTGTTCCTGCTGATGATCTTCGTTGCTGAGCTGGCGGTGGGCATCGCCGGCTACATGAAGCACCAGGACCTGGAGGACTCCATTATGCGCAACCTGAACTCCACCATCAAGGATTACCCTACCAGCCCCGAGGTCAAGAAGACCTTCGACATCATTCAGACTGATGTGAGTACGCTATATTGGTATCGTCATTAATCATATCAGCCGTGAAAGTCCACTGTTGAACATAGGCCTCCCTCAGAAAGGGGCCCATAATTGCCGAGGACAAAATTCTCCTTTTCTTGGGGAGACCTATGTCCAGCAGTGGAAGTACTATGGTTCCTACGGTGATGATTTTATTAAACCGATGAAAAAGACATAGGACACATAATTTAATACACGTTAGTTATTTAAAGGATAATAGTCTGTAATCTACAAATCTATACGATAAATTCATCCGAATCAGCGCAGCTTAAATACTACAGGGTGAGAATGGGCAGCAGCGCCCTTGGCAAGAAGTTACGCTCTGCGATTGCTACCAAGCCTGCCCAGCGCAGCAATCATGGCATATGTCCAACAGTGGACTTTCTATTGCTGATGTGATAATGATGATGATAATGAATCTCCACTTGCTACGATCTTAGCATACCTCTCTCGCTTCCTTTTCTCGCATTAGTCCTTTCATACATGCTCCTTTATTCTTGGTAATTCTGACCTGGCCTTTCATTAATGCTTCTACTTGGTCGAAGTATGTTCGCCAAGGTCGTCCTATACCAACTCTACTATTCACTCCCACTCTATATATTTGTGCAGTCATTCTACTTTCATCCATCCTTTCTACATGTCTGAACATTTCTTGTTTTTTGTTAATTTTTGCATTCAAATAATACCCAAGCATATTATACGTTTTAAAAGATAAATTTTTTCAAGGTTATATTTCGAAAGACCAAAGTTATCTATTACATTAAATTACAGCGACCGCTTCTTGAATAAATTGGCACCGAAGGTCAACTTAGATCTAATCGTAACTTTAGCAGATTTGTGAAGATTTGGATTGGTGTTATAAATAATAATAATAACTGAAATTCCGCAATACGTTTAAATATATTTATATAATTGATTACATTAACTTTGTCTTATACAATAACTTAGACTAAACCTTTATGGTTGGAGCTAGCTTTTAAGTAAGAGATTTACTCGTAATATTTTCTAACGTTTACGTTTATTGACTTAAAAACATATCAGACATCGGACGTCCACTGCTGGATAGGCCTCCCAAAAAAACGAAAAAGGGGGGGAATTTTGCTCATAATTGCCGCGATGGGCAAACGTGTTGGCAATCGCACAGCATAGCTTTCGCGACGGGGATGCTGCTGCCCATCTTCGCCCTGTTTTAGATGGATATACCGCTATCTATCGGTTCTGGTGCCGTAGTCGCCTTTTACCACACGTAGGTACACACAGGCTACACGAAGGTATTATTCTTCTCTGCCGGTACCCCATGGCTAATTAATATACTTATTACATATACCGCGTTTTAAAGCCGTTAAAAAGTAGTTTTATTATGAGTTTTACTTTACGTTTGGTAGCACCGTTCACATAACGTAGTTAAACCTATAAAGTATATGAAAATAAAGCCTTCCAACTCCATGTTTTATTTTAAATAAGCACTGTCCAATGGTCAGTCTATTAAATATAAAGATTTCATGAGGTATAGACCTCATACAAGGGTCGTCTGCATCGGTACCTCACTCCCACTTGTTTCTACCGCCAAACAGTAGTTTTCGCAGCGCTATTCTTATTTGAACGATGAGAGAGGCAGGGTTATTATTGGGTATTGTGACATAATATTTTCAGGTCACAAGGTTAGCAGCGATCTAGTGATATCCTTGTGATGATGTGTTATGTGCTGCTTACTATCACGCGGAACGTATTATTTTTTGTCGACTTAGGGAAATAATAAATAATAGAAACTAGGCCGTAGTCGCTTTCATAATGAAACATATTTAATACACTGCACGACATAAACGTGGTCTGTAGATGTTATCTGTGGGATTACAGCGCATGTACGTAAACAGTTTGGTTACGGCCTTGGGTCCATCCTGTCCGAGCCAACATTAAGTCCGCCACAACATGACAAAATGTACAATATACCTTTAAAATATTGTCGTTCGGTGCCTTACAAAGTGACATTATCTATAGTAAATATTTATGCTTTATATTTAATGTAAAACAGATTTTTATAATACCATTAATAATAAATAAATTTAAGCAACATGTCATACATTTAACTGACTCCGAGATAAGTCGCTTAAAGCACTTGTGTTACGGCAATCGTACAACAGAGAAATCACAAATGTAATACTTAAATACAGATTTCATACATCTAGACAAAGAACAAACACAGTCATCATAAATATTTGTCCTTGGTGGGGATCGAACCCACGGCGCAGAAGATAGGATCGCTACCATCTTTGCCATCGGACCCGTTCTGTTTAATTCTTAGGAATAAATCAATCGACTAGATATGAGTGCAGTCACGATAGTTTATTATGCGTAAGCTAAAGTTACAAAACTCCTGTGCGAAGGCCGAGCCTACGTATGAAAAATGAAGTACATACATGTGACTGTTTTCATGTACTGTATGTTTTGTGTTATCGTGCTCGGTATGTACCTATTACAAAAGATGTCAGTGTTATTACAATCGGATCCAATAACTAGTAACCATCACACACATAGATCTAACAGAGGCACTTAGAACATGCATCTGTACCAAGTAGTTCCACTAGTTGTAGGTCTATATTTAATTTAGGTGAACTAAAACCAAGTTTATAACTAAGCTACCCTGCAGCTATCGTTGGTTCTTTTCTTTTCGCCGAACGCGTGCAGATCCTGCCCCAACGAGCGATAACCGGCAGCCCTAGCGCGGCCGGGCTCACTCCGTCTGTCCTCTTTTGCTGAAATTTAACTTCACTCCCCAACGACGGCCGCCCGAGCCGAGGTCGAGCATTTAGAGGCGCCCTTTGGGCGATCGCCGTCGATCCCGCTCGGATCCCGCGAGGTTCGCGGGGTTTGACTGGCTGGAATTGAGGACTGAGTAGACCAGCAATAGGTTCGCCCAAAAAAAAGCTGTTCACTCTATATTTATCTCATATTTTAGCCAATCTACTAGACTAATCACTGCATTAATGGTATAACATGATGAAAATCCATAATGATTTGAGTTTATCGCGTGTAGCATTATGATTTTTAACATTTATGACGGGGAGATAAAGTACCACACTTAAAATAAATACGTGTTAAAACATGATTTTGTCTCAGTTCAGCTATTAAATTTTAACTTTTTCTTGATATTTCGCTGTTTTATTTGGATTATACCGCCGTCTATGAGTTCCGGTGCCTTAGGTGGACTAGCACGTCAAAAAGTTGACTTTCCCGTAAGAATATGGGGGTAAATTTTGACCTATTAACGAAAAGATGTATACTTCTGGTTCTCCAAAATCTATTCATGAATAATTTCCACATCGGTTCAGTAGTCATACGTCTGATCTGTGGTCAGTAGGTATTTCTGTAGTTTGTCAGTTGGTTCTATAGTACATGCATCATATATGTATAGTACAGATAATAAATATTCATCATTACCATGCCGGCCATTGGAAGCCACTGCTGGACTGGGGGAATTTTGCCCGTAATTGCGGCGCTGGGCCAGCGCTATACCGCAATCTGTCGGTTCTGGTACCTTAGCTGCTTACGACACTTGGTACAGGGGAAGGTACTATTCTACTCTGCCGGTACCTCACGGCTAATAAATGTATACAATAAATGCCTCTGCTTTCCACAAGCTTCTATAGCAAATTCTTTATAGTTCAAGCTGTTCGTTTGTGGAATGCGCTCCCCCTTGAAGTGAGATCTGCTCGTTCTCTTTCTATTTTTAAGAGAATGGTGAAGGAGTATTATCTGTCACTTTGATTTTGCTTTTTGATTCTGTCACTTTCCTTGTTCTGTAACTTTATCTTTTATATGTATTTGAATGTATGTGTATTATTATGTATGTATGTACTAAATGCACCTCAAACTTCCACCAGCTTTAACATTATTTATATCCAAAGGTTGCCTGTAAGAAATTGCATTTAGCGATAAGGCCGCCTCTTGTACCTACTATTCAATGTTTTTGTGATGACCTTGTGTTGTTTTCATTGCTGTACAATAAAGAATATATTATTATTATTAACACTCAATTTAACAACTTGCAGTTGCAATGTTGCGGCATCTACGGCCCCGGCGACTGGCAGAACAACAGCGTGCCCATCCCCAGCTCGTGCTGCTCAGCGCAGGAGATCCGCGCCGGCGTGGCGGCGGGCTGCGACATTGACTCCGCCAACTTGCATCACGATGGCTGCCTCGGCAACGTCGTCGCCTTCCTGAAGAACATCGCCGCCGTGCTGGGCGCAGTCGGCCTGGGTATTGCGTTTGTGCAGGTTGGTGGGTGGGCTTACGCCCTTTCTTCTCAGGTTCCTGGTGCCAGTAGGTTAGGTGGTAAATGCACAACAGGGTCACACTTCTCTTGTTGCTAATAATATTCCATACGTTAATAGTGCCCTATTATATACCGAGTAATTAAAATGAAGTAACGGATATCCGGTAAGTAGGTTTATTTACATGAGGTAGATCGATAGCAGTGTTGAAGGGTGGGAGAGGCAGGGAAAGTTGTGGGTAATGTAATATAATATCTTCAAGTCAAAAGGTTGGCAACGCGCTTGGTGTATTTGTGATGGATGACACGAACATGTATAGGCTGCGTGACGCTTACTATATGCCAACTACACGCCTATTCAGGGGGTTCCGACATGGTCTAATAAAAATTTCATAAATTTTTCCCGTCTATCCGGCGGAGAATAGGACTTCAAAAATATACATTTTTTGTGTAATTTATTACTTTGTAGCAAACAAGAAATTTGCTCACATAGTGTTATGAGCAAATTATACTAAATTAGGTTATACTAATTTCTATATAATAAGATGTTACAAGCGGATTTATTTGTCTTCGTAAGTAAGGCAAGTTTCAGGAAGAGTTTTTGCTAAATAATTTCAGCAAGGCGCTGAGAGAGGATTTTTAGTAAACTTTGTTGATTAGCATTATCTGCCTGCCAAGAACAATACTTACAATAACATCGATAGCCAGACTCGAGCTTAAAATCAGTCCCATGCTATCGCGTCTCTTTCTGAACCTGGCTAGTATTGTTTTCAATTATTACATACAATAACAATCCTAAAACGTGTCATGAAATGGACCGTTTATTTTGAAAGTCGTATAAGTTAATTTTTGGAGAAAAATTAGCTATCACTTAATTCATGCTTAATTTAATGTATTTTTTTAATATTCTAGTCCGTGTTTAATTTCTCTAAAAAATGTTTTGTACAACTTAAAAACGGTCGGTAAATTAAATAGCATAATCATCTATTATGAAAGTGGAGTAAGTCCAATTGATGAGGGTAGGTGGCATAGCAGATGGATGCCGATCAGCGTTTTGTAATCTTTCATTTATTTACTAGCTGTGTCCCGCGGTTTCACCGCATTAAAAAAAATAATTTTGTGTATACACTACAAGATTACTATAATGTAATAGCGCAATGTAGAAAACAGGATAAATTCATTTTACATGAAATGGAACGGGAGAATTTCATTCCAGCAAAAAATCTCCAAAGTGCAATTAAAAAAAAAGATAAAAAAATATACTAATGGGTCAATTGGTTGCCAATATGTTGGTTAAGATTGATCAAAATTGCACCATACACCATTTTTTATAAAACAACGATGACAGACGCAGAATTCAAAATTACCAATTTATTACCTCTACGTCCTGACTGAAGACCTAAGACCTAAGACCGCTAAAATTTGAAAAAATTGCCCTGAAGCCTTTGTACCTACCAAATTGCCAGACCTATTACGTACGAAAAATATAAAGACATGAAGCACCTACTACCCTATATACCTCCGGTGCATCATCCATACTTTGAAGCACTACCACATTCTGAAAATAAGTAAATTCTTGTAATCTGTATCTTGTAATAAAAATGTAAAATAAAATTGTATGTATTGTTATGCGTATTTGTAAACAAAATTATATTGAAATGAGGTATATTTTAAGCGATATAAGATTTTTCAAAATTGAAATTAACCTATTTTTACAATTGTCTAATTTTAAAAGTGGTGCTAGTCCATTTACAGCACATAAATAGGTGTTTTCGTAGTCTAATTAGCCAAAAACTATTTAATATAAACAAATTCAATGTTGATAAAACAACAGAAACAATGCCAGACCTCATATGATTTTCCAGTATTTTTAAATCAACAAATGCCATTAATTTTCTCGAAACAAAAGAAAATAGACTTACACCACTTTCAAATAAACGGTTTAAATATCCGAGATATAGCCGACTTTGTTTCTTCTCTATTTCTGGCATAAAAAAGTGCTTGCGTTCAAAGTATACATGTTAAAAGTGAAAATTCTTAAGCAAACTAATATTTTAAGTCTTGTTAATATTTATACAAATCTAAAACATTAGCTTTCCGAGACTTAGAGAAATGAATAAAGGATTTGTTAGGAATTTAATGAATTCAATTGTCATTAAAATATTAAAAGTATCGAAAATTAATACAAATTATACATTTAATATTTTTTCATAATTTCTTCGATATTTACATTATTCATATAGTGACTAAAACATTATGATGAGTAAAATATGCGATATAAGTTCGTGCTTCAACATGATGTAAATTTTTATATCTTGTGAAAGTAGCATCTATTATCGATCCTGAATTTGTATTGGTGTGTTCGGATTATTATTTAACCGCACTGCAAAAAACGTTATTCTACAGAATTGCCATCTAACGTTCTAATTTTAACTAATACGAATAGCGTGTAATTTTTCTCGATCTCCCTTACTCTCTCTCTCTATCAATCTTTCTCACTAGAGCTCTCTCGCACCTCTCGATTTTTCTCACTTGCTTGCACCCTGCTCTCACTTCATGGCAATTTGCGTTCAAATTACGTTCGCCCTTTCTCGCTCTCTTTCAAATGGTCTCAATCGCTCCTCTTCGTCGACAAAAACGCTGCACATCCTCGTGACGCTAATATTATTTTTATTGCCTTTCATCCGTAAAGTTTACCTTCATGCGCCTACAGAAGTTTCACTGCAATAGTTCCTGGCACACTTTCTACAGAAAGTACTTAGATTATCACGAAAGGACCCGAATATTGCTGAGTCCACGCAAAACTTCTCTGCGCATCACCAAACGTCATGTTTCACTATGATATTAGGCGGCCGAATATCCGGGTATCCGACTATAAAGTTAGCCGAATACGCGGTACCCGGCCATAATAGTATCCGTTTCATGTCTAGTTTAAATCCTATGTATGTATCTATTTCTTATGTGGCTACATTTGCGTACCTACGAGTCAATGGACATAAAATTATTTTATTGCTCTAAAATAAGCAATTAAATGCAATATTGTTGGGTAAGTCTTAAGGAAATTGATACCTGTAAGGTCTTTCAGGATATAAATGGCAGCGGCGAACATTTCTTATTATTTATGAATCTGTATTTTTTGTTGTTGCAGTTACTGGGCGTGATATTCGCTTGCTGCCTCGCCCGCTCCATCCGCAGCCAGTACGAAACTGTATAAGTCGTCAGTACGCACGTTTTAAACATTCTTGGTGTCTATACGAGTATATATTACCATTAGTACTATACTTGCTTATTCTCACAATGTGATTTAAGATTTAATTTAAAAATAATTAGTTTTATGTATATAAAGAACAGTTATTTTTAGTACAGTTAAAATCAGATTATTTTTATATAAGTTTCATTTGTTTGCAATAAGTTACCAATTCAATTCAATTTAATTTTATAATAAAGTACAAGATTTCACGGGATGTCGAATATAGTAAGACATCATAGGATCGTAGAGTAATGAGTGGAAAGCACATGCATATAAATTTAACACAATATTCTTGAGTGTGCTCAGTGTAGAAGACTGATTTTTCGAATAGAGGTGGTTTCGAAAAGCCAAAATCAATTTCGTCTCCAGTTTTGTTACCTTTTTAATGTATTTTAGCTCTATCTATTCAGATCTATTGAAATGTAATCTATCATGATATTTCATGTTGTAGTTCATTTAGATGTGTAGTGCACCTAATATAGTCCATATTTCACTTTAACTTTAGTATGTCGGAGCAAATTTTTATAAGCTATAACAAAAATCTCACAAAGATCTCAGTATACGGCTTAAAGTGAACTTTGGATAAGCGTGTATTTTAACCCAAATGTTTCGGTATTATATTTATAATAAAATTGGCATTATCTAATGGGTGTTTGATTTGTTTCAAGTTGTCAGCAATAAAACAGCAGTCGGTGTCCTAGTTACACACATTTTATTTCCTATTTTATACCATGATATAAATTGTAACAAAGGATGATTACAGTTTCAGATTTATCGCTCGTTAATTTTAATTAAGGAACATCAGTCGCGTTGGATACAGCTGTCTTGCAAGCAACAAATTTAGTTACAGTACAAAATAATTTAAATAAGTCACATTGACAAAATATATCCAGTCCCGAATACGATTGTATTCGCTTCTACAGTATGTCGCAAGCATCTGAATCCTCACAGCACCAGTTTCACTATAAGAAGTCGCCAAATTCATTCATTTATAAATATATAATGAACTTTTTTCATATTGCTATCCCCAAAACAATCATATACAAGCGACATACATATTCACTAAAATCATTACAGTTGCTAAGTATCTAATTAAAACTAAGGTTAAGACATCGTTACCTAGACAATAAAATAACTTACATCTAATAACTGTTTACATCCTAAACGGAATACTTTAGAAAGTCGGAGTATGTAAGACTGAACATAGTAGAGGCTGGGTGCCCAACATTTGGCACTTTCATTTACACAGATATCTAGTACATAAATCATATCACCAAAACCTGTGATAAAAATTTGATATGTTATTAGCAAATTAAATTATAGCTGTCTGCTTACAAGTACATATTGGCTCAGTAAATAGAGGTTGACATCGTATTAATTAAATGAAAGCTAAATATTCATAACCAAATTATAAATAAACAGGTAAATATATAAAATACCACCTATGACTTCGATTAGTTATTATAATGGAATCCACACATAATGCAATAGAAGATTACTATCACAATTTAATTGCACATACAATCAAACAATGTACAGGTAATTCACATAAAAAAAATGAAATAAATTGAACTATTAAATTTCAAACTAGAACCTAAAAAGCAAAAACTGCTGAAAACATCTAAAATAAAAGTTGAAACCAGTCTGTAAATAATCATATAATTTTCTAACGATCAAGGACCATACAAGTTCAATATATAGTACACTAGCTGTGCCCGCGACTTCGTCCGCGTGGAATAGTTTTTTGGGTACCATACCTATTTACTTCAAATTATATAAACTTTGAATGTCACGTTTATTTATATCGAATCAATGGCCTGAAAAATAAGTTTTAAGTTTCTAGCTCTAAAAATAGCGATCCATGCAAACAACTTTTCATCCCCCCTTGCAACCCCTTACAACCCTTATTTCGAGTTCAAAAATAGCCTATGTCCTTTCTTAAGGTCTAAAGATTGTCTATGCCAGATTTCATCAAAATCGGTTGAGAGGTTTAACCGGGAAAGCGTAACAGACAGACAGACAGACAGACAGACAGACAGACAGAGTTACTTTCGCATTTATAATATTAGTAGGGATAGTAGGGATTAGTTATAAACATAACTTTACTTAGATTATTTTTACGTGATTGAAGCAATCTGAGATGACAATCTTGCTTTGAGATGCCTAATCGCTAGCTTTTCATAAACTTATAATTGATGGCAACCTCATGGACATATACACTGTACATACGTAACACTAAATGAAGTAGGAAAAAAGCTTTTAAATATTTGTATTATGGGGCAGTCTAGTGACTAGGCCCATATAAGACTCAATAGATTATTAAGGCAGTGAAAAATGTTGAAATGCATCACATACAATGAAGACATTATTCATTTATATATGATTACAATTCATCTGATTGTAAAGACTGAACAAGACAATATATAATAAAGATTGAAGAACCAGTGATATAAATAAAACCAAATTGCTATTATTTACTTTTCTATTGTGAATATACCTAAGTCCTCAAAATTAAAACAATTTCACAGACATTGGTATTTATTCCCAATTTCTACTAGTATTTGAGATCATCGCAGAATATTACGGTAAAATTGACTCAATGCATCGATACAATGCAATTTTTTTTTTTAACTGCGGTCGGTCTACATTTGTTTATAGTTTTTTTATAGACGAGATACAGTTTAAATCGCGTGTCAAATATACAATGAGTTTAACTTGATGAATAATCACCGTACTCAAAAATATATAACAAACCAAAAACCGTCGGTATCTTAAAATTATACATATCAGACCTTCCTCTCGAGTGCGGCGATTGCAACAAACATCAGTAAGCCTTAGTCGGGACGCACCCTCCGCCGCTAACAATATCGAACTCCGACGTTAGTAATATCGAAATACGTAGTTATGATGCAAAAAATGTACCTGTGTCGATCACTTGGATGACATCGTAAGCTTATATTTACGTGAACAGGATGGATTGAAAACAGAATGGTATTGAGTATGATAGTTTAGGTGAGAGATAGCGCAATCATGTCGCATAACGCTTGGTCCACAGGCGCGCGATGCGATCGTGCTCCTCGCGATTTTGCAGGTACTGCGTCGCGATACTGCCTACCAGCGGGTCCGCTGCAACGTTAAATATTGTTACAAGACTGGCATACAATTAATATTATATTTAACTCACCCTTATCTATGACTATCCATATAAGCGTTCTTTAACATTTTTAGGTGAGAACTTTTACATGAAATTATACTTTATACTAATTTAAATCTGTGAATGGTTCTTCTTATATATTTCTTTAAGTATAGTACAGTAGATTCTAGTAACATCAAATAATTAGGGAAACAGAATTATCCTAATTCATAGACTAAAAGGATCTGAACGAAAATTCAGTTAAGATATTAAGGTTTTAATCAATTGCAAGAACTGTTCGCATGGAAAATCTGAACTGATGTTTTAAAGATTAATATATTTATTTTATTAAAAGCACAAATTGGAGTTACCCAGGTAGTTAAGATTATGAAGATTGACTGTACCTGTATAATATGGCCAGAATGTATCATAAAAATATATAGATGATTTGTAGTGTGTATTTAAATGACTACTAATATACATATAAAGGATATAACCATGTATACCAAAAATTATATAGAGAGCATCTTGTGCTAATTTTATTTGACAATAATTGAATTCCAATTCAAATTAATTATAACATTGAAAATGTCTATGCAGTTGTGAATGCAATGCTTATTAAAATAGGTAAATATGACTATTGATACATACATGTTATTTTTATAAACTACAGCAATAATAATTTTACTATAAAAAATAATTCATCAACGTTGGACACTGCTATATTATTGCAACCATATAAAAATTACATTCATTCACAACAAATTAGAATTTAAGGAATAGGAAAGGATTAAAATATTACATAAACTAGTACCTGGATTGCAATCAGTGAGCAAGGAACAAATGGAAAGTAGAACTTTTGATATTGTCAGTGCGGGGGACCAGTTATCCTTTAATATATCTAAGCATATCACACCTTGACTGTTAATGTTACAGTGATATATCCTAGTTCGGAATGTAACCTGAAATATTAAATAAAGTTACCATGTACACCAAAGAAAAATAAGGTATTTTTGAACTAAGGACGGGCTGGTACAGTGAAACTACCACACCTGTTCCAATAAGCACTACAAAAAAACAATCTGTTACATTGCAACTATAGTATTACAAATATTATTTAATGGTCAAATAGTCTTATGAAATAACTTCATATACACTGACAGATTGATTGCACACTATTATACTAAATAGAAAACATAACTTATGTTAAATTATATATACATAATATTAGATACACTATTATTAAGCTGCTGTATTGAATTTTATTTTTTGTAGAAAGCTCAAACCAATGATTAAATAAACACATTAAATATTTGTTTACAAAAATTTATTCTAATATTTTACTGAGAAAAAAGTCAGGTAGCCACAATTTTCTTAATTTTTTAATAATTATTAAGTAAACTAAATATTTTCTTCTATTGACTTAGTCAGTCTAACATATTTAGTAAATACAATTTGAATTTGCATCTATTAATGCAATCTGCATTATTAAACCAGGTTCAGAACAGGATCTCATGTCAGAAAATAAAGATCATGTCAATCAACTTGTTGTGTTGTGTGTCTCTTTTTTCACTTCAAAGTTAACTGTTCCAAGTTGCTATTTTACTGTTTTAGTAAATATGCTGCACTCTTAGTCTGCATTATAGTAAGACTCAGTAAACCTAAATTAAATCACTGTATAATTATTTTTAAGGAAATGGTTTTTACAGAATTGAACAAACCTGACATTAAACACAAAATTAATGTATCGGTTCATTCCTTAGTCCTGTAATTTTTGTACTACCGAATCAGAATATTTTGCAAATATTTTATTATAATTAATGCAGATCCTATTGATGTAACAAATAGTCTCTTGTTTGCAATCAATGAAACTGGTGAAGCTAGACAATGTTATCAATACTTCTTACATAATGTTTTCCAGTAAAGACAACATTAAACATAAGAAAAGGAAAAACATGTTTCTACTTATCTAATAAGTTTAAAATATTAAACTGAAAATTAAATTACCTTGGGAGGTTTGAATGGATATTCCGGTGAAAAGTGGATATCCAAAAAGAATACACCACCCTCATAAACTGAGCCAGGTGGTCCTAAGATTGTAGAAACCCACTCATACAAGTTGTCTCCTTTAGGCCCAGCACTGCAATTGGGTGGAGGATCTAATGTGATTTCAGCCAACTCCTTTTGAATCCTCTTTGCAGATGTTCCAAGAGCCTTTGACATTTTGGGATTGGATTTATTTTCCTTTGATTCTGGTTTACTATCAGCAACGGCACTGCTTGAGCTTGCCCCACCTCTGCCACGACCTGTACCACCTCCTGATGAACCAGATGCACCAGACATTATCTAAAAGCACCAAACACAATACGCAAAAAAAAAGCATAAACTAACTACTATGATGGATTTGGTTTTCATGAACCTGTTATCCTGGATATTTAATTTAAGCATTAGTTAAATGCTTATGTTATTGA
The DNA here is from genome assembly GCA_020976665.1 of Heortia vitessoides. Taxonomy (NCBI): domain Eukaryota; kingdom Metazoa; phylum Arthropoda; class Insecta; order Lepidoptera; family Crambidae; genus Heortia; species Heortia vitessoides. The sequence goes on along the minus strand of JACJUM010003085.1, from coordinate 3,424,707 downwards.
ACTAAAAGAGTATAAAACAAAAAGTATATAATTATTACAAAAAGCACACGACATATTATTTGAATGAAACATGTACTCTTATTATATGACTAACAAAATACTGCAGTTTAAAAAAGTGCAATGCACTTTTTTATTTCATGCAAGAACAACACCAAAGAACAAAGACATTCACGAAACTTTAAATTAAAAATTATAAAATAAGTGATAAACGAAATTAGTGTATATTTATTATAAACACGTGTCAAAGAGTAATAAATCAAACTATCAGTGAAATATGTAATAGAAAATGATTTATTTGTACCTTACGAATAACAGTCGGCCATCTTGTGGGCTGGCGTTATCCGACAAATTTTAATTTTTTGATTCACCGGTGACCCAATTCACGAAAAAGTCGTCTTCCAATTCGTTACAAATGGATATAATAATATTCATCCGGATTATGTATGTAATATGTTATACGCTATCAACAGAATCTTCTCAATGGATGCTTTGCACTGCCAAGCTTACAGCAGCTTGAAACTTTCCCGTGACTATGCAAACAAAACAATTATATTAAAAACATTTATAGGTAAAGTACTTTCTATGAAATTAGTTTTCGATTCAGATTAAATTGTAAAAATGATTTATTCACTTCTACCACTTTTATCCGTTTGTCCATCAACCTCACCAACACAAACAACCATTGGAATGATCAGATTGCACACACGCTCAAGTTGTAATACTTCACAAAAGGATTTATATAATATAAGATACTCACGGAGGAATAATCAGTATGTAATATTTCAACAAATGATAAAGAACTTTATAGTAAATGTGCTGTTTTTACAAAAATAAAATAATCACAAAATTAGACACAACCACCAGCCGACATTTTCTAACTTTTTAATGAAAAAAAAACAAGGTTGTGCTGTCAGCAACTAGAAAATATTTTTTCAATTTATTGTCTACGACAATGCTTTATCATCTTTAACTACACTAAAAATATTCTTCTTTTTATGTAATTAAATATGAAGAAGAAAAAAATTGTTTTTCCTAAAGAAAATCAGGAAAAACATAAACAAAATAAAACTTTTAATTCTACATAATTACATTGAGATTTGGCCAAAGAGCTGAGGTTATAAGCCACTATAGCCAGTAGAAAAATTATCACAAACGTATTTGTCATTTTATGACATAGCCATTCGGAGCAACTTCGATGTAAATCTGTAAAATCTACTCAACGAAAGCAGTATTGTTTGGTGTTTGCTAGCTTTTACGATTATAAATAATAAAACCGTTTTCAGAATATATCAATATTATAATTTATTTTTTTTAAGTACGTTAATAAATATAAAGCCAGAAAGATGGGGAAACGACAACACCAGAAAGATAAAATGTAGATCTGACTATTGGTAATTATACGTTAATGCTCCGGACTTTATTTTCATCTTATGTAATTATTTATTTTTAGGTACGTAACGTACACCGAATGGATTACTTTATATGGAGGTAAAAGATCGGGAACCGCAGTAGAAGAAGACACTTCGTTCAAAAGGCTACCTTTTGATCACTGTTGTTTGTGTTTACAACCATTTGAGGATCCTTATTGTGATGCAGACGGGAATATTTTTGAGTTACAAGCGGTCATAGATTTTCTGAAGAAGTTTAAAGTCAACCCTGTCACTGGTAAAGTAGGTAACAGAATATAAGAAGTTTATATTTAATTTCACATTATTATGGAATTAAAACAAACTTAGCTTAACTATATATTTTTTGCAGAAATCTGATATCAAATCTTTGATAAAATTAAAGTTTTACAAGAATTCCGAAGATGACTATCATTGCCCTGTACTATTTAAACAATTTACAAAGAACTCACACATTGTTGCTATCCGAACAAGTGGCAATGTATACTCACATGAGGCGGTGGAACAACTCAACATTAAAGGGAAAAACTGGAAGGATCTTGTTAATGACACACCATTTTCTAGATCAGACATTATTACCATACAGGATCCGAACCATTTGAACAAATTCAATATTTCAACTTTTCATCACATAAAAAATAATTTGAGAGTGGAAACAGAAGGTAATTTTTTCAATTCATTAACATTATCTACAAATTTGCATTAAGTTTATCATACATTTGTGATTAGTTCATTTCAACAAGTATAAAGAGAAAGCAAGTTTCATATAAAATAAGAAATTTAAATTTTCTCAAACATAACTAAAATATAATCATTTAGATAATAAATATGTGCAAGTGGCATTTGATGTAATTTGCTGCCTCTGTGATGTTACAAATTACCCATTCATGTTTTTAATAAATCTTTTAATTGCATTAAGAATTAATGTCTGAAACCCTTGTACATTTGCATCATCATATTAGCCACTGGAGTCCACTATTACATAGGCCTCGGCCATAATTGTCGCACCTGGCAAGCGAGTTGGCAATCACAGATCGTAAATTTGCCATCCATCACCTATCCCCATACTACATTTGAGCTAGACTTGAGTTACAGATGGATATACCGCTAATTGTCGGTTCTGGTATTTCAGTTGCCTTTCACAACACCTAGTACAGCTAGTACAGGGAGAGGTACTATTCCACTCTGCTGGTACAGTCTGCATATTGCATGCTAGTTATAACACTAAATAGACATCGCACAGAGGTCCACATTGGTACCTTAATCTGACCCATTTCTTCACTACAAATGGTAGTGTTCACATTGCTGTGTTCCAGTTTGAAGGGAAAGATATTACTGGGTAATAAAGTCCCAAGGTTAGCAACTTGCTAGTGATATCTTTGTGATATTACAAGCATATATAGGCTGTGGTGACATTTACTATCACGTGGACTCAATTGACAACCTGGTCTAATAAAAAAAAACTAAACATTTGTTATTTTATTGACAGAGGAAATTGCCTGGAAAAAAGATCCTCATGCACGACTAAAAGCAGTTTCTGCTGAAACAAAAGAAATACTGCAAGAGCTTGAAAAGGAATATAAGGCCCCAGAAAAGAAAGAAAACAGAAAAGAGGTAAATATTCTTGATTTCTATTTAGAGAAATATAAATGTTTTTTTAGTGTTATTTAGTTTAATAATAATATACATGATAAAAAATGGAGCACTTTCTACAGCTTTTTTAATCCCATATCAGGTGGCAGACAAATTTAATGCAGCCCATTACTCAACTGGTATGGTGGCCGCTAGTTTTACATCTACAGCTATGGTACCGGAGACAGTCCATGAAGCTGCAATTGTCTGTGAGGATGAGGTCAAATATGAACGGGTGAAAAAAAAAGGTAGGTAAAAAAGGATCAGCAATTGGACTGTGAAATAAATAATATAATCAATTTGACAGAGTTGTTCATGGTAGTAACAACTAGCATTTCCTGGAATTGACATATAAAGAAGCAATTATATATAATTTGTACTTACAATTATATCTCATTTGCAGGCTATGTCAGACTTGTAACAAATTATGGCCCACTAAATTTTGAGTTGTATTGCGATGTTACACCTAAAGCATGTGACAACTTTATAAAACACTGTAACAATGGTTACTACAACGGTACAAAATTCCACAGATCAATCAGGAACTTTATGGTAAAGTCAACTTTATTTATGATTTCAATAATGTTTTTTTATTAATATCTGGTTTAAATTTAAACATTTAAATTTATTTTAGATACAAGGTGGTGATCCTACTGGTACAGGTCTCGGAGGAGACTCTATTTGGAAAAAGCCTTTTGAAGACGAAATAAGGCCAAATCTGCACCATACTGGTCGAGGAGTCCTATCAATGGCTAACTCGGGGGCTAATTCTAATGGGTCACAGTTGTAAGTTCATATAAAAATAATTACTAAGTATTAGGGTAACTTTTGGCTGCCAAAGATTGTAATAACATACTTTTCAGGACCAGGTTATCAGGTCATTGTTTTTGCTCAATAAAAATTGTAATGTATATTGTCTTTTGCATAAATATATCTTTTCATAATCAAAATTTTTGTTATGAAATGCTTGTTGATTGTGTTTTAATTTTTAGCTTCATAACATTTCGCTCATGCAGACAACTGGATGGTAAACACACAATATTTGGCAAAGTTGTGGGTGGTTTGGACACCTTGAACCTCATGGAACAAATTGAAGTGGACAACAAAGATAGGCCTATTCATGATATTATAATAGATGTGGCCCAAGTGTTTGTGGATCCTTTCACAGAAGCTGAAGAACAGGTACTTAACATTTAAAGAAGACTTCATTTTGTATATGTCCATCTATCTATATATAAAAAGAAACCTAATTAAATAAACTTATTTTCTAATAAATTATGACTGGGTTAATGACCTAGACTGTGATACTTTTATTTAAGTATTAAAAATAAATTATAATCATCTTCTCAGCTGGCTGTTGAAAGAGCAGAAGAACTGAAACGGCAAGCAGAAGTGGATGGTCTCGGTGTCAAACCTAAAAAGGCCTCTACCCAGCCACTGAAAGTATTCAGAGACGGAGTGGGTAAATACTTAAATCTACAAGAACCATCCACAAATAAAAAGACACAAGATCCAGTGCCTGCAAAAAAGTTAAAGAAAGATTCTAAATATAACTTTGGCACCTTTGCATCTTGGTAGTTAATTCTATTTTAAATAAAATAAATTTGTAAGGTTACAACATTCTTTTATTTTTCAGTACTATCCTACAATACTGACATATTTACTAAACTAATTAAGTGAGTAGTTAATATAATATTCAATTTAATCTATATAAGACATTTTGCTAAATAATACATTCTGATAAATATACAGTTGCAAGACAAACATAATTATTGGTGCTAATTATTATATACCAAACATTTGTAAATATTTTATTAATCAAAATGTATCTATTCGCTTTAACTAATTCTACTGTTTTATATCAGGGTAAAATAAACTAAGATAAATTTGACTTATAAATCTAGAAATAATGTCACATTAATGTGCACAATAATGATTGTGAAGAGTGGTGATCATTAACTACTGTATAATTAAGTACAAGTAAAATGCTTTAAAACTGAACACAGCTTGAAGTTAGGTAAGGTGGAATCTTAGTTGTAGTTTTGGCGCCTTCTGGCAGTTCTCTGCTTGTCAAATCTCATTTCCATCTCTTCTAAAACCTTTGGAGTGTAACGTACAACCAACTTCACTGACCCAACAGCCTGTTTTAAAAGCTCTACAGCTTTCTCGTGATTTTCTCCCTCAACTGAAACCCCATTCACAGATAGAAGCTGATCACCCCTTTTTAAACCACCATGACGATCAGCAACTCCACCAGGAATAATTCTGGATATGTAAATGGGGGAGTTCTGTTCCTTGCCACCCATGACATTGAACCCCAGACCTTCTTCCGTTTTTGGAAGCTCCACAACTCTAGGATGAGCATGCCCTTCGGCGGCAGCAAACGCAGCTACAGTTGCTTTAGCAGTAGCAGAAGCGCGTATATCTGCAGCGCCTTGAATGTCAACAGTTTCATAAACATGTTCATATACTTCTCTCACCGCGTTTAAGAAGTCACTTTGCAGAACCTTCTGTAATGCAGCAAGTTTCGTCGAAGGCACCTCCCCACTTTGCTGCAGTTTTTCTAATAGTTCAATGGCTCTACGTATATCTCTAGCTAACGTAAGCTGCTCTCCCGAAGTGCTCATTTTGTATGTTCCTCCCTATAAAAAAATGTCAGAGAAGGGCTTCTCATAAACAGAACATTGACGTACGACGAAAACGAAGACGTCTTTTAATGAAATTTGACAACGACAAATACAATAAATCGATAGTTCTTTGCTAACGTGCTAAAATTATAAAATAATATCTTAATGTTCTTCCCTTGTTTTATGAATACTTAGCTAACATGTTCAAATATTCTTGATAAAAAAATCGTTTATAATTTTATAAAATCTTGATATCAACAAAGGTGTTTTCTGAACGACAGGCAAAACATTAATAGTGACACTTATTTTCTACATATTGGTAAAATTGGAAATTACAAGTGTGCTCGAAAATATACACTTATTTTTGTAAAAATACTATTACAGAACTTAAGGAGCCGAAAACACAACTTTCGAGAAATTTTGTACTTCTCATTTTATAACAGGTAATACTATGAATACAATAATGAAATTTATGAAATTAAATAAACAATGATTTGCACTTTAGGTTTCTGTAATTAAGATTATAATTTGGATAAACATACCAAAATATACTATTTTCAAGTACAACCTTTAATCAGTGTTGCAGTAATACCAATATAAGACCCAAATTTGCCATATTTGGATTGGAATTTCATGTGTAATTTGCAGTATTAATTAGTATTTTAAGCAATATCATAACAATATATTGGTTATAATTTTTGTGCTATTGAATAACTGGAACAGTGTTCGAATTGTGACATTTTATAAATATATAAGCGGAATTCAAGAAATCTAAACCATGGATGATTTAGGTAAGTTTATTCTGTTATCATAACCTGTTTGGCTAGCCTTATAACAAAATGACGTGTTTTACTCAAATAAAACGACGGTATGACACGTTTTCAGGTATAAGAGAGTTCTTCAATTCACTTAGGATGCATTTAAATGCCGAATAAACGTTCCGATCGTCAATCCGCTAAGTTTTTTTAAAATAACAAAACCTGCATAACTTTATCACAAATACAAAAGTTATTTAAATATGTGAATACCTTATATACACTTTACAAAGTATTATATATGTATATTTACATTTATTGTTTGTAATAATACAAACCCAACAAAACGATTATAATTCAAGTTAATGAACCCTACCTGATAAGAAAAATAGATAAGTATTATAACATCAATGCAGAATCTGCTTAATATCGTGCCATCCAATCAAAAAGTAGTTTATGGGGATGCTTTAAATTGGTAGCAATTGTTATTTGTTCATTTGCTATGAAAACAAAGCTGGTGTAAAATATATTTTATTTACACCAAATTCAAATAAAGTAAAGATAATATTTTTATTGATTACGCCTTATAATTTACATGAATAAAAAGAACTTCAGATAGACTCCTCCATCCAACTTTAGAGATAGTATAGTTTATATCTCAAATTATACTCACAATTTTTTTTTTTTTTTGTAAGGTGTTTAATAAATTGCAAAAAGTTATATCTAATTGCCTGTGAGTGTAGAAGTATTGAATTTTATAAGTGTCCAATACTAGTAACAACCCTATGATAACTGGATAAATACAAAACATTTTTATTGTGTAACTGGATGAATTCAGAGCTGATATTATTATAATTGCCTGAGTTATAACAATTATATAAAGTGATATATTACAATTTTATGGGTTTTGCCATTCCCAGAAATTATTGAAACATTAAATGAGTACCATAATATTATCCTGCTTATTCAATGTCACCACCTGTAGCATATAATTTTCTGGGCACTGTCAGGATTTACTATTGTTTATTAGAATTTAACAAAGTTTATTGCTATGAAGTATCAAAGGTTACAAAGTGAAATATTTGAATATTTTCTTTTACTTCTTGTTTGTTCTGTGTAATTCAAGAAATATTGAAATAAAACAAAATTATTCTGTTTCATATAATCAGAGGAAAACTTTTAAACCTATTGAAAGGAGTTGTGAAATTTCACATGAAACAATATTTTTATCCCTGGAGATATAGTAGTTATTTTATTTAAGTAATGAAAATTTGAACTGCTTTTTTCAGTCAATTCATCATTATAAAATTGATCTTTTACATTTTGCACCCCGACAGAACAATACAAGCCCAATAACGCATTTGGTGGTATTTCTATATTATGCGTATGGTTAGTGGGTATGATCTGGGTGTTAAATATGTATTTAAACATTATGTTTGTGATATTGTTGTTGTCTAACATTTGAACTTTAGCAACTTCTCTCATAGTAAGTCAATGTATGAACTGTTGTGTAAACTACTACTACCACTAGGCATGAAAAGAAATAGTAATAAAACATAAAAGCACCAGTTTTGTTGTGTTCTTTTTCGTAGTATAAACAAAGTTCTTTTTCTATGTAATGTTTGCCCATAATTGCCACCCTGAGGGTGTGTTGGCAATAGCAGAATGTAGCTTTGCAATGGGAATACTGCTTCCCATCCCCTGTAGTATTTGAACTGGTTGGTTCTGGTACTTAAGTTGGCGTTTAAAATACCTGGTACAAAGGGAAGTACTGTTTTAATCCACCGGCACCCCACGACACAATGTTTTATCATGTTTTGGGAAATCTAATCATTATATCATATCAGCCGTAGGATGTCCACTGCTGGATATAGGTATCTGCAAGTGATTTCCAATAGGGCCGGTTGTATACGGCCCGCGTCCAACGCGATTGTTTGACAAACATGTCTATGAATTGCCACCCTATGCTGGGCTTGCCTCTACGTGGACCATCCATCTGTTCTGTGTGCTAAGTGCCCTGCTCACTGCCAATTCCAATTAGGAGTAAACAATTATTAGTAAAGCTGAGAAAGACAAACAATTAAAAATATTTTGTAGATTAGTCAATTATGGCTCCATGTTAAAACAAATCGCTTTTATTAAAGCCCAAAAATACATTTTGACACAGTTGGGGTCCTGTCTGTAAGTGACAGTTTTTCACTGGGTTTTTACTTATAAAAGGAGTAATTAGTGTATTAAAATATCCATTGAGTATATTTTTTTATGAATTAGAATGAATATGCCATTGATTGTTGACGATATCGGTAAAATCATGGTGGCTTTAAGTTTGAAAAGCGTGTGCAGCGTAATCCATTTGATTCTATACTTTATTATCATCATCATAACAGCAAATTTTAGTCCACTGCTAGGCAGGGACGTAGGGGTGGCTTTTACGACAGGGATGCTGCTGCCCACCCCTGCCCTGAGCATTGAGCTATACTGCTTAGTATAGATATACCGCTATCTGTTTTCGGTACCTCAGCCACCTATTACGATGCCTGGTTCTGGGGAGGTACTATTCTACTCTGCCGGTACCCCATGACAATGCCGTATATCTATACTTCTATTCTAAAAATTCAAAATATTCATTATGCCTGCCTAATATTTTAATTGTAACAGTACATATCAAAATAGGAAAAGCTTAACGTCAGCTGAAAGACATACTTATTACGTAGAAGGCTGTTTTAATATCACCAAACATTAGGTGTTAATAGATGCATATCACCTGTTTATTTTATATCGTTTCGCGTAATCAGCCTTCCGTAAACGTAGGTCACTCAGACTTGTCAAAGTATTTATTTAACAAAATTAAGATAAGCTTATTCAAATAAAGATAATTTCGAGATTTATATAGTTTTCTGTTTGAGCAACGTAGCTTAACGTACCTATTTAGGTAATGTGACCTACACAATTACGGTTACGCGTAAACGTGGCGCAGTAATAGCCCTGATGGCTCCCATCGGCGTCCGTGTGATTAATGACTCCTATCGAGGTCCCCCCCCCCCCCCCCCCTTGGCAACCCTAAACTGCTAGGGTGTGGCCCATGCCGGAACAAATCAGTTGAAATACTGAAATCACTACCATCAAAACACTAGAAATCTGTAAAAGTTACAATGCGAATTGTTTGGAAAAATCGTAAGTCTTCGATCAACATGGATTCATGATAGATAGACCGGTTAGGTTGTAATCCTCTGAGAACGTAAATTTTTTTTACTAGTAGCACTCCACGGTTTCTCTAACGTAATTCCCTTTTCCATGACAATTATCATCATCATAGGCCTCTCCTAAAAAGGAAGTTATTTTTGCTTGCATTTAGGAAAAGAAAGAAAACAAAGAACAGTTATTTAAAAAGCTCCTTTTCCCAGACAGTCATTCAACAACGATTTAAAATATTCCGCTTAGCTATGCCGACAATTTTGACGCCAGCATCGCTGGCGGAGTAGTCAAGACCGCCCAGTCAGCACCATAAAAATTCTCACAACTCACTAAGGAATTCGAACCCCTCTCTAGTGTCTGCTAGTCTTCTCGATGCCATTAGGTTGACATAGAGCAGTCCCGCATGCCAAGATCTGCGCTGCTTCCCGAATATATGTCCATTATTTATTGAAAGTGCCTTCGTATTTTTAGAACGCGTGGGGCACCTCGGTAATCAATCAGGCCTAATTCTTATGAACATAATGTCTTATTTATAAATCAGACAGAGTCCTTGTCTATGGCTGTTCCTTTTATAAATTCTATTGCGTGTATTTTTAAAAATTGTGAAAAGCGGATAATCTTGGTTCGTAATTTGGATTTATTTTTTATAGATTCATAGATAAAATGATTTGTTGAAAAGCACTGATAAACCTTTGTGTTGTCCCAGATTTATTGTAAAATTTTAAACTTTCATATCAATACATCTTTCTTTTTCTTTTTTTTCCACAACATCCCATACATCGACTGACTCCGTGGTAAGTCGCTTAAAGCACGTGTGTTACGTTATTTGCCATGAATGTGGTGGTGGAAAATTTATCTGGTGGGAATCGAACCCACGACCTTATTGACCTTATTTACACACAAGGATAGGATCATAGGATCACTACCATCTGCACCATCGGGCCCGTCAAATCTATCATCGAACGAATCATTGTCAACACTTTTAGTATTTTTCAAGAAATATGCTATTGAAAGTAATTACTATGTATGTATGTTTTAGTCTATATAATATACATTTTTGATTAAAAATACTCTTTTAACGACTTTAAAACGCGGTATTTTTTAATACTTTCTCAAGAATCACGTTCTCAACGGTTGCCGCAAAGTATCCAAAATGTCGAACAAAACATGTCATAAGTAAAGTAGTTTTATTATGAGACATATATCAGAAAATATAATAACAGTTCTGCATTGGGACGTCGTTTATCTTCACAGTTAACACGCAACGTCAGCTAATAATGCGGCGTTTGTGTCCACTCCTAGCTTTAATTAACCAAATTATTGCCGTGCTTCGTTAGTGCATGTTTCGTAATAGTAGGGGATACTGACACGCCTTACTCATACCATAATTGATATTAGACTCCTTATTTATCTAATTTTAATCCCAAACAGGATGAAGCGACAAATATTTCTTTTCACTCTTGTCCTGTATGTTATCTCTTGTAATTTGTTTGGTTGAGATTAACTTGGTGTGATTTCGCGTTGGATTACTGATATGAACATGGTTGTGAGGTCATGGTGACGTCACGCCCGGTGAGTTGCGTATTACGTCCCCATCTGCTCGTCAGTTGTACGCGCCAGTCGCACGGCGGTAAGACGAAAAATCGGGAATAAAAAAAAATAAGTGAACGTAAAATAATAGTAGAAAAGTCCAGCTGTCGTCCATTTAATGGTGTTTTGTTTTTGTAATTCGAAATACAAAATATATAGTAAGGTTAATTTTACTTCGCCTATTCTTTTAATGACGAGAGTATAAATGATCGTAAATTTGTAATCAAATGGTTCTTCCACCAGTTTTATGTTACATGTAAACAGTAAATATTTCGTTCATTGATGTTGCTTGTAACACCTTTGCCAGTTGAGCTAGGTTGGTCTTGGCATTCATTCAATGCCTCTAGTTCGCGGCTTGAACCTAAGACCGAGTCTGGATAGTGGATGGAAGCAGTGTTTGTATTTATTTATCATAAATTAGCATGTGTTGTAACTAGAACGACGAACTTGTCGAGTGCGACCGCGATTGATACGTCAGCTGTCAGCTGCTCATCTAAGGTGCTGCGTTCCTTGTACCATCATTCAATTTCATTTTGTACGCCGTTGCGAACGCGGCGTGCTATCTGGTTAGGTATGTAAGTGGGTTGAGCTAGCGTTGGAGACCAGCACAAATATTTACTTCCTTATTAGAACCCACGGCCGGGAACAATGGTACAGTTAGGCAGATAGTAAAACGGACACGCCATAAACTGCAATTTGCAGTTTAATCACCAAAATGGCGAAGGTATAGAAATTATGAGAGATTCGTTTAATATTGCTGTTAATATTACATGGACTCCGAGTTATTGGAAGTCGCTGTACTCGGCTTTAAAGTGGACGATTTCAAAGAATAACATCAAAGCGTCGGCTGACACGTATTCTCTAATGACTATCGTAAATTGAGAGTGGGGATGATTGAGTAGAGTATATGAAACGGAAGTGTTGTCACAGGAGATTGGAACGCGTTAAGTCCCCACCGGATGCGGTGAAATTGTGCAGGGAATCACAAAAAATATAACTGCTATTCGCTTATATTATTCGAGTAAACGAACTATCTAGACAAAATGCTTCCATATATAAATCTTTGTAGTTTTTAGGTAAATTGTTATAAAAGATGATTGAATTCTAAAACGGAAAGTCACTAAACAAGTTATAATATAAAGACATTAGTGCCGCGTTCTATCATAAATCCACGTTAAATGTCGGAACAATCGATTTTGACGAATGCACTTGATTTGTAGCCGTTTCCGCGTATAAATAATCTCCAGCCGGTGAGGCTGGAGTGGCGTGCGCCGGCGCCGACGACGCTCACCACTAGACTTTAGTATTGACTGGGACGCGTTGACGAATGCTCAACTCGAGCTCACCTAGCGTGAGCGTCACGCGCGACCTCGGCCCCGTGACATTGTCTTATCACTTATCACTCGCTTATCGACTAAAGAACGAAAACTACGATATGTGTGCGATCAATTATCGACTCGATCCACGACAGTCCACCTAAATGCATTCTTGAGATAGGGCCGGCCAATTGAGGTTTTACATCAATCAATATCCAGTGTTTGTGGTATATGCAACTGTTTTGTGCATTTTCGCGTCGCGTAGGACGGTGTTTACTCGAATCGGGTGTAGGCTGTGATTATGGTGCTTTGATCACGACGTGGAACTGGTGGGTGTTTTATTTCTAAAAAACAAGCTCACGATTGGCCGGAGATGGATCGGACAATGTACGGCAAGGTGCTGCCAGGCACTTATTATCCATTCCGCTGCGCTATGAAGGAGAACGGAATATCGCCGGGCTGTAAGTATTATTTTTATTTATTTAACGTTAATTACATATGCTTGGTGTATATATCGTTAGCAACGCGCTCTCGTGTTTATTTACAATGCTCGACGCTGTAATGCTTAGCGTATGTTACAGCTGATCATTGGGCTTCGTATGCTTCTTATATCATTGTATCTATCCAGTTTATTTAAGTATATAAATATTCCGTGTGCATTTCTGATCGAAGTCGGTGATTGCGTGTTTATTTACTACGGTGTGTAGTGAAGTAAGAGAAACTATTTGTGCGTGTTCGGATCTCTTTTGTAATTCTGACGATGGTTGCCAGCCTGTTATTTTTGGAGAGCTTACTTGGGCGTGTTGTGTCTTTTCGTGTCATCACATTGGAAAGGTGCAACCCGACGATCTATTTGTATTATTTTTCAAGACCACAGACTTCTAGTTGGATAATGAAACGCAGATGATGTTTGGACTCTTCATTTTCATTGTCCGTGAAGTCATCGCGTTCGTTGAGCGGTTTGTTAATTTTGTTTCATTAGCATCATTTAAATGGGTTTGCGGTTTTGTTCTGGCTTCTTATATGACGTCCGCGTCTATTCCTGTAAGGCCCCGTGGGTGGGGGACTAAATAATGTTCTGAAATTTACACTTCCATTAGCTAATTTACAAATTTCATTTGTTCATGAACTTTGCTGTTCTTTTTGTCTTGTTTTTTAAATGTTTGTTGATTTTATTGAGATTACGATGAGGAACGCAGTCCTTAAAGATTTTGTCAGTTGGTTCTGTTACATTAATGACATTTGTGTTAGAATTCACGTGGGTGGAGGCTGCATTAGAGTCAGGTACTTAGTTCGTTTAAAGGGTTACTAAATCGCTTAAGTATTTCTGCCTACGTTACTGCTTTGCAAGTTAAGCGTGCAACAACAGTTGAAATAATTATTCGATATTGAATATGTCCTTAGAATGTTATCCATTAACAATCTCGATATAGTATGTGGTATCATTTAAAATGATTTAATCAGTTCGATTTAATATCATGAAGTAGCATTTTGTTTCTGATAAATTTTAGTATTGCGACGACGATGCCTTTCTATAGGTATTTTGAAATAGTTGTTAGCGATTGTGTAGATTGGAATTTTGTCTTCTAGGACTAGAAAGTCTTGTTTGTACATGTATGTATAATAATATTTATGATTTTATTGCTAGATATGCCTATTTGTGTTCAATGAATGCATTCGGTGAATTTTTCGGACATACCCATTAATTTGAATTTAATTATCGGAACAACTGGCCTGCGTGTCTTATACTTTGCTGCGTTAATTAGGCACACACAGTATATTTCCATAGCACAGCACAACACAGGATTAATGCATTTATATTAATGTATAAAAAGCACACAACTCTAAACATATTTAATAAATTCTGGAGTTATAGATGAATAAATGGATGTTTGTTACTCTTATAACAGCTGAACAGATCTCGATAAAATTTTACTCAGAGAGTAGCCTGCGAACAACAGTTTTTTTTTATTCTGAAAACGTGTTCTTCGGTCATATATGTGGCTTTTTATTTTTTTTTAAGTGATCGTCATTAATTATTACACACTTTAGCAAGAAGAAACAAGAGTTCCTCAGGGTTGAGATGTAAAGTATAGACCTATAAAGAAAACCTCAATAGACGTATTCTATAGCTATTTTTGTATATATAAATTATGGTGTTAGTCCGGGATGAGTTTCTAATCCACTGAACCGATTTTATGCTTACTGTGTACAGTTTGATCTAACTTGAGAGATAGGATAGTTAATAATTTCAATGTTCTTTTCATGATAAACATATATAGTTAAGACATGATAACCTCTGTCGGGTCAGCTAGTAAGTATCCTTAAGGTATATCTATGTATATTTTTTTTTCAACATAATTTTTCTTCTGTGCATGCGCATAAATCACCTAAGTGAAGCGGTCATAGTGATGCATCTGAATCACGCGTATTAATGGCGATGGTCTACAATAGACCCCAGTGTGCGCACGCGCAAGGCCATTGTGGTATAAGCAATGTACACACTTATTCGTTGTAACGTGAACATATGTTTTCGCGCAGTGGTTTGTCTTACCTCATGTTTGGGGGTAAATTATGTTGATGCCGGTAATCTCGAAGCTTAATATTCATTTATAAATTTACTATTATTTAACTAGCTTATGTCAGCGACGTTGTTCCCAGAGAAATGTTGTAATAATCATGTCGGTTTTGCTATGGTAAACTGTTCAACGAGTATTTATTTTTCATAATAAAAAGTAGCCTATATGCTATGATAGTTTGTAATCTATCTCTGTGCCAATTTTCATCAAGATTTATGCAGCGGTCTTTGAGAATAACTTTTACTAATGCACAGACTGAATTTCTGAAATTTATTTAGTTTAGTTTATAATTTCTACGATTTTCTTTCTGATGTGTTCAATTATATTCATATTTTAGCTAATTGGTTTTTTACCTTATAAAAATCCATTTGAAAGTTAGTAAGTTTGTCCCGAACACAAGTGTAAGGAGATATTTTATAATATGTAGTAATTAATAGTAAATAAATCTGGTGCTGCAGCGATTTTGAATCTGGCAGCCGTTTGCCAGATTCAAAACAGAAAGATACAGTTCATTGGCAGCTAATTATTCTTTCGTGTAAGTTGCTATTGAAACATCTGGTGTATGGAATAAGGAAGAGAAACTGTTTTATTAAAGAATTAGGAAGGCGTTTGGTGGACCGGGTTTTGGACTACCGCTCCGAGGTTTTTCTGATGCAGAGGATCTCGCTTGCTGTGCAGCGTGGAAATGCTGCAAGCATTCTGGGGACCTTTGGGTCCTCCTTTTTTACGTAATGCAAATTTAGAAGCTTTAGCAATTAAGAATATGAAATAAATTGAAAACTGATATTATCTTTTGGAAATTCGCACTACAAATTTAGGTTAAAAGTGGTTTTCTGTAAAAACGAGCATCAAACGAAAATTTCAATTTAGAACGTACTGTTTTAAACACCACGGCATATTTAAAACCGGCCAGTAACATGTACAAACAAATGATTGAAATCATTTTGGTACCGTATTTTTATTTTAAATAATTAAAATAAAACCGCCCGTTGTTTTTGCAAATAAGTGTATGTTGAAATAATGAATACTGTAGTCTTCTGTTCGATCATATGTACTGAGTTACAGTGTCGAATTGTTCTCTAGTCTAAATAAAGTGTTGCATTTTGGAAGGAACTAGCTCATATGACACACAATTTTGGTTTATAGTAACAAAGTATTACTATTATAGTTTTATTCAAGTAACCGCGTACTCACTTTTAATACGAAATTATGTCTGTTTGGTACGCCTTCACAACTTAGCTCGAGAAACGATTTTGATGTAATTTAGCTTGACCTCTCGACCATAGAGTACTTTTGATCACCGACATTGAGACACCGGAGTTCTTATGGTATTTATAGTGAAGTTGATGAATATTCTAACGAATTTCTTAAATCTTAAGATTTCTTTATACACTAGCAGCGCCCCGCGGTTTCACCCGCGTTAATTTGGAGGATACCCCTTTAAGGAATGATTTTCTAAAAAATATTTCACACGTGTTTTTTAACTTTTAATAACTATAAAAACAGCAGTTTCATATTAATTTTGCACCCCCGTTTTACCCCTTTAGAGGGTGAATTTTAAAAATCATATTTTAGTGCTCCTCTACTTTATAAAAGGAACCTCTGCAAAATTTCAAGATAAACTTATAGTTAAGGCCCTGCATTGATATGTCAGTCAGTCTTATCCTTTTATATGTACGGATAAATAATACATACATACAGAAGCTTACAAGTCCTTGATCTACATAACTATGTAGTCACATAGATTATTGTATATAGCGAAATTAGTTTTTATTTTGACATTATTATATACACCCCACCGTGATATCATTATCATCATCATTACAGCCATTGGAAGTCCACTGCTGGACGTAGGCCTCTCAAAATAGGGCATTTTTGCCCATAGTTGCCGCGCTGGGCAAGTGTATTGACAATTGCAGAGCGCAGCTTTCATGACGGGGATTCTGCTGCCCCTCCAAACCCTATGTATTTGAGCTACACTGTCTCGGATGTATAAACCGCCATCTGTCGGTTCTGGAACCTTAATCGCCTCTTACGACACCTGGTACAGAGGGAGGTACTATTCTACTTTTTCGGTACCTCACGGCACCATGATATAAGATGCCGTAATACAGTCAATTGGCGGAATTGACAACGACCTTGGCATACTGCACGCAGGATATTGTATAGGAAAGAATTTTATAAAGTTCATGAGGATAACCAGTTTCCATTGAGCCACATGTTTCGTAAAAACCTGACTTGGAGACATAGTTTGACCTTTGTAAGGCCAAGTGACATAACTGATCTTGGGCGGTTGTTAATCCAAAATGGCGTGTATATTTATAGTGTATTTTTTCCTTATTTAGCATTACCTGTTTTTTAATGAATGAGTTAAGTTTGTTGCCGACATTTTGCACGAGTAACGACTTACGATGCGTATCCAATTTAGATTAGTGGGTTTAAAGACTGCACCATGGGGTACTGGCAGAAGAGCCTCTGTATTAGAAATATTCAAATAAAATCTAATATATAAAATTCTCGTGCCACTGTGCTCACTTATAGCTCACAGCATACTCCTTCGAAACAGCTTGACCGATTCTTATGAAATATTATATGCATTTTCTGTAGGTCTGAGTAGGTCTACTGTCTATTTTTTAAACCCTTAAGTGATAAGGGTTATCCAACCTTTTTTTTATTTATTGGACAATTTTTTTAATGTCGCATTAAAAAGACAACCCTAAATTTCCACCCTTCGATCACCAACCCTTAATTTTTTATAGTTGTTTTAGTAATTTAATCATTTTATATCATTTATATAGCAGAACATCGCTTGCCGGGATAGCTAGTATTGCATATTTTCTAGCATTTATACGTTCACTGCTCATGATGATACTAATCTAAACATTTTTATGGTTGACGTTTCGGTAACCTCACGGTAACCGTTCTCAAAGTTGACAACATGTTTTGTTAGTTTTATTAAAATAGTGTAGCTCGAATACAATGGGCCGTGGATAGGCAGCAGCAACCACTAGTGGTTGGTAGCCACCGCTTGTTGTTGGATGTTCAATATATGTATTTTAGTAGTATATATATTTGTGATTCCTCTGTTGTCTGATGTCCGTTACAAAGTGCCTTAAGCGACTTACCACGTCAATGTATGAGATGTTGTGGGGATTGATTTATTTAATTTTTACGATCGCGCGGCTCTCTCATTAACCACTGCGCTATGACTTACTATATTGTCTATAATTTATTATTTATTTAATTGTCAATAAAAACCTTGCTAGATATATAGTCATCGGGTTTACTCATGCTTATAGTTTTTGTCATTCAACATGTTTAAAACCTATTGTTTTTCATTCGTAGTAATGTGATGCGTAATTTACAGTATTATCTACGTGACAATGACAATAAAGGCAAAACAGTTGGCGTCACTCTCTGTGATCCATGAAACTAAATGTAAATAAGTGTGCATTTAACAAAAATATGTTTTTATTGTTTTAGTCTTGGACGAATCTAATTCTCTACAATACCGACGTCATAATTTAAGTGACAGCCGTCACTTAAATTATGTTTGAGATATTGGTAATTTGGTTATTGAAGCTGTTTTGAAGTTATCATAAAGATCAGAAACATTTATCAGAAATTCCTTCCCCGAATAAAACATAAACTAAGATAAAAGTATCTTAATTTATTTTTTATGAAAAAATGACGACACATCAAATACCGATATATATCAGAGGTATTATCTGTACATATAAATAAAATTAGTGTATATGTTTGTAATATTAAAATAACCTCTTTCTATATAAATGTACGGTACACATACCAAAATATATATTTTTGGCTGTCTGTTTGTTCCGGCTAATCTCTGAAACAGCTGGACCGATTTAGACGGGACCTTCACTGGAAGATAGCTGATATAGTAAGTAGTAACTTAGGCTATATAACATTACGCTACGACTAATAGGAGCGGAGGATTAATAAAATTGTAGCAAAAATGGACGACAAATATATGTTTCAAGAGCTTTCGTTGCGTGGGCTGTGTAAAGGTTTAACGCAAAAAATATGTAAGAACGCGGACGAAATCGCTGGCACAGCTAGTAAATAATAATACTTAGATATATATAAATAACTCCCAATCATCGCAAATTTTTCTTCAAAACATTTAGTAAGTTCGGAGGAATCATTTAGAAAAATATTTGTGTACCTCAAATACACCAAACGTAATACAATATAAATTAACATTAAGGATACAAAATAAATAATATCGATACAATTTTAGTCTATATTATTATAATTAGACTTTTGTTAAAACTACCAGGAAAGCAGAAATTAACTGCACTTATGTACCTAAACAATTCACTGCATATCTTTATATAAAAGAAAAAAAAACTTTTCTAAATGGCGAAATGGGTAGGATTCGAGGAATACTTATGTGGCTTTAAGATTATTCCAATCCAAGTAGTTTTAAAAATCGTCTAGTGCCAGCTGAGTAGTGTTAATGTCAAGTCAGTCAATAGTCTATTTATTTGCTCAAATTATTTTTTGTCCTGTATGGTTATCAGCCATTATATTATTATTCTATTATTGATTATATTTAAAAACCAATTCGAACAAAATAAAATGTATCTATACTTTTAGCTGAAGTAAGTGAATGATCACACACAATCCTATCCACCATTTATTTTTACGAGTTATATTTGTGATGTAACAAACTGCTAAATGTGATAATTATCTATATTAAACACAAAATGTACCATGAGCATATTCTAATACGTATTTCGTTTTGTAATGAGGACCATATGTCGTGTACGTATGACATTATGTTAAAATTCATAGAGCGTAGCCTAGCCATGCTGGGCGGCGGCCTGTTGGGAATCCTGTTCGTAATTAAAATATTTATGTTAATTAACTCATTAATTATGTATAAACAAGCTTAATTCGGTCTTCAATTAAACCGAATCATGTGGACTGGCAAGCTTTCCTGTTTATCCATTGAATTCCGATAAAATAAGTACCCTGTTAACATTCAAAATGTTATTTATTTAAATAGACATGATTTATATATGTATTTTATATCGCCAGAATCAAAATAATTTCATAATCAAGTTACTGCCGTCATTAATAGGATTGTATGCTTAAGTTAAGAAGCTTCAAAATGTGATGCTATTGAAGTGTCTGCAAGAAACCCGGGTGATGAAGACGAAAGCCATTGTATTATAACTATGCAGTTAGAACAATTCAATAATTTTTATTGTATACATATTATCTATATATTAACACCTATCTGAAAAAGCGCAGCTTAACTACTAGCTTTCTGCTCGCGACTTTGTCTGTGAGGTCTTTACCAGAGTAAAGGAAGTAAGAAAGAAGAAAGGAAGTAAAGGAAGGAAGAATGAGGTATCTGTACCTCATCCCTGAGGATCACTTGTCATAACGGAAAGAAGTCTGTCGGTACCTGACAGTTGTGTAATAGTCGTGCCGATTCCATAGATTAAAATAAAGAGATCGATGCCTCGGGAACATGTTACCGGAATTAAAAGTAGCTTATGTTGCAATAATCACTATGATAAATGTTATCCAGATTTGTTCAACAGTTCCTGTACGAAATCATGTAACCACACATCCATACTCGCAAACTTACGTGTTTATAGTTTACCAGCAGTGCCCGCGGCTTCTTCCATGTGGAATAATTACATCATGTACAATACCTTTTTGACTTTAACTTTTTAAAACTGAATGTTATATTTATTTAAATAGAATCCTAGCAGAAAATAAGTTTCAAGTCTCTATCTCTAGAAAAGGACGCAAACTTTTGATCCCCCTCTTTCTACTCGTCGCAACCTTTATTTCGAATTCAAAAGTATTTCCTCAGGCTCCAGATTATCTGTGTTCCAAATTTTATTTAAATCAATTCAGTAATTTAGGCGTGATTGAGTAACAGAGACAAAGTTAATTTCGCATTAATAATTATAATACCAGTAAGGATTAGAGAACCTTAAATGTCTTTTTTTCGAAACGCTAGTGAGTGCTGGTATTGTCAGTAGCAGTTGTAATAACACAGCATTAGAATCATTTGGTTAGTAGTTATTACGATAATCGAAGTCATGAATAGCGCCACGACAGAAACACATTGATTGACATTATCTATTAATCATAGCATTTGTTTGACGGACGTCATTTCGCGTCGGTCTCTCAAAGGAGTCATAGCCATGGTTGTCAGACATGAGTCACCGGTGACGGAAGGTCAGACAGACGAAAGCAGCATTACCATATATGCAACATGCTCTTTTAAGGGCATTCATTGACTTCTTGATCTCACAGCAATGGATACATCTCACCTCGAGCTCAAGGGAGGCTCTGTGAATTATTTGTTTTGACTGATAAAGGTTATATCGGAACTGAAAAAAAACAACACAAATGAAAAAAAGGCACATATATTTCGAGCTGACGATTATTTGCACACGGTCATAATACAATTAATCATTGTATAGTTAAATACAGCTGATTCATCTATGTTAACTAAAATAGACCTTGGGCAATTTTCCACGAAGTAAAATATGTAAATGCAATAATGTTTGTTTCATCATAATAATAGATTTTTACTAAGAAATAGTTCTTAAACATTAATTCATATACGGTGCTTGTTTTATCTGTTAAGGGTTTTATACAATTTTACGGGACTCTCGTTGGTAGATTAGAAACATTATCCGATTCAAAAATGATATAAAAAATACTCGGGTAAACAAGTGAAATATATTTTAAACAGGTTCTTTTTTCAAAGTTTTTTCGTTTTTTTTTAAGTATTATCATTTGAATGTGTTCTTTTAAAACTTGTTTATTTTTTTCATTGTATTCATTGAACGTTTAAAAGGATATATTTGTTAACTCCTTTGAATGTTCACCTCGATGATTTCATCCTTTGACATTGGAACATTGGGAACAAGGTGTAATAAGGTGATTAATTTTGTAAAAGTCATACTAATATATTATTTTGTTATGCCGTCATATTTAATGGCATAGCCAGGTGGTAATCGGCCCTGGTGCCAAATTATACCTTAAAACAAACACATCTGTTTTCTATGTAATATAGTTAACTGGATTCCAATGTGAAAATGATCAAGGGGAAAAAGTACTGGCATTGTGAGTTTTCTGAAGTTTATATTTGTACCATTGGCGTCCCGCGAGTTCACCTGTATAGTTCCATTTCCCGTGAGAATAATAAATAGGACAAGTAGCCTAAGTTACTCTTTATAAAAACTATCTGTCACTTAAGGTCTCGTGAAAATTGGTCCAGCGGTTTCAGAGATTGGATAACTAACCGACATTAATCTTAACCGTTAACATTATTTATTTGCATTTAGTGAAAAGCATATCGAATTGCCAAAATACTCTTAAATATTATAAGCAGGCTATATTTTTAGTCGTAGGGTACCGGCAGAGTACACCCCCCCCCCCTCCCCCTTGTACCAGGCGTCGTAAGAGGCGACTAAGGTACCAGAACCGACATATGGCGGCATATCCATGCAAAAAATTTAGCTCAAATGTACAGGGCGGGGATGGGTAGCAGCATCCCCGTCGCGAAAGCTGCGCTCTGCGATTGCCAACACGCTCGCCCAGCGCGGCAATTATTGGCAACATACCCCCTTTCTTGAGGAGGCCTATGTCCAGTGGACTTTCAATGGCTGGTATGATGATGATATAGTATTTATGATATAAATATACAAAGATTTATTTTTAAGTAACTTGCTTAACATTCCTTTTCACCTACCATTTTAATTGACTGGAAGCAACAAAAAGATATTTATTCATTCGATGACTGCAGAGTACGCAAGTTCCAAAATAAACGACATAGGTACCTACGACATAATTGCAGTATCATTAGATTGATTTAGATTTGAATTTAGATAGAACGTGTCGAAGGGATGTTAGAACTTGATATTCCCCCTGTTGAGAAAATTGATATTAGTCGTAAATCGTGTTTCGTATCCAGATTCCAAAAAACTTTCTCCGACAATTTCTTTAAGAAAATACATTAATGAATGTATTTGCGTAATGATAAGGATAATTAAACGGAAAAGGAAACTGTACTTTTAAATTATTTGCAACTAACTTTCTCCCCATGACGTAGCCCGCGAAGTCTCCACTTTATATCTGACACGTTCCACAGGAACATGTTTTCGGGATATTAGATGAAAAGTAGTATATGTGTTACTCCAGACTATCAATAATCCCCGATTTCATCCAGATCTGTTTAGCCGTTCCGGCTTAAAGAGTAACACACATACATACATGTCGGGACTCAAAAAATCTCGCGTTTATTATGTTAGTAAGTATAATTATGATTAAGTCATCATAGCAGCCGTAGTACGTCCACTGCTAGACATGGGCCTCCCCAAGAAAGAGGGAATCATGCTCATGCCAATTGCCTTCGTGACGGGAATGCTGCTGCCCATTTTTGCCCTTTTTTTTGAGCTGTTACGGATATACCGCCATCTGTCAGTTCCGGTACCTTATTTGCCTTTACGATACCTAGTATAGAATGAGGTACTATTCTACTCTGCCGGTACCCCACGGCGTGATGATGATTAAGTAATAGCCAGCAAAGATTAAATAAAATTTTGTAGAAATATCGCCGAGTAAACAGGTGGTTTTTTTTCGAGTAGGTACTTCGCGACCTCACGTTTAGAAAATTCTTAGATCATATTATTTGACCTAAATATCATAAAAGAGTTGCTAAGTACAACTAATAAGCCATAGCTAACAGGAACATGACTCAGGCCATCGGCACACCGAACAATGTTGCTATTTAGGAATTAATTAGTGCGTCTGAATGATCGGTGCTTGAACCCGAGGTATGTGTGCTAGGGCCATTTCAGTTTTAATTTAGCCTGGTGCACCTTATTTCCTCATTCCCAACAAACTGGCCCGATAGCGCAAATGGTAGTGTTCCTTTCTTATGCCCCAAGAGTCGTAGGTTTGATCCTCTCACCCAGGACAAATATTTTTATGATGAATATCTGTGTTTGTTCTGTGTTTGGGTGTAAAATTTTATTTAAGTGTTATATTTGTGATTCCGTAACGTAAGAGCTCTAAGACTTATCTCGGAGTCAGGTCAATTTATGAGATGGTGTAAATGTTTTTATGTAATCAAATTGCGGAGACATATCGCCAAGAGAGCGACCCGGCAGCAACATTCTTATTTCGTATGTGTTATAAATTATTTTATCCTCCTTTCACTGCAATAAAAGTTTTATTAAAAGCCTAAAACAAATTGGATTTAGTGATTTCGCGCCGTCCTGCATTCGGCTAACGGAAAAACATGCTTAATAAATTGTATTAAAATGTTACTTTTTAAGAAATTTATGGCGGCATTAATCTTTTTTTATGTGTGTCGCTTACAAGTTTTGTCATCTATTTTTAGTGATTGTAAAGATAATTAGACTTCAGTATTGAGTTTTTATACAACATATCGAACAGAAGTTATCGGTAATAATTTAGCATTTTGCATTTCAAGACCTTTTAACATTCAAAAAAAATAATATTCACAATTGAGAATATCCTCAGTTTTTTAGTTAAGGTTTTTTCTAGGATGTCGCAACTAGTCAAAAATAAATTACAAACAAAATAATTAAATTTTAGAGATGTTGGTCAGACAAAGACGCGCGACGTAATCTGTAACGTCATTGAATTCGCCACCGTGTAAATGCCATACAAAAGTATATTTCCGCGAGAGAGACAAATATATTTCTTTGAAACTGTTATATCTTTTGCTTTATTGTTTTTTTTCTGTTTTACAGTTTGTGTACTATTTTGGCATCATTCCCAATAAAACAAGAAAATATATTTTATGAATGAAAGTTTTTTTGCGATATAACTTATTAGACATTTTCAATGTTTAAAAGCATGTAATATAAAACTTTTATATGCGACTAGCTGACCCGATAAATGTTATTCTGTCGTAACTATATTCCTAGGTTTAGCTAAGAAGAAAATTCGACTACAAGTTGAGATATAAACTATTTTATCTCTTAACTTATCAAACTGTACGCAGATAGCAAAAACTAATAAAATCGGTTTCAAAGTTTAGGTATTCATTTCGGTAAAACACTGTGACTCGTATTTCTTATAAATTTGCTCATATTACTATAACTATTTTCTATTGTAGTAGTGATATAGTACTTAAAAATAAGTAGGTCCAATGACATTACAGTATTCTCTTTCACGAGATTAATTGTCGCAAATTGGCTATCGGCCAATTGGAGCTCAATTTGTTCAATCTGCATAGATTAGATGTGTATTATATAAAATATCGTGAGTATTATGTTGGTGGCTAGAATCCATTCATATTTAGTGCAAGTAAGCACTTACAAGACACGGGGCGGAATTGAAATATAAACGGGGCCTTGATAAAAATTTTCTCACTTGTTTATACCGCAAAATAGCTGTGTTCGCATTGCTGTGTTCCAGTTTCAAGAGTGGAGGAGACAGTAAAATTACTGGGTAATGTGACATAGTATCTTCACTTCACTAATAAGTCACCAAGTTGGAAACGCGCTAGTAATATCCTTGTGACATTACGTGCGTTTATAGGCTGCGGCGACGCTTACTATCACGCGGACGGTACGCTTGTTTGTCGACCTAGTCAAAAAGAAAATATGGTCACCTTAAATGGTTAAATAAGACAACGGACCTCAAAGATGCACATTTGCTATTATTTTCGGTTCGGGCAATTTTTTATCGTAAAACAAAACACTGTCAAGTTCCGGTTCACGAACTTCTTGTTAAGTTAGACTCCCTTTTTAAAGAGAAAGAAGGTAAAAAGAAAATCCCGTTGGATCCTGATGGATTGTCCCATGCAAAACGGACCCTAGAACCGACGCTATTTACTTTTATGTAAAGATTCTTAAACCTGTTGTGTCCTCTGCTTGAAGTGAGAAAGCGTGAGAACTTTGACAGTAATTATGTACATGTTCGATTCTTGTGTTCCGTATTGGAAACAATGGGGGAGAAAATCTACGGGCTTTCTAAAGACAGGTTGTGCGTGTCGGTTTTTATCTTTGATGCTTTATTGCTCGCTGTTAACTTAAACTACTGCTTGTAACGTCTGTGGTGTGAGTTCGTTATTGTTTACTGATGCTTCCGCATTAGATTTCTCTGCTTATACTTCAGAATAATCTTTAAAGTGGGGTACCGGCAGAGGAGAGTGATTCGGTGGTGGTACCGGAGCCGATGATAGATAGCGGTATAGTTTAAATGCAGCAATGCGAGGATTTGTCACCACGCCTATCCAGCGTGGCAAGCAATACTGCGATATAATAAACATGTATTAAATTTTTTTTTATTACTCCAGGTTGACAAACAAACATATAGTCGGCGTCATAGTAAGCGTCATTACGACCTAACGCGAGACGCTCGTAAATCACAACCTTGCCGTGACCGAACCGTTGACGTGTTGCCAACCTTGTGACTTTAAATTATTTCGTTATACATTACTCAGTAATATCGCAGCCTCTCTCACAATTAAAACTGAAACACAGTAATGCTAGTCCAGAGATGTGAAAAATAGTTTAGTAAAAGTATTTAAATAGTTGTAAGCACTATTTCAAATAGAAATACAAAATAGTTTTGAATAAAACGTAAACAGTATTTAAATACAAAATGCAAAATACGTGTTTTTAAAATAGGTTTTGAAAATAAAATACATTGTTAAGCATAAGCACTTTTATTTATTGAATTGATTTTAAAACTAGTATTTGTTCAAAGAGTTCATCTTTCATGTTTCGCCTATGGGGCCTCATAATCATTCCACCAAATGAAAATAGTCGTTCTACAGGGGCAGAACTCGGTAAGCAGGTATTATATTTAAAGAAATACAGTAATGCTAACACTGCTATTTGACGGTACCAATGTATACAACCTTTGTATGAAGTCTACCTCATGTAAAATAGATTAATTGGACTAGTCTGTAATTCTTAAGGTGGATGTACGCCCAACGGCTGATATAGTTATATAATACATATTGGATGTTCCTGTCGGGCCCGATGGCGCAGATACTAGTGATCTTCTTATCTTGTGCGGCAAGGGTCGTGGGTTCGATCCCCACCCATGCCAAATATTTATATAATGATATTTGTAGTTAGGGGTCAGGTTAGTTAATATTCGAGATGTACTGTTAATTTATTATTTATTAATTTATTATTAAATAAAACTTAATCTTATGCGGTATTTGGTACCCATTGTGATTTACTTTGAGCGTGGTATAAATATATACTGATTTTATATAACACTAGCGGCCCGTCCCGGCTTCGCACGGGTAGACATAAATTGGTACAGATATTTAAGTTATGAGCATGCTAATTAAAACGACCATGACACTACGTTAGCTATGGTATTTGTAGGTAACAGTAAAACGTATTGATTTTCAGGAGATTCTAGTCGAGTTAATTTCTCAATGCGCTGCGTGGCGGCCGCCGCCGGCATGTATTTTTATTTTAATTTCATGATATCTTTTTAAAGGAATGTTTGATTTCAATAATTTAAAAAGTAATCATCAGATGTTGAGACAGAAATATTAAATTATTTATTTAGATAAAATGTTATAAATGGTTTGATCGCCATTTCTATCAATATGGTTAAATGTATAAAAGTATTTATAGTGACGTAACTACAATAGTTAGACAAATGGTCCCCCGAAGATTTTTGTAGATATTGATATATTCTATAATATTGTCGAACATTTTTCGTTTTATCATTAATACTCTTCTCAGTGTATGCGATGAAAGACATTTTATCGCTATTTTTTTACACCTTCGGTTAGTTTTAATAGGGATTTCTATAGTAATCTAGTACTAAATATAGCCTATGTTACCAAGTGATAATGTAGCTTTCTAATGAAAAGAGAATTATAAGTCGGTCCAGTACTTTTTGAGTTTATTCGTTACATACAAAAATACAAATCTTTCCTCTTTAATATTAGTGTAGATATATATTAGTTCAGTAGCTCATCGATAAAAACTCATCAGGTCACCTCTTAGTCAATCTGTATATAGAGGCGTTTAAACTATCAAGGTGAAATAATTATCTTTTATTTAAGCCTGATACTTTTTTAGGCAATAACAAAATAAACTTCTTACTCAACTTCATGCTTTACACTCTTAAAGGAACTTAAACATGCGGCTCTTCCTGTTGACATATCCTCATGAAATTTACTATTACGTAAAAGTTTGATTGTGGGGTACCGGCAGAGTAGAATAGTACATCCCACTGCAATAGGTACCGTAAGAGGCGACTAAAGTACTAGAACCGACAGATGGCGGTACATCCGTCCTAAACAGCGCAGCTCTAATGCACTGGGCGGAGATAGGCAGCAGCATCCCCGTCGCGAAAGCGAAAGCGCTCTGCGATTGCCAACACGCTTGTCCAGCGCGGCAATTATGGGCAAAAATCCTCTTTTCTTGGAACGGCCTATGTCCATTTGACGGTTTTTATATTAAGCTAGTTTCCAAGACTAGGGCGTAAATTTTGCGATGTACGCAAGAAAATGTTTCAGTGGTAAAAATCTTTGAGACACGATCCTTTTATTTTATTTAAAAACTCAAATACGCTTTGATGTTAGTGTGCTACATTTGAAAAGTTATTATTTTACTCTCGCCATTGTGCAACTATGATATATGAACTCATGGTAATGCTCCGAATTATTAACGGAGCCATTTGGAAGCCCTTCCATCCGGTCTACTTTGGGCCCGACACGTACGCTTTAGACGTTGATTGTCCCTTATAACTTGAATATTATGCTTATCAATCGATATTAATGCTGTTGCTAGTTAGTAAACCCTTTTTACCGGTCATAATAACGTAACTATATATATATAGTAATATTTAAAATAACCCGAACGAATTCCCTCAAATTACAATAACTCAATTTTCACTTAACAACATGTTAACAGACATAAATAACATCATATACATATTTGTTCTGGGTGGGGATCGTACTCACTACCTTTGGTGCACCAGGCAGGATCACTAACATCGGGCCCGTCGGGGAGTCGACCATGATTTTGTAACGTGAATAATAAATTATTGTAATTAGAGTGAATTCGTTCGGGATCTTTTTAATATATGTAATTACTGTGTTAGGTAGATTAATTATGTTGCTTAATGTTGGAAAGTAAATGTTAATGTTCACCATGCAATACATGAAGTTGGGAAGGTAGGACCTATTGTTACTCATACTGTATATGTAAAGAGTCTTGGGTTTGATCCCCAATCCAGTTCAAATATTTGTGATAAATATTTGCTCTTCACATTTTTTTTTGTCAATACGCTCGAAGTTTTGACATTGTTTGACTTGAAAATAATTCAATGGATTTTAATTAAACTTCACAATGATATAGCTCATACTCTAATTTAAAAACACAAAAGGATGGATCTACGTAAACAAAACCGCGCGCGAAGTCTAGTAGATGATAAAATTGCCCGAGAAAATAGTTACCTATACCCT
Source organism: Heortia vitessoides (assembly GCA_020976665.1). Lineage (NCBI taxonomy): Eukaryota > Metazoa > Arthropoda > Insecta > Lepidoptera > Crambidae > Heortia > Heortia vitessoides. Next base: position 3,395,122 of record JACJUM010003085.1, on the reverse strand, counting down.
ACCATTTTCTAATCTATCTGTCCAATCCCCTACAATCCCCTGTGGCCTTGGTCGGACCTGGTGTGGTTAATCCATGAACGTCACGCGAAGGTCTTCATTCACCATATTAAACGTGTTCTAATAAGATTTACTTAATTATTAAGCCGATATACCTCATACAAAACCTTAAAGTTTTTGCTCAGAAATATGATCGCAAACCATGGCTTTAAAAATCAAACTTTTCTTTTAACTTTGTGATTTGTGATATTGTCACATTACCCAGTTATTTCACTGCCTTTCTCACTCTTCAAACCAGAACACTGCTATTTCGCGGTAGAAATAAGTGAGAGTGAGGTACCAATGCAGACGACCTTTGTATGAGGTCTACCTCATGTAAACAAAATAATGTAATCCTAATTTAAAATTAAATAAAAAAAATAACAAGCATGATTAAATATTGTTTTTTTTGTCAAGTTGAGAGGAATAGTGGCATAAGAGAAGACGAATAAAAGTCAACGTTTTTCTATTGGAAACATACATGTAAATATTTTTATTTAGTTTTTGTCAAATGTCGAATGCTACTTTGCCGAATTTAATGGTGACTATTTTTACTTCAGACAAATAATTTGCGTTCAAATAAATTGCGTAAGTCGTGTGGTACCGGCAGAATAGAATAGTACCTCAACCTGTACCAGGTGTCTTAAAAGGCGTCTACCAGAACCGACAGATAGAAAGCTACGCTCTGCTATTGCTAACTCGCTTGCCCAGTGCGGCAATTGTTGGGCATCATTCACCCTTTTTGGCCTATGTCTAACAGTGGACTTCCAATGGCTAATATGATGATGATGATGTCAAATGTAGGGAGGTGTCAAAAAACATACACTCGATCGAAGTCGCGAGCACAATATAGAAAAAATGCGTTTGTTTTCGGGTCGTGAGTCATTTTCTCACAATGGTTTCTATGAGTTGTATATTTTTGTGTGATTTTGAATTTGTTTGTGCATCTCACACGCAACGTTACGTTATGTCGGTGAATGACCTCATTAGATCTCGGTTTGATGCCAAATACTTTTCCACTGGACCCTTTATTTTTGTCTTCACTAATGCTTGGTTATTATTAGTCTAGTAAAAAGCATAATTTGTCATTTTTAGTCACTCGCTTCACTCACGTTACGTCTGTTTTCAGTAGGTTGAATCACTTATTTTATTTTTCTTAATGATTGACTATTTAACTCCGAAACTTATGATATTTTTCTTTATCACAGCTAGAAATAACATAATGGTAGTCCTCGTACAAAGGTCGCCTTCATTGGTACCTCCTTTACTACCGCCAAACAGCAGTGATCGCATTGTTGTGAACCGGTGTGTATGCTAGTTCACTTTTGTCACATAAAAAAAATCTTTTCAATATCCATAGAAAATATGTCTGTCTATCTGTTTGACATGCTTTTGATGAAATTTATCATGTGGATAAATAGGCTTATAAAGAAGGATAGATATACACTTTTGATACCGAAAAATTTAGCGTGAGACGCATTTGTCACGGGTGGAAACTAGCCTTCGTAATTAGACATTCTACAATACTAAACTTAAAAGGTTTAGGTTAATATTGTACAATATTACACACACACAAATTACGAGAACAACAATTGTACAAATTTGCTGATACATGAAAAAATATACATTATAAAACCTACTTCATACGCCATCTGGCGACGAAGATAAGTACTTTAAAGTTACAACAGCATGCTCGCCCTGCTAATAAATTACTCGACCCACACAAGTGGCTATCCACAACAAACTGCGGCGAAACCGCTAGATGTCCTCGCTAAGTATCATTGAGTACATTAATTTCCACTTTTTTATACTATGTCATATTTTCGCTACGCGTGCAATCCATTTCATAGGTGGCGACCGATCGATAGCAATCGGCGGCGCTCCGCACCTGTGACGTCACGGGTGCATTAACCTGCATGGCGCACCGCCCGCCCACGTCCGGAAAACTGGGAATGTCACTCGCAAATCCTTGAACCTACCACAACCAGATCATTTGCCCGGGACGCATCTGAGATCACGTTGGAGCATTATGTGCACGCGTACCTAATTTTATAGGTGCACCAATTATTATCAATTGTGTGACCTTCGAGAGTTTTCATCGTCCATACGGTCAGTCAGTTGGTATAAACAACAGTGTTATAGTTCGCGGCTGCCAATTCATGCTATCCCGGTTCCAATACTAAACATATGGCGGGAACGCATTCCTACACGTCCCGTCTGGAATAACTACTCAGTTTTGCTGCAATCTTTGGGCTAGATAGTCAATAATCGTTTTAGAAGTTTCCAGTGATTTTTTCGGGAGCATGACTGGTGAGTTTGTTTTTTATGTGCTTTTTAATGCTTGTGTATAGTTTGGTTTTACGTTTAGTTTTATCGTTGATAAATGCGTAGGGGTAGACCTTGATAGATTTACGGCACTTTTAAAGTTATTTATTATGAATGAATTTCCAACTCTGAAAATGTGCAGATGCCGTATGGTAGTAGGAACGCAACTATAACAAAACATTGTTAAAAATATCTAAATTTAAAAATATGTATCTGCTTTTAATGCGGAAATTATTGCTTGAAATTGAGAATTTTGTAATATTGTATTTTTTTCCGTCACTTCAAAAGGGCTGGACTAATGTTGTAGACTGACTGACTGTCTAGACTCTAGTGTTCTAAATAAGGATTTTGCTATACTTTGACATCGTTGTTATATTTTCTAACATTTACGATTACAACTTCTTTAGTTGACCTTGACAGCGGTTGCCGTAAGGTTACCGAAATATGGAGCAAAATAAATGCGAAAAGTTTAATAATAGTTTTACCATGAACGTTGTATTCATTTGACAGTAGACCATTTACTAACAAATATTCCATCCAAATGGAAACTTGGAAAATTATTGAAAAAGCTGATCGTATGGTACACAGTCAGATGTTCACCCACGTACGCATTTAAATTGTTCATTATATTGTTTTCTAAAGTTCAACTGCTTATTAAATGTTTGTCGCGCATTAGTAAACCTCCATGTCAGGGGCCACCGATTTGTTACAGTCGCGGTCGCATTCCTCAATTACTTTGTTGGAACTTTAATATTTTATCGAACACTGTAAGCATTAGTTGCCAAGCATTAATTGACCGTGAAGAGAGTATATGAATTAATTCGAATTGGTTCGAATGTGATAAATGCATGCTACTGCGTCGCCTTTAATATCTAATATATAAAATTCTTGTGCCACAGTGTTACTTATACCATAACTACTCGTTCCAAACGGCTTGACCGATTCATATGAAATTTTATATTATTCCGTAGTTCTGAGAATCGGCTACTATCTATTTTTATAGGGGTATGAAAAATAGATAGTAGCCGATTTATTTTTGCATATTTATTATTTTTTGGACAAATTTTTTTTTAATAATGTGTATTATGTTGCATTAAAAATATATACAACCCTAAATTTTCACTCTTCTATCACCAACCCCTATTATTTAATAGTTGTTTTAGTAATTTAATAATTTATATGACAGAATAACGTTCGCCGGAACTGCTAGTTTTTTTATATAACTAAAATTTTAAACTGGCTGTGAAATCTTTAAATACGACTTATTTTTGTAACGGCTCAAGGTCTTAATTATATTTTACAGTAAAGTTTCCTATTTGTGTAGTTTTGTTTCAATGATAAGTTAAAGATATAAGGCATTGTTTTCTTAAGCCCTTAATTTAATTTGGAGGTCGCGAGCCGCGGGTCGCTGTTTGTTGCCCCCTGCCCTACAGTATAAGCAATTTTATTTATATACCAGTTTATGGAACACATGCAAGATTTAATTAAATAATTTGCAACAAGATTCAGGCTTTAGACCCTAATCTCAACATGTAACTTTAAAGAAAATATTCTTAAGTTTATGTACTTAATTTATAAAATTTCTGTACCTAAGAATATTATTAATATTTGGTAAAAAAAACACCACCATGATGCTAAATCTTCACAAAATAACATATGATAATATAGTAAATGGAATGGAATATAAGCAACACAATCGTTATTAGAGCCATTGGAAGTCCACTACGAGGCATATGCCTGCCCAAGAAAGGAAGGATTTTGCCCATAATTGCCGCGCTGGGCAAGTGTGTTGGCAATGACAGAACGCAGCTTTCGCGACGCGGATGATGCTGCCCATCTCCGCCTTAGCATTTATTCTACACTGTTTCGGTAAGACATACTGTCCGTCAATTTTGGTACCTTAGTCGTTTCTTACGGCACCTGGAACAGAGGGTACTATTCAACTCTGCCGGTACCTCACGGCTACAAGGAACACAATACAAAAATATATTAACTCATTATGAAAACTCTTCCACTAATGAAAGTTGTCTTATCAATGACTAACATAAACGATACTCCCGCAATTATTTTTCACGGGAACACGCGTGATACCGCGGGATATAAAATGATTTTTACAAAATTTCAACCTGCTATTATATATTTATTTATGTATAGCATTTAAAAAAAAAAAATATATATATATATATATATATATATTCACACAACCTGACTCCGTGTGTTAATGTAAGTCGCTTAAAGCACTTGTGTTACGGACTAGATAACAGAGGAATCACAAGTATAATTCTTATACATAACATATTTTTAACACCCAGACACAGAACAAAAACAAAAATCATCATATTAATATTTGTCCTGGGTGGGAATCGAGCCTATGACCCTTGGCGTATAAGATAGGGGCATTACTATCTGCTCCATTGGGCCCGTCAACGGGCATTTAAATATGTATATTGATTAAAGTGTATTAAATAAATGCGTGTAACGAATTCTATGCGTGGAAACAGTATCTTCAGTCAGGCTGAACACGTCTGACAATGTTCGTTAGATTTCGACCTTATTTGAAGATCCTAAAAATGAAATTCGCGTATGCGATGAATTGGTGATATATCGACCAGAAATCCTGTAATGGTTTAATTGGTAACGAATAACCGGGAGATAATAATATACATTATATTTAAAGACATCATATGTATATTGAACATAGTCAAACTACAATTGGTGGCCTTATTACCTAGAGTGATTTCTTTATAGCAACCTTTGAAAGTGTGTGGAAAATATATGACATAGCTTAAGGTGTACCTAATAAAATTAAAAAATCAGAACACACACTTTTTATACTAAAATAAAAATAAATGATGCATCTAAATATATCCCACCCTAGTATTTTATATAACTTTTAAATAAGTAAAATGGACAAGATAAATATTGCGTTCTAGATTCTTCGGATGTTAGATGGATTTAATGAGATTTCCAAAATTATTTTCTTATGTATTCATCAGCATATTAGCCATTGGAAGTCTACTACTGAACATAGGCTTCCCCAAATTGCCTGTCGGGCGTGTTGACAATCGCAAAGCATAGCTTTCGCGACGGGGATGCTTCTGTCAATTCCCGCCCTGCGCACACCACAGTCTGTTCCGGTACTTAAGTCGTCTCTTACGACATCTGATACAGGGAGGTACTATTCTACTTTAACCACGACATATATGTATTAACATAGCCTTAACTATATATATAAAAGGAGAAGCTGACTGACATCAACGCAGTGCCTTAAGGCCTTAAACTATAAGGGCCCTTTTAGAACGGATAATACCTAATCTAATCAGAATATAAAATTTTTCCATGTACATGGGAAGTAAAAGCTAGTCTGACATAGTTTCTAAATATAAGTACGAAAACAAAGCCTTGTGTTACTCTCGGTCGTGGTTATAAATTTATATTGTTATAATAACAATATATAACAACGAAAGTTCCTGAATACACCATGACGAACGCCTTAGCATAGAGGATCTAAATATATAACAGTTTTAAAGTGTTCAATTTTTCCTGCTCGATTATCAGAATAGATCCTACCTACGTCATTTCTAGCTTGTATACATAATATGCAAGATGTATGTTACGATTTCTTCGTTGGTACCTATGTATTAAATACATACACACTTACATCACGACTGTGTCCATCGGCGTTGGCAGATATTATGGATCTACTTGCTACGATCCTGGGATACTTCTTTAGCTTCCTTTGATTTAGGTGTTTTATACACGCTCGTTTACTCCTGTTACTTCTGAACTGGCCCATACTCGTTTATTCTTTAATAAATCTTCTGCCTGGTCAAGGTTAGGTCCTCCTATGTTGTCCTATACCTACTCTTCCGCTCTATATGTTTGTGTAGTCATTCTACTTTCATCCATCCTTTCTGCATGTCTAAACCATCTCAACAATTCTTTAGTCTATTGTTGTCACAACATCATCTTTCTCACTACATCGATCTCTTACGTATCTATTAGACCGTATAGCATATATACCATATATTGTTTGGTCATTCAACTTTCGGTACTTCTTTATTAAAAATAATAGGTTTTTATATTACTCTGCTTTATTTATTTGTCTATTATAGTCTGGTGAAATAAAAAGGGTCCAGATGTCCCAAAGATTAGATTATACAACATTTATTGATTTATTTAATATACATAAAAAATATTTTAAACGTTCCAAAACGACTTATTTATTTTGTTCTTTTGTATAGATCATTAACTATGTTAATCTCCCTCTCATTACTATAATTATTATAATAATAGCATTTGTTATTAATTATTTGATATACGAAAATATAAAGTTATTATTAAATAAGTTATTTGATAATCGTTTATACTTCGATATATATATATATATATATATATATATATATATATATATATATATATATATAATAGTATACATTTAGACATAGTAAAAAAGTTTGAGCACCTAGAAACTCAATTTTAAGTTGTAGTCTATAATATAAACCTTCCACAAGAATTTGGCTCTCCAACTCCGTTCGTATTCGAATAAAAAAATATATAAAAACAATATTTTAATCGTTTTCGCAAGAATAACGGCACAACGGAAATAAATCAGTATTCAAAAATAGAACATAATACTTATTGTTTAGTGCTCTCATTTTAAGTTTAGTTATTTGATTAACTATAGGCAATCTAGATAACACAGAATCCGGATATTTAAATGTAGAACAAACACTCGCCTACATTAAACGTCTTAGGATTACGGATCATCAGTAACAAGATAACTGTGTACAGTAAGCGTCATAACTAGTATACTCTTTAGTACCATGTCACAGTAACATTTCGTATTAGTCGTAGCATAATGGACTGTAATTTCACTATGACAAGGTTCCATTGTTAATCGTACTATTCCCGGCGACTGGACGTTTCGCGCCATAACTGCCCATTCATGGGACAAGAAGAATTTTAATAAGCATGATGCAACTGCTCATATCGATACTATCGCTGTATACTCTGTGTAATATCCTGTGATTATCCAGTACATGGAGTTTTCTAGTTATTGCCTGTGATGAGCGTTTATGGAGGCCGGGTGCTTTACAATGCGGTTGCTTGGTTAAGACACCACGTGAGGTAGACCTATAAAGGTCGTACCTCCTGCATTGGTACCGCATTGCTGTGTTCCGGTTTGAAGAGTGAAACAGGCCGTGAAATTGACGTTCAAAGTGACATATCTTCAAGTCACAAAGTTGGCTACGCGCTAGTGATATCCGTGTGACGTTGCGAACATCTACAGGTTGCATTGACGTTTAACTATCACGCGGACTGTATGCATGTTTGTTGTTTTGGTGCAATAAATAATTTAAGAGAAGACGCATACGTTGGGGCTTCGCTTTCTGCATCAATACAAAAGTATTACTCGTTGCTGAGTGGGTGGTGGTGGATTTATTGTTTCTGGTATCTTTAACGCAAATAACCCTTAAACTGAACCAGAAAACTATTATAACAAATTGGCTATGAAAGTGATTACGGAGCGCCATTTTCCATGAGGTTTTCTTTGAGAAATTTAATAGCTCCTTTTGTTTTTAACGATAAGATCAGATATTAAAAATGCTAAAGTTTATCACTAATTTACATAATCACACCACCTTAAGTTTAAGTCTCGACTTTATGTAGCTGCTCATCACATGTCATATTTATGTATAAATAGTCAAGATAAAAGTCTGCCTGAATTTTTTTTTAACATTAATTTTCATACTCTTCCCGGGATTTTGTCATTGATAAAATAGTTTGATGGCGTACCGTAAGATTGCTGATTTTTTATTTTCAATGGTTGTGTATTTCGTAATTAATTTTACATCCTTACTGAGAGCTATTACTATTTTTTAATATTAATAATTATGCATGATTTGATTGCATGTAATTGTAAGAACAGTTACCTAGCTAATGTCTTTTGAAAACACAATTATTGTTCATAATTTACTGTTACTTGTGTTGGTAATCCAATATAAAATAAATAAATGTTAATAGCAAAACTCTAAATAGTAATTCAGCAGGATAGAAATAAAAAAATAATAGATGAACAGACGGATAGAGTTAATCATCATCATTATTATCATAGCAGTCGTAAAACCTCCACTGCTAAACAAAGGCCTCCTAAGGGAGATTTTCCCCATAATTGCCGTTCTGGGCAAGCGTGTTGGCAATCGCAGAGCGTAGTTTCGCGATGGGAATCTATCGGCTCCGGTACCTATCGGTCGATTTAAGAGTTAATTGGCATTTGTAATATATTATTTTATAACATTTACGAGTTCAATACTCATAATTGGACTAATTTTAACGGCTTTAAAAGATCAACATCTTTTGTCAATCTTGTGTACGGTTGCCGTAAGGTAACCAAAACGTTACACTAAAAATTCCAAAAGTGAAATAAACCCCGTTTTATATTAAAATAATGTCGAATTCGGATGCTTTTTTCGTATGTTTGATCAATATGTGTTGATATATCAGTACCTATATAATGATGAATTTACAATTGTATTGGCTTGTTGGGTTCGTTACTTGCTAGAGCACGTCTCCCGTTTGTCAGCTGTACGAGAACGAAATAAGGAAGTAAACATCGTAAAGAGAAACATCGCCTGGAATACATTGATGGCTAATTTTATAGCATTACATAAAATGTAATTGTCAATTAATTCCTTGTTGCGCAATTTGCGAGAACGATTGAGTATGACTAAAAAAATATATCAGGTTTCAATAAATTTGGCACTTTTTGTAGTGACCCTATCCTGTGCATTATGGTTGTGGGTTCGATCCCCTCTATGACAAACATTTATTTGATCTACATTTGTTCAAAATGTATGTGTTCAAGTATAATATTTGTAATAACTCTATTGTTTGATATCTGTAGCACAACTGCTCTAAGCTATTTATTTCGGAGTGAGATCAATGTTTGCTATATATTTCGGAGTGAGATCAATGTTTGGATCTTTTAGTAATAACGAACATATGCAAATAAATTACTTGTCTTTAAAAAAAAAAACTTTAAAATGGCCGTAAGTGCGAGTCACACTAAGGGATATTTTTAAATGTATTGAATTAAATGTTTGCCGGGTTAATTATAATCATGAAATCTTTTTCGCTTACTCACTCGTATTATAAGGTTGAAAATGCGCAATCAAATAACTACTAAAAATAGGACTTAAACCGTTCAATTAACCAAGTTAAAGGCACCCAAACAATTGGCCATAAACCGTTGTCCACACTTGGCGATATGTCGTTGGTCGCAATGAACAACAAAGCGCGACAATTATTTAAAGTCGAGGCTTCCATCCCGTCTCTATTAATGGACACTTAAAAACGAGGTCTCCAATTACCAGCCTTAGCATTACTTATGGAAATCTCCTATAATTGATAACGAGTTTTATGTTTCACTTAAAAGTTGTTTTTTATGGACGTAAACCTTTTTGTGTCAACATTTTTTGTGCTGTTAAACCTTTTCAATGGTTTACTAATTGATGCTTTATGGATTTTGGATATCTTTCGAATATTATGTATATGAAATTAGAAAGCATTTTCTAAATTATTTTTATATGTGTCGGTTAAACCTATCAAATTCCAAAACGTATGTACCAATCTACACTGGTTTTAGGTGTTGATCCATAAATGATTATCTAAATTAATTTGCATAAGTATCACTACATAGTATAAAACAAAGTATCTTTCTCTGCGCCTATATCCCTACGTATGCTTAGATCTTTTAAATTATGGAACGGATTTAGATGCGTTTTTGTTAATAGATACAGTGATTCGAGAGAAAAGTTTATATTTGTAATACTTGCATAATATATTAGATAAACACTGATAATTTTAGAAGTTTCTAATGTAAATAAACATATTTTTCTTGCGATTACATTGCAAAAGCGGGCTGGACCTGATGAGATAGATCAAAAAAGTTTTTAATTTGTACACCTTAAAAAGGTCTACAAAAAGTCCGCGATAGAATATGTCTATCTCTTAGGGATAAGTACAATAACTATTTTTGATGCTAATTGCATCCGCACGAAGCTGGGGCGAGTCGCTAGTATACTATACATATATAAGTTATGTAACGTGGACGTTGTCTGTCCTACACATTCGACTTTGTAGAAAATATGATGTGATAATGATAGAAATCCGAAAACAAGTTACCAAAAATAGTGGCCGCCCACTTATCCACAATCCGGCAGCGTCTCTAATTAACTACAGATAATTCCTAATTATTGAGTTACGAAACAGCGCGGGAACTATCTAATATTTTATGTACTCACGCTTCAATAGTTCATTAGATACGGTGACGGAATTGGCCGTACGATTGGTCATGGTTAGTTCTTCGTCATCATGATTAGGAGTCGTTGTTATTCTTCGCGTCGGATCTAGAATGAGGTATTTTTATTTATTTCCAAGAATTGCCAAGGTCTCTTTATAAGCTGTCGTACTAAGTTACGGGTTACTAAGTGCCTAATTTATTATTCAAACACCAATAGATATTTCGAATGTTTGTCGACGCACTCAATTGTTATTTAGGCTAGGACAGGCCTTCCGATTTGTTGCTCGCCCACTATTATGGTCATCGCCTCAATAAAAAAGCCATTAGCATGCCCGATATTTATTTAATTAATCAACGCTTACAGATTACGGATTTGCTTTTCTTAAGCGCGGGCGGACCCTAGTCAGGAAGCGGTGGGCAGGTAAAAAGGTAGAATGCCGTGAGCGGGCGACCGCGGCCCGCATTCCCATCCGCGATGGGTTCTGCGAAGTCCCCGGCCCGCTAGACAGCACGGCCTTCCCTGGTTACTCGTTATCGCCCACACGGCCCCATTAAACGCGCAATTCCTTGCCACAATGAGCCGAAGATCATTAGATGCCGTCCCACTGATGTTGCGCCGGACCGCGTCTTGGCAGTCGCCGCGACGACATCCATCCGATCACGCTGCTGCAAGCGCGCGCGCCGGCACAACTCGACAACTTAATTGGCATTTTAAATAACAAACCTAGACAGTTGCATTTTCCGTGAGTGTTCCTAATCGTTTGTGTGACAGTGTGTGACGACTTGACAAGTGTGACGGATTGTTGGTATACCGCCGAGCGTGGTCCGCACTGCTGGTATTTGTTTATCGTGGTCACATTAAACAATCACGTAGAAAAAATTTGTAACATAAACAAACATGTCGTGTCGTGGGTGGTCAGACTTTGCGCGTGTTATTATAAAATAAATAATTTATAAAATATCTTTTGTACGCGATCGTTTAGCATTTACTTAGATGTTGTTGGTTGTTAGTAGATCGTCATGACGAAACGCGACACGAAATGTCAACAGTCAATCAAAAGCGAACATGGAGCCGCGTATTCGGCGCCGCGGGACATTTGCGTTAATTGCCTATAAATAAGACAGGGGCGGTATTGAGCTGCAGGGAGAGAGATGCGAATGATCTGGTGTCTAGGAAGTCGCTCAGATTTTGCGTTGATAAACGATATCAGTCGCTTCGTTGTAAAACGATTCCTGAGGACATGACGCGTTGTTTGGTCTTAACCGGAACATGAGCTTAGATTTAAGCCAGTTTAAGAATTTTGTCGTATGCATTTAAATATTAAGATTATAGAATAATTCATTTTGAATAATTTGTAATTGAAATATGCAATTTGCAATTTTTTTTCCCTTTTTTTATTTATATTAATTTCAGTTGATATTCTGTTTCTTCACAAATCAATTATAAATAATTGTATATAAAAGAAACGAACACTAGTTTCTTAACTTACGAATACAACTACACGTACAATACATGATTGATGATGCTACAAAGTATATTTTAATTACGTATTATAATTTTGGTGGGAATGTAATTCATCCCGCATGTTATAAGTATGCAAATGTCGTTAATATTGACTATGAATATTTTTTATCAATGAGTAGAGGTTTGTGTTATAGTATCGCATGATTTATTGGATGAAATTCTATTAAATCACTATTATTTTCCTCAAAGTTACTTTTGTTATGCTTATAATTGTACTTGAAATTGATACCTATGTACCTATATGTTTTTTTTAATAATTTCAAATTTGTTGTTTTTTTGTTAAAGTTAAATTAGTGATTTCATTGAATTTCATCCAATAAATAATGCGATATTAACGACATTTGCATACGTTTAACTATTGGGCTAAACTAACTACATTCCCACAAAAAATATAATACCTACCTAAGATATTTATTTTCTCCTAGTAACTTATTTTAAATTACGAAATAGAATAGTAGATGTTTCAGTTCAAAATCTAATATACAGATTGATAAATACTTAAAAATTTCTTTCTTCATATATACAATTTGTGATGGTACATAACATTAGTAAATAGGTATAAGTGAATATGTACATTAACAAAGTTTCCTAAACAAAGGCAATGAAACATTTAACTGCATACTGTTTTCTCGTCGACGACGAGGCGTGAACCGCAACAGAGTTGGTTTTCTTATTACAGTGTTAGGCTTTTGTTGGACGAGTAGGTAAATCTTTGCGGATAGATGCCGGTATTGTTAGGGATTTAACACGCACAACATCCGCGTACAAACTGGCGATTGGTTGCGGCTAAAAACTTTTGTAACACCGCAGTGTCTGGGTGTGATAAATTTCAACTTTACTGCACTCTTTTGTAGTCCGAACGGTAGTGGCCGACAAAAGATTTTTGCACGGTTCTAGACTGTTACTATGAGCTTTACAAATCAGTGTTATTTTTTTCTGTCGCGGGCAATGTCCTCCGAATTATAATGGCTAGGGTAGACCTCAAACAAAAGTCCTCATCAAACCAAATCAACTCAAATCAAATGCATTGATACTACTCTCACCTGTTTCTACCGCCAAATAGCAGTGTTTCTATTGCTGTGTCCCGGTTTAAAGGGTGAGAGAGGCAGTGATATTTCTGTGACTGGTATGGTGAGAATGGTACCCCTCTGTCAGGTGTCGTACGAGGCGACTAAGGGACCAGAACCGACAGATGGCGGTATATCTATCCGAATCATTGTAGCTCATATGCGCTTTTTTCCGCGTCCTTACCTATTGGTGAAATAGTGTAATTAAACTTGCTTGTCTAAGTGTGGTTTTTGGTATTATTTTATCCATAATAATTCATTGTAAATTCGGAAATATACCAGTCAGTACAAATTTTTGTTACTTATCGGCAAACAATTTGGTAAAATTTGTCAGTTGGATTAATTGAAGTGATTTGAAAATATTATGTTACATTAATTATTGAACGTCGTCATCATATCGACCATTGGAAGTTCTCGGTTGGACTTACACCTACCCAAGAAAGGGGAATTTTGCTCATAATTGCCGCGCTGGGCATGCGTGTTGGCAATCGTAGAGCGCAACTTTCGCGACAGAGATGCTGCTTCCTATCCCTGCCCTGTGCATTTGAGCTACACTGTTTCGGATGGGCATCTGTCGGTTCTGGTACCTCAGTCGCCTCTTATGACACCTGGTACAGAGGGAGGTACTATTATACTCTGCCGGTACCCCTCAGCCCCATTTGTAAATTGCTAACTGCCAATTTGCGTTTCTTTGGACTATTAGCCCTACTCTTGCTCCTACAGTTCAGTTCCTCCAGGAAGCAATCCCTTATAGTTGATAGTAACTTCCTGGACGTGGACCATATTCACCATATCTGGCCATTTTCTCACATAGAAAACATCCAAATCTTTAGCAACATTGTCTATCACAGGGTTTCCCAACCTTTATTCACGAGTCTCTTGAAAACAAAAATAGTATTTATATACTCCTTTTAAGTTTCATCAAAAATAAGGTACATTTATTTTTGAATATATTTTTTTTCTTTTTCATATAGGTACAGGTACATATACAACATGCGATTGAAAGGCAATTTGGAACTGTGAATTGAAATACATAGAGTTCTGCTCTCATGCCTCATGAAATTTATTTGCATGCCCCTTAGTTGGGAAGTCCGAGTATTATGCAACATCGACCCTTCGCTAATGAATGCATTAGAAACCATAATATCTGTACCAACTCGTTCAGATATAGAGGCCGACAATAAATATCTCTAGTCTGTGCTACGATTCCGACATCCTTAAGCGTGGACGTAAATATCAGGTGGAATAAACGCCATCGTGATGAATGTCCAAGAAACCCTTATTAGTGGCTATGATCACTATCTAACAGGACTAGCCGCTGCCCCACATTGAAGCTATTACGAGCGATTAACATGTTTTACCATATAAACTCATAAATGTCTCACTTCAGTTTTCGTGAAGTCGACATATTCTCAGAATCGGCAACCGTAAATGGCAAAAGGGGACCTAAATGAAATATTAGGGCATGTCTTAGCAAATATTCACGATAAGATAATATTTACTTGAATAAAATCAACTTGTCTCAAGTGTCAGACGAGACCCGAACTTGCATCATTCTCATGCCGGGGGCTTGCACTACCATTGTGCTACCGAGACTTAACAGACATGTTGATATTTCCTAGTGTTCAAATGTCCATCCTTTACAAGTTGAAGCAGTCGATAAAGAAGAAACAGTAACTTAATTACTTTTAGAGATTTTATGCATAGGAAATGCTGAATTATATTTAAGATAATAATTACTAGAAAATAAAACGACTTGGCAATCAGTGTTTATGATATGTAGTTTAAAATTTACAGTCGCTAAATAACTATTTATTCCTTTACAATGCACTAGTTTTCTGCCACGACTTGAATTCCCTTCTCTGAGTATCATTTGTTTTCTCGGGATCAAAAATAGGCTAAATCAATCAAATTACCTTGAATTTTTTCTAGGTATCAAAAGTAACACGCATATGGTCGTGGGCTCGATCTCCACAAAGGACAAACATTTTTTCGATGAACATTTGTGTTGGTTCTGTATTAGGGCGTATTGTTTATGTATTCATATTACGATATTTGCATTTTTTTCCGTATCACAAGTACATTTACATGAGGTCGTCTGCATTTCTACCTACCTCACTCTCACCTATTTCTACTGCCAAGTAGCAGTTTTCGCATTGCTGTTCCATTTTGAAGGGAGAGGGAGGTACTAAATTTACTGTGTAATGTGACGTATATTCAAGTCACAGGGCTGGCGACACGCTAGTGATATCTTTGTGATGACACTTTCGTATATAGGCTGCGGTCACGTTTACCATCAAGTGGACCTTATCCTTGTTTGCTGACTTCATAATATAAACAAAATCTTTAAGCTACTTATTTCGGAGTAATAAATGGAATGTTATGTGCATTTGTTAATTAATTACTTAGCAAAAACGTAGTCCTATAAGAAATATCACATTTATAAATATTAGTAGAAGATAGTATGTCAGTTTGTTACACATACAATTTTGAAACAACTAAACGCGGTGAACCAATCTCTATGAAATATGGGATGTATTTTTTTGGAATCTATTTCACCCATTCCATAAGTTTTGAAACATTGGATTTGACATCGTCGTCTAGCAAAGACAGACGACACGAGCAGGCATTAGTCGTCAACGATACTGTAGTACATGAGGTAGACGTGCATTATACAAAAGTCATCTGCATTGGTACATCACTCTTATCTATTTCTTAGTGATATTCCGAGCGTCTGCATATTTATTTGTCAAAAGTTAAATTATCAACTGTACACATAACTGTGCCGTGGGGTAGCTGGAATCGTAAGAGGCGACTGAGGTACCTAAGCCGACAGGTGGCGGTATATCCATCCGAAACAGAAACAACAACTGTATGGACAGCAGCATCCTCGTCGCGAGAGCTGCGCTCTGCGATTGCACGAACACGCATGCCCTTAGCGGCAATTATGCGCACAACTCCCCCTTTCCTACGAAGGCCTTTGTCCAGCATTGGACTTCTAATAGCTGGAATGATGATGATAGAGACACACAGTTGAAGGGCAGCTATTATGGCATCCCATCATTGTGATCCACATTAATTTAATTACTAGTGCTATTAGAGCGCGGCATTTTGTTTGTTCAGTGAAGTGCATCGCAATCGGTTCGGTCGACACCCATTGGCCAGCCTTCCGGCGCTCGATCTCGGCCACGACACGTGGCATTGTCTCTCCATGTAGTTGTGACAATGATTCTTTTTATAACTGGCCATGCGTGTTTCATTTGTTATTTTATAGTAACTGCAAGGCGACTTCGTCTAGGTACATAAGAAGTTTGAAGTTAAAATTAACCTGAAACTCAAAACCTTGACCTGAAACTAAGATGAGCTTAAATCCTTGTGTTACATATAACAGACAACAGAGATACTTATGATTGTTCTGTGTGGGAATCGAATCTTGCCCGTCATTAAAACATTGATTTTAATGTACTTCTTAGTTGAACGTAGATTAAGACAATTATTGAAGTCAGCAGGTAACCATAAATCTAACCGATTGAATAGCCACATGGTCTGATCTTGTTCCGGAATTTTTTGCCACACCAGCACTACACTGATACGAGATGACCATTTTTGCTCGTCAGACCATTAAATTCCAATGGCCTTCCACAGTGTCACACCCACAACGCCTCCCACGACAAATAACCAGGCTCGGTTTTACATAAAACAAAGGATTTTAATTATATTACTAAGGTTTTGTATTATTTCCGCCCTACGGCCATAGTATTTATGGCGTAATGTTCAAACAAAGAACATTATAATTGTAGAACGCATTAGAAACGAAATTACGTAATTATGTGTATCGCAATTACCATAATATACCTTAATATTAGAGTGGATGATTCAAAATTTTAACATCACTTCTGAAGTAACCGCACGCGCAAATACATTGTTTAACAACACACTCAAAATAAATTCGCAGATTAAACGTGATAATACCGAGTTGTGTAATGATAAAATTAGACAATTGATTACTACGATCCCGTGTGTTTTCAATGAAAAATTTTGTTTGCACATCGCGTCCGCCCAGACTCCCACGCGGCTCACCACTTTTACGTAAGCACCACAGGTGTCGGCCCTTCGTATGAAGCCATGAGTCAAATTCTATAACGAAGTGTAGATTGTGTGGGCTCAGAGATTGACTGTTGACATATTAACTTTCACGACATCTTAAAACCAGATCTTACCGTATTCTGACCTGATTATCTCAGGGGCACCGTATCCGAACTAAATAGGTTAACGAAGTCAGTTCGCGATAGTTGTGAAACGGCGGAAATCACCACCTGACGGGAATAGCACGTCGCGTAACTCTGTCGCCGGCCCGCAGTGCGACCGCGCTATCACCCGGCGCCGCTCGCGCCGCAGATAACTCATCATCCGACCCGAAATAACCAGTCTTCTCCCAGCCGCGGTGCAACCACGACTGCCTGCGAATTAGTTCAGCACCGCCTTTTATACCGTAGCCAAGAGGGATGGCGTCCGTCCGCACACGCTCCGCATCCCCTAAATCTGTCTCGTTCTCCCCCGTGCTCGAGCGCAAGTACAGCGCCGACCGAGGGCCACTCAACCCTCCGGAGCTGGCTTCCACCGACTGGAGGAAATACTTTACAGATTTCAGTGCATACCTTGGTAAGTACTATGTGCGGTAGTTGGGGTGATTTTCAAATGAGTCAGATTGCTTTTATTGTACGGCCTTGCGCTATATCTGTTGCGTGTCAGTGGAGCGTACGGAAGCTGACTCCGTAAACAAATCTTGCATAATCATATCTTATCGGTATCGCTAATGGTTTTGTAGAGCTTTCAGTCTATTATCATACAATCTGAATGTATAACATAAAAAATAACCATAAACACGTGTGAATTATATTCATGAACTAAATGAATGAACAAGTTGATGTTACAATATATGGAAATAGAAGATCTCACTACGCGTCAAAAGTTGAGGCGTATTGTGTATCTCAACAGAGCGGTATCACTTAACCGATAACCTTGCGGTTTGTGCCGCAAAATGCACTATCGCCATTTTATAATAATACCCCAGCGTCTTGTATTGTTTACATTGATCACTTGTCAAATGTCACAAAGTTTGTACAGTTGTTATTTAAGGCGTGCTATTATTATCGTTTTTATTCGGAACTTGGCTCTGTTTCTACTCCATTCCATAATTTTATTTAAACTTAGACTATCAAATGTGATATTTTACACTTGAAATTGAACTTGAATTAGTGTAGTGTGTGACACATGTCATTAATTGACCTGTTATTTTTTGTGACAGACATCAGTCACAATGTAATAATTATGAAATAATATATCTGGGTGTTAAATAATATAAATTTAAATGTAATATTTAAATATATATTTTTAACACCCAGACACAGAACAAATACAAATATTGATCATATAAATATTTGCCCTTGGTAGGAATCAAACCCACAACAACCCTTGGCTTAAAAGTCATACTATTTGTTACTTGTCATTGAATGTGTTAGAAATAAGCTATTAATATAGATTATGATGAAGCTATTAATTTAATTACTGTATACATGCTTAAATTAGTGTATGTCACGCGGTGTCCAGAAGCGCCTGTTATTAGTTGATAGTTTATAACTCACTCGATCAACTTTGCTCACAATAATTTCGTAGGCGCTTATATGCGTATGTATGAAACGAACATGAACGTCTTATATGAATGAAGGTTCACATATTTGTCTAGGTCGGTGGTTTATGTGTCTTTTTTTATAAATTTCAAGAGCTATTTTATAACTGATTTTCTACCACTGACCAGTAATATGTATTGATTTATGTCTATCTGTAATTCTCAAGATTCACTTATGTTATCGTGTAACTAGTTTATTACACCGCCTTTGATAAAAGTTCAAGGTGTATCTAAACCCGTCGATTTAATAACCATGTACAGCGCTTATGTACATCAGCGTTTATATGTCAGGGTCAAATTGGAGTTTTTTTTATTAGATAACACATGATACTGAACCCATATTTATTGCAACTTGTGTTGTGATGTGCTGTCGTTCATATGCCGTTTGATACAGTTGATTATGTTAGGATAAAAATGCCCTTAAGCAATCTGGATAAGTTATTTAAAATAAGAAAAAAAAAGATAAAACTTTCAATTATATAACACTAATATAGAGCTACGAGTGTTTACAAGAAATAGAAAATATGAACCCTAAACGAAGATAAACGTAATTTTAACAACAAACTTTTTTATGATAATAATAATGGAAGTAGTAAAGAATACAAACAATACAGTTTTCTGTTAAATTACTTATCTAACACTAAACACTAATCGAGAGGCAGCGAGCTCTAAATGGCAACTATTAACAAAAAAAGGAGCGCTTTAAGTGACCCGAGTACAAATTCCCTATAGCGCACGAAATAAATAACAAGCGAGACAAATTCCGCGATGCCGTCGTCATAGGATGACGCCGCTGCGCGCGCGCCGCCTCCATTATCACGCGGCGTCAGCGTTCATTGATGGGAATCCCATAAAGCGATGCAAGCGACCCGCTGGACACGTGCGCTTGAAATAGAAATATTTACTCACATTCATTTATCTAGATAATTTTTGTATGCAACTTTGTTCCTCATATTCGATACTATTATTTTTCCGACTCTACGACCTTAACTGAATTTAGTTTTAGAAATAGTTTCAATGTCTTTAATGTCTAGAATGTTAAGCATCTATTTACTCATACTTGAAATCAAGAATGTACTCTTAATGAATATAGACTCTTAATGAACTGACACACTCCAATTATACAACTAAATTTATATATATGAATTAGGTCGCATAAACAACTAAAAACAGAATTACACAATGGGCTCATCGGTTATAAACACGCTTTTTAAATACCAACGGAGGATCGCGTATATTTATGTGAACAATGTGTTAGGCTGCGAGCGATTTTTGCGGTCTGCGCTTCGAGGTGAATCAGTCCTGCATTAATCTATAAGAGAGCCGCCCGCGCCTCCTTAACCGTTCCTAAGGAGATATTTAAATTTAGAATCCCTTCCTTCGCCCTTGGCTCGGGTGTGATTTCTTTTTTTTTTCGTTAAGCCGTTCCTCGCGAATTCTCTGCGACCAGTTTCAAGTGAAGTTGTTCTGAACACAGTCCAAAAAGTTTTGATATCAATTAAAGATGTCAAGAACACATTACACGGTAAACGACGATGTTTACGGGAAAATATTGAAAACGCATACTAATTTGAAGCCATCGAAAACGGATTACGCGGAGGTTTTTGAGGCCGTCGAGGACTTGGGTATTGTTTTTATATATTAAGTATTTTAATCTATGTATGTAAAATTCTCGGGAACTGGCATACTTATGATGCAAGGAATATTGTTTAAGCAAACATCGTTATCTTTGTTATAAGGGCTCCCATCCTACTCATTAACCGATAAGACTTGCTCACAAACCATAGACGAGTGTGTTCTTTAAAATATTTTTAACTTTAAATTAGTCCAACCGTACTAGTGTTTAGAAAAGGCGTTGAACTCGAAAAACTAGTTTTTGGCAAACATGTCTTCAAGGATGTGAAATCGAACATTTGGTAGGAATATAATGACTGGATGAACATAAATATTTTAAGCTTCGGCATATTTAGTTTTTTAATTTATGATGTCAAATTTCGGTTTATCTTTTGTCTCTCAATATTTAGCCATGATATATGTTTATATGCACGTATTCTAGCACAAATTATTGTACATCTTTATCTTATAAATTGTTATTATTTTATTTATAACATCGTTATTAGCAAACCGACAGCTTTTTGTATCTTAAAATAAATACTTATCATAATTAATGGCCTATGACCAATAACAGGTTTTCCTTATTTAAATAATAATATTAACAGTTATTGGTAACGACATAAAAGTTATGAAAAAAAAAATTAGATAAAAATAAATAGTGTTATTTTTAGGTAATTGTATCATTAATCCAATTAAACAAAATTTCACCCTACATATTTTCGTTTATATTATTTATTTTTGTTTATATTAGTCTATGAGCATGTAACAATAAATGTCCAATATGTACATTTTTACAAAATTTTAATGCCAGTGTTTAGCTTCTATATATATACATTGTTTTAGTATGTATATGCAATGCCATATACGCTCTCTATGAAACGTTATATTAGAAGCAATTAAAACGGCTTTGGCTAACTTTAAATAAACATGATGTCAATGTAAACTGCAATGCCGTGTGTTAGTAAAATAAAATATATCATAAGGCTGATAATTAAATCGGTCTTTGTGTTGTTAACCTTTAACATTCATCGTTTGAGATTATGATAAAATATATGAACGATCATTTTGTACGTGCATAGAAACTCTTCTCATACTCGAGTTTCAATGAAGTCCTTACTAAAGCAAATGCAGAAGTATTCTTGGTCGTCTGTTCGTTAGTGCCGCTTTTATTTCTTACCATAACGAAACCTATTTTCTATGATCTTTGGAATGTGCATTGCTGGAACTCTAGGGACATAGTCTATCCTTCCTTAGGGTTTCCGTCCCGTGGCACGCACGTCTCTGCTCTATTTCACTTTAGTACTAACTTCAACCTCTCATTAATTCCAGATGCGTTGCTCGCGGACCTACAGAACTCGATCAACCCCGGCGCCAGGGTCGGCAGCCCTGGCGGCCGGACCGGTTCGCCAGGCGGCCGCACTAGTTCGCCAGGCGGCCGCACCAACTCGCCAGGGCGAGGCGTCTCACCAGGCCGTCTCAGCTCGCCTGGCGGCAGCCTCTCGTCTCCCACGTCTACTGGCTACGGCTCCATAAATGGCTCTAGGAATATCAGCACAGACTATCACAAACCGAGCTCGGTAAGCTATGTTAATATTTATTTAATACACGCGGCCCGTCCTAACTTCGTCCAGGTTCTTCGTTGCATTGCTAGTTTAGATATTTGTTTGCATCGACTTTGACAATTAACGTCATCTATTTGACAGATGGCAAAATTTTGTTTTGTTCAAGAGAAGTGAAAATATAAAAAACAATAACCGCAACGCACAGAATAAGTAATTTATAATAAAACTATTGCCAATTTTCTCTTCATTGAAAAAATTGGCGAATTGGTCAAGTCCTTCTCCAGTTTGGAGCTTGTCAACATTCATTTTTATGTATATAGATTGTAGATTTGTGGTATTCGTTCTCAATGAAATTCGTTTCCACTGAGTTATTTAAGTTAGCATATGACAGGAAATAATAACAATAAGTTTTGTCAATATTGATATAATAAATAATATACATAAGCCTAGCAGTATAACGTCCACTCTTTGATGCAGTGTCCTCCCAACCCGTCAGCAGTTCCTACGTTACAGTACAGTTCCTACTAAGACCATTGATCCATTAATTCAATAAACGTTTATAATATTAATAAGATTACCAGTGAGATCGAGTTGAAGAAATTCATGATAAACATGGATCATACGTCTTTTTTATTATTATTAAGTTATATATCACATTTATCCAGTAATTCCACTGCCTCTCTCACCCTTAAAATTTGGAACACAGCAATGCGAAAACTGCTATTTGGTGGTAGAAATAGGTGAGAGTGAGGTAATGCAGACGACCTTTGTAAGCGGTCTACCTCATAATAAACAACGTTCCAATTGTGGCTGTATTGTCCCGCTTTCAAGATACCGCTACCGCTTTGTCTTCAACTCCAACGAAGCCTAAGACAAGCCAAACGTACATTTGAAACGTTTTTAATCGAAAATCGTCTCGCCTTTAAAATCCCAAACACGTACTAAAACCACGCAGGCGAATTCACAATGGAAAGCTTAGTGATTACTAATAATGCTTATGTAATAAAATCCGGCCGTCTGATTCCCCAAATGCTGTCTCGTCTTTGTTGCGGTCCATCGATTTCACGATCATGTAAAGATAAATGTATAAAGTATTCACACAACATCTCATACATTGATCTGACTCCGTGGTAAGTCGCTTAAAACACTTGTGCACTGTACATATTAATATTTGTCCTGGGCGGGAATCGAACCCACGACCCCTGGCGTAAAATAGCGTCACTACCATCTGCGCCATCGGGCCCGTCTAATGATTGTGTTGTTCATTGAATTTATATACAATTAAGGTTTACCGAGCGTAATTCGACCATGAAAGAATCTGCGACGTTTATATAAAGGTGTTTTTATTCTGAGGGGTACTAGGCCTTATTATTCTGGTTCTTGCAGAGAAATAACTCCCTTTGTATCAGGTGTCGTAAAACGCAACTGAGACACCGCGACAACAGATGGTGGTGTACCCCTACGAAACAGTGTCGCTCAAATGCACAGGACGGGGATGTGCAACAGCGTCGTCGTCGCTAAGCAGACTGTCACCATGCTTGCACATAGCGGCAATTATTGGCCAATTTCGCTCTTGGTAGGCATATGTCTGATAGTGACAATGATGTACCGATGATGACCCGTATATGTATTTGGAATTTTTGATGTTTCATGATTTTCTGGACTCCTAACAATAATAAATACCCACAACATTTAGCACAATGAGTCGCTTAAGCACTTGTGTTACAGACATCCGACAACATAGGAATCACAAATATACTACTTTTATATATATATATATATATATATAT
>JACJUM010003085.1:3353895-3371109 GCA_020976665.1 Heortia vitessoides | reverse complement strand
GTCCCTTAACTTTGCTACTTCTAAAGATTACGTTTACGTACGCATTTTATTGCGTATTTCAAATCCCCATATTATGTCATTTTGTACTAACGAACACGTGGTTAAATGACAAACAAATGACGCGTTTGTTGGCAGTCATATATTACTGGGAAAATAAAGCTCGGATAATTAACCACAAAGGCCTTGAATTTTTAAGAATTTTGCTTCAATTATCTATGCTAATATTATAAAGAGAAGATATTTTATTGTTAGGGACGATTCAACTCAAAATCTACTTGACCAATTTAAATAATTATTTCACCATAAAAACCAACATCTCCACGGAGTTACATAAACACCTAATATGAAATGTAACGAGGCACCATTTATATAATAGTGCATTTGTAACGAATAAATTTTAAAACCACTCAATTTATTTAAAGAAGTATTTTACTAATGAAAAGCTACATTATCATTAAATCATATTAGCTATATTTTATTCCTGAATTTCGACGGCACCGCGGTGCCCTGCTAGATTAAAATAAATTGATTTTAACGACTTTGGCCTATTTCACTTTAACATGTTTTGTTTGACGTTTTGGTTACGTTTCGGCAATCGTTAATTCGTTTTCAGGAATGTAAAAAATATAAATTACTAGCAGCGTCCCGCGGTTTCGCCTGCTTAAAGTTGTAGAACAAAGAAGTACGAAAAATTTAAGCTGAATTAACTAACTAAACTAAGAACTTTTATACTTATTTTATTCAAATAACTTATAAAATATATGTTTTCCTAGTACTCTCCTATGTTATAAAAGGAATCTCTATGCAAAATATAAAATTTCTAACCCTTGTAGCTGAGGCCCTGCCTTGATATATTAGTCAGTCAGTCAGCTTCTCCTTTTAAATATTTAGATTGAAGGTCAAAGTTCGCGTGAGTGTTGGTTTATGTCTAGTATAAAAATAACCCTTTCATTAGCGGGTTTTATAATCCTGTTTACGTAATGTCTCATGGTGTGCATGTACGAGGGCATCCGTCATGGTGTTGGTATAATAAACAGCCACACTATTCCGTGATCTATTTGAAACATAATTATTTCCTTATGTCAATAGACAGGATTTCTATAGTATATGGTAATTCTCTTTATGTTAAAATAGTACTCTTTATTTTTAATCTGTACCAGTTGTCGTTAGAGGTGACAAAGGTACCATAACCGATATATGGCGGTATTTCCATCCGGAATAATGCAGCTCACGGGCAGCAGCATTGTCGCCAAAGCTGCTCTCTGCGACTGCCAACACGCTTGCCCAGCGTGGCAATTTAAGGCAAATTCTCCCTTATATGGGGAGGCCTATGTTCAACAATGGACTTTCAAGGGCTGGTAAGACTTACAACAATGATAGCCTCCCCAAAAAGGGGGAATTTTGGAGCGTATCTTTGTGAGGGGAATGGTGCTGCCATTTACCTCAGTCGCTCCTCACTGTACCTGTGCAAGGAGAGGTACTGTTAAAATATGCCGGTACCCGACGGCTTAATACCGTACGAATACGGGAATAAAATATAGTTTACTAGAGACCCGTTCTAGTTTCGCACGGGTGCAATGAGGACAAATATGGTAATTGTGAGTAATCCGCTGGAGATAGACATATACCACCCTCTTAATTATGTTTCTTAACTATATAATGCATGTATTATTAAACTTCCTAATAAATCATTCTATCTACTAAAAACACATCAAAATCCGTTGCGTAGTTTTAAATATCTAAACATATATAGGAAACAGCAGGAATTGATTTTGTTTTATAATAGTACTGTTTACTATTTACTTGTTAATAATGTAGTTTTTCATTACTAAAATAATTTATAATCGGTATTTTGGATTTGATTTTGAGCTAATTAGTTACGAATGTACAAAAATACAAAACTGGCCCTGTCCAAACTCTATTATCGATACCACAAGTTACCACAAGTTCAAAACAATAAAATAAACGAGGTAATTCCATTACAGATAAATATTTTATGGTTCGGTAGAAAACCAAATGAAGTTCAGGTGACATACAATACCATAACAATCGATTTAATTCTATTTCATATTTTTTCATTTTAACTGCTATAATTATTTTATTCGATTTTTTTTGTCTAGAATATATGACGTTAATAGTAACTCTTAAGATATTAAAAAAAAAATTATTTGTCACATCAGATAGGAACAGTCCTTCATTAGGCCCAGTTTAAATCAATACACTTGGCGATAACTCTTAATAATATTTTGATTCAATTTTATCAGTATTGTTTTAACATTAAATATAAAAATTTGACGTCTGTCACAATCAAGCTATAATAAACACACTAGAAATTATTTTAAAATTCCAGCGCCATCTAGTTTGAATGTTCAGAATTGTATGATAGAAAATGTAGTTAATTCAGTTGGAAGTGTTCCAATATTTTCCGCGCATGCGGTAGATGTCAGTACTAGCGAAGTTGTATTGACAAAATCGCTCGTGATAGTTATTTACAAGACAAATAAACGGGTGTCGTATGTTAACCAAAGCTGAGAATAAATTATTTATTAGTCAAGGAACTAACCGTATTGTAACATTTCGTTTTATAATTAACTAAATCACATTTTACATGTTACATACATAACTATATTTTTCTGAAAGGGCGGGCAGAATATATTAAAAAATTTACGACGTTTCGGTTGCCTTCCGGCAACTGTTCTCAAGATTGACAAAATCATCATCATCATCATACCAATGATGGATGGATGGAATTGAATGGATGTCAATTGCTGGATATAGGCCTTTTCAAGAAAAGGTGAATTTTGCCTATAATTGTCGCGCAGGACAAGCGTGTTAGCTACGGGGATACTGCTGCCCATTCCCGCCCTGTGCATTTGAGCTGCACTGTTTCGGATGGATACCATACATACCACCATATGTCGGTTCTGGTACCTTAGTCGCCTCTTACGACATTTGGCACAGGGAGAGGTACTATTCAACTCTGCCGGTTAACCTCACGTTTTATTAAGAAAGGTACACTATAAATCTACAGTGCACAATCCACACACTAATGTCTTCTGAATTTTTTTTTATTTCCCCAGAGAGAACCTTAACAACCCAGTTAAAAGAGTCGTTTTAATAAAATCGTTTAAGAAGATTACTTGAAAACATTAAGTTATATAATTTAAGACCCACGTGACCAGAAACATCTGAGCCTCTTGGGAATAGGTCGCTATTCCCATTTGCAATCCAGTTCTTGCAAATGATCACCACTAAATATAGCCGCAGCGATGATTGTTTTATCCTTGTCAAATTTGTTTGTTTGCTGAAATTTTAAATTCGTTGACGTACTGTCTTATGTCACCATCTGGATGATCTGGGTGTGAATGATATTCTACGATCATTTGTGCCTACTTTAGAAAGTGACGATTAAAAATAGTCGCTTTGCACTGCGTAATTTTAATGGTTTCAAATAGAAACACTGCTTTTTTTAGGATGATTTGTTTGTTGCTTTCTGTTGTCATTTATGAATCAGTAAAAGAAATGGTGTAACAACTAGAGTAAGCTTTAAAAATTTGCGCAACCAACTTTCTGTTTATTTGCTGTCAATAAAATTCAATAGTGCCGTGAGGTGCCGGTTGAGTTAAACAATAACCTTCCTTTGTACCAGGTGTCGTAAGAGGCTACTAAGGTACCAGAACCGATAGATAGCGGTATTCATTCGTAACAGTAGCTATCTCTGCGATTGCTATCACAGCGCGGCAATTATTCACACACCGACACATTCCCCCTTTTTTGGGAGGCCTATGTCCAGCAGTTGACTTCCAACGGTGGACTTCCAAAAAGCATGCCTCCTACTAATTTATTACAAGCTTTACTAATTGTAGAGCTTAGGAGCGTTAATTGCTTATCACATATTATGACTGCAGAATTCAAATAAATAGTTTTACATGTTTTTCTGTCATCCATTCTTAACGACGTCTAGTCACTTCCAATTTGTCATGGAGTGGAAATGCGAAACGCGAGTGCCAATATTAAGTTGGCCAAGTTTATTATTATGGTGATTTATCGTACTACGACTCTTTCATCTTGTATTTATTTAATTAAGATTTGTGACTGGTCATCTTATTGCATTTTACAATTTCATCAGCTGCAATTAAACATCTGTGTCATATATTTCGTTGTTTACACAAATTAATAAATCTTTAAATAAAGACCATTATTGTAAATCTTGGTATGCGGTACCAGTAATATAGAATATTACCGACAGGTGGCGCTATATCCGTAACGTAGATACTATGGATGGGAGCATTATATCCAAACGCGAAGCTACGCTCTGCCATTGCTACCTCACTTGCCTTAAATCTCCCAATATTTTGAGGAAACGGGTGATATGATGATGAGGTTAAGTAATTCACTAAATTATTTGATTGATTGAGCATGCCAGCAGGCTGGAGATTTTGGTAGTGGTACTTTAATATGACATTAACAAAAATTTCATAAATAAATTCACACAATCGCTTAAATCACTTGTTACAGACATCAGTGGAATCACAAATATAATATTTAGTAAATACATATATTTAACACCCAAACAAATACAAATATCATAACATAAATATTTTTGTCCTGGGGTGAAGTTGAACCCACGATCTTTGGCGCACAAGATAGAATCACTGCCACCTGCGTCAACAGGCTTGTCAAGATGGTATTTCATTGTATTTTTGTAGATCGTCTCCATTTTCAGGTGCATACATATTTAACAGTTCAAGGTACTAAACATTCTAAGCCGTGAAGTACCGGCAGAGTAGAGTAGTACCTCCACCTGTGTCAGCCGACAGATGGCGGTAATCGATGGCGATGGTCCATCCGAAACAATGTTGCTGATATGCAAAGAGCGGGGATGGGCAGCAGCATTCCCGTCGCGAAGCTACTCTGTGCGATTGCAATTATAGGCAAATTCCCTCTTTCTAGCAGTGGTCGTTTTACGGCTGCTTTGATGAAGATGATATTTTGTTCCTGCATTCCGATGGTAACGGGAACTGCGCGGGTAAACTACGGTACCCTGTTAGTTAGGTATATTTTAATTTTGCGACACGCAACACAAAGTGCAAAGCGCCCGTGATAAATGCTCCAGTCATCTACGTACAGTAATGTTGTCGTAAATCTCGCCGCTTTCTCAATCTCGCCTGTCTCCTTAAGTATTAGCTCCGCTTTGTTCTCTGCCAAGTGCATCAAACGTGACGTATAACTCAGAAAATTATCTATTTTCTCTTGAGTATAATTTATTTTCGTAATAACGGATACGCAAGTAGAGATCTACTAATACTGTATTAGAGATGTAGCTAGGGCAGCTTTCCGCTCTTCGATGCCTCTTTGCGCCTATTTTGCTTTTCTCTGGACTCTTTTCAGTTCCTACAGGAAGCGAGCAGCAATCCCTGAAGTTGCTGGTCGCCTGGTATAGGAGTCGATAGAAGACGATCGATCGAAGAAGATATATCCTGCAAATTTATACAAATTTCCTTCTTTTCATTATTGTATAGATATCAGAAATTGAATCATTACATACTAGCTTTTTGTCCGCGTCTTTCTCGCTAGGACTTTATTGTATCCCTGAGGAGCTCTTGTTATTCCGAGAAAATATCTATGTCTTCCCCTAAACAAACATAACAGCTAAATTGTGCCACGACATATTGTCGTGGCGATTCCATACACGGACCTGCTAGCACAGATGGTAGTGATCCTATCTCGTGCGCCAATGGTTTACTTAGATTTGAATGTAATGAGGCGAGATATATATTATTGTGCGTTTGTAACAAATATTCTCAAAGACTACTAAACTGATCACAACATATTTTTACTAATGGAAGGGCCCTATGGCGCATATGGTAGCGATCCTGTCTTGTGCGTCAAAAGCCGTAAGTTCGATCCCCACCCAGGACAAGTATTTAAATAACGATATTTGTGTATGTTTTGAGTCTGAGAGTTGAATGTGTATATTTAAGTATTATAATTGTGATTCCTCTGTTGTCTGACTTTGACAAGTGCTTTAAGCGACTTATCATGGAGTCTAGTCAATGCATGACTTTGTGTCAGTTTATTTTTATTATTAAAAGAGAGAAAAGGAAAAAGGTAGATCTCTCCCACTTATCCTGAAAACATATTTATTATAAGGATAAGAAGTAGCCCACACGATACTCCAGTCTATTAATAAGATTTGTGTAAAACCTAATTTCACCCATCGTAACAAACGTACATACATACTTACGCGTTATAATAGTAGGAAAAAAGTAAGGATTAGAAAAAAAATGTCTGCTTATATAAAAAATGCGTGTTCATTCGTATAAAACTGATACTACGATAATGTCTAACACGTTATCGTAGTATCGTTTTACTGTTATGGTACCCCATATCGATCCCAGTGAGAAACTACAGCTGATTTGAATAAAGTAGTCATTTAACTCATTACTGGCCTGAATTATATATAGCTCCAGTAATAACAGACGTATATTTAATCGCCCCAAACCTCTTTGAAGCCTGTGGTATTTTTAAAAATATTTATATTTAATATTTTTTTTTTAGAATATCCAAACAAGGGTCAAAAAACAATGGCCTACGTGAAACAAAAGATCAGAAACAAAATTTACTATCTGGTGAATAATATAGGAATACCCTTACTTTATGATTATAAATAAACTAGCATGTTAAAGACCTAAGGTTTTAGCTACCATCATGCTAAATTTCGTTTAGATATGTTCTACCGTTTAGTATCGACAAGGGTTACCTTGTATATACTAACATACAGATACACATTTTTACATTAATAATATTCATCACCCCCGCCCTGTGCATTTGTGCTATACTTTTTCGGATTGATATACCACCATTTATCGGTTCTGGTACCTAAGTCGCTGCTGTCGCTGTTCTACTCCGCCTGTACCACACGGCTTTAATAATAATACCATCATCAAATTAGCCGTAGAAAGTCCCCTGTTGGACATAGGCCTGTCCAAAAAAGGCAGATTTTTGCAATAATTGCCGCGCTGGGCTTGCATGGGAATGCTGCTTCTTATTTATACCCTGTTATATTTGAGATGTGATTACTTACAACGCCTGATACAGAGGAAAGTATTATTCTTCTCTGCCGGCAATATAAGTGTTCTGTTAATTCATAGTGTATGATCACGATATATCATTATTTATTTATCGCCCTTTAAAATACGTGTCGTTCGGATGGATTGACTGTTTAACAGCCGCGGTTTTACGATGGTGCCTATAAAAAAGTAATAAGATGCCTGAACTTTTCACTATAAAATACGTCGAAAAATAAACTGCTCCTTGATTTTTATTTTGTTAATAATGAATGTGGTATCACATAGTTTGGTTTGTATTATTCTTCGAATTTACTTACAATAGTAAATAAAGTGGAATAGCAAAAATATGAGAATCAGTTCTTTGTTCTAATGCCCTCTGGATGGGTTGGTATACTCACTGCCTAGAATTAACGAAGTCTTACATCTCTCTCTATCTGACCCGTCCACCTACTCATGCTCCCTTTTTAATAGGTTAAGAAACAATATCATGTGTCTCTAAGGCCCGGGACCGCGTTTGAATGGCCTTCGTGAGGCTTGTTGTGCCTTAATGCACTAGTATTCTGCTAAACACTCTTACAAGCACACAAGAACACAAACACATCCAAAACATTCCGTAAGGTGCTAAGAATTTTTTCACTGTTACAGATCAATCTATAACAAATTATTAAATCACTCAATGTATTGAAAGAGTTTACTGTTAATTCTAATTTTGTTTTTTTTTTACTTCTAGAAAAAGTTCCTATAGCGATTACCAGAGCCTTCGCCCGATAGCTACACTTCTATTAATGCCTCCCTCAGTTGCCTTTTAGTGTCACTTCTCTATCACCATTAGGGTACACATATTATTTTTGTAGATCGTATATCGCCCAAGTAAAGATCAGAAGAGTACGCCCAGGCTCACTTAGTTCTCTTCGTTTGTTTGCAATTAAATGTCCTTAACGACAACCACTGACGCTGAGGTCGGGTAGTAGAGAAGCCCTTGAGTTAACGTCGTCGTTCCAGCACCGATCTTGAGAACACTGCAGTCGCGCTCGCTTGAAGGGTTGTTAAATTAAGGTAGAGATCCGTCTCTTACAAAGGTCATATTAGCCCTTCATTCTATTTCTGCTGCACAAAAACAGTGCTCGCTGTGTTCCGGTTTGAAGCGTAAAAACACAGTCATATTACGGGTTATTTAGTTATTTAACTAACTATCGGGGTATTGCAGTTTTACTCGAGTACTTTTCGTTACCGTCGTATTTCTATTGAATGGAAAGTCAGGAAAAAAATATATCATATTATTTGATGATAATGTAACTTTCTATGAATAACTAATATAAGCGTCCTATTTAAAATTAATGAAATTTGTAAAAACCGTCCAAGATTAGTTTTTGTCTAGTAGTTTTTGTTTTTATTTATTACAAACTCACAAAAACATGTCATAGTTTAATTTTGTGATATAAGGCCTTTGTTACTCGGTGTTATTATTAAGTTGGTCAAGTAGATTTTGAGTTAAATTGTACCAAACAGTCCAGTCAAGTATTTCTTCTTTATAATTAACGGTAGACCGTTATAAATAGGGCTCCTTAAGAAATGGGGAATTTTGTCCATAATTACCGCGCTGGGCAAGCGTGTTGGCAATCTCAGAGCGCAGATTTTGCGTCAGGGACGCTGCTGCCCATTCTCACCCTCTGCATTTGAGCTATACTATTTCAGGTGGATATACTGTCATCTGTCGGTTCTGGTACCTTAGTCGCCTTTTGCGACATCTGGTACAAAGGGGGAGTACTATTCTACCCTATACAAATTAGGGCGCAATCTTTATTACATTTTAACAATGTGATTAATCCAAACGAATGTATTGTTACAGCCCACCTACCAAAACACAAACTCTATCGAGAGGACGGTACCAGTGAAGTCGTATACCGGCACACAGGCGAGCTACGGTGGCCACACGCCTTCCTACAACACGGGACAGGCGGGATACGGCAAGACGACTGGACGAGGGAACCTGTCCGAGTTGGACACACTACTTGATGACTTGAGCAACGCCCGGTATGGCAACTATGAGAAGAATACATACAATGAAAAGACGGGTAAGTTTGTTTGAAAGTTATTGGAGCATTAGTCATATGGCTTTTATAACCCCATAAAGTCATCAGGGTCGTCGGTCATTTGCGTGTGCCGAGAGTAGACTCCAATTTATATCGCATACCTCGGGCTATCCGCAGGCGAAATTTTATCAAAATCTAAGCATTAGCTATTCGTGAAATGATAACTATCAGATAGGCGTGTGAACGTGTACCAGGTGTCGAAGGAAGCGAATGAGGTTGGTACCGGAAACGACCATCAATACAGCGTAGCTGATATGTAACAGGGTGGGGATGTACCACAGCATTCCCGTCGCGAAACCACCCTCGGCGATGCAGTCAAAGTTTTCCGATGAAATTTGTAAATTATAAGGAACGAGAACGCCAACAAAAGATGATAAAAAGCTAGGGAAAGGTCTTGTTTATTAGTCCAATAGTACATTTGTTTAAACAGTTTTATAGAAGTATACGAAAGTCGCAAATGTTTTGCTCGCTTTACAGACATTATGATGTATGTCGTGTTTGCTGTCATGGAAACTAATTGCGTGTTGGCTGGCAAGGTCGGCCCGGCCTCGCGGAAATAGCATCGCGCAAATGCACCGGAACGCTTGTCCAGTACCGACCTGTAGCTGCGCGTGCGTCGATTACTGGCACAATTCTAGTACAAAATTTATTCTTCTACCTACCAGAACGTTGTTGGAAAATCATTTTGATAAGTTGTTGCGTTTATGCTATCCACACAGGTATCCTTTATATGAGGTAGACCTCATACAGAGGTCGTCTGTGTTGATACCTCACTCTCACCTATTTCTACCGCAAAATATGTTTGGGTTACTGGGTAATGTGATATAGTATCCACAAGTCACAAGGTTGGCAACGCCCTAGTGATATCCTTGTTTACTGTAATGGAGAATATAGGCCCGTTTGTCGACCGCGCCTGATAAAAAAATGCTAAATGGACCTGTTACAATTTCATATATCTTTATGTAGAATAATTTCGTGTCACGGTGTATGCCCGGGATGAACTTCTAAAGTACTGAACCGATTTTTATTACTTTTTGCCAAATGTGTACAGTTCGATCCTCTTTGAGATGGATAGTTTATACCTTAATTTATAGACCCAGTATATTTTTCATGATAAATATTAACATAACAAGGTCTGTCGGGTTAGCTAGTATATGTGTATATTAACTCACACATCTCATACTTGACTCCGTGATAAGTTGTTTAAAGCATTGTGCTACGCTTATCACGCAAGGGAGAACTTGCGAATTGTAATACCTTAATGCATACACATTTAACACTCAGACACAGAACAAACCCATATACTTTGTTTTGTTATGTTTGTCACGGCTTAACTCAAAAACTGCTTGACCGATTTTAAAAATTCTTTTATCATTATAAAGCTAAATCGTCACCAAGTATATAATATAGGCTATAATATACTTTTAGAAAAGTCAGATCACTAGCGAGAATAGAACTATGTAATCAAGATTGGTATAGTTGTATGTTTGTAACGAATAAACTCAAAAACCAATTGGTTTGATTAAAAAAATTCTTACACTAATAGAAAGCTTCATTATCTGCGCGTAACATAGGCTATATTTTATTCCTGAATTCTCTCGGAATTGTTACCTTTTATATTCTTGGGTCACTTAGGGTGTCACGTGTTTTCAATATTGTATTACGTAGATTGACATAAATAAAACGTAAATACGTTATTGAGTTTTAATGACTTTGAAAATTAAATATTCAAATATTATTAAATATTATAATTTAAAGTTCTTTCATCACCGCTGGACATTTGGTCATACACTGCTGGACTCAGGGGTCCCCGAGAAAGGGGGAATTCCCGTTATTGCCGCGCTGGGCAGGCATGGTGGCACCCATCCTGATTCAATTTGCATCACGCAATTTTTTCAATTCCTGTACCAGTCGCCACTTACGATACAAGGGGAGTTACTATACTACTCTGCCGGTATACCACGGCAAAGTAAACGAGGACCTTTGTATGCAGTCTTATACAAAGGTCGTCTGCATTGATACCACTCTCATCTATTTCTACTGCCAAATATCAGTGTTCGCATTGTTGTATTTCGATGTTAAGGGCGTGAAAAGTAGAGAAATTACTGGGTTATGTGACATAACCTTGAAGTCACAAGGTTGGCAACGGGTTAGTGATATGACGAACGTATATAGGCATTAGTGACGCTTACTAAGTCACGCGGACTGTTTGCTCGTTTGTCGACAGGGTCTAATATATAATAAAAAAAACAAAGGCACTGCAAAGTCCATTAAAATATATAATTCGCTGACAAGAGTAAACATAAACCGTTTATATATATATGAACGCTATTTTAAATCACAAGTATACGGACTCTTTAACGGCACTTGGCACTGTGTTGACACTAAAATTTAGATATTCGACTTTGAGTCACAACTATGCATTTATCAACCCAGTACTTTATAGCTAAATCGACCTTTCACGTCTCTGTTTATTAAATACTAATAGCCCTCCGTGACTTCGTCCGGTTTGTTATCTTAAGATGTATCTTCATTTCCATGCAAACTTCCCGATTCCGTTGAAATACTAAATCATCATCATCATATTAGCTATTGGAAGTCCACTGATGGGCATAGGCCTTCTCATGAAAGGGATTTTTTTACCTGGTACACGGGGAGGTACTATTCTGCCGGTACCTCAAAGCCAATAAAATGAAATACTAAAACTGGTCTTTAAATATAAAAATAATGTCTATAGAAAAGACTAACCATACAAACTAACACTCCCTTTTGACCGTTTTAAAAAGGTAAGCAACCCGAATTTAAATGTACCTACATTTTAATTCAGTTTATTTATCTATATTTAGAAACGGTACTATTATATTTAAACTATATTATTTGATACAAACTTTATTACTCCTTTCTACTCCGTACTACCACGAAAGAGGGATAAAGTTTGTATCAAATTAAATTTAAATATTTCCTAAAAATAAAAAAATATTTCATTTAGTATCTATTACGTAGTAAAAGTAATAATTTTAGGGTTTTCTAATGTGACGTCATATGTAAACACATTTTTTTGCGATTACATTGGAAACGCTTGCAGACCCCGACGTGATAGATCAATATAATGTGCTACAGTATTGTACAACATAAAAGGTCTACAAAAAGACCGCGCTGGCATATCGTCGTTAAGTTCTAACACAGCGTAAGTTAAAAATGTTGACATTTTGTACAATTGGGAAAACATTGCTCACGTTTCATTAAATCATTTTAAAACTAATTGCTTGTGCATTTAGTTGGTGCAAAATAGATTTCGTTTCAACAATACACGGTATAAAACGTTTACTGCAGCGTTGGAAATGTAATATCGTGTCATTGGGCTTAATTATTAAGTTGCCAACTTTGACATACGCGGTGTTAGAACTTATGCGACGATGTGTCTATTTTCTAGATCTAAACCCACAATAATATATTTTTATCCTTATTACACCCAAACGAAACCAGGGCGGATCACTGGCTGGCTGGTCCCATGGGAACCTTTCTGGGATTAAACATAGTGTCAAGTAGTTAAAAGTAGGAATAATTGACTGACAAATTTTCATATGTATAGTAAAATC
Source organism: Heortia vitessoides (assembly GCA_020976665.1). Lineage (NCBI taxonomy): Eukaryota > Metazoa > Arthropoda > Insecta > Lepidoptera > Crambidae > Heortia > Heortia vitessoides. The sequence goes on along the minus strand of JACJUM010003085.1, from coordinate 3,358,344 downwards.
CCTGTGCACCTGTCCACCACATTTTATACGGTTTAGTGTTTGATTTTGGAGTGATTGAACCAAGTGATATCAATAATAACACATACATATAAACACCAGAACAAATAATTTGTCCTGGATGAGATCGAACCCAGGAATCCAGCACAAGATAAATGTACTACCAAATGTGTCAACGGAACAATAACTCATAGATTGCCTATGAAACCACACAAATAAGTCCCAATTTTTCCATTAAAATTGAATTAAAATTTGTTGACATTGAGTTCAACATTAGTGGAAGAAGACACGTACGTATAGAATTCTAGAGGTGTGTGTGTATGTGCGTTAGTATTGCGTTCCTTTGACGTAATAAATCACGAACCTGTCAGCCCGTGAGTTTTACATCATTGGCGGGAATTATTGTTCAACAGCGCCTCGCACTTGGCAATGTTCACAGTCAATTTTTCCCGAAGCAACAAATGTTCCCAGTTTACGCTATCCGGTGAAGATTCGGGTTAGTATTTGATTTTAACAACCAAGGCCAATGTCTAACGTTGGACTGGGGCATGTTACTTGTGCTAGTAATTATTATCATACCGGCCATTTGTAGTTCACTGCTGTACAAGTCTCTCCAAGAAAGTGGAAATATTGCCCAATATTACCGCGCTGGGCAAGCGTGTTGGCAATCGCAGAGCGCAGCTTTAGCGAGAAGGAGTCTGTTGCCCATCCCTGCCCTGTGCTTTTGAGACGCATTGTTAAGGATGGGCCGTAGGGAACCGGCAGAGAAGCATAGTACCTTCCCCTGTACCAGGTGTCGAAACAAGCGAATAAGGTACCAGAACCAATAGATGGCGCTTTATCCATCCTTAACAGGATTTATTTAGGCAGTTCAAATTACCTATCGCCGTAAGGTTCCGATAGAGTAGAATAGTATCTTCTATTGTACCAAAATGTCCTAAGAGGTGATTGAGGTACTGGAACCGCCATATGGCGGTGTATCCCTCCGAAACAGTACAAATACTTAGCGGAATTGGGCAGCAGTATTCTACGATGCTACGCTCTGCGATTGCCACCACACCTGCCCAGCGCAGTAATTACTGGGTAATGTGACATAATATTTTCAAGTCACAAGGATAATATATCCTTGTATGTTACTGCAGTAACGCGGTAATCATTCGGGCTGTCTGCTTGTTTGTCGACTGAGTCTAATAAAAACAAAAAATGTAAGTCAGACTTTCGGACCCAATAATTCTTATTGATATTCGCGATGGCCATTTACTAGAAAATTATGAAATAGTGAAGATATATTTTTATTTAATTTTCTAATTAATTTATATCATGTTATACTATGTAGTGATAGCGAATTTACCAGATTATTTTCAGTCAGTTGATACAAACGAGTGCTGTGAAAAAAGTACTACCGGCAGAGAAGAATAGTACTTCCCCCTGTACTAGGTGTCTTAAAAGACGACTGATGTACCAACGGATGCCAGTATATCAACTACGCATATTGTGCGGACAACAGCTTAAAGAGACTTGTTTTTACTAGAGTAGAATCCGCTTAAATTACATCGAAGGGAAGTGACATAGTCGTCATATTAAGGGGCGGAACTTTTTTTTTGGTAAATATTTAGTTTAATAAACACATTACAAAGCGCGTGTGAATAATGAAAAATAAATAGACAAAACGAGGCACGCGTTCGGCCAACGTCCTCGAAAAGGAAACGGTTGGTATGATCACGAAAATAAGAGATGTCAAGTCAATCACTGTTACTAGAGATCATTTCTTAAAATAGGTCATATCAAGCGACATGTCAATATATTCGGCACAAATGAATTCATCATATCTGACTAAGTTGCTAAACATTTTGTATGAAAACCAAACTTTACACATACTTCACACTAAGCGGTTTTTTTATTAAACCAAGTCAACAAACAAGCAATACAGTCCGTGTAATAGTAAGCGTCACTGCAGCCAATAGAAGCTCGTAATATCACAAGGATATCACTAACGCATTGCCAACCTTGTGACTTGAGGATATTATGTCACATTATCCAGTAAAATCACTGCCTCTCTCACCCTTCAGACAGGAACACTGCAATACAAACACTGCTATTTGGCGGTAGTAATAAGTGAGAGTGAGGTACCAATGCAGACCTTTTGTATGAGGTCTACCTCATGTGAATAGGTGGGTCAATACAGGTGAGGTCATAGTAAATGGATTCTACTGTATGTGGTGACTATTCTCAAGGGAACGGGAAATGGTTTCTTATATCGCACCGTGGTCGCCCTTAGCCCAGCCCACCTGTTCCACAGCTGAGTGCCCGTGAACGAAACATTAACAACTCCGATATTTTTGGCCGCGCTCCTAATTAGTGAAAAGCTGTTATATTCTCGTCGTGTACCTCATCTATATATGTAGCACATTATTAAACATGACATTAAACGGTGTAATCTTTAAATTTCACTAAAGATCACCACACATAAGTTAGACCTCATACAAAGGTCTGCATTGGTAACTCACTCTCACCTATTTCTACCAAATAGCAATGTTTGTATTGCTGTGTTTGCATTCCGGCTCTGAGGGTGAGAGAGGCAGTGGAATTACTGGGTAATGTGACAACGCGAATGTTTGCGAGTATAGATGTATGGATGTACGTTTGTTACTCTTTTACGTTAAATAGGCAAAATCTTGAAGATACTATCTTCAAGTCACAAGGTTGGCATGGCGCTTGGTTTGCGAGTTTTTTGATTTATATCTTATCTCTGAGGACCTCTTGATTTTAGGACAAGAACTCTATATCGCTCTCTGACAGGTACACTATGCAAATAATCGTGAAGATTACATAGATTAAGAGCCCACAGTTAACTGTCTTCGAGGTAAAATGTAGCCTGATTATTGCTGCCGAGTATCAATAATCGCTGTGTCAAATTTCAGCCAGATATGTTTAGCCGATCTAGCGTGAAAGAATAACTTATATACATCCACGCACTCACCTCTATTTAGCGTTCATCATCACCACTATACCAGCCATTGAAAGTCCACTGCCAGACATATGCCTCTCCAAGATAGGAGGTTATTTGCCCATAATTTCCGCGCACACCCGTTGCAAATGCTGCGCTCTTCAATTGTCAACACGCATGCCCAGCGCAGCAACTTTGGGCAAAAATCCTCCATTCTTGGAAAGACCTATGTTCAGTAGTGGACTTCTAATGGCTAGTATGATGATAAATACTTTTTTAATTTAAAAAGATGAGATTTTTGATGGTTATTATAAATAAAAAAATTAAATAAGTAAATTATAATAATTTTATGAAAAATGTTCGAATATTTCTAAAAGATTTAGATGTTGTGTTAAAATAAAGAAAAAGTATTTTTGTAGTGCAATAAGTGCTAGGTCAAAAATCAGATCGTAGATTTTATTTTTAAGTTTTACAATTATCACGAATTATTTGATATCTCTTAAAATTATATATATAAAATATAACTGCGATGTACAATTGAAATTCCAAATCACCGAAGAAAATGAACAGACCAAAACGAAATGGGATATACATTATTATTTTGATGCGCAATAATAACGCAGTCTTTTACCGACCCTTGTATAGCTACATGCCCAAAACATCACACGAGGACAGGTTTAAGACACTTGGCATTTGTACTCTCATCCATCATTTCACTAAACGATCTCTTATAGTAAACATGACAAAATGGACGCGCAGCGAATGCTTAACGAACATTAATTACACTCGTAATCTACCGTTTTACATCTGCATCCTGCTTTTTTGACTTTTCATTTGCAATAGAATAATAATAATAAATCACACAACAGCTTATACTGACTCCAAGATAAGTAGCAAAAGCATAAGTGTTACGGGTATCAGACAATTTCACCCAGATACTGAACAAATACAAATATTTGTCATATACATATTTTTTCTGGGCGGGGATCGATCCCACTACATTTGGCGCACAAGATAGTATCATATCCATCTGCGCCATTGGGGCCGTCAAATGTTATTAATAAAAAGCAGACATCGTATTGTAACTGTATTATGTCCAACTCCGAAACGACGGCCACTCAAGCCGAAGTCGGCCTCATCGGGTGCGACCGCGCTTAGCCGGGAACATTCGGGCGTTAATACGACGGCTACGATGGCGCAAATGGTAGAGATCCTATTTTAATTGCCAAGGGTCGTGGGTTCGATTCCCACCCAAGACAAATAATTATATAATGATATTTGTGTTTGCTACGTGTCTAGGTGTTAAAAATATGTATTTAAGTATTATATTTGTAATTCCTCTATTCGTCTAATATCCGTAGAACAAGTGCTTTAAGCGACTTACCATTAAGACAGGTCAACGCATGAGATGTCTGAATTTACCTTACCTAACCTTACCATCCCATCAAATCAGCCATTAGAACTGCTGTACATGGTCCTCTCCAAGAAAGGGGAACTTAAAAAAA
>JACJUM010003085.1:3322514-3348895 GCA_020976665.1 Heortia vitessoides | reverse complement strand
GTAAAACCCGAATGGAACTAAAATAATAATAAGTAATACCTTTACTTACTAATAATACCCTTTGGAAATATTGTCCATTTAACGATATTAAGGATAAAATAGGCTTATAACAAATACCGAGGGACTGTACTAACGTTATGCTACCAAGACCTTAGCGGACGTGTCGAAATTTGCCTTGTGTCCTTTTTGTACTGCGATGTGAGATTCATTTATTCAATGTTGTATGTGTACCTACAAACAAACACTCTAATGTTAAACTTTTACAAGTTTGTGTCAATCGATAAAAAAAAATGAATACTTAATTACTATGAGGTTCACATCATTCCCATACCGCCGGCATGGGAATGATACGGGTTTGAGTCCCGCCTGACAATTGTGACGAGTTGATATTTATTTTCTAAATTTTATCTTAAATTTAATTCCGTATTTTTTATGAATGAAGATATCAAAATAAATATCTGATGTATGAACGTTTTTGGAGCGACATAATCCAACTATTTGATATCTAATCATCACCAATTCAATTCGCAGAACCCTCGTAGATGTACCAAGCCACTCAACAACCATTCGGTGATTTTATCTAACCATTAGGCCTAATTATGTTAACATTACGTTAAAATGTATTGCTCAATTTCTTAAAATAAATTATCCATCGTAATATGAGTGTGATAAAATATTCTTTCATCCACATTATCATCATCATAGCAGGTGCAAAACGTCCTCTGCTGGACATAGACGTCCCCAAAAGAGGGGGTAATTGCTAATTAAACGTCCTTTAGTTATTTTCAATTTTAAATGCTTTGAGTAGAAGTCGATAGAGTACATCACGTGATTCAATAGCACACTGACGTTTATATTCAATTACGTATTTTGATATTGTGGAATTTGAAAATAAAGGATACAAATGAAGAGGCGATACAAGTAAACTTTAAATGCCTTTTCATTGTTATTATAGAGAAATGTATGGTTTATTTTGAAGTTCCTCAGTAATATTCCTTATACGTGTACCTCATATATAATGGCAACACTGCCTACAATTTTCTGTTACGATAGAAAACAATAAATCTCCATGTCCGAATCGGAATAGTTTAGCTAACCGTTGTCGTTACAGTGTGCGTAACCCATGATCTCAGAGTTATTTCTGTACTTAATGGACTCGTTACATTGTTGGTAAAAAATATATGTTTATACATGCCGATGATGGATTCCGCGACACATCGGTCCACCTTGGCACAACGGTTCTAGTTTGTTTTGTTATTTGAGGCAAATACTCTGGCCGATACAATTGCTGAGTGCAATCGGGTTAATCTAGTTGGCAACAAGGTAGTGTTCGCATTGCTGTGTTCCGGTTTGAAGGGAAGAGAAGTAGTAGTAGCGTCTGTGCGGACCGTATACTTGTTTGCAGACTTAGTCACAACTTGTACTTATGGTCATTTATTGATTTGTTTGGCGTCCACTGCTGGCCTACTTAGACATCGAAAGAGACGGTAGAGTTTGAGATGACGATGTGTAATATCAAAGCAAAATAAGCGATGATACGTTCGATTTTTTCACTTATTTTTAGATAGAGGTTACTTGATATGTATAGTATATGCCAAAATAAATAATATAGTTCGTACAGTTTACACTAGAAATGTAACATCGAGCAAAACTAATGCGGTGCAATGTTTTTCTAAGAGGCAGCGCTTTTGCGATCGAACTCGTATTGATTTATAGTTTCCGTTATGAACGGATTATTTTAGAACATCGCCGAACATTACGCTCGGGTGGCAGATTAATAGATAAATATAATGCGAATATATTTCTAGGGCGTGTTGACAAGGCTGGCTTGCGTCAACGTATACTATTCTGGGCAACAATGGGTCGTGTTTCGATCGATTGGACATTATGCGGGTAAACAGTTATAATAGAAGAGTGTGGTTGTCCCTGGCGTTGCCCCAATTAAAATTAAGGCTGGTTTTGAGAAAATATAAATTGGTGTTCTCAAACGCAGCTTTCCAAACATTAAGTTACAACTGAATTTTTAGTTATTTACTTTTGTTTTAAAACTTTGAACAGAAAACTGGCAACAGAATGTTCGTCATGTATCTTGGTAATCGACTTTCAGAGATTATAATGAAAACTCGTTGAAAACCCTTGAACTTCTCTTATACAAAGATGTTAATGAAGTTAACGGTTGAGTTGATTTTTCTGGAACGGGATAGACACACAGAAACGGTTTTCTTAGTTATTTTTTGTATTTATTTGGAGACAACCTATTGCTTACTTTGACATTAATTCTTCAGCCGATACTCATCTCCTCCATTCTGAGAGATTTTTATGTTAGGTATGGAAGTCTTTTCTGAACTCACAATTTATGAATGTGGCTGATAAGCTCGGAGCTAGGCTTCGTTGGCAGTAGTCTAAGGAACACAGCATGATGTAAACCGCGGTTGAAGTAGTAAGAGTCCCTGCTAGTGAACGGTTCGCCCCAACTTCGACTGGGTTATATCGTTAAATTTTGATCCCGTTTTACGGTCGGAGTTCATACATTTCTCTTGATCCCGTTGATCCCATACAAACTTGGTCCGGAAAATTACAAACATAACAATAATTATTCAGTTTAGTGTCAATTTTATTGTTCTACATCTATGCGCATACAGAAATTGAAACTCAAAATATATTGTATTTGAATAGACCCATTCAAACATTTTCGAATGTTTACATTCTTTATTAATTAGTTTATATTTTTAGAGTCGGTTTAGTAGTTTAAGAGCCTATTTGTAGCAAAGTACAAACATTTTCTCTCGATATTATTATCTATTGAAAACAAAAAAGAACACGTCTATTTTATCATTTATTTATTGACTTCACCACTTGCGACTGTCGACCACTTGCGAGCCAGAGATATTTAGACTTATAACATGTTAAAGAAAAAAAAAGGTCTAGACATGGCAAAATCTCATAATTTGATTTGTCATTACAAAAAAGATAGTGATCCGTAAAAATTAAAATATGTTATGGGCGTTTGTATTTTGTACGTTTGTACAAATAAACAAGTAATCTACTATATCGATTCCAAAAACTCTTCCACTAAGAGAACGTTATACTTTCAGTGGGTCAGGGTTGAAACCGTGTCTCTATTTATTAACATTGAGACAATGTTATTAAATTTCTGTCTTATTATTTATGAATTTATTTTAATTAATCCGGTCGTGAGGTACCGGCAGAGTAGTACAATACCTCCCTCTGTACCAGGTCTCCTAAGAGGTGACTAAGATACCAAAACCGAGAGATGCCGGTATATCCATCTATAACAGTGTAATTCAAATGTACAGGGCGGAGATGGGCAGTAGCATCCCCGTCATGAAGCTTCGCTCTGCGATTGCTAATACGCTTGCCCAGCGCGGCAATTTTCGGCAATATTCCCCCTCTCTTGGGGAGGCCTATGTCCGTCCAGAAGTAGACTTCCAATGGCTGTAATGATGATAATTTAATTAAACTAACACCCAAAGTAAAATACAACAAGCGACCGTGTTTTGTAATATTTCGAAACGAGTAAATAAATGAAAGTTCACAACACGCGAACATTGTTCTTGGCATGCGCGCACTCTTGCGCAGGTTTCCGCCTTTTAATTAATGCACGAACAAACACAGTGCTGCCACCTGCCCCGAGACTTCCTACCGATGTATAATCAGCATTATTCGCGACAACACATTCGTTACGGGCACAGACTATTTTTGCGTCGTGACTTGATTTATGGCTGACTCTCAAAACGATTGTTTTAATTAAATTTACTACCTGTTTGATGACTTCGAAGACATGCACAGAATTAATTAGGGCTGTTCATTAATTTGCTTTAATCAGTACCGTATCTATATCTATTTTCGTATAACAACTTATTCGTGCAGTCAAAATTACTATGTAATTGCTTGGAATAATTATTTATTATTAAATAATAACATTAAGTCCACGCACACACATGTATAAAAAGTTTATAATTTTCGTAAAATTGTAAAACGGATCCAAGGAAACGAGCCGCGAGCTACGTGGATCGTTTATGGATGTTAACGCTCAATTTGTCTTAGAAATTTTAGGGGCTCGATGACGCAGATAGATGATAGTGATCTTATACGTTAAGGGTCGTAGGAATGATCCACACCCAGAAAGAATATTTATATAAGGAATAATTGTATTTGTTCTGTGTCTGGGTCTTCAATAAGTATAATATTTGTGATTCCTCTATTTTCTGTTGTCCGTAACACGAGTGGTTTAACATAAATCGCTTTTATCTCGTAGTCAGGTTTATATATGGGATGTGGAGTGAATTAATAATTAACACAAAAGTAATAACTATCTGTTTGTCGTAGGAGAGCATCAACATCGCCCGTCCCCCCATCAACGGGAGGTACTCTACCCCGACCGGGCACCAAACAAGTGACAGTCACCGTCCAGGAGACCATAGTGGAGCCCTCGCAGCCTCAACCACCACCGCCCACTTCCATCGTCAGACATAATTACCATGCGTCTAGCGCCACCAAGGAACTGGATGACTTGATGGCATCTTTGTCCGACTTCAAGGTAAGTTCTAGCGGTCGATAGTAGACTAGTTAACGACACCAAGAAATCGTTATCATAATGATCGTTACAGCCGCAGCTCGTACACTGCTGGACATAGGCGATATGAAATTTTGCCTCGTTGAGCCAGTGTGATGGCAACGTAGAGCGTCCCACCCATCCCCGTTGTGTTGCATTTGACCCACATAGTTTCGGATGCATATTCCGGGATCTGTTAGATCTGGAACCTCTCACTTCACCTGCACAACAAGACTACTACTCTAATCTGCTGATATCCCACCAAGTAATAAAGTGACCTAGTTGCCCGACTTCTTGTTGTGTTCCAGTTACGTTAATTGTCAATCATCATATAGTCTTTGACGCACCCTGAAGTACCGAACACCATCCTACTATCACATACGCCAGATAGACTGTGAAGCTGATTTCTAGTTTTTTTTGCTATCCTATGTGGCTTTCGTAGTAATTAGTCTATCGGCTGTCAAGCATTATCACTACCAATACATTGTTAAGATGTTCATTGTCAGATTTCAGTAAGATTTTGTAAGAGTTTTATGACTTGATGGTTAGGAGTAATAACTCCTAACCATCAGATCATTAAACTTTGAACGCCCAAGGTACAAGAGACAACGAATATCAACAAGGGTGTGGTTGTCATCTCTTATGGAATTAGCTATTGGTTATAACTATAAAATCATATATTTGCAGTGATGGTTTACTTTCCTTCTTTATACTATATCGCACTCGTCGACTTGAATAGACAGTAACGAGTGCAAGGTCACTTGTCATGTGCAAGCGACGGAATTCGGGATTCATGGGCCAACAAACTTGCCAACGACTCGCTTAGGCTGACATGGTCATTAACATAAAAGCGTCGTATATTGTGCCTGTATTTACTATCTTATACAGCATTGTCTCGTCCCATTCATAAAACTGGTCTTTCTGTGTAAACTGTTGTATTTATAATTCCTCCGACTTAATAGTATAACTCGATTTTACGATTTGCGAATCTCGCGGTGTTTGTTCGTCTGAGTCACGCGCACCCTAAGGCCCGGTATCGGGCCGCGCTCGTCACGGCCACCTCGGCACACTGCACCACAGTAAAGTCAGATTTTCCGTTTATTATAATATTTACAAGTCTCCTTTATTGGTCCACTTCTATTTCCAGCCGCGCGAACAGGCACCTCTCCAGCGCCGCCGTCCCGCTCGCACCCGCTCTCTCTCCTATATCTTAAAATAGTCCCGAGCGTTACATCACAGCCGTGGAGGGGCCGCGAGCTTATAATATTAGAGTACATAGACAAACATTTCACTCGGACCGCATTCGCTCCAGTCCACTACGGCCGAACGGTGATACCTTCTGTATGTGCCGGTCCACTAGCTGCGATCTTCGACTTAGGCTACGACAGCCCAAGTCCGAGATCGAGGCAATGTTACCCCATACTAGCCCAATAGGGGAACGTTACTAGAGGTTTCGTTCTGTTTGTTTTACAGGTGAGCGGCACAGGAGGAGAGGGCGGAACCCACGTGTATCGCGAGAAGCGCGCGTGGCAAGAGCATTACCGCAGCAACCCCCGGCAACCCGAGTCCGCCTCTCTTGAGCATATGCTCGGATCTCTCCGCGCAGACATGAGCCGCCAAGGAGTACAAACCCCCCAGAAGGGATGCTGCAATGCCTGCGAGAAGCCCATCGTCGGACAGGTGGACATCTTCCCTTGCCAAACCATGGAATTTCGAAGACCTGTGATCGACGCCTTGTGACTTGTGATCAGAAGTGTTTTATGAATGTATTCTAATGTGCAGGTGATCACCGCGCTGGGCCGCACATGGCATCCTGAGCACTTCACTTGTGCTCACTGCAATCAGGAACTGGGCACGAGGAACTTCTTCGAGCGCGACGGCAGGCCCTACTGCGAGCCTGACTACCACAACTTGTTCTCGCCGCGATGCGCCTACTGCAATGGACCCATCCTGGATGTTAGTTTCCAAAAAAATTCGGACTAGTCTACTCTTGAAAAAGTTAGGGTGTTGACGCTAAGTTTGTTTTACAGAAATGCGTCACCGCTTTAGAGAAGACATGGCATACGGAACATTTCTTCTGTGCCCAATGCGGGCAACAGTTTGGGGAGGATGGTTTCCACGAAAGGGACGGGAAACCATATTGCCGCGCCGACTACTTCGACATGTTCGCGCCCAAATGTGGCGGATGCAGCAAACCTATCATGGAAAACTACATCTCCGCGCTCAACACACAGTGGCATCCAGATTGCTTCGTATGCAAGGTCAGTATCCACCCTTCAAAGGTCTCCCCACTCAGGCTCTCTCAACAAAGGTATCGCCAGAAAGAGGTTTGTTTACACAAAATTAGCGTTTACGCCAGGTCAAGTATAAAAGAAGAAGTTCAACAATAAAAAACCTATTGTGAGCTTTTACTAATCTTGAGAGCTAATAGGATATTTCAACCACAGGAATGCCAAAACGCAGTCAAAGGCAAGTCCTTTTATGCGATGGAAGGAAAACCTGTATGCCCAACATGCGTCGGCGTCGATGAAGACGAATAAAGGATGAATTTATGCTACACCCCTCCTAAATGGATGCCTCCCCCCTTTTTTTACAGCTATGTTCGCCATTATGGCGTGGAATGAATGAAACACACACACACACACAAACACACAAACCTACACACATATACACAAAGAACTCGATTACTTAATATTCAACACTCGTATGATGAACAAAGTTCAACTATAAAGTACTTAATAGGGAATAAATTATGTAATATATTTTTGTAATATTATTGTAATGCTAAGGTTTATAATAAAGAGAACAAAAATAAAGAATGAAAAAAAACAAAAATAAAAACAATAAAAAATAACAAAACAAAAACAAATGAAAATCGTGGCACAAAGGTCGCGCTGGTGGTCAGTCGCGCCCTGCGCACGCGCCCGCGTCGTTCCAAGGTCACGGCGCACGCGGGTGGCAATGACCTTTTATCAATTCTTATGTTAAGAAGGACGATGTTAAAAACCCGCTGAACAGTAATCGGGGTCAAGTGCTAGGCGTATAGGGTTTCCCGCTGGTCCCGACCGGCTAAAAATAGTGTCGCGCGTGACGTCACAGGCGTCTGCAGCCACACCGGCTGCCGTAAATCAGGCCGCTTTGTTTATGGGCCATCGGATCAAACGCTATTTTTGACGCCACTACGCTCTATTTATAAAGAGTCACCAAGGAGCTTATCGGGCTTCCCCACTGTATGGTCTTAGGTTAGGAATTATATCTGAAAACACACAATAGTAAATTGTTATTGCATATCCAAATAATAATCAATAAAAATATGAAACGTAAGTCGCCAATTAACTAACAGACGAAAAAATTCTTCAAAATGCGCCCATCCAATACATTACACTTAACTGATTTCAAAGTAAAATAAAAATTATTATTGATATAAATGTAACTGATAAATGAGACCTGTCCTGGATTGTGGAGATTTGTTCGAGAAACAGATTAGAAAGAAGGCTTAGGCTGGTATATTATTAATTAACATATAACGAAAATTGTTATTGTTGCCAGTTAAAAAGAATAATACTATAATATATATTATATCATTATTTTTCATTATATCATAAATTATAATATATTTATACCAAAATATATAAAGTTACAATCAACAAACGTCGTTAAATACAAATATCATCATCATCATTACAGCCATTAGAAGTCCACTACTGGTCATAGGCCTACCCAAGAAAGGGAGAATTATGGCCATAATAGGCTATTCTCCAATTTCTTCATTTTTTTTTTAAATGTTCGTATATATCTGATAATTCATTATAATTTTTATTTCAGCAAAATATGACCGATTTATGCCGAAAAAAAAATATTAAAAATTTGTCGTAAAATATACGCGCCAAAATACCATCCGCCATTTTGGTGACGTCAATAGTACTAAAATATTGTAACCTCAAATTGACATTTGTCATTGACACGATATTGAGTTTGTCGGCTTTGTTGAGTTGTTTTTATTTATATAAAAAGATGAGTTTCTATAACCCGTATCGTTGGTGTGTTGCGTTAAATTGTAAGAATTCGACATTGAAGACTCCAGAAAAGTTATTTATTACTATTCCGAACGATGTTGTTAACCTCAAAATAAGAAAATTTCATTGAATTACACCTATGAATCACACAAATGATATTGTTGTGATAAAGTAATAGAAAGATTTACTTACATAGCTGTTTTTATATTTCTGCATTCGGCAGAAAAGAAATCTGTATTACACGCAAAGAAGTTTGTAATCATTACCGCATCTATCTTCGGTAAATTAGTACTTTCGGCTTTTACAAATCCGACGTCCATGTTTAATTATGCAAAAGTAGCGTAATAAAATACAAAATCTCTAAAATAAAAGGAATTATACACAAAAAAAGTAAAAAATTAAGGAACACAGTCAGTTGTTTACATTTAGATATTTTAGTGCTTGTGACGTCATTCTGGAAAAAAACATGGTGGACGGTGTTTTCGGTCACGTGACTTACAGATAATAAAACTCGGATTTTAATTTTGAAATATAAAATTAATCTTAGGTTTTTATGGAATAACGACATTTTTTTTCAATTCCTCACGTTATTATTTATTCAAGTAACATAATGTTATATTTTTTTGTTGATAGATGAAAATAGCCTATTGCCGCGCTTGGCGAGCGTGTTGGCAATTGCTGTGCGCAGCTTTCGCGACGGGGATGCTGCCAGCCATCCTCACCCTATGCATTTGAGCTACACTGTTTCGGATGGATATGCCGCCATCTGTCGGGTTTTGGTAAATTAGTCGCTTTACGACTCTTGATACAGAAGGAGGTACTATTCTACTTAGCCGGTAATTCACGGCTTAGTACTCTAAATTAGTTAGACTAGTAATTCCTACTTGTACTATCCGATAATTCATAAAATGCCATATTTGGTTTCCACCAAGGCCCCTATCATATGTGTATCTATCAATACTTCAAATATGCAATTATAGTATACCTATGTGGGTTTTGCTGCGAGAAAGCCTCGGTCATCCTACCACCTCTACTCATGACCAGCCGGATCAGGTGATGGGATAGGAGGATGAATAAATGTATACCAAAAGTTTCTCCGTTTCAACATCAGTTTTAAAGAAAACCTTTAAAAAAGTAATTTAAAAGAATAAGACTTTGCTATATTTATTAATTAAAAAAACAACAATTGTACCCAACAAACACCTAACCATAATCAATTCCAGTATACCTAAGACACTTTGCATGTTCTTATGTGATCTAGGTTAAGATACATCTAAAACAATGATACAAAAATAAACGTAATAATTAAATTAACCGCGGGTGAAAGCCATCAAATAGACGATTAACAAGAAGTAGGTACGAGTGTATGTTGCGCTGTACTGTAGTTACATTTGGTGAAATTATAGTTTGACATTATGAAGCAAAATCTGCATTATGTTATGAAACGACAGGTTCGTGGCATGAGGCCAACTAAATGAAATATTCGCAGTAAAACAGTTCTCCAGTTTATGTAAATATGTTTTTATTTATTCAACAAAATGACACTGGCACAAATATTTTACATTAAAAATATGGCATTATGTCAGTTGTAGGTGACACGGATGGTAAACAGATATGACGAAGCTAATGTGGTCGCGGACGTTGTAAATTACGCTCGTACTGTGCATCAGTTGAAATATAAAAAATATTTTAAAAAGGCGAAAATCGATTGATGTATTTTAAATTGGGAAACCAATGATTCTTTGTTTTTAATAAGAAACGTAGGTACAGAGTAACCATATTTAAAATTGATATAGGTATACTAAGTAATGTCCCCCGCCCGATATCATAACCACTCTCGACGCGTCCATCATTCGCCCTTTCACTGGAACTCCACATGTGAACACACATTTTTCAACACACAGTATTTCGTAGACTGGTGCACTGCATGCAGCGTGCATCAGGACCTTGTCCCATCGAGTAATAACCGGGAGCCTAAGAGCGGCCGGGTTCACTCAGTCCATCCTCTTTTTGCTGAATTTTAATACGATAATTTTAAACGACGGCCGCCCGAGCCTAATTCAGACCGTTAGAGGCGGCCTCGGGTGATCGCCGTTGATCCCGCTTAGATCCCGCTAACCCTGCGGGGACGACCGTAGCTTAACGCGCGGTCGTCCCTGCGCGGCACGCAGATGAATAAGGAGACAGGGTCGCCCACTAACTAGCAACCTCATCCTCGGTTCGGTGACACTGGAATTGTCTTCTAAGTACCTACAGCATTAGGTTCGTCACAAAAAAAAAACAAAAACATATTCACATTAATAATTCGGGTTTTCCACAATTGAAAACATAACAACTGATGAAATGTTCTTATGTAAATAAGTCCAAGTTAAAATATGCGTAAAAACATTTTTAATAATTAATTCTATTAATACTTAATAATTTAACGGGCTCGATAGCGCAGATGGTATTTATCCTATCTTACGTGCCAAGGGTCGTGGTTTCGATATATTTTTTATGTGACGAACATTTTTTTTCTGCCTGGGTATAATTTATCTTAGTATTATGTTTGTAATTACTCTGTTGTCCGTAACACAAATGAAGCTACTTATCTCTGAGTCAGGTCAAAGAATAAGATGATTTTTGAAGTTATTTATTAATTGTTCCGCAATAGTAGTCCTAGTCTACCTAAAAGTAAGTAAAGAAAACTTAAGTAGTACCAAAATGTATAGATAATAATATAATAATGATAATATATAAATTGCCCTGATTTCGTGGTAAGTCCTTAAAGCATTGTGTTACGGACTCTATGGTCTGATGTCCGTGACACAAGTGCTTTAAGCGACATACCACGGAGTCATGTCAATGTATGAGATGTGTGAATTTACCTTTTTCTACTTTTTATAATACATATAATATAATATAGTAAATAAACATTAATTTATATTAATTAGTTTTACAAAAACGTTCTCATGTTAAGGCGGTTGCCAGAAAGGATCCTTAAAGGCAACCAAAACCCATTTTTTTTAATTCAATCCATGTCGAGTTCTCTCTCCCCCCTCCCATCGAGAGTAAAATATCCCGATTCCAAATAATTTCAGGTTTATCATTGATGCGTGTAACCAATGTATAGGCGGTTCTCGGTCTGCGAGAGATCCTCGTAAAGTGTGAATTAGCTATCTGAAGAGACCCGGAAAAGAACAGTAGATTGACAACTTGAAGTGGCATTAGGCAGGGCTCATAGCTAGCGCGACAATCCAACGGCTGAAGCAGCCTGTGCCGCAGGATAATTGGGGTCTTAAGTGACAACTTTCATGTTACAGAAATATCTAATTGTCCGTCGTATAATTCGCAGGAATGCCGCGAGCCGTTCCATGGCGGCTCGTTCTTCGAGCACGAAGGGCAGCCGTACTGCGAGACGCATTACCACGGCAAGCGGGGCTCCCTGTGCGCCGGCTGCCACAAGCCCATCGCCGGCCGCTGCATCACCGCCATGTTCCGCAAGTTCCACCCCGAACACTTCGTGTGCGCGTTCTGCCTCAGGCAACTCAACAAAGGCACTTTCAAAGAGCAGAACGACAAACCTTACTGCCACACCTGCTTCGACAAGTTATTTGGCTAGTTGGATAATAGATGACGCTGTTAACGATTCGTTTGACTGTTTCGCTATCGCAACGAACGGTATCGGACGTCTCTTTTATTTGTTTCAGAATGATAGAGGTTTGTGAATTCGCCCGTTTTTACAAATATTTCAATTTGTATTAATAGTGTCAGCTAATTTCTTTATACCTTTAATTGCGAATGACCGAATGAGTGAGAGTGTATCTTATTTTTTTTATAAACTAAATGAAACTCTTCTTGATACTTAGTAAATAATGAGCAGATATGATAATAGTCCCAAGAATCAAACAAAATAATAGTAATGCAAGGCAGTGCTCAGTCATCTTTTCACTAAAGTCACGAAAATGAATGCAAATCGAACGAACAAAAATACGTTACATTTGTTTTTGTTGGTTCAACAAAAATAAATGTTAAACTGAGCTTACCCTTGCTTAAATTCTCTAAAGAATGGTATTAGCTACAGTTGTATATAATTGAATGATAATGGAGGTTTCTACAAATGGCGTTGTTATCTATACCAAAAGAAGAGTTTATTTTTGGTACAAACTTGTTTTTACAACTTTTTAAGGAAAGCGGATGAATCCGCGGGGCTTGACTACCTTACATATTACACAACGTGACGCAACTGTTATCATATTAAATGGGATTCTCCATTTACAGTATATAATGCAATGCAGTATATAAATATTCTTGCGAAATATATGGGTAAAAATATACAGTGAATATATTTTTGCATAAATGAATATGTGCCTATTATTAAAAATATAATTTTCATTAATAAATTGTTATTTTAGTTATAGTTTGGAAGGAGCGGCTACTTGTGGTATCATCGCACATTATGTTACAAATTACGTAAACAATATATTATATAATATGTATATCGAATAATAAGATAACCTTTGCGACACATTGTACAAACTCAGACTTAAGTGGAAAATTCAAATACAAATTATGTTCATTTCAATAGTTCCAATAGGTACATTGATTTTTTCATGCTTAATTGTTTCGTTTAAACATAGCACAAAACATTTCGTTAATTTTATTTCAAGTGCAAGATAACACAAATATTGGATTTAGATTATCCTTATAAAGTTATAACGATAGAAACTAACAATTGTACAGTATTTTATTTGAAATAATGTACTATTTTCTATAATTATTTGTATTTATATTTCTACTCGCTAATAATTATAGGAGATCGATAAATGTTTTTACATTCAATGCATAAATTCAATTGTTATAAAACTTCGTGATAGTGATCTTGTCAAGAATTATTATTTTAATAGTGTTGTAATATTATAGTAATTTGGGGTATTAGGGTTGCTAGTATTGTTCTTTCTGCTCAAGTTTACGTTTCTTTTCACGAAATTCAGGTAAATTTAGTAACTTAAATCTCCAAATGTAAACGTAAAACGTGAAAAAAGTTGTTTATCTTAAAACTCAGTCTATGCGCAGGTATTGCAGCTAAAGCTTATTTCTTGCATCAGAAAAGGTCAAGAAATGTGTATCCATGATGACTCATCCAAAAAGCGTCCTTTAAACGCGGATGACATTTGTGACTAACCGGTAGAGAGCGGCGTGAGTTATAATCTTACTAATTTCATACGTTTTATGATGACAGCATAGAACAATATTCATATATCTAATAAGCAAACTACATATATTCCATATGTATATAACTTGCTTATTTTTAAGGTAAATACTGAGGCGCCGAAATATATCACCTCATTTACATATCTGCTTCAACGAAAAAAAGTCTATAACATTCGTATTTCAGTGGCATTGTATTATCAACAAGCGATCCCCACCATTCCTCCAGTAACGATAGAGATGTAGCACACATTTTGTCATTAAATAAAGCAATCAATTAGCAATTATAATTTAGGGATTTCCAATGATATTGGCCTTGTTTCGGACTAAATTAACTTGAGCATGTGATCATAAACTATAATACCGTTTGTACTAAAGTTTTTCTCTTAAATTAGATAGAGGGATTTTTTCTAAAACGTAATTTGTGATGTGTGATTAGATGAGTTAATGTCACAGACAATTTTGTAGTCATAAGATTTGTTAACAAATAATTATATGTGAAAAATTAATGCGGTTACGACAGATGTATGTAGATAAGACCAATTTCTTTTTATTTATTTATGTTGTACGCTTCTTGTAACTGACTCAAAACGTTAGGTTATGTATCTTCCATTAGTTAATATACAGTGCTGTACAGTTATTTGCTATTGTTATTGTACAATTTATATTGTTTAACGACCTGTTCGTGTTATCGGCTACAGTTAGTTCGTTAGTGCCAAACGTTTATCGGGCTGCAGTTACGCCGGCCGCGGGCTTGCGTAATGTTTCATTGCGATAATTCAGAGTAAATTATCTGGAAAACTTCGAGAGTTGATAACAGGTGTGCATGACAGATAGTTGCGTGTAACAATGTTGTACTATCTGCGACCGGCTTTTTATAAAAACATGTTGACGATTACGTCAATTTATTTTATACTTACTATGTGAATTTAGTCCAAAATTGAAAGTACCCTACATGAAGTTATCTACAAGTAGGTATTCGTTTATGTAAGATTCCCCCAGTGGCAGTAGAATTGTCGTCCAAGTTCAGATAAGACACATAAAAAACCAAGCTTGTCAGAAATAAAAAATGAAGACGATAAATAAAAAGGTGTATTGGAATTCTGGAATGTCATAGATATTTTTTTGTGTATAAACTAATACCAAAATTATCAAGCCTTATCTGCGGTACTTTTTCTTCGAGCTATTATTACTTATCGTTAATTTGTATTTTACGCCCAATGATAACGGAATAATTAGTACTATTTGCTGGGCGTATTTAAAGTTTGTTTAGCCGGTCGCTGGCACTTATCGCTCGATTGCATGGTAACAAACAGCGGTGGGCTGTTATAACCGAAATTTCTGATCGTAGCTAGCAATAATATTGATGTATGTAAACTAAGATGAGATTTTATTGAATCTGTAATATTTTAACAAATATATTTAATGTTTTTTTAAACGTAGTATTATTTTTCCTGTTTCCTTTTATATTTTACTAATAGCGCTTCACGGTTTCACCCTAATTCTCCTTCCCGTAGGAATTTAGCGTATGTTCTTCGCTAATAATGCAACTTTCAATTTCATTAAGTTCCATTTTAGATAGAGATCTCCTATTTTGTGATGACGATGATGTAACAATATTATAAATAAATTATATCGGTCTAATAGCTTTTCGCGTTAAATCGTAACAAACAAACAATCATATATTTCTTTGTTATAATAATAGATTACTAATATCGGAAACGATAAAGCTAAAATCCCCGTGGCCTCAATAGATAAAAATGTCTGTTGATGAACGCCTAATAATTCAGTATAGCATAGATAAGGTTTATGTAATGTATCATATTAATTATTATTTCTATTCATGGACTAACTTTCTCATTTTGTATGAACATCGCGTGCTGACCGGCCGATCAATAACAAAGAAAGCATAGAAAATTATGTAGTGACTCTTTCAGTTATCTGGGTACCAAGTGACCTGGTACATTATATTATATCAATATCATGTTCAATGGCAAGTAAGATAGTAAATTATTTATTACAATACTTTCAGTATTTAGTATAGTATTTTATAATCCCCTTATCACAATAGGCCGATATTATTAACATTTACGAGTTCATAATTTGTATTAAAACCACTGCCTGATTAAGGACGCAGTATATTTCACTTTTTGCGTTTTTGTATAGATGTTTTCAAGATTAAAAACTTAAAAAAAAATTATGTTAAATTAACCGTTTTTTAAAGCTGTATAATACAAGAAAAAATTGCTTTATATTATTTGTAAGTTATCATTGTCTATTGGGCATGTGCTATCAGTATAATTTAGGAAAACTACTAAGATAAAAAAATTAAGGAAAGTACATGACAAAACATTTATTTACAGCTATATTTACATCCCTATACACTTAACTAATAATATTAAATAACACAGTTAATATATTAATTTGTCATTTATATGCTTATGAGATAATCAGTATTATTAAATAATCATAATTATCAACTAATCAGTCTTTGGTGAAAAAATTGCAGAACTGTACCCTACCTACGCAAGGCCAGGGAAGAGTTCTGATAATGATTCACACCAAAAATCTGACAAGTCCATAGATTCCGGTTCACTGAATGGGGATGCCAATGACTCATAGCCCAGGTCAGAACTAATGGTGTGCGAGGGAGACAGTAATAGGTTCTCCTCCACTGATTTAGGCGACAGGCTCATTGGTGACAACATTTTCATGTCACATTCTACAGACATGTCTGAATAGTCTGATAATGATAGATCTGTGTCCACTTTGATTGCTGTGACTTCCTCGACACTATGCTCTTCACATGGCACTTCAATAGTGATGCAGTCATTGGCATCATCATAAGCATAGAAGATATCTCCCTTATCATTCTCGGTTTCTTCTTTGATTTGTACTGTATCTTGAGGCTGAGGCTCTGTGACAACTATGTCAGGTGTGTAGGGATGTGCATAAGAATGCTGTGCTAATATTCTGTTTACATCATGTTTGATGTCTATGACTGTAGCTTCACCGGATTCCAGTTGCTCTGTTGCGGACCCCACCACTTCAGTTCCTTTAATGCACTCTCCAGTGAGCCGGTTTGAGACCTGAAATTAAAAGATAAATTATTATTACATTTTATTAATGGCCTTTTGTATACAGAAAGTTCTAAAACTGCAACAATTGCATCATAGTATATTAGTTTACCAATATATTGCATATTTATGGGCAGTGGCATCAATTTTATGGCTTTAAAAATGTATCTTGTGTATATATAGGTAGATAAAAGTAGAGCATGCTTTGAATGTTCATGTAGAGTGATAGTGGCTGATGCAATGGTATACATAATATTACATCAGTTGTTACAGGCAACTACAAGCAGCATAATAACAAGTTTTAAAACAACTATCTTGGAATAAAACATTTATTCTGAGAAAAACCCAAGATTTTCCTCAATCACTGGGGAATTGCAGCTAATTGATTCAAGTTTTATTACAAATATCACTAATACTTACATCTTCGCCCGCTCCTGAAGCACCTGCATCAATTTCTTTGAGGAGGGAGTCTGCAAGTTGATTGAGGGTTTCAAGGTACTCTTCAGAGTCGAGGTGGGCGAGGAGGTCTGCGAGAGGAGGCACATCGCAAGCAGCAGGCGTGCCGCGCGGAGCGCCGTCGGGGGCCCGTCCTTCTGCTGAGGAGACTCTGCTGGTCTAGGGGCACCCGCGACGGTCCGCGCCGCGGCTTCGCTGCGAAGCGATACGTTCTCACTTAACAGCCTCTCGTTCAACGCTTTTAAGCTGGACACTTCGCTAGTCAAGCGGTCGTTCGACTCCATCAAATACTTGATTTGACCCTCCATTTCATCCATTTTTGCCTTTTTCCTGTCGCGTGACGTCTGTGCTGCCACGCGATTTTTCAGTTTCCTGTAGAACAATAATGACAAACATTTTCTAGAAGTGCACATAGTAAAGATCACATTAGTTTGGAATGCCGGCTACTATTACCACCAACCACTTATCGTTGACCTATGTCAACGGCGTTAACAAAGTTTGACACGCATTGAAATTACTAGAATGCCCAGCGAATATTGAACTACACTCCCGTTATTGTGATAAAGCCGACACGCATGCAAATATAATGACTCACTTTCTTTGCATCTTTTCTTCCCATGTTAAGTGATCCAGACGCCTTTTCCTGGAGGGTGGTGATGTTGCGGAAACATCCACCATGACCTCCGAATCCGTGTCATCCATCGCCAGATAGCCGTTTGGTACCGTGATTATTATAGGTGCGCTCATCTTGTTTTATTTTCAGTATATTCTGATACACTTATTCACCAAACTCCACTTAACTGCGTATTTAATGTCTTAACGATGTCATGCTATCAAAATATTTCATGAAAGCTCTTTTGGCTAATTCACTTTTCTACGATATATCTCCGCGAGCGAGTAACAAACAATTGCGTCGTACATTATCGACCTCCCGTCAATAAATAAATTGTTTTCTGCAGTTTTTAGTGAGTGTATGTGGTGTGATTCTATTGGTAGGTTGAATACGGGTGTTAACATGTTCTTAATGATTTCGTAAGCGCGACAAGGAAAGAATGATATCATAATTCTATTAGAAAGACAGAGATAAGTAAATTGACGTCTCTTTGTAGTGAGGCGGGAGTTTCAACATAGGTAGTTATTTTGATTTCATTTGATTACATCAGCATCCAGTAAAATATTACAAAAATCTAAAATGCATTCAACTTGAAATTTTAATATGACAAACTGCATAAAAAACTTCCATTATATTGTATTACAGACAAAAAAAACTTAACCCTACAAGTCTCAATATTTTTTTGGCCAAAAATAAAAATGGTGTAATTAGTGACTAGAAGTCAGGGAAAAATAATAATAAAAATAAAACAACAATTATTTACAGATAAATCAAGTTTTTATTGCAGTTCCATACATGGTAGTTATTCCATTTTTGGTAATAAATTAGAACAATTGAGTTGTTTTAGAAAAACTTTACTGTTTGAATTTTATTTAATTAGAGACTTATAGTGAGCAATCTAATAAAGTATAAGGTATTCTCTATCAAAATTAACTATTGATGAAAATTCGTAAAACAGCTATTATCTTTATCAGGCAAAGTTCTACTCGACATTTTTCACAGGATATAAAAGTTTTTCCTTTGCATTAAATTTTAAAAAAAATTAGAAGGTTTTTATTGTTGTCTTTTTTCGCCCCAAATAGGAAAATATTCAAATCCATCTTGTCTGACGTCACGAGGAAGAAGTATTGCTGTATTAGTATGCAACAAAGCCAAAGTATTCATAAGACAAGTTGCCGTAAGTATGTATTTGCTAAAACGAGCGTCAAAGCTCAACGTACCGCAAGTGAAACATAGACAAAATTGTGATTTACTAATGGGTAATCTCCGGTAACATAAAAAAACAACTTACCTCTGCGAAATATAACTAGGTTTTATAAGAAATAAATAGTAAAAATGTTTTTAAAATTCGTTAAATTTTTTGAAATGAGATAATGAATAACAGTCTTTTTTTATAGACAGCGCTATTTTTTCTTGGTTCTACGCAGAAGATTATTTAAAAATATATTTTTGTTTAGACATCATTTCCTTAAGAAATATCCAGTTTAATAATTATAGTAAAAATACGTAAATATGGCAACATACAAAACTAAGTCGGTGTGACATAAAGTATATGAAAACGTCAAATTAACAACCATATTTTTGTTCGATTGACTTGCATTGTTTTTGACGCTCGGTAGTATTGAAAATATATTAAAATGGCTTCGACGAGTGCTGATTCGCAGGCAACAACTGCTCAAAAAACATGGGTTATGGCCAACAATATGGAAACTGTATCCAGTGTTGATGAAATATACCGTTACGACAAAAAGCAACA
This sequence comes from Heortia vitessoides, assembly GCA_020976665.1. Classification (NCBI taxonomy): domain Eukaryota; kingdom Metazoa; phylum Arthropoda; class Insecta; order Lepidoptera; family Crambidae; genus Heortia; species Heortia vitessoides. The sequence goes on along the minus strand of JACJUM010003085.1, from coordinate 3,329,211 downwards.
ACAAGATATCTTAGCGGCGAAACCATGGGAAAAAGAGTGAGGAAGACTCATAAATCACTACAATTTAAATTATATTTTTTAGTTTTATTAACTAATAACAAAATAAATATATTTTCAGCCCTCATTTCTTTAAAGACATCAAAATCTCAGCGCTGGCCTTGTTGAAGATGGTTATGCATGCTCGGTCAGGTGGCACTTTAGAAGTCATGGGTTTATTACTCGGTAAGATCTTTGGATAACGAATTGCCAAGCCTGCATCGTAAATTAAATATTATCTATAACTATTATAAATATTTGTAAAAACGGATTTGCTGTGAGCTGTAATAATTCACTTAATATGTCTAACATTACAGGTAAAGTGGATGCAAATACGATGATAGTAATGGACTCGTTTGCATTACCTGTAGAAGGTACAGAGACGAGGGTTAATGCTCAAGCACAAGCTTATGAATATATGACTGCTTATATTGAAGCTGCTAAACAGGTAATTAGAAATTAACTTTACTGAACTATTGTATGTATACATTACCATTTACTATTCATTGATTCATATGCTTTGTTTTTATTATTCTATAACTAGCTGTGCCTGCGACTTCGTCTGAGTGCAATAGTTTTTTTGGGTACCATACCTCTTAATCTTATCTTATATAAACTTTGAATGTCATGTTTATTTATATCGAATGAATGGCTTGAAAAATAAGTTTTAAGTTTCTAGCTCTTAAAATAGAAATACTTCCATACCACTTTTCATCCCCCTTTTCAACTCCTCACAACCCTTATTTTGAATTGAAAAATAGCCTGTGTCCTTTCTCAGGGTATAAAGATTGTCTGTGCATCAAAATCGGTAGAGAGGTTTAAGCAGGAAAGCGTAACAGACAGACAGACAAACAGAGTTACTTTCACATTTATAATATTAGTAAGGATAAGCAAGCAAATAGCAGCCTTGCTAATTTTAATAGTTAAATATATTTTAAAAGTGCTACAAGTGAAACCTAAAACACAAACTACAAGCGAGTAAGTTTGTTGTAACCAGGAAAATTTTTTAAAGTGTTGATTGTCAACAAATGATTAAGTAAGTTCTTTTTGCAATTTATTTAAAATTTTATAATTTATGAGCATAGTGCACAATTGATGATGTATTTGAGCATTTCCATTGGGGTAAAAATTAATTTGTCAGTTACATCTCAGGCATAGTAATTAAGATTTTCATTTTATGGACACCTGACACCATTTGTACAGATCTTGGCCACCAAAGGTTGTGCATTCTGTCCCTACCCACAACAAATATTTATATGATGGTATTTGTGTTTGTTGTGTGTGTTAAATATCTGTATTTAAGTGATTTCTCCTGAAGTTATTTGTGATTCCTCTCTTGTCTGATGTCCCTAACACAAGTGCTTTAAGCGACTAATCTCAGTGTCAAGTGAATAAATGAGATGTGTGAATTATTATTTTGATTACTACTAGACGACAAATAATATTTTTGTTTTTAGTCTTTACCACTGTACTACAGGTTATGAAAATTTTAATAATCAGATGCATGGAGATTTACTTTTAGAGGAGGCACTGATTTTTCTCAGAATTAGCAAATGTGTTAGAAGAAACCTTGTTATGGGAGTATAAAGAAAACGGCAACTACTAATATTTACTATTGATTTTATTCTCTAAATAAGAATGGCCAAATACAGCACACAAATTACAATATAATAATCTACACTAATATTATAACGAGGAAAGATTTTATTTTAATATGTAGCGAATAAACTTAAATAGTACATGACCAATTTTAGTAATTTCTTTTTTATTAGAAAACTACAATAGCAATCAATAAGCTTTGTTGCTACCTACAAATACAGCCAACGTAGTGTACAGGGAGGCTTTAAGATAAGCATTAAATTTTTTTCAAAAAAGGGATTCATGGTTGTTTTAATTAGCATATTTATTACTTAAATATATGAATTTACAGGTAGGCAGACACGAGAATGCTATTGGCTGGTACCACAGCCACCCTGGCTATGGCTGCTGGCTGTCAGGCATTGATGTCTCCACTCAAATGCTCAACCAGAACTTCCAGGAGCCCTTCGTAGCCATTGTTATTGATCCAGTCAGAACCATCTCTGCAGGGAAAGTTTGCCTTGGTGCTTTTAGGACTTACCCAAAAGTAAGTTTGCATTCACGTTTTTGTCCAATAGGCAAGCTTTATGCATGTTAATCATGTATCTTCATAAAAAATTAACAGTGCACATCTCCTTAACATAATTTATGAAAGGTGCATCCAATTCTCTTATAGAAAGAGTTGGTCATGGCTATTCAATAAGATTGAATGCATCTAATTCATATATTATCAGCAGAGTGGATATCTATCTATCTATCTAAATGAAAGTGAACTGGTAAGCAAAAAAGTTTTAGGTTTAATGCCCACCCAGGGTAAATATTTTTATGACCAATATTTGTTTGTACTGTAGTGTTCTGGGTGTAAAATATGCATTATATTTATGATTCCTTTGTTGTCTGATATCCATAACACAAGTCCTTTGAACTACTTATACTAAACTCAGATCAATGTTTGAGATGTTCTGTGAATTTATTATTTTAAATGGTATTTTACTGATTTATGTTCAATTTTTTGGTTTTCTTGTGCAGGGTTATAAACCAGCTAATGAAGAGCCATCAGAATACCAAACTATCCCACTTAACAAAATAGAAGATTTCGGTGTACACTGCAAACAATACTATTCTCTTGAGGTGTCCTACTTCAAGTCATCTCTCGACAGGAGGCTACTAGATTCACTGTGGAATAAATACTGGGTGAACACATTGAGCAGCTCCAGTCTCATTACTAATGCAGATTACACTACGGGACAGATATTCGACCTGTCTGATAAATTGGAGCAGAGTGAAGTTTCTTTAGGTCAGTTTTCTACTATTTTTTGTGTGGTAATTTTTTGACGTCTTTTTAACAGCTATATTATAGGTTTATATTGAGATACACAAGGTCAATTTACATAATTAAAAAATAATCTAATCTTGAAATGCTAATTGATGAATGGTTTTTGAACTTTTGGTTCTTATATCACTTCTGAATAATTTCACCCAGCTGATATTTTTCAGGTGAAATAATTGCACAGCAGAAAGTATTCTCTAATCAACATTGAATTAATCCACCCTGGTGAACAAAGTAAAATAATCTTTAACTTGTGCAAACAAAAATGGCTTGACCATCTATTTATTACATTATTTAGTTGATTGATTTGTAAGAACTATGAGATTCATCTGCAGATAGAATTGCCATTGCTAATATGAACGTATTTCATATATTAAAGCCATTGAACGTCCATTATTACAGGGCGCGGTGGTTTCATAGTCGCTGGCTCTGATCCCCACGAGAAGCGAACCGAGGACAAGTTGGGCAAGGCCACTAAGGATGCGTGCAAGACTACCATCGAAGTGATCCACGGCCTCATGGCGCAAATGATCAAGGACCGCCTCTTTAACAGCGTGAGCGGGCGGCCCGCGCCGGCCACTCCTATGATCGAGTAAATACTCCCTTTTACTTTAAAATACATAAATGTAGAAAACGTAAACGTATCCCTCAGTCTAACACCGCAATTACGAAATGGTATGAGGTTACATTTACAACAGATATATTCAAACTAGTCTATATATTCAATAACTTAACAATTGGACCGTACCAGTGGCTCTTAGACTCCAGGTAACTTAAATTTGATCATTCTCTATTTAGACATATTGTATACTTATCTTTAAATGTAAGTTTTTAATAAAATAAGTGTAGAATCATGCTGTAGTTGGTTTTTCTGTGACATCTAATATTAGTTGGAAGGGATTAAACTAAAACAAGAAATTGATTATATAAACATTCTCAAATATTTATTAACCAATTTACATAAAATCATTATAATCATTATGTACATCTTTCACGTAGCTTTAGTTACACAAAAATCATAACATCTCACATAACATGTGGAGGGCCTTCTATTCAATCAGATATTTTATAATAAAACAAGCACCAAATTACGATATATCTTGCCAAGCTCTCTTTACATAATGAAAAATAAAATCTATGTAGTAAGTATATGCATTCCATGATTATACTGTGGTCTTCATTAAACTCGTACAAAACTAGAGCGGTGCCTCATCTATTCAGTGGAGTCCATTCAACTGTTTCTTTCTTTACATTTATATAGATATCTTATATTTCTTTAAAATGTGCGGATTAGTGAGTAAAGTAAAATCATAAATAGGAAGTAATAAAACAAAAAACTAACCACTAAGTGTTAAAATGTCCAATAAAATGGGAGGAAAGTTAGGATGAACCACATTGTATGCCTAAGTATCAGATGTATGTGTTAGTTATTTACATTTTGTTTTAGAATATAAAATCCTCACTGACTTACCAAGGAATACTAACCTACAATACTAGCATTTGAAGCGATTTAAATCTCATACACAAATAACTACGCTTAAACAAATGCATAGGGAATAACGGTCCGCTACTAAACTATACTATAGACTTACTTCTGTTCAATAAATAAATTTTATCTCAGCCCTTGCAGTTTTAGACATTTAGATTTGAAATAAACTTATGGGCAATGTTAATCTCCAAATCAATCACTATATTTTTACATCGAACCTCCCACATAATATATCTTAAGTGCTGTATCACACGTAAATAAAAGTAACAGTGTATTTATTAAGTACATAATCATATCTCTTCTACCTCTCGTTATACATCATATCATACAGTCACAATCTCAATTATGTACATGGTACAAGACGCCTGCTAACGTGCTTTCCATTGTGTATCGCCATTGGAATAATCGACGACGGAACGTTTTAGTGAAAATACGGAAAAAAAGACCATACATAATTATCAAAGAAGCTGCCACAGCGATAAAATTCGTATGCAAAATTATACAAATTCTTTTGCAGTTATATAGAGTCAATTGCGACTGACAAATTGAGAATCAAACAAATTTAGATTATATTTTCTTTTCACTAATAATTTCCATAATAAAATTGTATTTCAAAGCTAATACATATTACTAATTTAATGGAATGTTTTCGAATTCATAAGACACTATGAATTATGGTCACAGCAAGCGTTGGAGTACAGACAATTGAGCTGTCAGTCTTATAGAAGGATAAGCCATCTAGATTGTGCCGGGGGCGACCGATGTTACGTCATCTGAAGAACACCATATATAGCACGATTTATCTCTAGGATTCGTCGGAAACGACCGATCGTAAGGACAAATTGTATCGTATACGGCGCACTAAGTCATCCCACGTGTTGTTACTATCTATTGGTACATTTTAGAATCACAGACGCTCTGAACATGCCTCGGTACGGCACTCCGCCATATTCGGCAGAAACTAAGAACAGAAATAAGGAATTCGCGATTATGCTCCCAATTACTTAGGCGATTTTTAATATTCAATATTCTAAAAACAATTAAGACATATTTCAATAGATAATAAGAATAGAACATAGGAAGACCGCTCCATAGATAAAAATATAGGAAATAATATGGATGAGAAATTTTGATTAATTAAATTAGGCCAAGCCAGAGATAATTGGGAGAAAATCTGATAAATATAAAAGCTTAACACGAAATCCGCAGCTAAACGGGACACAAACATTTACAGTATCAGGCTTTTATATATATATAATATGTTTATATCAACAAAGAATTGACGCAGAGTGCATAACATTGAATCTTAACAACAGTGCCATTCGACAGACTATATATACAATAGACCAGTATGACTATATTCTTTTATAAGATCATTATTGTATAGAGAAAACGTCACCGTTGTCTGAAAACTACTATATTAGCAATTTATCAGAATGGTGGACAGATAATATATTGCATATTTCTAGAATTGGAAACATCTCCCAGGATTTTCGAAACAAAATGCTTAGTGTTAGAAAACTTATTCAATACCATTTTAATTGATATCTCACTATTTATATATCATAGTGTCCAATTTTATCTGATTATAAATCTGTTTTTTACATCTTATAAATAGCATACACAGTATCGCTAATGTAACATAGATACGCTATAACAATTTATATCGATACGACATCTATTCGAACTGTCGAATGGGACTGAGGTCTTAGTGCGAGTTCGACGCATACCTCACTTGACTGTCGCCCTACTTAAAATTAGATATCCACTTCAAAGTGTTCACTCATACACCGAATCGAGATAATACAGACGAAAATATTTTTTTATGTAAACATACAAGTCTATATGCACTATCCATAAAATGTGTCTCGAGAGAACGCGTCAGTTCACCGGGAGGTAATTACGATAAAGACAACTCGGGCGCCGGCACTAGCACTGAGCACAGTCACGTACGGTGGAACCAGAAGAAGTCGTCGGCAGACACGCGGGCGTCCGACGACGGCGGCGGCGGCGCGGCGGGGCGGCGCGCGTACCGGGCGCGCGCGGCGGCCAACGCCGACGGGCCGACGACGCACGGGTTCATGCCGAAGTCTTCCGATTTGAGGCCGAAATCCTCTGGGCGGAGGCCGATGTCGGCGGCGGTGAGGCCGCCTTCCTGCAGGAGCGCGATGTAGGCGCCGTCGCGAGTCGGGGGCCGGGGGCGGGCTACGGGGAGGGGGACAGAGTCTGGGCGGGGACCGTGCGCGGCCGGGCGCGGCGGGCGC
>JACJUM010003085.1:3265310-3313245 GCA_020976665.1 Heortia vitessoides | reverse complement strand
AGGCGGGCGGCGACGGCTCGCGGCCGGCGCCGGCCGGCGCGTCCATGGGCGGCATGCGCTCCAGCAGCGCGGGCCGCAGGTGCGCGTGCTGCCTGCACGACGCCGCGCGCGACCACACAGTTAATAATGGAGAAACTAATACACTTTGCACCCCCTTAAGGGATGATTCTCGAAAAAAATATTTTACATGTGTTTCAATGAAAATCCTTTATTTTTAATTTCATTTGAGTAACTTAAAAATCATCAAAGTTCAATACTAACTTTCCGTCCCCGTTTTACCCTTTCAGGGGGCAAATTAAAGAAAATCTTTGTCAACACTCCTCTACGTTACAAAAGAAACCCCTACGCAAAATTTCAAGTTTCTAAACCTTATAGTTCAGACCATCCGTTGATATGTCAGCTTCTGCTTTTATATGTAACTTTTTTTAATCACAATGTATAACATTACTATGTGTATACAATACATTAAACGATAATTCAAAGGTTACGTAAGGCTTCTAGGTCAGAACTTGGTTTTGTCACTCAACCGACTTCCGGCTCAAGGACGCAGGAAGACGCTCACCTGTACAGTTGCGAGAGTTCCACGCCTCGCTGCTGCAGCTCGATATGAATGTGGGACCCGAACGTGTCGATGATCACTCGGATTTTACTGGAAGACAAACATTCAATATTAACACAAAATCATCATCAAGCACACCTATTGCTAAGCAAAGGAATACAACGTAAAACTTCTTTTGCCCATCGGAATTTTACCCATAATTGCCGCGCTAGGCAGTCGTGTTGGCTATCGTAGAGTGTAACTTTCCAGCCAGGAATGTTGCTGTCCATCTCCTTCCAGTTGCATTTAAGCTACACTGTTTCGGATGGATATACCGCTATCTTTCATTCTGGTACTCTGAGTCGCCTCTTACGACACCTGGTACACGGGGAGGTACTGTTCTAGTATGCCGGTACCTGACGACTGATTAAATTTAATTAAATGTTGCCTATAATTGTTGCACTAGGCAATCATCGCAGAGCATATCGAAAATGCTGCCATTCCCCGCCCTGTAGCATTAATAGAGTAATGCTATTTCTGGTGGACATACCGCCGTGTGCCGGTTCCGGTACCACAGTCGCCTTTTACAACGCCGTGTAGCACCCCTATATTACTACTATTGTCTCTGCCGGTACCTGCCAACTCTATCAGCCATAGAAAGTCTAATGTTGAAAGTAGGCCTCCCCAATTAAGGGCATTTTTGGCCATAATTGCCGCGCTGGGCAAGCGTGTTGGCTATCGCAGAGCACAGCTTTCGCGACGGGGATGCTGCTGCCCATCCCCGCCCTGTGCATGAAGCTGCACTGTTTTGATGGATATACCGCGATCTGTCGGTTCTAGTATCTTAGTCGCCTTTCACGACAGCTGGTACAGGAGGAGGAACTCTTCTACTCTGCCATACCAAACACATATACCAATAAAAGTATTAAACAATCAGTCAGATCCTAAGCAAGTAAGATCAGAGACTTACTCCTGGCTTGGCTGCGTGGTGAATCTGGTGGACAGCTTGGCAAGTGACAGCAGCAGGTATTCCTTGGTGGTGATGGACAGCTGCGTCGACCACAACAGCTTCTGGTATACGTCAATCACGTATTCCTCAGATGGCCGCTCGAACTCGTCTGGAAGGGAATGACGCTCGTAAATAAATCGATATAAGGTTGCATTTCAAATTAAGCAATCATCATCTGTATAGTAAACTACTACTAGTTTGTAGCCCACGGCTACAAACGCTGTTTTGCCTATATGCAATATAGACTATAAATTGTGTATAAATGTAAACTATCCTACCTCCCAAGTTTGGATAAAATTACACACAGCGAGCAAAACTTGACTCAAATCTGTTCAGTAGATTAGTTCACGAAGTTTATAATATATCACACTAATATTGTAAGGCAAAAGTTTGTAAGTGTGTATGTTCGTTACTGTATCACGCGAACATTCCTGAATGGATTTTAATGAAACTATTATAATATAGCTTATATATCAAATAAACAGAGATTTATAAAGATTTGTCCAAAATATAATGATGAGTGTTGTTTGAGGCCCTAACGCCTGCCAAGTTTCATCCGCAATTCTGTTTAAAAACGGGTTATTATTTTCTTTTATTGTTTATTACTAGCTGTGCCCGCGACTTCGTCCGCGTGGAATAGCTTCTTTAGGTACCATACATTTTTACCTTAACTCACATAAACTTTGAATGTCATGTTAGTTATATCGAATCAATGGCCTGAAAAATAAGTTTCAAGTTTCTAGCTCTAAAAATAGCGATAATTCCATACAACTTTTTGTCCCCCCTTTCGACCCCCTATTTCGAATTAAAAAATAGCCTATGTCCATTCTCAGGGTCTGAAGATTGTCTGTGCTAAATTTCAAATCATAAAAATGTATCTCTAAGTAACTCAAGAGCGACCGCAACAAAATTTTGAGAGGCACTACAGGATAGAGAGATTTGTACGGAAAAAATGTACCTACTACTTAATGGTTTATCTAGTAAGTAGTTTATAGGTTATTGCACCCGAAATAGGGATCAAAATGGAAGAACCTGGACGAAGTCAGGGCGAGAAACAAGTAAATAGTATATTCACTTACCAACTCCATCATCGTCTACCATCGAAATAGCATTGCTCGCTTCTGATACTAACAAATCACCGTATTCTCCGATTGTCCACGCCGCCACCTGCAAAAAGTGAAAGTCTATCAGTATTATTATCATCATCACATCAGCCATCAGACGTCCTCTGCTGGACATAAGCCTCTCCAAGTGATTTCCAATGGAACCGGTTGTATGAAGCTGGCTGGATCCAACGCGATTCTGTGGTTTTAGTTAGATCGTCTGTCCATCTTGTGGGGAAACGTTCTTCGCTTGCCGGTACGTGGTCTCGTCGAGTCGACCGTCTATCAGTTTAAGAATATTTATTCGTGAAGAAGGTTTAATATTCACATGTTTTAATAAAATAATATCAGCTTTGGACATCCACTGCTGAATGCAGGTTCCGGCACTTTAGCCGCCCCTTCCTCTTTCGCTAAGGGTGAGAAGTGGTCAAAAGTAATAATTACGTTGAGAGCAGCGGCAATGACTTCTAAGTCTAACAAAAAAAGTCTACATTAACCCTACTAGCTAATCCCTTACTCAGAAATGTATTCGGGTTCTTCCCCGATATCCACGGTGCAGGGTCGCTGTACTCGTTCACTATGTGGTTGACGTCTTCGCTGACTCGCCTAAAAAACTGACGCATGGCCTTTCTAACACAATTAATGATTGTAAACTAGTACCTGTTGCTATATATATAAAGTTTATCTATTTAAGTGTTTGTTTATGTATATTTACATACTATATATGCTCCTGTTTTATCACAGCTACGGTCATTAATTGATTAACATATAAATACATTCTATGGTTGATTTTTACCTAAGTACGAAGCTGTTGTACAAATTATAGGCTCACATTTACGTTTACTATAAAACTAGTAGAACAAGCTGGTAATAAGCTGTAAATATTTAATAATAAATAAAAAAAGTTGGTGAATCTAGATAAATAAGTCAGTGTCCGCCGCAAAGCCTGACCTGCACAAGCGGCTGCTTGTCGGTGGCGTCGCCGGACACGGCGGAGCGCTCCAGCGAGCACCACAGGCGCATGGCGGCGTAGGCCTGCCGCTCGCCCGGCGCGGACGACACGATCTGGATCGTGCTGGACACCGTGTCGTCGCGGAGGTAGTTGCCCGCCTGCGGGACCGGGACACCAACGGGATCGCGATCAGTACAAAGAAGCCGCGAAGTTTGGTGATGCAAGAGGAACAGTGGCATCAGCTGAAGACCTTTCTTATTGAGACTTAGAAGACCTAATTAACCCTTCCCAACCTGTTCAGGCAAGTGTTATCAACTCAGAATTTTCAACTTAACTAAGAAAATTCCGAAGAGATTATAATACGGCGTCAAGAGCCATAGAGACTTGGTTCTGCAGCGCCAAAATACATATTTTTGGAGCGTCCTCAAAAAAATTACCCCATATAACTTCAGCTATCTACTAGTGAAAGTACTGTTAAAATTGGTCCAGCCGTTTTAAAGAAGATAAACAGACACAGACAAAAATTTAAAAAACAAATGGCTTTTCAATGTAAATTCCGTATATACTTTTACAATTATTAAAAAGCTGTTAATTTTCAATGACAAACAGACACTTTCATATTATTTTATATGTATAAATAAGGATGGTTTATCATTCAGGAACGCAAATAATCCGTCACGCTGCCAATGTGTTAGACTTAGAGTCAGTCAGAATTTGAATCACGGTGACCTACCTTCAGGAAGACTTTGAAGAGAGTGTCGAGGTGCCACTTGTTGGAGGGCGCGTACCGCTCGGCGGCCAGCACCATAGCGCTGGAGCAGTGCGCCTTGAACTCGGCGTCCGACCGCTCCAGAAATGTGAGCAATTCCTTCATCATGCTGCGGATGTTCTGTCCGTTGACGAGAGCGAACGAGAGCTCCATAGCGCGACGTCTGATCGATACATCTGGGTCCTGGAAGGTGCAATTTCATCTTAGCCTAGCGGCGATTTTTTTAAATGACTAAGTCGACAAGCAATCATGTTCATATTATCACAAGGGCCTAGCGCATTGCCAACCTTGAAGATATTATGTTACAATATCCAGTAACTTCAGTCTCTCTCACCCATTAAACGGGAACGGGTGAGAGTAACCAAAGCAGACGACCTTTATATAAAGTCTACCTCTAGTGAACATTTTAATCACTAATTCTCACATATCTAATTAGGCTTAATACAGCGGTAGTGCCACTGCATTCAGCTTAATGATGATATTGTACAAGCAAAGTAATAAATCTTGGCCCTGTGAGATTTAGTAAGGTCTGAGCAGTTACGTTACTCACGAGGAATTACAAACATGGTTCAAATTTATCAATTGCTTTTATTTATCTGTGTGGGTGCGCTGTTAACATCCCTGTATCTACAAACCACTTGTCAATGGAGGACAAAGCGAGAAACAATTCAAGTGCAATTGGGAATTCACATCTGTTTTAATATCGTTTGGAGTAATCATTATTATCATACAGCCGCATTACATAGCAGTCGCAGGATGTCCACTGTTTGTGCCCATAATTGCCACGATAGGCTGACGTGGTGAACGAGATTCCGCAGATCATCTCCGATCATCAGATTTAATTCAAGCTACACCGTTTTGAGTGGATATCCTTCCTTCGCACTTGGTACAGACGGAGGTACTATTCTACTCTGCTGGTACCTCACGGCATGTGAGCTACACCAGTTAGGACGTATATACCAACATATCTCTCTGTTCTGGTGTCTTAGTTGTCTCTTATTTCACCTGTTACACTGGAAGGTACTATTGTACACTGCCTCTGGTATAATATCCTAGAAAAACACAAGGTCCTACCTTCAAACACTCCAGAATGGTGGTCCTATGCCTCTGAACAGCTGACGTGTCCACGTGCACGGTCCTAAGCAGCGTGTTCAGCGCCACATATCTGATGTTCTTGTCATTGTTCAGCAGGAATCGTCCGAGTATATTGATGGCCAGCACTCGGAGGCTGCTCTCCGACTTGATGTCCATGATTGACAGGACCGTCTCGTAGAGGATCGTGTTGCCGACGTTCTTCGTCGTTTCCGTGTTTGTCGCCACTTGGGCTAGGATGTCGTTCATCGCTTCCGATGCTTCCGCATCATTTTTGCCCAGTATCCGTAGCAGTCGGAGGATTTTGACCTGTTTGGATAGACACACAGTTTTTTACGTTCGTCTTACGATAATCTGTTACGGTCAAATTTACTGATCGTATATATAATCATGAATATTAGTTACATTGACCTTCCTCTGAGATAAGTAGTTTAAAACACTGTGTTACGAATGTGTTACGAATATCAGTCAACAGAGGAATTACAATTATAACACTAAAACACAGAACATACACAAATGTTAGTCCTGGGTGGGGATAGAACCCACGACCATTATGGAACTAGATGTGACCCTTCACACTCTACCGAATGTGACATCGGGAAGGTTAAAAAAAAATTGTTAAAATGTTTTAGTTTGCTATTTAATATTATTTGCATTCATTGATTAATAATAATAGACTATTGAATCTTCACAACTGAATATAAGTTAACCAAATGTTATTCCCAATATCTTTAGTGCTACATTAGTATAAATGTTGCCACGACACTGGCTATGATTTATCACCTGTAGGAACGGATCCGACACGCCGCTGACGTCATGTTCCGGCGAATATCCGGCAAGGATCAGGTTCTTCAATATTCGCACTAGGTTCGGCACAATCTACAAGAAAACACACAATTACAGTTTCACGCAGCAAAGCTACGCAACGCCCAAATGCACACAGATTATATATCTGCAAAGCGAAAATAAATATAAACAGAATAATACAACCAGAATGTAACTCAACAAATACATTTTCAGGCAAGTATGCAATTTCAAAATACACTAAATACTTGAGATAATTATGATCGGACTATACTGAATGAGTCCTTATATACAAAATAAAATAAAAAAAATGCGTATACCATACAATAATACGACAGCGATGGAACTGGTCTGGGAGTAAACATAAAACAAATGCACCCGTCTGAATATTAGTCACATTGTGGTGCCGTTTCAATCTGGTGATAGTTCAACAGCAGTTAGTAAGTGTGGAAAAGTCGAGATGTTTCCGGAAAGTTCTATCTACCTTCAAGTCGCAATATACGGTGCAATGTCCACACTAGAGTTATGTACTATGTCTACTGTCGGATGACTCAGTTCTTATAATTTATAAACCCACAAATATCTGAAGCCATATTGATCCTTTCTCTTAAGGTCATTTAAAACATAGTATCTATTGTTTAAAGTGTGCTTGTGTGCGTGTATGACGAAATTTGAAATTCGAACGAAGTGTTCGTATTAATTCAAATATTTCAAATAATAACAATAGGTTCTATTTTTGAAATTAGTGTTTTTTTTTATAAGGCGGCGCTATTCTTATACAGTTTGCATCGCATAGAAATTATAAAATGATTTACATGGCTAAGAAGGTTTATCATCGAAACATACTTTACTCAAGCCGTTTTTATTCAGTAAAAAAATACCAATAAAATAGCGTGATTAATCCATTGGCAACTATACATTAGAATTATCCAATTAAAGTACATTTTGACACAGATGGCGTACAAAATATAACCAGCTGTGTACTTATCATAAACCGAAATATACTGTAAATATGAAGGCTTGTTATATTTAGATCAAAATTTCATTACACGTTTTGTAAATTTTATGCATTCATTTGATAGATGTAAAAATGTCTTTACAACGCAGTATATTGATCTAATCTAAATCTTATATTAATATTCAATATACCAACACAGAAGCTAAAAATAAAGCTAAATTTCACATTTAAATCAGTACTATTGTTTTAGTTAAAAATATATATGGCTTCAGACATTCCCTCCTGTAACTGAATACACGCAATAACCAACACAATACATATAGTACATTCATGCTCGTCCGCGCTGCTGGCATTGTACCGCGTTTGTTTGTTTATTCCCGCTCGATCGCAACTATTGTCTTTGTCAACACGCATCTATGATTCATTCGATTGTAAATCGGGTAAATAACCGATGCATTGTTTAATTGATAATTTTGGATAAGTGCGCAATTTGGCGATATATGTTAAAGTGGACATTTTTATTTATAAACTCAACGTCAAATTTTCAAACAATCGAAGCAAGTGGTTAAGAGTCCAAAATTAGTTTTGTAATAATTTTTACATAATTGTTTAAGTTGATTCATTCAAGTTGGCTCATGCTTATATATAAAAGCAATGACAAAATACCAACATTATAATACTTCTTCACCCAAATCAAACTTTGCAATTCCATAAAGAAATTTCATTTTTTACAAGAACAACAAAACAACTGTAAAACAAGTAACCTTGAAAAAATAACAGAAATTTGATTTAGCAACGATTCTATTTTTGAATTAAAATTTTATTAATTTTTTGTCGTGTCGTTGTTCTTTCAAAAAAGCGAATGTAACGACTTGCATCTCCCACGCGCCAAAATCCCCATATGTCAAACTAGACAAGTGCCAAGCAGTACAATGCCATCAGGCGGAGCGTGTCAAAGTGCATGGATCAGCGTAGTGATTACCTCGCGCTGCCCGCTCTCCTACGGAACAACACAAACATACGATTAGTAACTTCACTCCACTATTCACGACTCATGGGGAACTATTGTGTGAAAGTTTAATGTATCTTATATATATGATAAGGGGCTGGTGGCAGAAATAATACATGAAAAATAATTTTGGAACACTAAATTTCTGCCACAAGCGCTTTATTTCAACGCCTTCTATTGATCCTCAAAGAATAAGGCCATGAAACCACCAAGTCAACTTTTACGAAATAATAGGCAGGGTTGCCAGTCTATGCTATTACTAAAGTAATAGACAATTATATTGTTAATTTAATAATTAATTAATTAATTAATTTTAATAATAATTATTATTACGATGTTTTTGTAATAAAGTACAATATTATTATAAACCACATGTTAATATCATCTAAATAATCATTATAATTGGTAAAAATAACATGTTTCTATATTTAAACTGTCTGAGTCCTGACCTAAATAATAGAGCCACCATACATAGCTCACTCGCCTGTTCAATATTCTGAAATGTCACGGACGATCACCCGTCGGGGAAGATAACACAGCAATTAGTAGTTAGGGAGCTTACAGACGAGGAACGAGCGACTCTCACGTAGAGGCAGTTATGGCGCTAAGCCTAAGACTCCAGAGACTCCATAAAATGTTAAGGTGAAACAAAGAGATTGTTTCGATTATTGATAGCAAGTTGATTATTATCAAATAACAAAAATGGTAGCTACTACACACTACACTCCGCTATGCTATTTTAAAACGTAAAAATCACACAAAGCAAACGTATGTAATAAACAGACCGACTGACATTTATCATACACTAGCAGTGCCAGTGATTTCGTCTGTGTGGAATAGTGATTTTGGGGGGTATAGCAGCCTTCCTTGACAAATGGACTATCTAAAACTCAGATTTTTTTAATCGGACTAGTGGTTCCTCATATTGGCACGTTTAAACAAGCTAACAAACTATCAGCTTGATAATATTAGTGTATATATATATATATATATATATATATATAGAAGTAAAAAAAGAGAAAAATATTTTACGTAATAAAAGAATAAGTGCTGATAGACGATAAAACCGTATGACTATATAAAGAGAACAACAGACATTTCTATACAGTTTAGTTAGAATTCCTATAGACACACTACTACAAGCGTGATACGCCTGTGTGTGTGAGCACTGGCGGCCTCTACACCATCAATATATGACATAATTCTGCTTTGTTTTGTTATGAAAACATCGACAAATTTGCATATGAAATAATAAAGGTTTTAATACCTATTAAACGATCAAAATTGCGAAGTGGGAGTGGCCGAAGCGCTGTCTGGTACTTCAACACAAGTAGCTTTTAACTTTTATATACTTAGCTGTATGCTACGTTTTCAGTGTCAGATTTATAGATATATTCAGTATTGATTTATTATTATTATTAAAAAATATAATACTTAGTGTATTTCGGGTCAACGTTCCCTGCTTTTATAGACCCGGATTTTTTTTATTAGAATAAGTCGACAAACCAGCTTGCCCGCGTGAAAGTAAACCTCGCAACACTAGCCCGCCCTCATGTGATATTATGTCACATTACCAATAATTTAATTGCCCCTATTAAACCTTTCAAATAGGAGCATAACAATGCGAACACTGCTGTTTGGCGGTAGAAATAGGTGAGAGTGAGGTATCAACCTCTAGTAACTAAGAGATCCTACGGGATCATAGGATGTCTGTCACTCGTTTGCAAGTCTGTAAGCTCCACTAGGTACACTGAAGCGAGGGGGCGATATACTATCGTATACCGCATATAGACAGGTTGGTGTTCAAGCCGAATTAGATAAGGGACACGTGTGATATTGACACTGATATAATTGCGTTCACTTTGAATGTTATTGATTTATTATTGTTATACCGTACAGTTTGCAACTTTGTCTATAAAAATAAAAATCTTGAGTTCATTCCAAGAACATTATGTCTCCAATTACTTTAGAGATTTAGATCTCATACAAAGGTTGTTTTCACTGGTACCTCGCTCTCACATTTCTACCGCCAAACAGCAGTGTACGCATTACTATGTTCCGGTTGGAAGGGTGAGAGAGGCAGTGATATTACTAGGTAAAATGACATAATATTTTCAAGGTTGGCAACGAGCTAGTGATACCCTTGTGATAATACGAACTAGTGATACCCTTGTGATAGTACGAGCGAATATAGTCTATGCTGGCTAGACTTAAATCTTATAACAAAAAAAAAATCCGTATATATGATTGTCTCCGATTCCACCTGTGTTGATGTATGTGTGTAGCACAAAGCAGATTAAGTTATCGTCTGAACGATAACACGGCTCGATAAGGATACGTCTAGAAATAAACCGGTTTTATCACTGGCATTTAGTTTAACTAGGGTTGGTACATTCTAATATAACCGTTAGAGACTTTCTCTGACAGGCTTTTACTTTATGCCATCCCTGAGTGACACTTTACTCTGGGAAGAAGACTATGTCGCTCGCTAACTAAAGCTAAATCGTGTCGATATCTTAGAGGAAAATAAAGAAGAGAAATCTATTATAGCCTATGTGTTATTCCAGAGTATCAATAATGGCTGTGTCAAATTTTATCGAGATCTGAACAGCGGTTCCTGAAGAGTATACAAATATCCGTATAGTATATAAAATCAAAGATTTAGGGTAGATAAAAGAACAAATAATATTTATGTATTTAAATAAATCTTTAACTTGTAATGTTGACAGCATTATAATAACACATGTATTCCACAATTTACTAGTAGCGCCTCGCGGCGTCACCTGCGTAGTTCGGAAATACAGGAATGAAATTATACACTCATTTGCAAAAAAAAAACGGGCGGTTTAGATTTCAATTCTTCTTTAAAAAAATACGTTACCAAAATAATTTCAATCATTTTGGTAACGTACATGTTACTGGCCGGTTTTAAAAATGCCGTGGTGTTTAAGACATTTCGATCTAAATTTAAATTTTCGTTTGATGCTCGTTTTACAGAAAACCACTTTTTATCCTAAATTTTTGATGTGAAGTTTTAAAAGATAATATCGGTTTTCATAACTTTAAGTATATTTTTATGAATTTATTTCATATTCTTAATTTTTAAAGCTTCATTTATTGCTGTTTAGCTGTCTTAATAATGTTAGAAAGTGGTAAAAATTACCAAAATTATTGCGCTGCTCGAAGAGGGTTGCAGCCAATGCTTCGTGGCTTAGAGGCTAAAAGGACCTGGCAGCGGTATCAAGACACCGGTTCCGTCGAAAGAAGGCCTGCTTCTGGAAGAAAACTATGTCCCCAACCACTAGATAATCGTTTTCTTGTGAGTCGCGCATTGAGAAATCGCAAGTCTTCGTATATGGACCTTAAGAATAACCTCGAAGAAGTAAGAAATGTGCATATTACTCTATGGACTGTTAGGAGGAGGTTTCTCGCGGCCAATATACGCAGTCATCGCCCGGCCCGCGGCCCTAAGTTACTCCGTGAGCACAGAGGTGCCAGGCATAAGTTTACTCGAAACTATGAGTCATGGACTTAAGAAGACTGGAATAGGGAATATTCTGGCTTCATCGGAGAACAATATTCTCCGATGAAGCCAGGATATCTCTGTTCGGTGAAGATCGACGTCGGCGAGTGCTACGAAGACGAGGAGAACGCTTTGCAGAGGCTTGTTTTGAAGAAATCACACCTTATGGTGGGGGCTCTGTTATGTTTTAGGCAGGAATAAATTCAATGGATCGTACAGAGTTAGTCTTCATTGAAAACGGCTCACTGACTGGACATCGATACATAACGAAAGTTCTAGTTTCACATGCACAACCCGCATTGGCCGCTTTAGGCGAAGACTCAATTCTAAAGGACGACAACGCTCGCGCCCACCGGTCTGGCGATGTGGAAGCGTATGTGCAAGAGGTCGGCATTCGCCGTTTAGATTGGCCAGCTCGAAGTCCCGACCTCAATCCCATAGAGCATGTCTGGGACGTTCTGAAACGACGCGTGAGATCAGTACAACCGGCTCCGCATACCATCAGCGAGCTGACAAATGTGATTGGCGCGGAGTGGGAATGTATTCCGCAAGCAAGTATCTGGGATATCCTCGCTAGCATACCTAGACGAATTCAGGCTGTGATTTCAGATAGAGGGGGTCACACTCGATACTAAACATTTATCTGCTTTTACTTTATTAAAGAAAAAACAAACAAAATTCTTCGTAAACTTTTACTTCACGAGCATATGCACTAGTAGCGAGCATACACTACTAGTCAACTTTAGCATTAAAACCCATAAATTTTATGATAACACTGACAAAAGCGATTATTTGCTTATTAATTTACAAAATTATGTAAGTAAAACCACCTATAATTTTCAAACAAACCAATAGTAACATTTAAAATGGTCCATTGCTTTTTTTTGCAAATGAGTGTATAACGAAATAGCTCATGGGATTCGCTGAATGTTGCTTGCCATTGCGTGAAAATTTCGGAGCACCATTTGAGTCGCAAAAATACAATAATAGCTATTCGTATATATTTCGTATATAAAAACTTGTATATAGCTCCGTTGTGCAGTCTAAACACAAGACGTAAATAAAATTACTTTTTAAACGACTTTTAAAACACAGTTATTTAACTATTTACATTGTTTATTCCACGTTATCACAAGGATGTCACTAGCGCGTTGCGACTTGAAGATATTAAGTCACATTACCCAGTAATTTTACTACCTCGCCCACCCTACTTACTAGAACACAGAAATATCAACACAGCTGTTTGGCGGTAGAAATAAGTGAGAGTGAGGTACAAATGTGGACGACCCTTGTATGAGGTTTATCTCTGTAAATAATGTCTCCTGCTTATCAGTGACTTGGAACGAGAAAATATACAGACTTTTATTTTGTATACTAGATTTTCGCCCGAGTGAACTTCTCGTTACATCGCGTTCCGCAGGAATATTCTATTCATGATCTAAAGAAGCCTATGTCCTTCTTCAGTAATCATGCTATCTAAACGCTGCATCTCAACAATATCGGTGCATTAGTTTGGCCGTGAAAGTGAGACAGACAGACACACAGACGGACTTATATAGATAACGGCATTGACGTACTATGTATTTTTTAAGTGTAATCTACTGCAATAAGTAGCTGATATCAAGTTGGACGGGTTAGGATGTGTTCGGGCCGGTTAAAGCGTACTTGGACTTACAACGCGGCCGAGCGTGCAGGCCTATGGGGATTCGGTCTTAAGAGTCTCATTTCTTAATTCTGACACACCATTAATGTCTAAATCTATAGGAAGTGATATTATCCATTTTGAATTTATTATTTAAGACCACGTACAGTGACCGGATGCTTAATAGCTTAAAGCACTTGTGTAACGATTATCTTGTAATAGACGAATAGAAACTAACCCATATATACCCACCATAGAGTACCCAATTATTTTTTATTTTTTACTCCTTGCTGATTAATATAATATAGATAGGTAATATATCATTTGGGCCATATGGACTTCTAAAAAGTATTTTTATTATTTCTATGCCTTATACGTAGCGAAGCACGTGCCGGCCCGCTAATATAAACATATAAATTAAATTTTAGTGTCGGTTTATATGCCAAACTAACGGATTTTTACCATATATATATAGCAGTATATACAGTTTAAAATAAATAGTAATAGCCTAGCCTTAATTGTGAGAAGGCACTAAAATATCTTAAGACGCTGACTTCTATATTTTGGTCAGTTGTTATAATTATGTTGTACAAATGCATTAGGTACATATATCTATTTAAATATAATATTTGTCTAATACTTACAAAAAATATAATTTGTTTGCAATAAATTAAAAACGCTAGTAGTTTAATTTCACCTTTTGAACGAAATCACTCTTCGACGTAACCAGGAATTGTTGGTCTGGTCTATATACATTTGTGTCACGTTCTGATTAAAATGAGATTTTTATCTAATCTTAAATATGTTTTACTCATAAAATTATTCATCAAGCCTTTACTCGACGCTTGCATCCCTCGGGAACACCATTTTACCTGGACAAAAGCTGCCCTTTGTATTATTTGTGTCTACAGCGTTTTATTAACAAAAATACTGCTAAGTTGGTAGAATATGGGTAGGTCGGTCGGTAAGAAAATAAGGCCAAACGGCAACAGAAATCAATGTCTTGTTAGCGGGCCGGGATCAACGCCCTCCCACCATGTTTAATGATTTTTTTGCGGTCAACTTGAACAAACTCGAACCTTTGAAGCCAATTTATATTAAATCTTATATATAAGATCCTTGTTTCACAAGTTTTAGTTACTGTACTTATCAGATATATAGCGTCCTAAAATCGGTATTTATATATTTTTCATACCCTTAAGTGATAAAGGTGGTCCACTCCAAAATATTTTTTTCATTATTTTACTATCTAACCCAAGGGACGTTCTCCTATCTTAATTATACTTATATGTTTATCATGAAAAAAATATAGAAACTACTAATTGATATATAAACTATTTCTCAAGTTGGATCAAATTGTACACAGATAGAAAAACATATTAAAATCGGTTCAGTATTTCAGAAGTTCACCGCGGACAAACACCGTGACACGAAATTATATTTTTTTTATGATGTGGAATGAAAAAATACATAATACACATTGACACCTCTTTACCACCGACACTTATTATTTAATAACAATATTAGTCATTCAGTTTTATATGGCTGAAAGTTTGCTGGGTTAGCTAGTACCTATTATTCTAATATAAAAAATACCTACTTGTGTCACGGTCTACGTTATTGAACTCCTCTGAAACTTTTTTATAAACATAGTTTTTTTTATGATTCAGCATACACAAATACTTTTCATCCTTCAACTACTTTTCCCCCAAGCCAAAATTTTCATATATCTATCACAAACCCCTATTTTTTGAATATCATTTTAGTAATTTTATCTAATTTAATTGGCAGAACAACGTTTGCCGGGATAGTTAGTGATATATATTATACTTGATATTAGTTCTACTCTAAGTACAATGAAATGACAACAATATATGTTTATTAGTTACCTAACGAGTTATTTATGAAGTATACATATGTGACCGTCATGACATTCAAATACAAAGGTAAATGTCTTATTGACGATGACTGATAACGATACGGAAATCCCTACTTGAATCGGATATTTTTAAATTTTACTAGCTGACCTGGCCAAACGTATTGAAAAATAAAATAAAATAAATAATATAATATCGCTATTAAAGGGTAGACGGGTGAAAATTTGAGGTTGAATACATATTAATGGCACATAATAACTAAAAAATGTGTAGAAAAAAAAAATTGGACCACCTTTAACATATAGGGGGCAACTAAAACTGTGGCTTTTTTATATTCAATAAGCTAAGCTTTTTTTTTTATTTATTATCTATAATAGAAAAAAACAGAGACCAGATTTATTAAAAACAAAATGTGTTATGGCCATGTGTTTTACGTCTACGCTGTGACATTTTGTTTGAGCAATGGTTATTTTATCGTTTTGGTACGATTTAATATTGGACGTACACTATAATCATATAGATACAACACTAAACTGGATACTTCGATTCTGTTATCTGTATTTTGAAGATCTACAGTGAATTTAATTAAAGTGTTCGCTTCAAAAAAGTTCTTAAACACTTTTTACTTAAACCAAGAACAACTTGTATTGACAATGTTGATACAAACAGACACTTCAATTTAGTTTCATTTTTTGGACGAACCTAATGCTGTACTACTGAGGCATCAACTCTAGTGACATACTATCCCTCCTCATGGTTCACGAGATAGCAGCAGAAGCGACGGCTATCACTTAAAGGCGCCCGAGGCCAGACCTCAGCTCGAGTGGACGTCTAGTATAGTAAGCTCTAGTACGGTCGGCTCAGATTACCGTTACGCGTTAAAATATATATAAACGTAATGCATTAATAGAGCCGCTCAAAACCACAGGGCGGGGATGGGCAGCAGCGTCCCCATCGCGAAAGTTGCGCTCTGCGGTTGCCAACACGCTTGCCCATCGCGGCAATTATGGGCAACATTCTCTCTTCCCTCTGTTTTGGGTTGGCCTATGTCCAGCAATCGACTTTCAATGGTCGGTATGATTATGAATGCCATAATGAATTATCTTGCAAAATTCGCGTACAAGTACAGCCTACAGCAATTACTCACGTTACAACTATCGCGATAACAATTATCTTCAACAAACAATTTTCAGAACGTCTGCACTCATATATCAAACAATAATAAACTGTAATACACAATACATACGGTACATAATTAGTCGTTACTTTAGGATGCCTCGCGATTTCGTGATAGGTTATAAACAAAATGGACCTTACTGTCTATGAAATACGGTATATTCTTCAACGATAGTAGTTCTGATTTGGTAAACTCACCTTTTTGAAGTGATTGAGCGTGTCAGGGCTGTTTTCGCACATCTCCGTGATGAGCGTTACGCCAGTGATAAGAACACCTGCGGCAAAAATAAATACATCAATCACAAACTTTACGCGCTCGAATTTGTCTGACAGGACCACAGATTTATTAAAAATTGACTGAATACAATTGTACGGAAAACCACGTCTTATTTAGAGCTTTAATTTCAAAAAGACGACATTTCATACGTTATGAATATCAGACAACAGAACAAACAAATATATATATATATATATATATATATATAAAATTTGACACAAAAGAAAAACAAATATTCATCAACTAATCATTTTTATGGATATCAAACCCACTACCCTTGGCGCAAGATAAGAACTCTACCGAATGCGAAATTTAAAACTGTTTTAGAACACGTGACTTGTATGTTTTATTTTATAAATATTGCAGACATTGCTACTGTACTAAGTCGTTCTAAAATTCGATAAGGCTTCTAAACGCCAATTTAAACAAACTCCACAATAAATAATCGTAATAAAATCTAATGGCATTACAAATCCATTATAATCTATCTTAAACATTATTAAGTATAATAATAATATACACTCTGTTAGCAGTGAGGTACCGACAAAGTAAAAAAGTACCCTCCCCTGTACCAAGTGTCCTAAGATGTGACGAGGTACCAACACTGAAGGCAGTATACCCACTCGATAAAATGTAGCCGAAATGGGGCGGGGATACGCGCAGCGTTTCCGTCGCGAAGTTACGCTCCTCGAATGTCATCGCGCCATTAACGAGCTAAATTCCCCCGTTCTGTGGAAGTCTATGTCCAGCATTAGACGTTGCAAAGACTCCTCAGACTTGTCAAAACATTTTGATTTTTATAGTCCCCGTGATAGTAAACGTCACTGCAGCGTATATAAGCTCGTAATATCACAAGGATATCACTAGCTATCACACGGATATTATGTCACATAACCCAGTAGTTTCATTGCTTCCCTAACCCTTTAAAGCGGAACGCAGTATTGCGAACACTGCTATTTGGCGGGAGAAATGGTTAAAAGTGAGGTGCAGACGATGATTTAGAGTTTAGACAATTGGCGCTTAACATTAACAAATTATGCACAAATTTTGTATATTATGGTCAAGGTTATATGAAAATTGATTAAAAAGTTTTTGAAACAAGAGTTTGTTTTATAGCAAAGTAACTTTAAATATTAAGTTAACAATAAACATAATAGAATCGTTTACCATAATGTTTTTACCTTAACAGACATATTCAGTATCGAATTGGTTGACGCTACGAAAGGCTGGCACGATGATTCACGCAACCGTACGCAAAAGCTTGACGAGATTGGTTATATAACCCAGAACACCCAGAGCCCTGTTGGTCTGCTAGAATATACGGGGCATATGTGCTATAGCGTATAAGACATCGAATCGAAGACAAAGTAATTGAATTGGCTCCCGAGTCAAGGGGCCTTTCGGCCAATATCCGGATACTGGGAGAAAATCAAAACAGGGGAATAGGGCTTCAGAATATATTATTAATTCATCATGACAATGGCAGGATGTAGTTTATTAAATACCTTTCAAAGAGGGGGAGTGATTTTTGGGTATTCTTGTCACGTTAGCCAGCGGGCCAATCGCAGAGTGATTACAGTCGCCTCAAACTACGTCTAGTAATAAGGGAGGTACTATTCTACTCTGCCATTATTCCTTGGCTTATTGATTAATGAACATAATGAGCTTGGGCCGTGAAGGTTGAACAGATTGAAATTGTTTGCAGCTCGTAACCGCGGCCGAATGACGGGCGAGGGTCGGCCAATTACGAGCATTTTTATGAGACACGTTCCATTAATTGCAGTTGGATACAAAGCTATAATATAGTACTGTATTATTTTGGAATCAAATCACTGATTTTACATATATAATAGAAAATAGGTTAAGGCCATTATAAAATAGATACATTAAAAAACTGTATATTAATCAAATCGTACATATTAAACGCATATATTGCATCGTTAGAATTTTATAGGCAACTATCGACTAAATATTATAATTATACTGCATGGCTTGTCAATCAATATGTTAGAGAAATATATTTCTCACGAATAAAGTATACAAATCTATTAAAAAAAATACAACCAACTTTGAACTTATTGCTACACACGTAAAGTATATTATCAATTACGAAGCAATATCAAACTTTCTATAGTTAATCTGTAGCCTTGCGTAACATATTGACATTACTAACATATCAAGAGAGATCGACCATTTATTTAATCAATATCCCTGAATAAATATTAGATAACAAATATAGCAACAAATAACAGTTTAACAAAACAAACGTCACTCACCATGATTCTTCTCCGTGAGCAAACTCCTGGTGGCCGGCAAGAACATCTCCATCAGATCAGGCACCCGCCTGATGATGCGGAAGGCGCAGAGCGCGGCCTTCTTCTTGATATACGCGTTGGGGGACTTGATGAGCCTCTCCACCTCTGAAGCGAGGTCGCGCGCCATTTCTGGCGAAGCTATGGCCCCGAGGGTGCATAGCGCGAGGCCGACCACGAACTGGGTGTTGCTGTTGAGATCGCTGTACGGCAAACATATTAAGAACCCTTAAAAATTTAATGGTTTCATAACTACATTAATTAACGCTTATTTACAACTTGGCTTCATAGGGACTAGTATCATTTGAGGCATGTATGAAGCTGAAGCCAACAGCTTTCTGTGTATTTAAAAATGGGTTCGTCCAGAACATTTTGCAATACTCTTCATCAGACACAACAAATACAAAAATCATCACATAAATATTTGTTCTGGTTGGGAATCGAACCCACGACCTTTCGCGCATAAGATAGGATGGCTACCATTTGCGCCATCGAGCCCGTCAAGTCTAGTTTATCATATTAACACAAAATTAAACCCGAGTTAAAGACGAGGATACTGCTGCCTATTACCATCATGTCGCATTTGAAACATGATTTTGCGGATACTGCCATCTGTCGGTTCCGATACCTCAGTCGCCTATTATAGAGGAAGCTACTAAACTACTTTGCCCGTACCATATAGCCAATATATATAGCTAGCTAACTAGCTGCATCGCAAACATTGTTCTGTCATATAAATTACTAATATCGCTATATAAAATATGGGGTTAGTGTTAGAAGAGTTAAATTATAGGTAGAATGTACTTTTATAATACCATACAAAAAAAATAGAATGGGTGATCCATTCTATTTTTTTAAGGGTATGAAAAAAGATTACAACCGATTCTCAGCCCTAAATTTCATCACAATCGGCTCCAATCTGTGATACCAGAATTTTATATATAGGATTTCTGGTGCCCTCTCATATGTTATAATAATTATAAATTCCCACAACATCTAATACATTGACCTGACTCCAGCGTAATTAGCTTATAGCACTTTTGTTACAGATGCCAGACAACAGAGGAGTCACAAATGTACTACTATAATATATATATTAACAGAACAAACACAAATATCATCATGTAAATATTTGCTCTGGGTGGGAATCAAACCGGCCCGTCAATCAATGATGTCCATCCAAAGGTTGCTGAAAGTGATCGCTCAGAGCGATAAGGCTGCCAATCGTACGATTTTTAATATAACGTCCATGTAAATGTATGTGTACAACATAGAATATTTATTATTATCGAGAAACAAATGCAATGCCCTTATGCCCCCACGTCAAAGTGTAAATTAGTCAGTCATTGACTTGCGTAATTAGTTGGAGAGCGATAAGGTTCAGGTGTTCGTAGTTTATCAAATAATTAACATAAACTTGAAACTGTTAAATACAATTGTTGGTTCTTTTATTATGCAAACTGGAACCAAATGACGTAATATTGTTTAGAGAATACAGCCTACATGTTTAGAGATCTGTTTTAACATATAATCATCCAAATTCAATAGATTGATTTGTACGCCGTGAGGTACCGGAACTGATAGATGGCGGTATATCCACCTGAAACTGCGTAGTTGAAATGTAACAGGACTTGGGTGGGCATCATCATTCCCGTCGCGAAGTCTCCGTCGAATACCACGCCTGCCTAGCCCAGAAATTCTGAGCAAGAATTCTTGAAGATTCAAGAAGCGTAATGTAACCTCATTAAACTTAGCAATAAGACCCGTCTCGTACGGGACACTAGTAGTTGAAAGTAGGCTACTTAATGACCTATTTGTTTAAATGATCTATTATGCCCCATCCGCTCAATAGGGTCGTCGGACATTTTGAGTATAATTATAACCTATTTAATAATATTTTATATAAATTGTAGTTTTTCGAGTAAATAAAGTTCAGACAGACATGCAAGCCAGGAAGATTCTATTTTACAATAATAAAATATCCTATCTCTCAAGTTGGATCAAACTGTACACAGTAGGTAATCAATAAAATAAGGTTCAGTAGATTGGAAGTTAATTTCGTAGAAACGCCGTAAAACGCAATTTATATATCAGATGAAGTGTAAGTAAAAAGATATGAAAACAAACTAGTTCTTAATCTGTTTTTTGCTTACATGCTCACGAAAACCGCTATACATATATATATATATTTGAATCTAGTTTTAACCAATGTAAAGAGAAATATACAACGAAGGTTTTTCATCACCATCATATCAGCCATAGAAAGTCTACTGTTAATCAAGTAGACAGGGAGATTTTTATCCATAATTGCCACGCTGGGCAGGCGTAGTGGCAATCGCAGTTGCTCATCCTGGATATACCGCCACCTGTCAGTTTCGGTACCTTAGTCGCCTCATAAACCGTCTGGAACGGAGAGAGGTACTATTCTACTCCGCCGGTACGTTGTATATGTATATTAGCTGAACTCTTAAACGTATTATTGAAGATTCGAATGAAGTTGTTTCGTTTGACGTCAATTGTATTAAGGAAATCAGTCACATTTCGGTGCGGAAAATGGGAGACAGTAATTTATCGTTTGTATGGCTTCAGCATTTCACGTGTACAGTGGGAACAATTTACAACAGTATTACGTAATACTAGTGCAACGATTTTCAGGCTTGTAGACGTTGAACTAGATTACTAGAGAGAAAGGCAAATGCAACTTTAATAATATAATTTTAAGGACGCAGATCGATTACCAAGAAGATATATATTTTATCTACAATAAACAGTTTATATTTTCCCGTCTTGAAATTCAGATTTGGTATCAAGTGACTTATAATTTGTTATGCAAACATTCAATTGTGGTCATTCTTGATAGATTCTGTTTGTTGACTAAATGGATGCCTCAAAAGGTTTCCACACATTTGCAATAAAAGTGTGAACTTTAAGCCACTAATAAAATCCAATATATATATATTTTTTGTGATGATAGCAAAGAGGCATTCATTCCGCCTGGTGGTGAGTGATATTATTATAACCTATAACAATGATACACCAGGGGTATCACATGCGAGGTACCTATTATTTGAAACTTCTTTTTATTACACGAGGATGACAAACAAGCATACAGTCCGTGTGAAGCGCCAACGCAACCTATAGGCGCTCGTAATGTCACAAGAACATCAGTAGCACGTTGCCAACCTTGTGACTTAGAGATATTATGTCCCTCCTAGGTAGAAGTGCTGAAGCCCCTCGGCGCGACATCAACAAGGAATTCTACGTTTACGAAACCGCTTGCGCCAATATAGATTTTAAAGTAAGAGGGTGAACTCACTGCTGATGGCGAACGAGTGTGACACCCAGCATATTTAAAAGGGGTAGATCTCATCAAAGGTTATCAGTATCACCTATTATTACCGCCAAGCAGCAGTGTTCGCATTGCTGCGTTCCGGTTTGAAGGGTGAGCGACACAGTGAAATTACCGAGTCATTATTATCATCATTATCATATCAGCGATTGGATGTCCACTACTTGACAAACGCCTGCCCAAGAAAGGGGGAAATTTTGCTCATAATTACATGCAAGCCAGCGTGTTGGAAAGGGGCTGCTGTTTTCCACCCCCGCCCTGTGTGTTTGGTAAAGATATACCGCCATCTGTCGGTTATGATACATTAGTCGCCTCTTACGACACCTGGTACAGGGGGAGGTACTATTCTCCATAGGTTGTGACACAATATATTTAATTCACAAAGTTGATAACGCGCTAGTGATATCCTTGTGAAAATACAAGCGCCTATAGGTTGCGGTGACGTTTACTATTACGCGGACCGTATGTTTGTTTGACGACTTAGTCTAATAACAAAAAAAACAAAATAATAGTAATTTCGAGTCGCAATGTTTGTCTGGGATGAGCTTCTAAACTTCGGAACCGATTTAAATCTATGTTTGCTTACTGTGTACAGTTTGATCCAACTTGAGAGTTAGGATAGTTTATGTCACAATTTATAGTCGCAATATTGTTTTCATGATAAAAATAAAGAGTATAGTTAAGACAAAACATGTGTTGGGTTACCTAACTGATTACCAAGCGAAATATCGTATGAAAATCAATTTCAGTAGTACATACATTATGTTTTCGGTTGCCATGACTATCCGGTTTCAAACAGAAACGCTAAAACGTATTACAAAACAGTTCTAGACGGTTATTTACGAGTCTGGGAGGCAATGGCCGACACAATTATTATTATTAAAGCACGCGTCTACAGACTATCCTAATTAGATATTGCCTTGATTAAAATATTGGTAATTCCATTTCTTCCATTCAATTATATTATTTTACAGGTTTCCAAAAGATTCTTAACGAATATTATTTTTGTTTTGCGATCTAAGAAAAATACATAACGCTGTTTATTATACACGTAAAGTAGGAGTAAAATAATATATAAATTTATCTACATCTGTCAATTGACGGATGACATGTACGCTGCACGATAGTTTTACATTGGCATCATAATTTATTATTTACATTGTTTATATTACAAATTTCACATATAAAATATCTAATGTATAAAATTTGTAAATAGTCACCGTACTCCTCCGAAACCTTGACCTTGCTTGGCCGATTCTTATAAAATTTTATATGCATATTCTGCAGGTCTGAGAATCGGCTACTATCTATTTTTCATACCTCTAAGTGACTAAGTGGTTTTCTAACCTTATTTTTTTTATAATGCGACATTAAAGAATACCTACAACCCTGAGTTTTTACTCTTCCATGACCAACTCCTATTTACTCATAGTAATTTTAGTAATCTTATATAATTTAATTGGCAGAACTACGTTTGCCGGGACAGCTAGTATCATATTCAAATCGAACTAAAATGAAGACTAAAAACAACGAAAACAAATTAAATGTTTGTTAGTTTGACAGCTGTCATTCTATATTTGATATTCACATGATCTACCTCATACGAATGACATTGGTACCTCACTCTCACTCATTTCCACCCCCAAATAGCAGTGTTCACATTGCTGTATTTGATTTGAAGGGTGAGAGTAATTTGACATAATAACTTCAAGTTACAAGGCTAGCAACGCATTTGTGATATCCTTTTGATATTACGAGCGTATATAGACTGCGGTGTCCCTTACTTAAACTGTATGTTTGTTTGTCTACCTGGTATATAATAAAAAATAGAAAAAAATAAATTAAGGATCTATAGAGATACTTTCTACGAAAGGCGATCGATGTTTTTAGCGGCATTGGTGACTGGACAACTATATAAAAAGTACCTCGACACATCTATTTGTATTTATATGCGACAGAGATATTAGGAAATTAGCAAACAACTTATTGTACGGTTTTCAGTAATCGGTTTGCATTGCATGTCACTTAACAAACTTAAGAAAGCAATCTCGCAAAGTTTTACTGCCTGTTTGTTTATATTTACGTGTAGTTGTTATTGTTTTTAGCTTTTTTTTCTTAATTCTTATTATTTTATCTAAAAACATGTAAAACCAAATTATGTCGTCTAGTGTGCTAGTGGTGATTACCTTTTAGTGTTTGTGCGTTTAGATCTAAACTACGGCTTGCTGACTAGCTAGACTGAGGTGTTAGCAAATTGGGTATTATAATATTTATCAAAGTTTTGTGCAAATTGAGATATGATTGTCGGGCAAAAATTATGATAACGTTCGCTTCAGACAAACTTTGTTGTACCAACACAAAGATATACATTTTGCCTGAGTAGCTCAGGATATATTTGCATGATAATACAATATTTGGATCAAATTTATTCTTCAGTTTTAATTTATCATTCATAGAAAAGATTCTAAAAATTTTTTAGCGGAGTTACCGCTAAAAAGCTCCGCAATTGTCATCACGCCTGCCCATCGCGGCTATTGCGGAAACATACCCCTTGCCTATATGTACAGGAGTCGACGTCCTGTGGCCAATACATATGATGATGATGATGAATGGAAATTTGCTACTAAAATTACATGACAGATACAGAAACCGAGTTTGACTAGCATTTATTTGATCTGGCCCCCACCTGGAGATTAGGTATGTTTACAGTCGCAAGAACACGATAAGCAAAACTGGCAGAAGTATATGAGTGTCATTTGATGCTTCAAATGAGTATATGCACCTGCCAGCTTTAAGCAGATATAAGACTTACAACAACAAGATGTCGCCTGTGTCACTATTTCAGTTGCCAGTCAACTGCAATCCAGCTGATTCGATGACGTTGATATATCTAGTCGGCTAGGTTAGTAGCAACATGCAGAAGCAGAAGACATGATAGCGAACTATGTAAGAGCTGGTGAACAGCTACAATTATGAAGTCATTGCTGCAGTTACTATCCTGGCTACGTTCATACTCTTTAGATGATGACCTGTTGTAAAGTTGAACTTAGTTTCAGATCTCTCCGAATCCAAATGGCGGCCAGGATTACCTAGTGTCATGACGTCACCACTGCAAGAACAAAAAGGCGGGCCGTACTCACTTTTTGAGGCAGTTGGTGATGAGCAAGTGGACGTCTTGCCGCTCGTCCAGGAGTAACATGGCCCCCAGGTAGCCGACCCGCTTGTCCGTGAACCGCGGGCTGGCGATCAGCTTCAGGCACTCCAGCTGGCCGAAGTGAGCCGGGTAGCCGAGCATGTGGATGTAGAGGAGCTTGGCTATGTTGCGACATCTAGGGCATAGACAATTATATTTAAATATTACTAATAAATATATAAATTCACACAACATCTCATACATTGATATGTTTCCGTGATAAGTAGATTAAATCACATTTGTTACAAGTATCAGATAACAGAGGATTCACAGACACAAATGTATTCATGTAAACGATTGTTGTGGGGGATCGATCCAACGACCTCTGGCGCAAAAGATAGGGATACTACCGAATGCGCCATCGGGCCAATCCGAATTTAAGCACCGGTGTGACTGAACGTTGCCGTAAGTTACGATAGTGAAGCTCTTATGGGCAACAATTCCCATTTCTTGGGGAAGCTTGTCCAGCAATGGACAACTTATGGCTGATTTGATGATTAATAGAGTACGAATCGCACGCGATTATCAGCTTGAGTTAAAAATGTATAAGCGTTCAATCAGTAAACATATTGCATATAGGAATCTTTACTAAAACCAATTTACTGTTTTCCCCATCTATCAATAATTGATTTAATGTTTAACCAATATTGAACCTTAATGCTAGCAATATAAAATAGAAAATCAATGACAACGTTAATGCTACGCCCGACAAGGCTAAAGTGATAGAACTGTCATTAAACAATAACAAAACAATACATAATATGGCACGAGTTGGTAAGCCCAAGCAGTTGCGCAATTTTATTGTCTTTATGTGCAACAATATAAATTTATATGCATATAGACAGAGGGTACAAGGGCGAGGATTTAAAATGTTATTCGATATCAATAATTTAAAGCAATTGAAAGGACATGCTATAATTTGTACCCGGCCTGATAACGAGGGAGATAATATCCCTGCTTACAGTCCATCCTTGGATACTTAACATATAGCCTAAGCTACGTAGTACCTCCCTTTTTACCAGGTATCGTTAAAAGCGACAAGAGTACCGGAACTGACCGATGGCGGTATACCTATCCTTTCTGGAGTCGCTTAAATGCTATAACCTATTTATCTGGTACTTGCTTGTTTACCAATGACAATCCCTACTAATATTATAAATGCGAAAGTAACTCTGTCTGTCTCTCTGTCTGTTATGCTTTCCCGCTTAAACCTCTAAACCGATTTTAATGAAATTTGGCACAGACAATCTTTAGACCCTGAGAAAGGACATAGGCTATTTTTTATTCGAAATAAGGGGTCGAAAGGGGGGACAAAAAGTTGCATGGAAGTATCGCTATTTTTGGAGCTACAAACTTGAAACTTATTGTTTTAACTTACATTCAAAGTCAATCAAAATTAAGGTGAAGAGGTATGGTACCCAAAAAATTTATTCCACGCGGACGAAGTTCCGGGAACAGCTAGTTATATATAATATAATAATAAATTCCCACAACATCTCATATATTTATCTGACTCCGTGATAAACAGCTTCAAGCACTTGTGTTGCGGACATCAGACAACAAATCGCAAATATACTTCTTAAATACATATATTTAACACCCAGACACAGAACACAGAACAAACATAAATATTATCATATAATTACTTGATCTGGGTGAGGATCGAACCCAGGACCTTTGGCGCACAAGTAAGAATCACTACATGAGGACCTCAGACCTAGACCTCATACAAAAGGTCGCCTGCATTGGTACCCCTCTCTTACCTATTTATACCGCTAAATTTAAGTGTTCGCATTGCTGTTTTTCAAGCAGTGAATTTACTGTTGCATAATATCTTACAGTCACAAGGTTGCCAACGCTTTCGTGATATCCTTGTGATATTACGAGGGTCTATAGGCTGCAGTAGGTACGCTTACTATTACGCGTACTCTATGCTAGCTTATGGACTTGGTCTAATAAAAAAAAAACTACCATCTTCCATCGCCATGTGGCCGGCCGGTTTTTCAGAAGTAAACACATGTGCAACTATGTAGATGCCGTTACTTTTTTACAGTCATGCTTAAGGTACCCTGTAATAGTCTATTGTGCATAAATACTGATTACATACATCACACCGCACCATTGTACGGTCTCGGCGTATGCTTATTTAAAACGTTGAACAATTGCGGACTTCTGCTAGTAACACACAAAACAAAGATAGATAAACAAATACAAATACTATATCAACCGTACACCGTGAGGTACCGGCATCTAAAACACAGTAGCGTAAATACTAGGGGGAGGGGTGGGGGGAGGGGGAATGTCCAGCAGTATCCTTGTCGCAAAGTTGCGCTCTGCTATTGAATTCCACAGCTTCCAGGCGTTGTAAAATTCTTCTTTGGTAGTTCTATGTTCAGCAATCGTTTTGAGACTTTTGGACAAAAACGTGGTCTACGCATGTACTAGGTCTACCCTGCACTATCATTTAGTCGCTACATAAGTGTCTGCTGACCCTGATTCAGAACTAGGGACTAAGTACGCAAGAACTTCGAGATGGCAGTTCTTGCTAGAGTTCTGACGCGCGGTGTTTCTGTTTTGAGGGTGGATTCGTAGTGATTATATGTAGTTGTAAGGCTATATGAAGTCTGCACAGCGGTACAAGTCTAGTAGTGCCGATGGGCGAAAGCGAACGATAAGTACGAAGCCGGAGGAGCCTTTAGCTGATTGGTGGGGTTGGTTTACTCTGTCATGAAGCACCTTCAGTGCCAGTACCCGATAACTGGAAGTGCCACGAGTCGCTACACAAGTTCCTGTTGACCCAGCAGTTTTAAGAGAGAACTTGTTGTGAAGTACACAAGTACAGCCGCATGAGAACGTGACAACTTCGGCACCTTCTCGGAAAGAGAGAGAATCCTCTTACGCGGTGTCTCAAATGAAGTTTAATATCGTAATTAGCTGATTGCTACTACGAGTGGTGAGCGACTTTGCATCTTCGGTACCTCTCTGAGGGAGAGGGGAGTGGTCTGCGGTCCACAGGGTACTAGTCGTTAATAATAATGGGGTTTTGTAAATTGGTGCGACCTGACGCTTGACGCTGACCTGGTGCTTGCACTGGCAGCGTTGCGTTGCAAGGCGCCGTAGGGGCGGCGGCTCACCAATTTAAAATCGTAAGGTTGCTAATGAGTGATAGCCATTTACAAAACACATATAACTTCCTTTATACATTTTACTTCCTTGGAGTGCACTCCCCTCTCCCTCAGAGATGTAAGTCCTCCATAAGTGAAATGAATCGTCAAAATGTAAGCACGCCCATAACTGTATAACGACTTCATTAAATTAGATATTCCTTTTTTTGTCTGGACTAAGTTCCTACAGGATCAACGGGATCGAGAATTTTGTATGGGAAAATTATATTACCTATTTTTCTATACAGGATAGTCCATAGGTTGGAGACCCAAGATCGGGAAAACATCTCCCATAGTAACAGGCTCAATGACATTTTTTTGGCAATGTATCTGTACTAATTCAGGGCGGGACGCTAGTATAATACAATAAAGATCAAAAATCCACATCAGACAGTCGACAGAGCAAACAATGGAGGGTACGGCCGAAGCAGTCATCGCGGCATTCCGGCGTATTGTTCCCTTTGATTCGGCATTTAGGCACATTAACTTATAACCTACATTTGTACGTCAAAGATCCAGTGACGACTTTCTTTACCTGTACTATATTTCTTAACAAGCGAGTGTTTGTGTATAATACACTACACACGCACACACATGTACAGAAAGCAACATATCAACCTTTTATTAGCCCGAAGGCGGCATTCGGCAGTCTTTTGAGCCAAACGTCGTGGGTTCGACTCTTATCAGGATAAACATATATGTGATGAACAGTTGTGTCTATTCTGTGTTATAAATATTTATATATGTATAATTATTATATTTGTAATTCATCTGTTGCGAGATATCCATTACAAAAGTGCTTTAAGCTTCTTATCGCAAATTTATAAAATAGAAAATGAACTATAGGTACTACTCTGTTAAAACTTAGCAATCGACATTAAATTTGATCATTAAATCATTATTTTGTCGCATCCCTTAAGAAATTGCTTGCACGAAAATGACGCAGTTGCAATGAAGTTGTGAAAAAAGCTGGCTCTCAGTGGTATCATTGGTATGTATAAATTAATAATAATATGTAAATATGTATAAATTAATAATTATAATCCTTAAATATGTATTCACTAATAATATTGTGTGGACAGAAATGTAATAAGAAATTGAGGACAAAGTGTATAAGGCTATTGTTTGTATACAAAATGAACTAGAAATGCATTAGATTTATTGAAACAAACATTACACACTACTGTTTGAAAGACACACAACGTTATACAAGTTTTAGTGATTGTAACCTCCTTGCTACTATTAATAATGAAATAAAACTCATTAAGCACCTAAAATTTTAGGGTTTATGGTCGATTTTTAACTATTGGATGACCACTGGTTTAGGGTAGTCTAGCTTCAAGTTTAGTCGTGGTTCTGTACTTCTTGATCACAATATTTACGGGAATTGACTAACCCGCTGGCACATTGGTTAGTGTCTTTTCTTGTGTATTTAGATCGTAGGTCGTTGGTTTCTCACCCAGAACAGACATTCTACGATGAATTTTTGTGTTGGGTATTATATTTGTAATTAACTGTTATATTTGTGATTCCTGTTATATTTGTGATTCCTGTTATCCAATGATAGTGACACCGGTGCTTTAAGCTGTACTTATCTGACTATCCGGAGACTATGTGTAAATGAAAAATAAACTTTTTTATGTAACAATTGGATACACATAAAAATTTTAGTTCAGATATCTCATCCCAATCTTCCACCCCTTTCCAAACCAAATTTCCGTTAGAAAATTACTATTGTCTGATCAATAAATTCGGCCATAAAAGGTGACAAAGGCTGAACAAAATAAATTTATAATATTGACAGATATTGAGTTAACGTGGCGAAGATTAAACTCGAGATAAGCCTCATTGTGGTTTATAACTAACCTTCAGTTCGTTTTATGTTTGTTGTAGCGTCATTTTCCTGTGCACTTATACTTTATTATTGGTTTGAATACGGGGCAACACAAGATACTTTTGTAGACGTTTCTTAGATAATAAAATGGATAATTTATTATTTTGTCCTTCATATACTGTAAGATTTTACAACGAATACTCTCTATATTTTTTTCCAGTATTTTCAGAGCGAAAATCTCTGAAAGCTTACTCGTACTTAGATACTCGTACATTTGAATATACTCTAGATCAACTTTACTTTAGTTTAATACAAGATTTACGTAATTGCCATTCGACTACGTTTGCCTTTTAAAGTTACTGTCATCTTTTGCAATTAAGTATTCAATTAAATTGATTAGACAGGTTCGTTGACGCATATAGTAGCGATTCATCTTGTGCATCAAAGGTCATGAGTTCGATCCACACCCAGAACAAACTTCTATATAATGAATATTGCGTTTTGTTTTATGTCTGGGTGTTAAATATATTAATACATATAATATTAAGTATTTTAATTGTGATTTCTCTGTTGTTTAATGTCTGCGAAGCGACTTATTTCGGAATCAGGTGAATTTTAGAACCTAAAAAAATATTTTTTTGGTATCGACGACGTTACTGGTGAAAGCTTATGTCTGCCAGACATATAAGACCCACCTCCAAACACTGTCCTCTTCTCTAAACGTGGAACGAATGTATGCACATTCCTTGTTGACGACGCTCCTCTCCTCGGCCGCTGTACGCGCTGCCCTGATCTGCCGGATCAAGTCCCGGAGCCGGGTCGGCGTTGGCATACGCACTGAAACCGGCGCGACTGTTACGGACGACACACACACATAGAAAGCGTTCATCAGTGCATTTGTTGTATAAGTGATCATTCTTATAACTAAGCTTGAGGAAATTTACTGCCGAAAAAAATATTCTGATTTGGGCTGAATTTCTTTTTTGTCTGTGACTGACCTACTTGACTGGCCAGAATACTACTAGCTCGATCTCCATAAATAGGAACAGGTGGACATATATCTATACCAATTCCATAACTCGTACTAATAACAGTCTATAGAAACATGATCTGCGAACCAATCTGAAATAATCTGTTTCCACTCGATAGCTCAGTTCGCGTGGAAAGTTATATGTTATCCAGCCACACGCCACAATACTAAGAAACCCAACAGAGAGAACGTTAAACGTGTGGTTCTTCCTTTCATTCACCACACCGTATTATATTATATGCTGACTCGTCAGACGTTGTTCTTATTTACTATTACTTGTTAATCATGAAAAAAAATTACGTCTATTTTACTACCCCAAAAGCCATGACGTAATTTAACACATCACAATAAAACCATATACACCGCCAATTACAATGTATGGTAAGGTATAGAAGGTATGGTAAGCAGCGTTGCCCAATATTAGAACTTCTTGAGTCAAAAAAGTGGGATTCATTCGTCGACAGTGAAACATAGTAAAAAAACATATAATGAAGTTTTTAAATATTCATCCTTTTATTTGTGTTCAAACTACGCTTACGTGACAATAGATAGTAAAAATATCCATAGAAAATGTATTTATATAAAAAATATGATATACTTAAGATCACATTTATCCTATCTTTAAATTAGTTCAGTCTTATGCGTCGCGTCTGTGCCACCAGCCCGCGCTTTCTCAATCTGTTGCTCACTCGGTCGAGATATTCCCGAAAAGCGGGCATATAGCCTGTCCATGTAATTTTGATATAAGATTGTGACGTCTGACAACATAGCATAGCAAAACTAACAGTACAATTAAATTTTAAATACTGAAAGCCAAAAACCATGTCATTACAGAACCAATTAAAATAATTAGTTGAAATGGTTGATACTACATCATGCAATAAACAGTTATGAATTTTTGCATACACAAACAAAGTTTGAAATGAAAGTCACCTTGATACCTATTTCAACACTGTTTCAGCAAACATTAGAGAACACTTTTTTCAACAGAACATTTCCAAATGTTTAAAGTTAGCAGAGATAGGATTTAATTGCTAAGGAGTGTACAAGCTATGATACAAAAACTAAATTAATTAGTTCATTGTAATAAAAGATTAGTACAGTTTAAAAAAAAATTAAAGGTTTTTTTTTGTAGATAACCTAATGAAACCTCTTTTAAGCAATAAAATCATTCAGAATATTATTTATATAACCAACACCAAGTCTACATGGGTCTGCTACAAAATTTGGAATATATTACCTTTCCATTATCTTGTCAAAACAATAATTATTACACACATGTTATTAAATGCAACTCACCTCTTTCTATGGCCTCATTTACCACTTGTTTTATTGTGGCAATGTTAAACGCCGGGTTAAACCTACAAAAGAAAAGTAGCATTTAATAATTACACAGTTTGTGTCTATTCACACTATTAACTACCAAAGGTATATAACAAAATTGGGTTATACTCCTTAATTAGAAGTTAGTAAAAAAATATTATGAAATAAATTTCTTTATTTAAGCCAAAATGACATTTTATTCTATTATATTCTCTAATATTCCAATAGTTTTATGAAAGTTCATTATTATTATATTACATTTATTAATCAACACATCTTGTCATTAAATCTGATATCTATTTTGACCTTCAAGTATCTGGAATGTAACTGAATGCTTAATACAATATGGTAATGTAATGATTTATGTATTTGATCAATTAGGACAACAGTTGACTGCATAATAGATGGGTAGAATAGTGATGCATATTTTTGCAGACAGATTTGGACCATTAGTAATTTTCTTAATATATAATTTCATAATGCATGCACATATCACAAGTTAGATGCAGCATAATTATTTGGTAAAATTAAAAGTATAAACTTAAATCATAAGGATATATACTTGTTAAGGTTCTTTATTTACAAATAATCATTAGATGATTTTCTTCTACATTTATTGCTATATATATAGTAGTTACTATTTCAAAATATAGCAATCAAATTCAAAATCATTCTTCCTAACATTACATTTCAGGTCTTTTTTAATTACATATTAATTGTTAAACTTTTAATAATAACAAATAAATATTGTTTCTGGAAATCCTAATCCACAATAAGTTAAAACTTCTGGTCAATATTAATAACATTTAGACATTATGGTGTAAAATAAAAATAAACTGAACGTAACAATAAGACTAATCATGCCATTTTTGATAAAATAGACTAGACATCGGTAAACAGTAATTTACCTTCGTACTTATAATGAAAAAACTGTGATGACTGTTTATAACCTTACATGATAAAAAAAAACAGTAAAAATTACCCGGATTCGGAGCCGTTCATCTTTTTCGGTATAATGTTGCCTTTTTATATTACACTGATGACTGTTGATTAAATAGTGACACAGGTAATCGCTCTTGAATGGGGCAGGTGCAAAGGATAAAATTCAATAAGGAAAATACCACTTAATTGCAAGAATTATCACTTGAACACTCTTATATAATAACACAATGAACTAAAGAATAATTTACAAGGATTTAGTTAAGTCTATAGGCATTTTATCTTGTCACAAACCATAGAAATGCAAGAGAAATCGCACGCCAGCTCTGACTAACTTCTGTCATATTTTCACCTTCAATACTGACTCTTACTCATTTTTTGGGGTTAATGGACCATACTCTAATGTTTTGTTAACGAAAATTTGCCAAGTATATTTTATTACAGCACGAATTTTACAAAGAAATAATACGACAGTCGCCAGCTGACATTTCCGTGGTGCGTTGCAAGAAATTCAACATGGCTGACTTCTTACGCATGACGTTTGCTACTTTTTGATCAAGTTGAAATCTTTTTATTTGAATAATATCTCTAGAAATTGTAAAAACATATTTTTTATTTCCAGTGCCGATTGTTGAAAAATAATGTCAAAATTTGCTTATCTTAATTTATGTATTAATCTTATTTCATCCCATGGAGTTTGTTTATTTCTTTTAAGTTGACAGTTCCGAAATAGTTTCTGAACGGACGCTACGTGGAAAACTTTTTTTGAGAATAACACAATATCCGTTTCCAGTTTTCCGTGAGGTCGCAAAAAATGAAATAGATCTAACGTCGATTATCTGGAACGTAGTCGTTCTGATATAATTTATCTATATTACAACAATATTTATAAATAAGTATATATTTTGGTTTATTTACCTACCTTCTATTTTGTTCCGGCGGTAAAACACTCCAATCCACTTCGTACATAGGGTATGCCATTTTATGAGTTCATAAGTAAATACACAATCAAAGTAATATTTATTCTACAGTATCATTTCACACAACTAGGCCACAGTATGACGCGACGGTTCACACTAAACTGTTATCAGAGGTGTTTTATCATGTGCAGGTACCTCCTCCTCGAATACCTATCCAGCAATTACGTATCTCTTATCAAAGGTACAATCTATCACTGAAAAAGGATAGCAATACGCTCGCGGTTTTACTAATATTTTATTCTTAATGTCAATATAGTATGTACAATACAATGGGTCGAGTCACATCATTATCTAAATAGGAAAACTCATTATTATTCATCGTAGCAGCGTGGACGTTCGATAAATGCAGCAGTCCAACCGCTACTATAAGTTGTCTTCGTGGTTTCGAGGCGGCCGGTCGGGGGTGTTCCGTTTAATGCAATCCACCAGCCATCTGATGCCTTCGTCGACGCCGTCCCTGCAATGTTCATATATTGTTTTATATTTACATAAAATAGTTTATTCCGGTTCTAGTCGTTCTATAGCTGTCAAAAATGTATGAGCTCATTTAGGCGCGAGCGCCTGAGCGGGCGCATATAAACTTATGGCGATAAATAACATAGGTAAACAAAGGTGCATTATGTACATGAGATCACGCGTAAAGCTTGCGCTTGTATTTATTTAATCCTAACTGCGTGCAAAGAACATAAAACTTATTCTATATTTAAAGCGAATATATATACACTTATACGAATACATATAACTGTGCACTGCGACGAGTCTAAGACCTTTTTACGGAAGCGCCATTTATTTCCAACCGGCTCTGTTCAGTATCTCGACCCGGGCTAGCCATGGGACAGTAACTAGCAGAATAGGAAGAACCAGACTTATCACTCCCAAGTAACTTCACACACCTTGAAGCGGATATTATTGCACGGTCAGCTTGATAGTAAGCGTACAAGGTTAACAAGCGCGTTCCTAACCTTGTGACTTGAAGATATTACGTCACATTACCCAGTAATTTCATTGCCTCTCTCACCCTTCAAACCGGTATATAGCAATGCGAATAATGCTGTTAGGCGATAGGTGAAAGTGAGGTATCAATGTAGATAACCTCTGTATGAGGTCTACCTTTATTAAAGCTTTATGAATGAGACCACTGTCCACCCACAAGATGCTCAGAAAATCTGACTAAAATCGTAGGATCCCGCTGAAAACAAGCCGCATAAAACCAATCCTATTGGAGATTACTTGGGGAGATTATGTCTAGCAGTAGACGTTTTATGGCTGATATGATCATGATGATTAAGAAGATATAAAACGCTACATTCGACATGACCAGTGCACGAAGGTTTTACGTAATCTGAAAGTTAAAATAATTTTACATTGGAATAGTGTCAGATAGGAGCTACTTTCAAACGGAGAATCCTGAGGCAAATCTTACGAATACATTCCACATGGAAATCTTTCATCTATTTCTGTCGTAGAATAGCAATGTTCGCATTGCTGAGATTGAGCTGGTTTTAAAAGTAACTAAAGGTAGGCCTCTCACAATGGTCGTCTGCATTGGTACCTCACTCACACCTACTTTCACAGCCGAATAGCAGTGTTAGCATTGCTGTGTTCTGATTTAAAGAGTAAGAGAGGCAGTAAAATAACTGGGTAATGTGATATAACATCTTCAGTTCGCAGGGTAGCGACGCGCTAACGCGGCTATAACAGGCGGATCTTATTTGCTGACTTCATAATATAAAGAATATATACAGTCAAAACCGGATATAACGTCATTGGAGGGACCGTATTTTTCCGACGTTATATCCGATAGTTGTTAAAAGCAATACCTAGCATAAGTAGTTAAATCATCATAAGTACATATATATCTAATATAGAATAATATATAGTTTTCAAATGAAATGTAAAAAAAAGAAATAAAAATGTTTATTAAGAAATAATTGGAGATACAAGATGTACCAGCTGCACTATAAGACTTACACTAGTTTTTAAAGTAATCAGTTATTTTAGTCGGTATTTTTAAGTCCACTCTCAAATGTTTTGGGTTTTACGTTTCATACTCCTCAAGTTATGAATATCATCAGTATTAAACTGGTCGTTAGAGGTAACAATTTTTTGCAAAACTTAGAGCTAAGAGCCTCGGAAATGATCTGAGAAAGAGCGTAGGTAATACGCCTAAATATTATTACTTCAATGCTTAGTAATGAGATCTAAGATTGTTCGTATTGTTTTGTTTTGGTGGGAATAAATGCGGTTGGTCGTTATGGTCGATAAATATCAATATAGTGTCGTCGTTGGAAGCGATATGTCGCTATATCCGATGTTGTTGTAGG
This sequence comes from Heortia vitessoides, assembly GCA_020976665.1. Lineage (NCBI taxonomy): Eukaryota > Metazoa > Arthropoda > Insecta > Lepidoptera > Crambidae > Heortia > Heortia vitessoides. Next base: position 3,276,068 of record JACJUM010003085.1, on the reverse strand, counting down.
CGGTATGTTTACTGAACAGTTTACTGCTGACTAGGCCAGGACCTCACAATTTGGTCATAATAACCGATCGGTCGTTGTAGACGACGACGTTATAATCGGTTTTGAATGTAATAACTAAATAAATATTTTTTAAGAAGTAGTAATTTTTTTTTCGTCCCAGGTATTAGACCTATCGCGTCCAACATATAATAAGTCGGTTAACGGTTGTTACGGACAACACAAGTGCTTTAAGCGACTTACCACAGAGTCAGGTTAATGTATGAGATGTTGAGGGAATTTATTATTTCAAAAAAAAAGTAAAACAGTAATATTATTCACATGAAGTATACATTAATCAAAGGTTGTCTCCATAGATATCTCACTCTCACCTTCTTCTAGCGCTATAGCAGTGTTCTTATTGCTGTGTTTATGGTTTAAAGGGCGAGCGAGGCAGAGAAATAAGTGGCTGATATAAAATAATATCAATACAACATATATCATTGGCAACGCACTGCCAGTGATATATACTTGTGATAATAAGAGCAGCCTATAGGCTGCAGTGAACCAGACTGTATGCTTGTTTGTCTACCTAATTTTATAAAAAAAGAGAGTACAGTAGATATAAGCATTTAATATTTTTATGCACATAGAACGATTGCCTAGTCAGCTAGCTTGTTTTTAAAATATATGGTAATTATTTCAATACAGTTATTTTATTTTTATTGAAATAGCAGTATTCTAAAAAACAGTAACCCTAATTTATAATTATCATAGCATAAAACGTCCACTGCTGGACATAGACCTCGCATAGAAAGGGAGAATTGAATAGGTGGATATATAATCCCCAATTACTCTTTCCTAATAACAGCTATCCCCCAGTAAAAATTACACTTCAATAAAACCCAGCCATTTTGAAGATTTTGGGGAACATATAGTTGACCAATCATAAACTAAAACTTCACCAATCATAAAATCATACTTCTTTAAAATGTACTATCATATTAATTTATTACCAGACTTTACAAATAGGTACTTATGTATTTTATGATTTGGAAAGAACTGATAAATATTTGTATAGTTGTAGTAAAGACAGGCCTGAAGGGACTACCCAGCAAACATTTATGTGATGAATATTTGTATGCAGTCTGTATCTGGGTGTGTTTTTGAATATTACAATTGTATTGTCTCATATCTGAGACAACACAAACTTTAAGGGACTTATCCTGCAGTCATGTCAAAGTATGAGGTGTTGGCTGAATTTAAAATTATCATTATAATTACCCATTGAGTGCTGAAGTGGCCATGAGCATTATGTCTCTAGCACCAATCAGGTGTGCATTCTGGTTGAATATTGGTTTAACTGTGTGTACACCCATACAGTCTGGAATGTCTTGTTTGTTGGCCAGCACCAGTAACGGGACTCCGGAGAGGTGCTCTGATGCTATCATCCTGTCTGTAAATTAGATCAATTATTGTTATTTTGTTTTACTTTTATATTTAATAATGTTTTTTATTTATACAAATTGTATGTAGTTCAAACTTTAATATTCTAATATGCTAATTTATATTTTAAATAGAATTAAATTACTTTTATCCTGTGAGAGAGATTGTCTGCATTATGAGATTAAGGGTAAATAATAGTTAATGCAGTGAGACACATTTATATTATAAATGTGTTGTTACATTGATCTGACTGTGAGAGAAGTCACTTAAAGCACTTGTGTTACAAACATCAGTCAACAGAGGAATCACAAATATAAAACTTTAATGAGTATAATATATATAAACACAAATATCATCTTATAAATATTTGTACTGTGTAGGAATGAACCCTAGAACATTGATTTATTGATTGATTGATTGTAATAGAATACTATTTGGAATATGAATCAACATCATTACTTAGTTCTGATAATGGGTAAGAAAGATTTTCCTTTTCTTTGTAATTCTTTCCATTTTGAAAGTAAAATATTTAATTTTGAAAACTCTTACCAAATGTTTCCTTAGATTCTGATACTCTATCTCTATCGGAGGAATCAACTATGTAGATAACAGCATGACACTCTGCATAATACTGTAAGCAAATGTCAATGTGATTTCATTACTTATGTATACTAATGCAAGTACCATATTTATAGGAATTAATGGATATAGTAAATAATAATAATTTACCTTGTCCCATAACGATTGGAGTTCTTGCTGTCCTCCAAGATCCCAGAAATTAAGCATCACTCCATCTACATCAATTTTGCCTATATTGAGACCAACAGTTGTTGTTATTCTGTTTGGGTTCATGGCTTTGTACTTCTTAGTAAATTTTGTCTTGGCAGCTTCCAAGTAAGTCTGCAAAATTGAAAATCACTAATTAAACTTCATGATTTCACAGTAAACCAGTAAATTACACATTAAAAACAATTTTGTATACCGTTTTGCCAGCATTATCCAAACCTAAAATTAAAACACAGTACTCGTCTTTTTGTATGAGATAATTATAGAAACCATGTAGTAAAGTATACATGTTTAAATCATTATTTTGTTGATGTTGTATGCATGAAAAATCACATCTATTTAACAATTTCTCATTTCACAACAAAACTAGCCTGAAACTAGTATGAAACTTTGAAACGTCACACAGACATCATTGAGAAACGTCACTATAAATTTTTTATATTAATAGAACATTCTGTTTATATACATCTCGTAACGTGTGTCAAATGCATTTAAAATTAATCCTAGTTATTATGTGCACGTAAAATATTAATTTATAAACAAATAAAATATTTTTTGTTATTTTATTAATTCAGAAATTAACAATGTTGTAGAAAAGTTCACCTAATTGTAACTTTATAACTTTTTAGTCTGTGCGACTTGTAACATAGAAAATTAATATTGATAAACAAAAATCTCTCAGTCAAAAAGGAAAATTATTAAATACTAAAATTATTAATATTTAATAAATATTTATTTAGTAACAATGAATATTAATATTTTGTCAGCAACTTATACTCCTTGGTAAGTAGCTTAAAGCACTTGAAAATAATCCTTTTTTATTATTTTATTTATTCAGAAATAGGAATAGTAGAAAAAAAATCAGCTCAATGTAACTTGACACTTTTTAGTCAGTGTGACTTGTTACAATAGAGACTCAAGTTTGATAAAGAAAAATCTCTCAAAAAGGAAAATTGGAAAATATTAGAATACTTTTTATTTTCTTTGAATAAAAATTTCTTTTATCTTTCTTTTAAGCTATTCAAAATGCCTCCAAAAGCAGTAACTAAATCTTCAATTACAGTAGATTTGATATCAAATAGTTACGATGGTTCAGACGCGACTTTTAAACTTCCGCGAAGTGTGAGCTTAAGTTTAATTTTATATGGTGACCCACCAGCACAAGGAGAATGGTTATTCTTAGTTCTGTTTAACGGTCAGATAGTTTTAGAAGGGAAATGGAGACATCTTATGTTACTAGAAACAGAATCTTTGTCGATAGATCTTAGAGAAACTTTCTTCCAGCAGTTACTTGCTGACCAGCCTTTAATATTTTTATTACGCTGTTTTGGTGCGAAGGGCGCAAAAGAAGCTGATCCACTTTTAAATCCGGACAATCGGTTCGGGGCAACTCTGGATTTATTTCCACTGGTTTTAGGCGAAGAGAATGTAAGTACACTGGTGTCATTGGTGTCAATCAATACGGGTAAATCCAGTGGATGTGAGGTAAATGCAATTGCCCAAGCATACGGAGTATCAGATCTCGGCGTATCTATTCCACTAACGCTAACAATAATGTCTGCTCATTGTTTACCTTATACAAAAGACGGGACAGTCTATATTTCAAGCGTAGGACTAAGCGGACTTGCTGAGCGCGTGGCAGTGAATTTTGGTATGTCACTAAGTAATTCTAAAGCTACGAAAATTGTCTGGGGTACGGCAAGTAACGCTGGTCAAGTTGCTAATACGATGATCGATGTTTGTCCCGATGATGTGTATATTCCTTTTGATTTAGAGCCGAAAGATAAATCCAGTTGTAACGCAGTGTACTGGTTCGCAATGAGAAGAGCTTTGGTTGATCCATTAGCTTTACGAGCTCGGCTGTCACATCCATTTATGATCGAAATTGCTGGAGTTCCTAAAGTCGGAAAAGTTGATGTTCGAGGAAGATATATGGCATTTGTAAATGCAAAAGCGCTACTAGAACCAGGTCAATATAGTGTAACGACTAGTGCCAAATTGCTATATTTTAACGAAGCTAGTTTACCAGAGAATTTCAGACCTTTATTGGAACTACCACCTACAAGCGCAAAAGTAAGTGCTAGAGAAACAGATATCGTAATGGACGAAATGGGCCATCACGCGTATGTCGTTATGAGATTCGATGTAATGGAGCCCTTAGTACCAAAAGAGAAATTAACTAGACTTTTTGAAACTCTTGGATTTGCACCGCCGGACCGAGCCGCATTACCAATACAAAGCCTTGAACTAGAACCACCGCCAGACGATTCATTAATCGATGTAAGGCGGATACGGAAAGAAGGGGGCGCTCTATCGGTACACAAAGAGTTAAGTGGTTTGGCCTGTCGCGGAGCTGTACCTATGAATCAAGGTATTAAGAGAACAGCTGCAAATCGATTGCTAATGAAGATAAGGACAATGCTTAAGCAGTTTCCTCCACGTGACTGTTCTCATATTGAGTGGCAAGATACTGTAACAGGTCAGCATTCTGCTAGCAGACGTGCAGTGACAGCCTCATTTTCACCGCAGCCACCAGCTTCTCACACAACTCCAAAAGTTGCCGCTGCACGATGTCGTATCGCTGGCGATAGTCTGTTAGCCGACTATCATATTAAAAATAATTTAGAAGTTTCGTCTTTTCACCCTAGACCAATTCTCTCAAAGGCATTGAGGTGTTTAGAAGCTGGAGAGGAAAAAGACGCTAGGAAGTTTTTATTGCAGGCTTTAAGTCTTAATACAAGAAATAAATACTTATTATGGACATTTGGAGGTCAAGAATATAATAAGGGCCCCGAAGGGTTTGAATCCGCATATGCTGCGTTTCGGATTGCTATGAAAGGCGATTTTTCCGACGGCACATCAAATGCTATTGGTTGGGCGGCCTTACATGGTTTACACCATTATAAAGACAATGCATGTGCCGCTTTTGTTGCGGCTAAGAAAATGAGAAAATGTTATGAGCTTCCAAGAAATTGGAAAACGTTTCTGACTAGGTGGTTAGAGGCAAGTGGTGAGGAAGAAACGTTTTGGATCCCATTTCTTGTATCGTCCGATAATCCGATTTTGATCGCAGCGGCTTTTTTCCTTTGCTTGCGATGCTATGCTTTTAGCGAGCAATTACTGAAGTGTTATGAAGCTAAATGTGCGACGCGTGGCTCTCGTTTGGGTTTAAAGTATAAGCCAGGAGCTGATGTTTATTATGTTAAAGCAGCTTCCTATCTTATAAGGCGTGAGATAGACAAAGCATATGATATCACACAGGAAGGAATAAAAAGGTTTGGACCTTCTTTTATGATGTCACAAATGAGAGCTACATGTTTAGTATGCGCTCGTGGATGGGATGGCGAATGTAAGACAGCTATATTGGAGGTTGAAAAGGCTGGTGGGGAGCCGTGTCCATTTATACTTTTGAAAGCAGCAATTTCAGGCTATAAAGTGAATCCACAGGCTGCTCTCCAAAGAGCTGCTCTTGCTCATAAGACGGCACCTTCTCCCCATTCAGCATTGATTATTGGCCGCATATACGCCAAGATTGGCGAAGAAACTTTAGCAGAGCGTTGGGCGTCGTGTGCAGTGAAGTTAGAGCCAATGTTAGCCGATGGTTGGACGTTTTTAGCCGTGCTTGCTGCGCGCCAGCAGGATGTTCACAAAGCTCGTATGCTGCTTCGGACGGCAAAGCAAGTGGGTCCTGTGAGTAAAGATATAGAAGATGAAATGAAGAAAGTTATGGATGTGATCAAAATCGAAACTTTACCCGATACTCTTGTCAAAAATGTATGCTTTTGTGATTATTTTTAGATCTGATTTTAGTATAATCTATTTTCATACATGTAAATTTATGACATTACATGTATTTATTATTTTTACAGAATAAATCACGATAAAATAAATGGGTTGTTCAAAAGTTTTTGTTACATATAACCAATTCTCGTCATCTAGGTATCTCTGAAAGGTCATCGTAGAGCAATGTTTAATGCGCAGCTAGTGCATCCCGTTTCTTATTTGTATTTTAGAGCCAGGCTTCAGAGTAAAGGCTCTGTGGTAATATATAGTTATATGAAAAAATAAAAAACATTTGTATTGTGATAAATAAATACGTATATTTTATATATATATAATTGATTAATGCTAAATTATGATAACTTTTTAGTTTTAAAAGATTGTAGCTTTTTTTTACCGATTTTTAACTAATATTTATTTAAATAACTACGGAAGTCCGAAAAGTATAAGTTAACTACACTCAGCGGAACAACGAGTCGTTGCCAAAATAGTTGTGTCACTGAACTATTTATAATCTCTACGTTGTACTACTATTACAGCGCTTTCAACGTCGTAAAGACGACGCAGATCGAAAGTGGGTTAGATAGATTGTCATTATACATACTCCGATAAAAACCGATACGCTGATAACAATTGTTGTATTGGATTTAGATCCACAGAATAAATGAGTAATCTCGCTCAAAGCATTGACACTCCTTTCAGTATAAAGATAGGAGATAAGCCGAAAAGTCGTCTTGATAAATGTCGACTGTTTAATTCCGTACCGCACAGTTGCATCATTGGCGAGAGGTACGCGGAGCGACATACACAAACAATCTCTGAGGTGGAACGACCGGGCTTTGTTTTGAGTCGAGTTTCAAACAAGATCTCGGATATGTGATGTCAGAAAACCACGATGGCTCTCTCGACGAATTGTTGGAAATATCTAGTGTTAACATTCAACGCCCTATTTGCAGTGAGTACCGTTTTCTTTAGTTTTCACAAGTTTTTTATTGATATTATTTAAGTAGCACTGGTTCTAGCCATTTGTTGTCATAACAACGTGACATAAACAACGTTTCTCAACATTATTTTATAAAACTACGGATAACTTTTCTGTTATGAATCTTTGTTTGATGAACGTGACACAGTTTCGGCTAATGGTTAATGTTTCACGAATCTTAACTAATGAGTGCATTGTACGGTCAATTAACTTTAAACGACCAACTTTAGAAAACGCTTCAATTTATAGTAGTGTCGCTAGTGTTCGGTGACTACTCTTTATGTTTGATTGTTTTGATTTTCCACAGTTGACTTTTTCATTTGGTCGGGTTTATATGGTTGTACTGAGTTATTGTTCGTTGTCAACAGATGTCAGCAGTGGTACTGTTTGGCGCGAGCGGGTTTTTGCTGTACCGATTGTTCGTGTACCGGCACTTCATTGGGGTCAATGTGGAGTACCCAGCAATACTGCTCCTTATGATGGCTATTATCACCTGCTCCGTAGCCTGGATCGGTTGGAGGACTGCTAGGTCTATGCATCAAATACATGTCGTATTGGTTAGTGCAAATACAAAGTAACATGATAATAATAATATCAATAAAATACTTAGTCAGACGTTAGCTGCTGCTGTCTGCGTCATTTGAGGAAAATAATTGCGAAATTCCCAGTCAAGTTATTGATTATTGCTTTGCCAAAAATAATTTATTGAGATTATTCATAAAAAATTTTTCATGCGGAGAACCTATATAATTTTACAACTACATAAAGACATAACCGGCGTCTGTTCATCAGGTAAAATGTACAAATTTTAATGTATGCCGAAACAGCAGTAAACAATATCAAATTGTGATATGTATTGTTATTATATATATTATGTATTCTATACTATCAAGATTTAAATAATATGATACTAGGTATTGTAGAAAAGGTATATTTCCATCCGGTGCTAATGCATAGGATATAAAAGGATTAAAGAAAATTGTTAACATTTGTTAGTCTGCTTACCGTTTTGTATATATAACGTAATTGCAGTGCCCCGCGGTTTCACTCGAGTTATTCCCGTCTCCATGAGAATAAGGGGACACAATAATAATAATAAATAAATTCACACGACATCTCGTTGGCTGTGTGGTACCGACAGAGTAGAATAGTACTTCTCGCTGTACCAGCTGTCGTAAGAGGCGACCGAGGTACCAGAACCGACAAATGGCGGTATATCGATCGAGTAACATTGTAGCACAGGACGGGGATGGGCAGCAGCATCCCTGTTACGAATATTGCTCTGCGCGGTAATTATGGGCATAATTGCCCTTTTCTTGAGGAGGCCTTTGTCCAGCAGTGGACTCCAATGGCTGATATGATGATGATCGTGACACTATATCTCATACGTTGACCTGACTCCGACATAATAAGCTTGAAGCACTGTAGAGGAATTACAAGTAATTAGATATTTAAATAACATACAGACACGGAAAAAATACACATATAGGTATGTGTATTTGTTCATCACATGAATGAAGAGGATGCTGCTGTCCATTCCTACCGCTTGCATTTAAGCTACACTATTTATAACGGATATACCACCATCTGCCGGTTCTGGTACCTTAGTCACCTCTTACGGAATATGGTACAGGGAGAGGTACTATTGTACTCTGCCGGTAACTGTTTATATATACAGTCGGTATCTAGGTAGGCCATCTTAATTATGTCTCAATTTTATACTTTTTTTTGTATCCTATTCGCTCGTTTTTAATGCCTGATAACGTCTTTCGGGTCCATATTATATATTTTTATTTTTATAGAAGAATAGAAATTACTTTAATAACTTTAATTCTTTAAATTCTATGTCTTAATGTTTACTTACGAGGTAAATCTTTGCGTATTGTATAAAAGTGTTTATATATTTGAACAAAATTAGAAGTCTCATTTCACTTAAATATTTCCAGACTGGCGTGCTCATACTGTTGGTGGTTGTGGTGGAGTTCTCGTGTTTCGTCTGGGCCATGGTGGTGTGGGACAGCGCGGACATCGACGTCAAGACAGCCATGACCAGCTACTTCGACCTGGTCACTAACGACGCTAACTCGGTGGACGCTATTCGATGGGACAGGATGCATGTACAGGTAAATTTAATGGCTTTATTTGATCTTGGAAGGTTTCTGAATATAGGCATATATAGAAGAAAGGATGGAGGGAGTAGGGGGAGGTGGTCCTTTCTCATCTCAGGATGTTGCGCTAACAATTCCAAATGTTGTCTTTACATTGAGTGTCGCGTCCGTGCACCGGCCATGGCCATATCCCCTGGCCCCTGCCCTCCCCTTTAAAATGTTCCCTAGATAAGCCAATGTTTCTAAGCATGTGATATTTACTTTCATCGGCAGTATACCTCATAGCGTTCACCGGATCGTCGGATAGGGACTTCCATTCGCCTAGCAGCACTAAGCAGCTATGTTTTATAATATATGAGTGCTTCGTAGTTGTACCCGCTTAGTCCCCGTTTCCGTAAATATACCGGGATAAAATAAAAATAAAGTTATTTGCTGATAATGTAGCTTTTCGTTAGTGAAAGAATTTTTGAAATCGGTGTAGTAGTTTTTGAGTTAATTCGCTACAAATGTACAAAAACGAAAATACATAGTTTTTTTGTTTAATATATAACAAGCTGATCGATCGAATCGAACGTCCATGTTGTGGTGTGTCAAATTGAGATTTTTTATCTCTCCAGTTAGTTAAACTGTACACATCGAGCAAAAATAATATTAAAATCGGTTCAGTAGTTTAGAAGTTTATCTTAGACAAACACCTGAAACGTAATTTTTATAAATAAAGTTGTTTTCGCGGATCCGTATTAGTAGTTACGATAGATATCGTATTACATTGCACCCCCTTGTATATCACTACATTATCATCATCATCATACCAGCCATTGGAAGTCCACCGCTGGACATAGGCCTCTCCAAGAACGAAGGTTTTTTTGCCCATAATTGCCGCGCTGGGCAAGCGTGTTGGCGCAGCTTTCGCGAGGGGGTTGCTGCTGCCCATTTCCGCCCTGTGCATTTGAGCTGCACTGTTTCGGATGGAAATACCGCCGTCTGTCGGTTTTGGTATCTTAGTCGACTTACGACACCTGGTGCAGTGGGAGGTACTATTCAATTCTGCCGGTACCGCACAGTACATTTGATTTATAAAGCACCCATTTGATTTATCATGTACTAGCGGCCCGTCCCGGCTTTGCACGGGTAGACATAAATAGGTACAGATATTTAAGTTATAAGCATGCTAATTAAAACGACCATGAATCACTAAATTTGAAAAAAAATTATGCCTATCTTAAAGCCTCCCTGTACACTACGTTGGCTGTGGTATTTGTAGGTGGCAACACAGCGTATTGATTTTCAGGAGATCCTACTCGAGAAAGTGCCTTATACAATGCTCTCGTCGGCATGAACTTTTATTTTAATTTCATTATATCTTTTGAATGGAATGTCCGATTTCAACATATGGTCTTGCGAAGTTTTTTGTAGATATTGATATATTCTATAATATTGTCAAACAATTTTTTGTCCTATTTATTAATACTCTTCGCAGCGTATTCGATGAGAGACATTTTATGGCAAATTTTTTTACACCTTTGGTTGGTTTTAATAGGAATTTCTATAGTAATCTTGTACTAAATATAGCCTATGTTACTCAATGATAATGTAGATTTCTAATAAAAAAATAATTATTAAAATCGCTCCTGTACTTTTTAAGTTTATTCGCTACATACAAAAATACAAATCTTTCCA
>JACJUM010003085.1:3245306-3256930 GCA_020976665.1 Heortia vitessoides | reverse complement strand
AGATTTTATAATATATTTCTTACCGCTAGGGATTTATAATCATCATTACCAATAGCAACCGTAGTACTTCTGCTGCTGGACATCGGCTTTCTCAAGAAAGGGGGAACTTTGCCCATAATTGTCGCTATGTTGCTAAGGTAATTCCGTTGCCCATTTTCGCGCTATTGTATTTGAGTTAGAATATTTCGGATGAATGTAGCACTACCTTAGTCGCATCATATGATGGGGGAGGTACAATTCTTCTCTACCGGTACCCTACGGCAGCGGATACATCATACCAACCATTAAAAGTCCTCTGTTGGACATAGGTCTCCTCAAGAAAGGGGGTATGTTGCCCATAATTGCCACACTGGGCAAGCGTGTTGGCAATCGCAGAGTGCAGCTTTCGATACGGGGAAGCTGATGCCAATCTCCGCCCGGTACATTTAACCTGACTTTTTTGCATTAAACCGCCATCTGTCGGTTCTGGTACCTTAGTCACCTCTTACGACACCAGGTACAGGGGGTTGCCGGCAGAGTAGAATAGTACCTATTCTACTCTGCCGGCAACTCACGGCTATTTTATGCATTTACTGCTTTTAAAACTAGGTTTTTAACGGCTTTAAAAGACTTATTTTTTTGTTCGACGTCTAGGTTAACTAACGGGAACCGTTCTCGAGATTGACAAATATGTTGTGACAGAATTTGAAAGTATACAATTACTACCCTTACACATTTTGATAGTTTACGTCCCCCCGCTTCCTCCCCCTCGCAGTAGGTGCTCGGCATCTGAAATCTGGCAGTGCTGTGATGTTGGCATTGGTTCTTGATCATATATGACTGTATGTCCTGTTTTCAATTGCGTCACAAAGCGTCTGTGAGATAAACCGGTATTCCTCAGCAAGTAACTGAAGTTTTTCAAACCTGATGTAATGTATGTATGTTCAGACAGTGTAGAGTAGAGTTGTCAGGTCTTTTCTGCTTCACATCTCTGTAACCCTTATTTGAATGTTTCTTCTGTATAAATGTTTGCCCGATGTTAGAGTGACCGCTGCAAAATGAAAAAGTTAAATAATTTAGGAGTATGTATTAGAAGTTGAGCGGTCAGGTTGGATGAGAAAGTAGGAACAAAACAATACACAATACATTGCTATAAATAAAATAATATTTAACTTTTTTATAAGTCAAATTGTATAATAATCTGAATGCGAAGGATAAACGCCATCTTCCTTTTTTGTAAAAAAAATATCAGAAGATAACTGTTGAAAAGGCTATTTTCTTGCAGTCGCAAGTTACTGACATAAGACATAAGTTAAAATAATCTTTAAAGCTGGTTGTATATCATGTCAAAATTTTAGCTAAATTGATAAAATGAACTTAATTTTGGAAGCGTCCACAAAACAACAAACGATTTGTTTAGATTTTGTTTTTAACGGCTCTAGAAGGAGGTTTATTTAACTTTTTTAATCGTTTGAAAAATTATCAGTTTCCGGTCTCTGACTTAATATTTGTTGGTTGATTCATTTTTCATTCCAATTTAAACTTTTAATTTAAAATTTTAGAACGTATGTATAGTCAATTGGTTATAAAAGCCAATTACGAGTTCATTGCACCGAATCAGTAGCTAAGACTGTAAATTTGCAGGTCAATAAAATCCCGAATAGGGCTGGCACCACTAATTTTTTCATTAGATCTTTTGCTGATTTTTAATACTTCACTAAATTATTTCTCTGACATCTGTAACGCCTACTGTGGATGGAGGTTAAATATGTATTTACGTATTATATTTGGTTTCAACTGTGTGAAGTCCGTAACACAAGTGCTTTAAGTGGTGTAAATAGAAGCAGGTCAAGAAGTGGGAGTTGTATACTGAGGATGCCATAGATTAGAGTATTTTGGTGGAATAATAAATCAACCATGTTAGGATTTTCTTTTTTTTATTATTAGATCAGGTCGAAGAACCCCCAGTCCGCTTGATAGTTGCCTTATTTAAAACCTATAAGGCACTTCAAATGGTCTAGGTAAAAAAAGTATGAGGTAGACCTCGTGCAAAAGTCGACTGCATTGGTAACACAACATCATCATTCTAGCTATTAGAAGTTCACTGCTGGACATAGGCTGCGCTGGGCAAGAGTGTTGTCAATTGCAAAGCGCAGCTCTCGCGACGGTGATGCTGCTGCCCATCCCCGACGTGTGCATTTTAGCTGCACTATTTCAGTTGGATATACCGCCATTTGTCGTTTTTGGTACCTCAATCGCGAACAAGAGGAGGTACTTTTTTCATCTGCCGGTACCTCACGGCACTGTGTTCCGGTTTGAAGGGTGAGAGAGGCAGTGAAATTACTAGGTTATGTGACATAATATCTTCAAGTCACAAGAATGGCAGCGTGCTTATGGTATTACGAGTGTCTATATGCTGCGGTGACGCTTTTTGACTCCTGTACTGTGTGCTCTTTTGTCGACCTGGTGTAATAAAAAAAAATGGAATGTCTTACAAATGTCTTTGGAAAGCCTTCGTAAAGTGGACGTCCTACGGCTGTTAGGAGTGTTAGAAGTTGAGCGAACAATTTTAAATAGGCTCTGTAAGAATTGCTCGAAGCAAAAAACATCTGAATCACTTTTAATACACCGTAATAGTCACCCTGGCGTGCGCTTACGCATGTTCCAATAGATCGTTGGTGTGAACGCCTTGCCGAACCGCTAACCACCGCGTTAACGTAACATCTATTTTTAACGATCACTCATGTTTCAGACATACGTTTCAACTTGCTTCATTTAACGTAACAGGTCTATTGACCGATATTTTTTGGTTACATTTACGCGTTCATTACATAGTACAAATAACGTAACTAAAATGTAATTAATAGTATAATATAATAAATAATTGCCGTGAGGTACCGGCAGAGTAGGAAAGTACCTCCCACTGCACCAGGTGTCTTAAGAAGTGGCTGAGGTACCAGAACCGGCAGGTGGCGGTATATCCATCCGAAATAGTGCAGCTTAAATGTGCTGAGCGGGAATGTGCAGCAGCATCTCCGGCGTGAAATTGCACTCTGCGATTGCCAACACGCTTGCCCAGCAATTATGGACGAAAAACTTAGGAGAGGCATATGTCCAGCAGTGGACTTCCGATAGCTGATATGATGAATATAATAAATTCACACAATATAATATACTTAAAGAACTTCTGTTAGAGACATCACACAAAAGAGGAATAATAAATATCATACTTACATACAGGATGTCGCAGATGGTAGTGATCTTATCATCAAACAACGTCCTTTACACGTTACGGATTTCAGACAACACACGTATCACAAACATAATAATTAAAAACACACCCAAACGCAGAACAAACACAAATCTTCATTATATAAATGTGGGTGTTGGGAGGGGTTCGAACCCGCGACTTTCGAGCCCGTCCAATGTATTTATAACTCCGAGTAAACAATTTAAACAACAGTATCGTGTAGAATTAAATGATATTACATTTTTTATTTCTGTTCTAAGTTATCACAACTATCAGTTATGTAATACATTACACGTATTGACGACTTTTTTCTTGTGACTAACTTGAATGACTTGTCAGCATTTGGTTATTATATACATATGAATTGTATTGAAGTGTCTGTTTGTAATATTAAAATAACAGCTTTTTATTAATTTCATATAGACGTATAACAGAATAACATAATATGACAAATTTTGTCAGTCTGTTTGTTGAGGTAATCCCTGAAAAAGGCTGGACCGATTTTGATGAGACTTTCACTGGCCGCTAACTGATATAATAATGAGTAACTTAGGCTATGTAACATCACACTATAACTAATAGAAGCGGAGTATCATTTAAAAATGTGGCAAAAACGGTTGAAACCTATACGTTTTGAGATCTTATGTTGTGTGCGTTGAAGCTACGCAAAATAATATAAAAACGCAGACAAAGTCGCGGACGCAGCTAGTAGCAAATATAATGGCCAGATCGGCAAAGGCTGGATTGCGTAATAACAAGCATTAGTCGGTAGAAAGGCTTAGTCCGCCTACGGATCTCGGTAACGCGTTTAAGACTTTGATGCATATTTATTTTCTACAAGCAACGCTCCGCGGTTTCACTCACGGGATTCCCCTACCTTTGACAATCATCATCATCATACCAGCCATTAGAAGTCCACTGTTCGATATAAGCCTCCCCAAGAAAGAGGGAATCTCGCCCATAATTGCCGCGTTGAGCAAGCGTGTTGGCAGTCGCAGAGCGCAGCTTTCGCCGCGGGAATGCTGCTTCCCATCCACACCCTGCGCATTTGAACTGCTCTGTTAAGGATAGAAATACCGCTATCTATCGGTTATGGTACTTGAGTCACCTCTTACGACACCTAATACTGAGGGAGGTACTATTCTTCTGTACCGGTACCCCACGGTAACGTCATATCAATTATATAAGTCCACTGTTGAACATAGGCTTCCTGGGGGATTTTTGCCCATAATTGCCGCGCTGGGTAGGTTTGTTAGCTTTCGCGACGGGGATACTGCTGCCAATTCCCGCTCTGAGTGTTCAGACTACACTCTTTCGGATAGATATACCGCCATCTTCTGGTTCTGGTACCTTACGGTACTTAATCGTTATTCTATTACTATGTTTAAACAAGATTATTCTCGTAATATCACTAGCCCGTTGCCAACTGCCAATTTCATACCGGAACACGTCAATGCGAACACTGCTACTTGGCGGTAGAAATAGGTGAGAGTGAGGACGAATGCAGACGAACTTTTTATAAGTTCTTCCTCATGTAAAACGTCCGATCATATTGTAAGCATCGTTACTGTTCATTTAGATTGAAGCTATTTACAATATTCAAATTAATAAATTCCCACAACCACAAACATTGACCTGATTCCGTGGTAAGTGGCCACCCAGGCACAGAACAAACACAAATATCATCATATAAATATTTGTCCTGGTGCACAAGATAGGACTGACTAGACACTGCCGTCTGTACCATCGGGCCCGTCAAAATATAACTAAATATAACTTATAGCTGATTTGGCAGTTGTGGAATGCTGCACAAAATGTAGACATCGCTGGTTGTGACCATGTCTGAGATAAATGTGGGCGGACCGGACCAATGTTTCCTTGCGGAACGTCTTTTTATTGATGTTACGCAACAAACGTACTCTGTTTGAACTTTGGAGCAGCGAACCGTTACACGCGTCGTGCGTGAACAAAGGTCTACTTTCACTACCGACAGACACCTACCTATATCTGAAATTGTATTTGCATTTCTATTAGTACAGAACGAGTTTGGTTTTGGCACACCTTCTACAAATACGTTTGCATCATTTCACACGATGACGTCTTTAAATTGGCTTCTACGATTAGGTCTAAGGGGTTATACAAAAAACTGATGATTGTAAAATCTAGGTATACAATTAGGTGTTGCTACTTAACTAGCATCTACATCCAAAATTTAATTAAAGTTCTTGATAGATAAAGAAAGAAATAACTTATTAAATAAATAATTACTAGATTACGTAGTCGTATCCATGTAAGCTCATTAAACGTATCCTAATCAAACAGCTGAAGAACGTCCAATGCAACACATCCACAAGAAAGTAGGAATTGCATCATTAATTGTCGGGCTGGGCAGGTTTGGTGGCAATCACCGAGCGTAGCTTCGTGATGGGAATGCTGCCTATCCCCACCATATTTTATTTGAACCGTTTGTTACGCCGTTATGGGTATACCGCCTCTTACGGTATCTGCTATAGGGGGAGGTACTACGAGGAATATAGAAAATCAAGTTCGTGGGTTGTGCTCCTCCTAAATTAATTATTTTTTCTTTGTACATATTGCAAAAGACTTACTTTAAAACTCATTTTAGAGGTTCAAGGGTTCCCATACTTCTAATATTGCGTGTGCCTTTGCTGTACTTATGTGTGTGTTCTTCTAGTGTATTCTTAATGATAGAAAATTTGATGAAATACGCAATCGCATCATAATTTTTCAGTCCTGAGTGGAGTTTAGCGTTTTGTTTTGAAGTATACACATCTCATGCCGTGAGGTACCGGCAGAGTAGAATAGCACCTCCCACTGCACCAGGTGTCGTAAGAGGCGACTAAGGTACCAGAACTGACTGATGAAGGTATATCCATCCGGAACAATGCAGCTCAAATGCACAGGGGGGGGGGGGGATGGGCAGCAGAATCCCCGTCGCGAAAGCTGCGCTCTGCGATATCCAACACGCTTGCCGAGCGCGGCAATTATGGACAAAAACCTTTCTTGGAGAGGCCTATATCCAGCAGTGGACGGTTTGTGGACAGTGGTGCTTTCAAAGGCTCCTGTGATGATTATGATGATGACATCTCATAGTTGTTTTCTTTGCATTCGGCAAATTCGGTGATTTCTAAAGAGACTGATTTTGCATACTTTTTGTGTAGTTCAATGGTACTTTTTTCTGTATATAAAAAATTCATAGATTTACAAACAATCAGATTGCGATGATGATACTGGACAATCCAGGCGCGGTCCTTTGATTTACATCCCATTCTGCGTAATTTAATTGGCTCAGACCATTTCGCCTCACTGCTGTTTGGGTGTGACGCAATTTACCGCGTTTCCGGGAGTGGGCTGCCGAATATGGGTCACTGGATTTGTTTGTGAAATACTCCGTTTAAATTGTGTATTACTAATTTTTTTTTTGTGTATTACTAATTGTGTATTACTAATTAATTTAAATTGTGTATTGTGTATTACTTAACAAGATATGAAGCGGTCTACTGTTAACTGACTATCGTGTACGAAGAGATCAATGAATGTGTAGAAAGTGAGGGAATTATGTCAGGATCGAAGCAAATGGAAACCAGTTTTCACTGATTATTTTCCGGTGGGAAGTCGGTTTTTGTGTGTGTTTCTAATAGTAACGTATGAAGTTCTTGCCTTTATTCAAGTGGCTGGTGTAGGATCATCTTTTTTTATAGTTATATTACATACATCACGCCCTCCCTTTCCGTTTACCTTCGGGGTAGGCAGAGACCATGGATCTCCACGCATTAGTACTTTCATACACGCTCGTTTATTCTTCTGACCTGGCCCTTTTTTAATATCTCTTCTACCTAGCTAAGATATGTTCGCCTAAGTCGTCCTACTACACCAACTCTTCTATTCACTCCCGCTCTATATATTTGTGTCATTTTATGTGTCATGTAGTCATTTTATTTTCATCCATCCTTTCTACATGTACAAATCATCTCAACATTATATTCTCTACTGTTGTCTTGTACACCAAATTGATCACTTATCACATCGCTGTATTTATATATATATATATATATATATTCAATGTAATTCCCATAACAGCTTGTACATTGACCCGATTCTGTAATAAGTCGCTTGAAGCACTTGTGTTACAGACAACAGGGGAAACACAAATATACTACTTAAATACATATATTTAACTCCTAGACACAGAAAAAACATTAATGTCATCATATAAATATTGGCGCACAAGACAGGATCACTACCATCTGCGTCAACGGGACCGTCAATATATTACAACTATGCCGTATCTTATGTCAATTCTTACTATCATCTTAGTTTCATTCATTTTTGTTCATCCGAAGGTTGCCTGGAACATATCGCTATATATGCGATAAGTGTATTTTGTAATTGTTGTTTGTTCATATTTTGTGTCTGGTGTAATTAATTATAAATATTGGACGCCCGGTTATCAAATTCGACCACTATTCATTTAAATATTTTGTTAATATTATTAGCGTTAGCATTGTTTTGACATTCAATAACTCATATATACTTTAAATCCAAATAGTGACATCATTTGAGTACACACGTCAATGTATCCTTGAAACAGTATTGTGTGTAATGTTTATTGTAATTAGTTTTAGCCGTGAGGTAACGGCAGAGTAGAATCGTCGTACCTCCTCATGCACCAGGTGTCGTAAAAGGCGACTAAAGCACCAGAGCCGACAGATGGCGGTATATCCATCCGAGACAATCCAGCTCAAATGCACTGGGCGGGAATGGGCAGCAGCATGGGGAAAATTATCCCTTTCTTAAGGAGGCCTATGTCCAGCAGTGGACTTTCAATGGCTAGTATGATGATGATGATAGGTTTAATGTGATTCTAGTGATTTTTAAATTAAAAAATGTTTTATGCCCTTCTTCTTTACCTTCACTTTGACTGTGTTAAGTTTTACATTTACCCGTAAGCTCAATTTCTTTAAAAAGAGGTACAAAGCTTTCTTTTTACAAATTAGTATTTAGACATGAGGTAGACCTCATACAAAAGGTCATCTGTATTGGTAACTCACTCTAACCTAATTCTACCGCCGAATAGCAGTGTTCGCATAGCTGTGTTCCGGTTCGAAGAGAAAGAGTGAAAGAGGCAGTGAGTTTACTATGTAAAATGGTATCATATCCTTAAGTCATAAGGTTGGCAATGCATTAGTGATATTCTTGTGATATTACGAGCGTCTATAAGCTGCAGTGTTTTAAAGTTTAATATTTATTTATATATATTATTTATAATACAAAATATGATGCCTGGTTATCTAAAATAGAAGCTGTTCTCTGATGACCTTAGACTCTAGTCTCCAAACAGCTGTTAATGTTAAATATTTTGTGTAAAGCTTGTATTAAGTTATGGTAAGAAAAATAAAGTTTGTTATTATTATTATTACAATCACGCGGACTGTGTGCTTGTTTATCGAACTGGTCTAATAAAAAAAAACTATATCGAAATTCGTAACCACTTAAATACTTGCAAAAGTAAACAAACCACATTGAAACATAAAGCAACGTTACAAAAAGAGTTACAAATGGATTGCATACATTATCCAATATGGATACGCAATCGTGCCGTTATCAATACAGAATCGAAAGCAATGTGTATTTATTATTTATTTGGGCAGTCAGTGCGTAGTGCGTGAGATATTTACGCAACAGTCGAGTCGAATCGAGTTATGTTTCACAGACAAATAAGACAATTGAGGGATAATAATTGGACTTGGTATGACTTAGCAATTATCATACAAAGTTGTAGGATGCCTAAATTAAATACTTTGCCGTGACAAATATACAGAAATGTCAAATATAAATACATTATCGGCCTCGAAGGCGCAGATGGTAGTGATCCTGTCTTGTGCGTTAAGGGTAGTGGGTTCAATCCCCATCCAGGAATTATATTTAAATGACGATATTTATGTTTGTTCTGTGTAACTGGGTGTTAAATACATATGTATTTATGTAATATATTTGTGATTTCTCTGTTGTCTGTTCGTAACACAAGTGCTTTAAGCGACTTATCACGGACTCAGGTCAATGGGAATTTATTACAGTACATGTATCTTGTGAAATAATAAAATATAAAATGTTGTAGTGCCTGACCCGACTCACATCCCGATGCACTTGTGTTCTTCCCCCCAGAGTCTCCTAGAGTCGACTCGTGGCACTTCCAGTTATCGTATGTTGGCACCGAAGGTGCTTCATAGTAAAGTAAACCATATTAAACAGCTTAAGGTTTCTCGGGTCTCGTACTCATGGTTCTCAGTTCGCCCGTTGCAGAGTTGAGGCTTACATAGACACAACTGCCCAATATAATAATAATTCTCACAGCATCTCATACATTGACTCCATAGTAAGTCGCTTAAAGCACTTGTGTCACGGACGCCAGACAACAGAGGAATCTTACATATACTACTAAAATAAAAATATTTCACACCCAGACACAGAACAAACACGAATATCATTATATAAATATTCGCTCTTGGTGGCAGTCGAACCCGCGACCCTTGGCGCACAAGATGGGATCGCTACCGTCATCGGGCCCGTCAAATGGTAGACCCCAACACGTACTCAACGATCCATCTGATAGTATAACTTGAGTAATCGTCCCTCGAGCGATAACCGACCGCACACCAGTGTGAGGAAAATTTAGTGAGGCGGTAGAAATAAAACCCGAGCTCACCCAATCCTCTGTTGCAAACCGCTTGATTTTTCCCAAGATGGCCATCCGAGGGTAAGCCGAGCCTCAGGGGCACCCTCCGATTATCGTCATCGATATCAGATCCCGCGATCTCGTAAGTACAATCTATCATCATCATACCAGCCATTAAAAGTTCACTGCTGGACATAGGCCTCTCAATTACAAGCATAATTTTTTGTAAAAAATTGAACAGCTTTTTTTATTTGATATATGACAATCCATTGTATCGTATATGATGTGATTTTGTGTTAATGAAGTTAGTTGAATTCTGACAGGTGCATTTTTAATTTAGATCTAGTAGTTTAATTATCATGCCCCTGCTATAAATTGTTGCTTCTTGAACACAAGATGGAAAATCGCTGTATTATGTAATGCCACAAGTTTTTCCTGGTGTAGTCTGGTCTGGTTTTGCCTGGAGTATTTCTGGACCTGATGAAAACTTTGGTGATTAAGGTTCTATACGTAAATGTGATGTAGGTCGTAAACCTGTGTTTAGGTAGTGTAGCTACCTTACAAACATACAGATAGACATACAATGTGGGTGTGTGAGGGATTGTTCGCAGGTGCAATACTGCGGGTTGCCATAGTGCAGTTATTACTGCATATGACTTATGTGGTATGCCGAAAGTGGGTGGCTCGTAGTGCCATGCGTCAGGTTTGCATGTAAGCTGTTTTCAAAACAATATTACTGTATCACAACTGAATATCGTTACTATATTCCTTAAAAAAATTGTTAAAATAATCTCTTGCAGCCATATCGAGCGGCATTTTAATCTCTATACATATAAATAAAAGTGTCTGTCTGTAAATACAAAGTAACAGCTTTTCAAAAGTAGGTGCTTGTAAAGGTATTTAGGCGTTTTATATTTTTCGTCAATCCAATATTGAGATAAACTCCAAAACGGCTGAATCGATTTTAACAGGACTTTACTGGCAGCAGATGACAAAAGGAGTAACATAGACTAACTACTTTTATTATGTACTAGCTGTGCCCGCGACTTCGTCCGCGTGGAATAGTTTTTTGGGTACCATACCTCTTTACCTTAACTTATATAAACTTTGAATGTCATATTTATTTATATCAAATCAATGTCCCGAAAAATAATTTCAAGTTTCTTGCTCTAAAAATACCTATTCCTCCTTACAACCCTTATTTCGAATGTCTTTTCTCAGGGTCTAAAGATTGTCTGTGCCAAATTTCATCAAAATTGGTTGAGAGGTTTAAGCGAAAAAGCGTAACAGACAGACAGACAGAGTTACTTTCGCATTTATAATATTAGTAGGGGTTTTTCCCACGGGAACGGGAAATACGCGAGTAATACTGCGGCGCGCCGGTAGATTAACATAAATTTTTAATATGTTACCGTATATGCATTATTACTTACATCAAAGTTGGCCGTCAGGTCACTTTGTTATTGTCTGTGGGTTTTGTTATTCTATTACGCCATTGGTCCCGGGTTTTAAGGTATGCGAGAACAATATAATGTACCCTAAATGGTGCATGACTAAGTGTTTAAGGTCTTATGGCTTTATAGCGTGATGTTGCTGGTACTATGACATCATATTTGAATGTGGTGACGTCAGAGTTCGCTAAAATGAGTTGGTATGTCGTGGTACCAGCAGAGTAGAATAGTACCTCCCCCTTTAGAA
>JACJUM010003085.1:3209893-3245206 GCA_020976665.1 Heortia vitessoides | reverse complement strand
CTCTGTTAGGATGGTATCTTGCAACTTGAGTTTGAAGTTAATAAATATTGAATTGAATTAAATACACGATTAGTTTGGATATCAATTAATGGGTAGTTGAGTGACGTCATTTGAAATTCAACATGGCGGAACATTTAAGAGTTTATATTTATGTTTTTGTTTCTAGTGTATTTAAATAATAAAAATATAAAAGGGCTTAGTTGTTTTAAAGCAGCAATGAAACGAAACCTTCATTCATGTTATGCTAAAGTAATCTATGGAGTCGACGCATTTAGAATTAATTGGTTGCCATTAAAAAGTCGCCAGTGGAAGTGGAGACGTCTAAACTAAACATAATTTACTGATAACTAGGCGGTGCCAGTGGCTTTGTCTGTGTGGATGTCATAAATACTTACCCTATTGCTATTAGATTTTGTTTATAATTTTATAGGTTCTATTATATTTTTAAGGTACCAAAAGCAAATTAGTTTAGTTTAATAATATCGATGTTTATAGGAACTACGCTTTAAAACACAACAATTTGTCGACAAGCAAGCATACGGTCCGCGTGAGCTATCACGGGGCATCGCAGGCGATAGACGCTCGTATTATCACAAGGATATCACTAGCGCGGTGCCAACCTTGCGACTTGAAGATATTATCTCACATTACCCAGTAATTTCAATGCCTCTCTCTCACCTTTCGAACCGGAACACAGCAATCATACCATTGCTGTTTGGCGGTATAAATAGGTGAGAGTGAGGTACCAATGCAGTCGACCTTTTGTATGAGGTCTACCTCATGTAACCTTATAGAATAATAAATACAAAAATAAAACATAAATATTTAAATAAAATTAGAAACTAGCAGAATTTAAAATAGTTATGACAGACTAGAAATTGTATATGTATATGTATAGTCACAATAATTTTTCATGATTAAATAAACTTATTAGTATATGTATATATATATATATACACACATATATATATATATATATATACATACATACATACATATATATATATACATACATACATATATATATATATATATATATATATATTATATACATATATATGATGTTGAATTTTCGGACTAACTTATTAGCACCCGCAATGCTCGCGGGATCTGAGCGGAATCGACGTCGATCATCCGAGGACGCCTCTAAAGGCTCGACCTCGGCTCGGGCGGCCGTCGTTTGGGGTAGAACTTACATTTACAAAAAGAGAACGCTAAAACGGCCGGTTATGGCTTGTTGGGGCAGGGACTGTACGTGTTCGCCGAACGCTGCGTAATAGATGCTACGGAATAGATGATTGTAAAATGTTAATGATTGTGTGTTGCCAGTGAGAGGGCGGGAGAGGGACGCGTTGAGAGCGGTTATCTTATCGGACGGCCCCGCCATCTGTCGGTTCTGATACGTTAGTCGCCTCTTACGACACGTGCACAGAGGGAGGTACTATTCTACTCTGCCGGTATGATCATATGAATTGAAAAATGTAATTTACAAACAGACACTTTAATTTTGTTTTTGTGTATAGATGAGGTAGGTACAGTAACGCACGCCGCTCGAATACATACATTATATTAAGTTAAATAATTGTTATGCTTAGTGGATAATATCCTTTATAGTTTCAAAGCTGTCGTAGAACATCTACTGCTAGACAAATGCCTCCTCGAGAAGGGAGAATTTGCCCATAATTGCCGCGATGGGCAGGCGTGATGGCAATTGCATAGCAGATCGCGGTCATGGTCATGGTCGCGGAATGCAGCCGCCTTGATACATTTGAGCTATGCTGCTTAGGGATAGTTATGTTGAGATCCTTCGACTTCGAGATCATCGTCCTTATCATACCAGCCATTGTAAGTTCACTGCTGGAGATAGACCCTCTCCGAGAAAGGGTTTTTTTACCTATAATTGCAACGCTGGTGAAGCGTATTCGTAATCGCAGAGAGCAGCTTTCGTGACGGAGATGCTGCTGCCCATACCCGTCCTGTGCATTTGAGCTGCACTGTTTCGAATGGATAAACCGCCGGCTTGCGGTTCTGGTACCTTAGTCGCCTCTTATGACACCTGGTGCAGTAGGAGGTATTCTACTCTGCCGGTACCTCACAAAGGTTGCGTCTTAAGCGAGTGCATTCGATTCTATAAGAAATAGCATTATGTACTTCTTCTCCACAGTAAGTATGACTGGGTCAAAGTTCATGTTCAAAAGTTCGCGATATTTCCTTAAAAAGAGGTGTATTTCGATACTAATATCATAAAGAGGAAAATAAATTCACACATCTTCTCATACATTGACCTGATTCCGAAATAAGTCACCGAAAGCAACTGTGTTCCGGACATCAAGCGTGAAACGCAAAGAGAGAGACATATGCCAAAACCGTTGCAAATGGAGATCTATTGTCTCTGCTTAACCCTCACAGGCGTGATGTATAATGCCGTGGGTTACCGGCTGAGTAGTATAGTACCTTTCTCTATACCAGGTGTAGTAAGAGACGTCTGAGGTACCGGAACCGATAGATGGCGGTATATCCATCCGAAACAGCGCTGCTTAAATACTATATCCTACTATAGGGCGGGGATGGGCGGCAGCATCCTCGTCGTTAAATTGCGTTCTGCGATTGCCGCCACGCCTGCCCAGCGCGGCAATATGGGCAAAAATCCCCCTATCTTGGGGAGGCCTGGGATATAATGATATATGTATCTATGTATACCAATTTTAATTTAATATTCGTATTCAAGATAGCATCTGTTGATGTTAATAAAATAAGTAACTAATATTATAAATGCAAAGTAACTCTGTCTGTCTGTTACGATTTCCCGCTTAAACCTCTCAACCGATTTTTAATGTAATATGGCACAAATAATATTAAGACCTGAACCTGAGAAAGGACATTTTTTGATTCGAAATTAGGTTTGTAAGGGGTCGAAAAGGGGGATGAAAAGTTGTTCCATGCATTGTATAGGTATTTTTAGAGCTAGAAACTTATAACTTATCTTTCAGGCCATTGATTCGATATTAATAAACATGACATTCAAAATTTATGTAAGTTAAGGTAAAGAGGTATGGTACCAAAAAAACTATGCAATACTACTAACTACGCGGAAAAAGTCGCAGGGACAGCTAGTTATAACATAATAGTAAAGGCATTAAAAGAATAATGTACGCAAATACTATGATGTTGCTAAATCGCGGTAGCGGCACGCAATCATAACTCAAGGATCCGTGAATTGTGTTTTGTAGCAGATGGATGACGTTAGAATTATTTCAGTGCTATTGTGGTTGGGTAATCTCTTCATTTTAGCAATTCCGTTCACGGTCGAGTTGGACTAAACGGACAAATTTGTTGCGCGTTTTGTAGGACGCGTGTATGTATTTTTTTACTAGTTACTGCCCGTGACGACGTCCGTGTTAGTAGAGGTTTTATTGATAGTGTGAAATTAAGTTACTTCTTATAATATTAGGTAAAGTTAGTGAAAGTTCTGTCAAGATCGGTTCAGGTGTTTCGGAGGATTCGGATTTTTTATTGACTGTATATATTCATTAGTCAGAGGAAAGCTTTTTGAAGTATAATTATTAATACTGTGATACGAGAACTTTATATATTAGATCTCGTGAGGCAGTTTGTTCGGGACCTAAGCTAGGGTTCTTAACTACTGGACCTTCTTTAATAATTGTTTGCTCACTATATACTGTTTAATCCAACTTGAGAGATAGGACATTTTGTAGTGCATATAGTATTTAAAGCCAAAATAACCTTAATAATACATTAAATCTTAGGTTTGCGTTGGATATGTGTAAATTAATCACGCTAAATAAACGGAACGTTTTACATTTTGGACAAAACACATAATATTAGATTTACAAGTAGGGAATGCAATTTTTAAGAATTTTCGGGATCCCGTCTAGTTTTAAAAAAAATACAAATTTTGGTGACTAAAAAAGCTATAAACTGCTTGTTTGTGATAGTGAGGTTAAGAAATATTTTACTTTACTACACATTACTCGATAGAAAATAAAAACCTTTATTCTAAATCTCTAATCTTAATATTACCGACCAAAAATAATTATAAGGCTTTAAGGAAATTAACATAGATAAATTAGGAAATTAAAATAATAAAAATGATGCAAAGGAATTAGGAAATAGTTACCTAAGAAGAGTGATTTTGAAAATGATTCCTTAAAACAAAGGATATTAATAGGATCATCAATGTAACTCGCTGCTTAGAATGCCCTCTCCGTCTCAACACAGGTTGGCAAAAGCGCGGCGGCGAAGCAATTATATGCAAACTGCAAAAATCACCCCCTTTTTCCAACACACTTAAATAAATCCACTTCCTTTTTTATGATAGACTCTAATTTGTCGCGTGGTAAATAGCTCGTGAACGTGGTGGACACAAGTGCAAAAGGACTTTTAGACGCTCGCAGAGTTCCTTTTAAATCCTCTTGAAGCGATTTGCTAGTTTGTGCAGTCCGGATTGATACCGAAAAATTACCCGAGATCGGGATTGCATTCCCTATTTACAAGACCATTGTATAAAACTACAATGTATTCATTCTGAACTATATTACTTTCCACTTCACAAAATGCTAAAGAAACATCATATTTACCGCCATGACGAAATTCTGAAACTCCTTTGACTAATGTTGCCAGTTGTAATTTTTTATTAATAATTTGTAAATTTTTGTCATAGAAAAAAAGATATTTTTGCTACATTACATTTTACGTATACATCGCAATTGAGGACCTAGTTTTTATAAAGCCCCACCCAGTGACAGCGCGTAAATTCCCCCACCGCCAAAGAGATCGGCATTGAGATCAAGTAATAAAAAAATTGCCGCACCCGTAGACAGAGGATGCTAGTAATGTCGCCCATTAAATGCAATATACCTAATGTGCTCACGCGCAGCTGACTCAATGACATAACCTGCCTCACTCGCCCCGTCTCCGTCTTCTGCGTGCGTTGAGACAGAGACGGGCGGTTGCCTTGTACGTAATAGCCGCTAGAGGATTATTATCATTTGGATGTATGAGGTTGAGAGCGTGATGGGTTGGTGTGTTGTGTTACAATGATTTTGCTTTCTGTTTATCTTTCGTTACATGGTAGACCTCATTCAATGTCTGCATACCGATGCAGAGTATTGATGTAGTCGTAATGAACTTGGCCTTAACGCTAGTGGCCCTAGGTTTGTATATTACTTAGTAATAGATAGTCTAGACAGTTTCTTGATCAAACTGCTTCTTATTTAGTGTCATCTAATAACGATAAAATATATATTGTCTCATATTTAAGGCGTGTTTAAGTGGGTGCAAGACGTATTTACCACGTAAAAGGTGGCTAAGGTACAAGAATTGACAGACAGCGGTATATCTGTTCGAAACGGTTTAGCTCGAATGCTGGGTGGAGATGGGCAACAGCATTTCCGTCGCGATAGCTGCGCTCTGCGATTGTCAACACGTCCAGGATGCCCAGCGCGGCAATTATGGTCTTAACCTTAGTCGCCACTTACGACACCTGGTCAGGACACAGGGGTAGGTACTATTCTACTTTGCCGATACCTCACGGCTAGACTAATTAGCCTATAATATATCTATATAAAGCTTCATCTTCACGGAGTAATATTTTACTTAAAAATTGAAAAAAGGTGGAAATACGTAATCAAGATTTATATTTTTCTATGTTTTTAACAAATAATCTCAAAAAATACTTGACCATATCTAAAACTTTTTCAGTAATGAAAAGTAACATTATCAGCAAATAGCAGCAACTATATTTTATCTCCAGATTCTCACGGGGAGGGGAACTACGAGGGAACAACGAGATATACATTATTTTTAGATCATAAAACTAATTTTTGTACCGCTTGACATTGACAATGATATGAATAACATCGCAGGTTAATTAGATAACGGTTAACCAAGGTTTGTGGCATGTTGTTACCATCAACCCGCATGTAATTATGTTAAACACATTCGTAACATAGTCTGCCATTTGTTTGTACCATCAACTAATGTTAGTTATGTATAGATGAATTCGCATTTGGTTTCGGGAATGTTAGCATTCGCGTTCGAAATGCGAATAAATTTGGAGAAGTAAAAGATAATTAGATAAATTATAAGAAATTAAAAATGATGAGGTACATAGCCATGTTTCTGAGAGTTGTCTGCAAAATGGCTTTCAAGCTGCCATATGAGTGGTATATCTGAGTATTTCGAGAGATTCAAGGCTATACTGCTCCACTGTCTTAAAAAATCCTATTTCCTTATTATAAATCTTCTTTTTTTTTAAACTATATACTCTGATAGATATATACGACTCTGGAATGCGCTTCCGTTGAATATTAAGAGATCCCCAAAGGAATCGATTCTGAAACGCTTTCTTAATACTCTATTTACTGATGCTGCTTCTCTATGTGACCGTACTTTGATGTGCGTCATTATTCTTATCTATATGTATATTCTAATATTGTTATTGTTCTTTTATATTATATGAATGTGCTGTATTTTTTATATATATGTAGGTAACGTTTATCTTTATCATACACTCATTTGCAAAAAAACGGGCACCTAAGCAATGAACCATTTCAAATGTTACTATTGGTTTCTTTAATATTTATAGGTAGTTTTACTTTCACAATTTTGTAAATAATTCAGCAAATAATCGTTTTCGTCAGTATTATCATAAAATTTTGATAAAAATAATAGGTTGTACATGAGGAATCAGAACTCCTGTTATGTATCGAGATCCAGTCAGTGAGCCGTTTTCAATAAAGACTAACTCTGTATGATTCCCAAAACAACAGAGCCCCCACCATTAGGTGTGATTTCTTCAAAATAAGCCTCTGCAAAGCGTTCTCCTCGTCTTCGTAGCACTCGCCGACGTTGATCTTCACCGAACAGAGATATCCTGGCTTCATCGGAGAACAATACCCTATTCCAGTCTTCTTGACAGTCAGTCGTCTATGACTCACAATTTCGCACAAACCTAGCAACTCTGTGCTCACGGAGTAACTTAGGGCCGCAGGCCGGGCGATGACTGCGCATATTGGCCGCGATAAGCCTTCTCCTGACCGTCCATAGACATGCACATTTCTTACTTCTTCGAAGTTGTTCTTAAGGTCCACATACGAAGACTTGCGATTTCTCAATGCGTGACACACAAGAAAACGATCATCCCGTGGTTGGGTACATGGTTTTCTTTTAGAACCAGGCCTCCTCTCGACGGAACCGGTGTCTTGATACCGCTGTCAGGTCCTTTGAACTGTCGAGCGACTCACACTTAGCCTCTGAGCCACGAAGCATTGGCTGCAACCCTCTTCGAGCAGCGCAATAATTTTGGTAGCTTTTACCACTTTCTCTAACATTATTGAGACAGCTCAACAGCAATAAATGAAGCTTTGACAATAAAAAATATGAAATAAATTCATAAAAATTGTCTAACAGTTATGAAAACCGATATTATCGTTTGGAACTTTGCACCAAAAGTGTAGGATAAAAAGTGGTTTTCTGTAAAAACGAGCATCAAACGAAAATTTGAATTTAGAACGTACGGTTTTGAACACCACGGCATATTTAAAACCGCCAGTAACGTACAAATGATTGAAATCATTTTGGTACAGTATTTATTTAAAGAAAAATTAAAATCAAAACTGGTTTTTTTGCAAATGAGTGTATAATTATGTACATACATTGCCTTCACGACTATTTTATTTTTTCTGTTTCGTGGTTGATAGTGCCAACGAGCATTATGTCTGCCATTTGTATATTTTTTTATATTGTGTGCCATAAAGTTCTTATAAAGTTAGCAGATCTACCTTACTTACCTTCTTACCTATTTCTACCGCCAAGCAGCAGTGCTTGCAAGCACGAAATACGGAGGGTGGCATAAAGTTGCAAGGTTGGCGATGCACAAATGATATCTGGCGAAGCAAGCATAGATTACTTTTGTGATGACTCGGCCGTGTATAGGCTACGGTAATGTTAACATGTTGTACCGGCAGAGTAGAATAGTACCTCCCTCTCTACCAGGTGTCGTAAGAGGCGACTTGCGTGCCGGAACCGTAGCTCAAATGCAACAGGGCTGGGATGGGCAGCAGCATTCCCGTTGCGAAGGTATGTTTTGCGATCGCCACCACGCTTGCCCAGCACCGCAATTATGGGCAAATTTTCCCTTTCGAGGGGAATTTTGCTTGATGCTTACAATCACGCAAAATTTTAACTCAAGTAAAATGAAGAAAATGCTCAGTTTCCAAGCCGATAGGACCCAAGAATAAAAGTATTGTACGCGGAGCGGCTTAGAGCGCTGTATTCTCTAGTCCCGAAATGAAGAGACTCTCACGGACTCGTAATGGGTACAGCATTACTATCGATAAATTCCACTCAGTGTTCTCGCACTGGCTGGATATACAACACAGGTTACTGACCTCACCTTATTTTTTATACCACAAAGGGAAGCGTTAATGGAATTAGTGTTAATGGGAAGCGGTTCTCGCAGCCTTTACAAAACCGAGGCATCATTTACGCGTCGAAGACCTCATTACTCCTTTGTTGAAGACCATACTAGGAGGATTCGGCAAGGAGCTCATTTCACAATCTCAGCGTACGCAGGAGGTTCTGACGCGACGGTTTCAAAGGCATTATGCATTAGCCTTTGAAACCGTTTGGTACGCGACCGTTTTTGTTTTTAAGCCTGTCGATAGAGAGTGATGCGATTTCGTTTTTATATATATATTATGGAGTCTGCATACAAGCATACGGTCCGTTTGCAGGTAAATGTGACCGCAGCCTATAGACCCTGTCAAGTGTCATCACAAGGATATCACTAGCGTGTCGCCTACCCTGGGAACTAAAGATATTGTCACATTAACCCAGTAATTTCATATATCTTATAATAATAATTTAGTATTTATGATTATATATTTATAATTTATTTATATTAGATTATACTTTTGTAATTTATGTATATCGCATAGACTTATCTCTTCTTGGGTTCCGCCCGTTGGTTGACTAGCAGATAATGCTACTAGGCATTAAGTCAAGTAAATAAATACAATATAGATAATATTGAGCCTCACGGCTCCCCGGCATCTATCGGCAGAGTAGAATAGTACCTTCCTCTGTACCAGGTGGTGTAAGAGGCGACTAAGGTACCAAATCCGACAAGTGGCGGTATATTCATCCGTAACAGTGTAGTTTAAATGCACAGGATGGGGATTGGCAGCAGCATCCCCGTCGCGAATGATGCGCTTCGCGAGTGTCAACGCGCTTGCGCAGCGCGAAAATTGTAGGAAAAAATCCCCCGTTTTTGGGGAGGCCAATGTCCAGCAGTGGACTTGTAATGGCTGTATCGATGATAATGATCATGAATATTATAAAGAGGAATAATTTGTTTGTTTAATCGATTTCACTCTACATCTACTCGACCAAATTGAATAATTATTTCACTATTAGAAACCTAAATATTCACTGAGTAACTACTGTATTATATATGCAAAGTATACATGAACGGGCCCGATGGCGCAGATGGTTGTAATCCTAACTTGTGCGTCAGGGGTCGTGGGTTCGATTCCCACCCAGAGCATATAATTATATGATGATATTTGTGTTTGTTGTGTGTCTGGGTGTTAAGTATAAGTATTTAAGTAGTATATTTGCGATTCCTCTGTTGTATAACTACACTATAAATACCTTAAGTGCAATTTAACGGGGTACGATTCATATTATTATGCGTGTGTAACGAATAAAATCAAAATCAAGTCTGATTCCAAAAATTCTTTACTAATGGAAAATACATAATAATCAAAGAATATACGCTTTATTTTATGCCTGTATTCCATCGGAATATAGCAAAGGTAGGTATAGCATAGCAGAGCCCCGGAGAGATCCCATTACCATTGGTAGGTAATGGTAAAATCGCGGGGCTCTGCTGGTATATTATAATTGTGTTTTATATGTTAAAATTATTCCGTTTCTATCAGAAATAATAAAACACTCAGTTTCTTTTCCTTCACTACCACTTGCCGGGTTCTAGTGAAATAAATTATTATGTTTTTAATAAAGCATTAATTTTAATCTGTGTGTGTCATAATGATATTAACAATTAAACGGTTTTATAGTTAGTTTTATCAGTGCTATAAAACCAGTTAATAACTTGTCGTAAAAGGGGAAAACCAACCTTTCTGTGGTTTGGTAGATATGAATTCGCTTATAACTCATATTTATAAAATATTTACTACGTGGGAAAAAAACTGTACGTTCCCCCCCTTTTTAAAGAAATTGCGCTAACGGATGCACGTGAAATTTCACACGATAAAAACTAGCCATTAGAAGTCCACTGCTGGAAATAGGCCTCCCCAAGAAAGGATAAATTTTGCCCATAATTGCCGCGCTTGCCAAGCGTGTTGGCGATTGCAGAGCGCAGCTTTGGCGACGGGAATGCTACTGCCCATCCCCACCACGTGCATTTGAGCTACACTCTCTCGGATAGATATACCGCCATCTGTCGATCCTGGTACCGTGGTCGCCTCTTACTACAGGTACATAAAGAGGTACTATTCTACTCTGCCGGTACCTCGCGGCAAGGTATTAATTTATTTCTTTTATACAAAATGCACTAGAAATACATTCAATTCATTGATGTACCCATTACACAAATACTCGAATGAAATAAATATTATTTGTCTGTCAATAGATTATATCAAGCAAATGATAAAAGAGTTTTTACAATATTTGCTTAATTATAATCGAATTTTCGGGTGACTACTATGTAAAAAAACACGATTGACATAGAGAATTAACTCAATAAAATTAAAGAGTAAAAAGATATTTATTTACATAGAGGCTTAAATATAAACAGACTTTAAGTAAGGTTTATATATTGTTTGTTTTAATATTACAGAGAATACGCAATCGTCGACTTTATTTAAATTCTCCCAAATGTTGAATATTACATAATTCATAATTATATAAAAAAAGAAAAGGATCCCTATTTTTTTGGTCACGACATCACACATAAAAGATTTCGCAAAAAATATATTTAGTTCGTTTTTGCCAGGTGAAGGCATTAAAAAAAATAGCATAACATTGAAAAATTATAAAAATTTGACGTCCTTATAACCTTTTGTAATGTAAATATGACGTTTGACATTAACTGTCAGTCGTTTGACAGTTGTCGCGATCGGCAAATTGCGCGCTCTAAATATAGTTTATAATCTGTCCGAAAAAATTATATTTCTTATTTTTTTATTTAATAAAATTGTAAGCATTAAGCAGTCGTAGAACGTTCACTGCTGGACATATGTCTCCCCAAGGAAAATAACTTTGCGTTAAAATTACGTTTTTTTTTTAATAGAGCTGCTGATGCTAATGCTGCCATTCCCCGCCCTATTGAAATTGAGCTACGCTAAATCTCATAATATAAATTTATGACGTATACTCGTCTTTATGTTCGTACTTGCATACAAGTACATCTGTTCATGACAAGTTAAAAACCCTCCATGAATAATAAAGACGAATCCTCGGACACGCGACTTGACTCATTGTAATGGCGTATTAATTGTCCAATTATCCTCATGCTGCCGCCTGCCTGCTGGATACTATGCCATTGTCTGTGGATTATTTGTTTTCTCTCATTGTTTCATGGTTTTAAAAGATTCTATTCGCTGTTATTTTGGTGTCATTACTAATCAATTTAAACTTAAAATTGTTAAGAATGTAATAAAAAAAAAACTTACGTTGTCCCTTTTTAGTAAGGGACTCATATTTCAAATATAACAAAGACAGTGCATTCATTCATAGAACGTACAACACAGAAAGTTCACTGCAGGACACAGGCCTCCCCAACAAAAAAAATTGCCAGTAATTGCCTCCCTGGGCATGTGTGGTGGCAATCGCAGAGCGCAGCTTTGCGACGGGAACCTCGCTTACGTCTCCCGTCCCATCTTTAGGCTACCCCGAAAGTTACTGGTCACAACTGGTTTCAGGAGAAACTACTTTTGTCTAAGCTAAACTAGTTTGTTCTAAGTCCGATAGGTCAAACTGAAATTTAAGAGGAAAGGAAATATTAAATCAAATCGACTATTAATACTTCATTTTATATAAACCGCGTTTTTCCTAGTTAGAACCAGTTTTTAATGTATGCCATATAATAATCATTTTTTATCCTTATTTCACGTGTGCGGAGCCGGGGTGGGTCGATAGATATTTTTTAGACATAAGCGTTAATTTTAGACATTTCTAATTGAATCAGTTGTACGCGAATAGTATTTATCAGCATAATATAAATACGACTTGATATTTCTGCAGGCAGTCAAGCACGTTCTCAGCAAAATAAAATAAATATAATCTTTAAGCAAACAAGATATAAGAAAAATGACGTTTAGCGTCGTTCATGCCTCCATAAACAACTATATAATGTTCACTTCGAATTGTAGGTACACACCGCAAAAGATCGACCTGCACAAATCTGTCAACAGTGAAATTTGAACTCAATGTCTCAGGTGTAAAGATCAATGTCGATTGCGAAATTTTGTCAGATTTGTGTAGCTTGATCTGTTACTGGGTGTACTTTATAAAGTACCTATGAATTAACTAGCATCTTTGAATATGGAGTGGCATGCTAATGACTTTGGTGTTAGCAACTGTCGACTTTATTTACATAGTGATAAGAACTGAGGTAGGATCGAGGAAGTGAACGCGTTTGCTACAGTGTATGAATCAGGGCTGGGTTCGAAACAATGGCTGGCACTGGAAGTTATCTTTATGGTTAGTGTTTATTTCCTAGCTAGTGCATGATAATAGGACTGGCCCGATGGCGCAGATGGTATCGATCCTATCTTGTGCGCTCAGGGTTTCGATCCCCAACCAGTAATCAACCCCCGACTAATCCCCTACCAAATATTTATATGATCTTATTCATGTTTGTTCTGTTTAGTATATTTGTGATTCTTCTGTTGTCTGATGTTCATAACACAAGTGCTTTAAGCGACTTATCACGGAGAGAAAAATATCCGAGTTAGTTATGTATGTTAGGCCTTGCAGCCGTTGAAGAAGACAGCCTAGTTGGCGTAAAGTTCGATTCCTGGCAAAAAATTGTTTCAAAATCTAACTGGGACGTTGACGTAACCAGGTTCATACGTTTCACTAGAGGTAGACTTCATACAATGATTGCCCGCATTGGTATCTCACTCTCATCTATCTCTACCGGCAAACATATGTGTTCGTATTGAAGCGTGCCGGTTTGTAGGTTTGAAGAAAGAGTCAGTGAATTGATTGGGCAGTGTGTCACAAGGTTGGTGACGCGTTAGTGATATTCTTGTGATGATACGAGAGACTATAGGCTGTGATGACGCTTCCTATCACGCGGACCATATGCTTGTTTATCGAATTAGTTTTATGAAAAGCAAATATGGCCATTATTCAATACTAGTAGTTCCCCTCGACTTTGTTCGAGTAGAATTGGGACTTTGAGCGGTTTAGTAACCTTCCTCGGTAAATAGACAATCCAGCACTGGTTGTTTTATAATAGACGATCCAATATATTTAGGAGTTCTTGAATGGTATTAGTGCAGCACACGTAATCTAATATATAACGTTCTCGCGACACAGTGTTAGTTACCATACTCCTCCAAAACGGCTTGACCGATTCTAATGAAATTGTCAATTCTTATGAAAATGTGGCACTAAAAATACATACAACCCTAGATGCTC
The DNA here is from genome assembly GCA_020976665.1 of Heortia vitessoides. Classification (NCBI taxonomy): domain Eukaryota; kingdom Metazoa; phylum Arthropoda; class Insecta; order Lepidoptera; family Crambidae; genus Heortia; species Heortia vitessoides. Next base: position 3,231,511 of record JACJUM010003085.1, on the reverse strand, counting down.
ACCCTTCTATCACTAAATCCTATTTTTAATAGTAGTTTCAGTAATTTTATAATTTATATCTTAGAAGAAAGTTTGCCAGGACAGCTAGTCTGTGTATATAAAAAGAGAAGCTAACTGACAGGGTCGATATTTTCCATAGGAGAATATTTTTTGTATAAACACCCCTTAAAAGGGTAAAAGGGGGTTGAAAGTTAGTATAAAAATTATACAACTTAATACGGATAAAACTGCGCGGCGCTGCTTGCATAACATAAAGATATATTTAAAAATATGCAACATAGGATCTGTATTTAGTAATAAATAAACTCACGCAATATCTCATACATTGCCCAGACTCTGAGATAAGTCGCTCAAAACACTTACTTTACGGATATCAAACAACAGAGGAATCACAAATATAGGACTGAAATACATAATACCTAGGCATCGAACAAACACACAATATTCATCGTATAAGTGTTTGTTCTGAGTGGGGATCGAACCCACGACCCTTGATGCACAAGATAAAATCCACTACCGAATTCGCCATAAGACTCGTCAATATAATAATCACGTAGTATATATATTTATTTTGTAAACAAAAAATACTGTAGTTAATTTCTATTAAAATAGAAAAGGTATATTCATATTGAGAGCGATTGTGTTTTAAATTGAATGAAAATAATTATTAGTTTCATTTGAATGGAGACCGAAATGGACGACCTTCGATTGCCATAGCGATATTGTAGTTAATTTATTTCCATTATTTTTTTGTACTACGCACATGACTTAATAAATGTGACCGTGCGACTTTCATTTATTTTATGGGATAGATAGTACAATCGATAGTCTTGTTTGCTGGTATTGGAAATGAAGAATAGTTCACTTTTTGTAGTAGGTATTGTTAGAGGTGACAAGGGACTGCACCGCCAGATGGCGGTAATAAATATAAAGACAATATGGACAGACAAAGGTAGACAATATGGGCACAATTAAATCCAATCCTAAGTCCAGCAGTGGACTACCTACGTTTGATATATTGGATACAATGATAATATTATAATTCATTCTTGGCGGCCATTTTCCTTGATATCTCTTTTCCATCGCCATGATATCCTGATGGAATCTTTCCCCGTGCTCGTCGCTCACCGCACCTAAGTTTTCTGGGAAAAAGTTAAGATGGGAATGCAAGAAATGTATTTTTAACGACATATTACATCCTAAGGCTTTATAATCCTCTAGTAATTTTGACACCATTTCCTCATAGTTTGAAGATTTTTTGTTTCCTAAAAAATTTTTTACAACGTCAACAAATGAAAGCCATGCATTTTTTTCCTCTGTATTTAATTTTAAAAGTAAATTGGAATCCTTCATGATCTTCCTTATATCCGGTCCTACAAAAATTCCTTCTTTCAATTTAGCTTCACTCAATCGAGGAAATATAGATTTTAAATATAGAAAATCTTCTCCATTTCTATCCATGGCTTTAACTAAATTTTTGATGAGACCCAATTTTATATGCAACGGCGGCAAAATAATATTGTTCGGTTCTACTAAGGGGTTTTCAGAAACATTTCTTTGTCCAGGGATGAAATTTGTCCTCATTAGCCAATCCTTTTTTATGTAATGTTCGCTTCTAGCTCTACTGTCCCACTCACATAAAAAACAACAGTATTTTGTGTAGCCTCCTTGCAATCCCAGTATTATTCCCACGACTTTTAGATCCGCACATATTTTCCAAGAATGAAGGTTGTACTGAATTTTCTCGAGCAGATTCTTAATATTTTCATATGTTTCTTTGATGTGGACGCCATGTGCTAAAGGTACAGATGCAAGATCATTGCCATTATTCAGTAAGACAGCTTTTAAACTTAATTTTGAAGAGTCAATGAATAGTCTCCATTTTTCTGGTGAATAGTCGTATCCTAATTTCTCCATTAGTCCCCGCACATCATTGCAATATGTGAGACCACTTTCTTCTGCGAAAAAGTCCACAAATTCAGCATCGCGTTGCCTATAAACAGATATCTGTGTATGTACTAGAGTGAAGCAAATTCCATTGTTGAAGTCTAGAACCCAAGAGTTCAGCTTGAGCTTTAGATAGACTTAGATCTCTGACCAAATCATTTAGTTCTCCTTGCCGTATTAAATGTGGTTCCTTTTCATTTACAAGGAAATCTTGTGACGGAATGGTGGTCTGAGTTGAACAATCTGATTCTATGTCGCTTATCTTCTCTATATCTGTTCCCTGCTTTGGATGTTGCAGTGGTGGACACTTTTCACTGTGAGGAAGAGGTTTTGTTACGGATTCTACATCAGGATACACAATTTTATCTCTTGTCTTGTACGAATATCCCTTCAGTTTAGTCAGACAGAAGTAGCAGTCAGTTACGTGATCTTTTTGTTCCCTCCAAATAACAGGTTTAGAAAACGGCATTGCTGGGTGGGTACCTTTAGACCATCCTCTTAAATAGCGTACACACCTTAGACAAAAATAACTTGGTGCCCAAGGTTTGTTAATAGTGTTTGGAATGTTCGAACCAAAATATAAATTATAAAAATTGTTTAGTGACGGTGTAGGCCGTTCTCGATTTGAAATGGAAGTAAATTTTCCACAAATAAAACAAAAAAGGTCTGGTGAATTTGAGCACTTTCGATTCATATTGTTAGCGGTGTATATCTAACACTTGTTTGAATTAAAATATCCGAAATATAACTCCAAAAACTTGTCACAATTAAATAAACTCCGCAGAAAAACTTCTCAAGATAGTACGCCGATAACTTCTATAGTCGTTGTATTAATATTAAACGTCAAGAACCAACAATTATGTCGCATCGAAAAGTGAGGGTATATAGTGTACTTACGAGTAGCAGTTTTAGTTTTGGTATTAAGATTAATAGTGATGACTTATTTCGACATACCCTCAAAATTTTGACAAAAAACAATTTTTCGGACATCTCGATGTAATAGAAGATTTTTATTATTTTTCTGTTAATACATGAATATTAAGGATACCGGAAATATATATTTGGACAAACGGCAAAAAGTCGTGTTGACCAGTGTTATTGGCTTTTCTGACCTGGCCATTTTATTATACCACTTCTACCTGGCTATTGCATGTTCGCTTTGGTCATCCTGTACTAATTCGTCCCTTAACTCAACACTACATATTTGCGGAGTCATTTCCTTTCATTAATCCTTTCTACATGTCTAAACCATGTCAACATTCCTATCTCTATTGTTGTCACAAGATCATATTTTACAAGAAAATCTTTAGAACTTTATTAATTGAAAAGATACGATTAGTCACAATTAGACCATCATTTTCCGCGTATTACCATCATAATCCGCGTAAACAGCAGTGACGGTATTCCCCGCAAGGAAAACATTGGATCTGGCGTCATTCCACAACGTCATGATATAAAAAGTTATGCCTAAAGGTTGAATTAATTTTTTCGTTTTGTATTTCATTTCCATCGCACCGGTTTTGATAAAGTATTAACTGTTAATATGATCTTATTTAGCTCAATTAATAGATTTTTCTTTAACTAAGATAGACCTCGAATGTCGTCGGTAGGGACATTATTATATGCCACTGAAAAAAGCCTCTTTTTATATTATATAGTTAGCAAATAAGCATCCAGTCCGCATGAGGTTAACGTAGCCTAAAGTGACTTATATCATCACAAAGATATTACTAACGTGTTGCCAACTTTGTTAACTGAAGATACTATGTCGCATTTATCTACTATATTGCCATTGCAATAAAGGGTGTGCGAGACACCCTTCACATCGGAACACAGCATTGCGAATACTGCTGTTTGGCACCACAAAAAGGTGAGAATGAGTTACATATGCAGACAACCTTTGTAAGATGTCTTCTTCCAGGAATGTCTCTCAACCACGATACGTTGCGGATGAATCGCTCTGTAGCATAACTAATATTAATGTCTCCTCAGTCACAAAACTACCGGCCGGCGAACTTGCAGTCGCTGCCCCTTGAATGAATACCGACAGCACGAGTGCAGCTGTTCAGTCCAAAGTTACCCCTTATGGTCAGATTAACCCGTATCTGCTGTGCTGTTCCAAAAGTTGCGTATCTTGCAAGATTGCACACTCACTCACTCAGTTCTGCTGCCAAGTAGCAGTGCACGCATTGTTGGATACCGTTTAGAACGTCCACAATTGAATGACTGCTACATGTGACATTATATCTTCAGATTACCAAGCGAGCGAGGATCTGGATATCCTTACGACTTCATCGTCACTTACGGACTTGTAGGCTTCTGTGATTGTATCTATCAGGCAGGGTTTTTCGCGACTTTAGATTGTAGTATAAAAATCCACTGAGTGTATAAACATTCTAAAGCTGGTGGTAGACTTTTACACCTATTCCTACCGCCAAGCAGCAGTCTTCACATTGCTGTGTTCCGGTTTGAAGGGTGAGAGAGGCTGTTAAATTACTGGGTAATGAAGCGTAATTTATTCACAAGGTTGACAACGCTTTAGTGATACCCTTGGGATAATATGAGGGTAATAGGTCGCGGTGACCCTTACAATCACGCGAACGGTTTTATTGTCGGCTAAGTCGTGTAAAAAAATATGTAGAACACGACGTGGCGCGGCAAAATGTGATAAAGACAAAACTCGCTTCCCCGGCGCGGCAATTATGGGCAAAATTTCCTCTTTCTTGGGGAGACTTATGTCCAGCAGTGGACTTGCAATGGCTGTTATGATGATAATCACTAAATAGTATGTCCCTATATATGTTTTGATCTTTAAAATAATGCTACGGGATTTAGTTTATATGTTTATATTATGTTTGACGGGCCCGATGGCGCAGATGGTAGTGATCCTGTCTTGTGAACCAGGGGTCGTGGGTTCGATTCCCACCCAGAGCAAATATTTATATGATGATATTTGTGTTGGCTCTGTGTATGGGTGTAAAATATATGTATTTAAGTAGTATATTTGTGATTCCTCTGTTGTCTGGCATTCGTAACACAAGTGCTTTAAGCGACTTACCACGGAGTCAGGTCAATGTATGAGATGTTGTGGGAATTTATTATTATTATGTATAAAACAGGCATAATATAGTACAGAAACACGGATAATAATTTTACATAAACCCGACGAGATAAATCAAGATAATGTACTATAGTATTATACACCTTAAAAAGGTCTACAAAAAAGTCCGCGGTGGCATATGTCTATCTTTTCGGAATAACCCACGATAACCATTTTTTATCCTTATTGCCGTAAGGTACCGGCAAAGTAAAAACATACCTCCCCCTGCACCGGCAGGTACCAGAACCGACAGATGGCATTATATCCACTCGGAACAGTGCAGCTCAAATGCACAGCGCGAGGATGGGCAGCAGAATCCCCGTCGCGAAAGCTGCGCTCTGCGATTGCTAACACGCTTGCACAGCGCGGCAATTATGGGCAAAAAACCCCCTTTTTGAGAGGCCTATGTTCAGCAGTGGAATTTTTAAGGCTGGTGTGATGTTCATGATTATGATCTTTATTGCACTCGTGCGAATCTGGGACATTGAGGTCGGCTACTTTATATAGTGTTAGGATCAAAATTACACCAGAATCTAAATTGGTTGGGCAATAATTTAAAAATTGACATAAAAGGGGTAATTGGGTTTAAGTGGGGTCGTCTAGCGCCTATGCCTTGCGGTGACGTCACGTCAAATTGCTTGCATCAGTTTCTTGTTTAGGGATATCAACGAGGGCGGGCAGCCAATTTAAACATACAGATATTAGTAGTACATACTTTAAAAAGTAATTCTTACCACTATTTAGTGCTATTTAGCATACAACATTATTTATAAAAGAGATATATAGGTGATCCTGTTATTGTTTGTCTGTTATTACACTAGTTCTTAAAAGTGGGTGTAGCTGTGTCCTCGACACGCCACTATGTTTTCATTTAATAAGTCTAAGCAACTTAAAATTGTTATTTACAGTATAGAGAGAAACTAGACCTAACATCTGAGTCAACTAGGATTAGGTCCGTCAAAAACAATGCAGTGGACCTGGAGTCGACCACCTGACTGCTGTAGATCTTCCATTCTCCTAAACTTAGCTACATTTGACCTGGGCTAAAATCCTTTAGCTATTCAGTGGTATTCACTTAAATATATAGTCGTGAAGTACTGGCAGAGTAGAACAGTAGTACCTCTGTACCAGGTTTCGTAAGAGCCGATCAAACTATCAGATCCGACTGATGGCGGTATATCCATTCGACATACAACAGTGTAGCTCAAATGCACAGTGGGGATGGGTAGAATGCTGCTGCCTAATGATGTTCATTATCATCGTCATTACAGCCATTGGAAGTCCACTGCTGTACATGACCTCCCTAATAAAGGGGGAATTTCGCTTGTAATTGCTGAGCTGGGCAAGCGTCTTGGCAATCGCGCAGCGCAACTTTTACGAAGGGGCTGCTGCCCCACCCGTTCCCTCCCTGTATATTTGAGCTGCATTGTTTCGGATGGATATACCGCCATCTGTCGGTTCCGGAACCTCATTCAACATTACGACACCTGGTACAGGGAAACTACTATTGTATTCTCACGGTGGTTTAGCAGTTTAATAAATAAATAATACAAATTAATTCCCACAACATCTAATACATCGACCTAACTCCGTGGTAGCTTAAAGCACTTGTGTTACGAACGCCAGGCAACGGAGCAATCAGAAATAAACTATTTAAATACATATATTTAACATCCACACATAGAACAAACATAAATATCAACGTATAAATATTTGTTCTGGGTGGGAATCGAACCCACGACCTCTGGCGCGCATGATAGGACCAATACCATCTGCGTCATCGGGCCCGTCATAAGTTTTATCATAAGACATATTTCATATTTGAGAAAGCATGACTGTTCATTGTTTGAAGGCTATGTACTTATCAACTATGTCAAGTGGGTGAGTCATTACATAGAGTTTGGAGAAATATAAAACTAAACTTACAAGGCGCTGATTTAAAATTAGTTTCGTTATCGCATCGTACGTACTTACTTGAATAAGCTGTTATTCTTAAATAAACAATGCCTAGTTATTCGAACCTGTAAGTACTTTTGGACAGAGCTACCGGTTCATGATAAAAATACAATGGAACTTTGTTTTAAAACATCGATATAACATTGGAGATGATTATTTATTAACTACTAGCCGCGCTCCGCGGTTTCACCCGCGGTAATTAGTGAAAACCTGGTATCAGTAAACGTTCATACTAATTTTACACCCTCCTTCTACATCCTAAGATAAGAGATGAATTTCAAAAATATATTTTACATGTGTTTCGTGACTTTCATGCTGAATTTTATTCATATATCGTCAAAAACGGACATAAAACCCTGAATGTTCACCCTTTTATCACAAATACCTATTTTTTCATTGTCAATTTAGCAATTTCATATAATTTAATTGGCAGGAAAACGTATGCCGGGACAGCTAGTATTACATAGATTAAGTCTCGCACTAACAGAATACAAAAAACTGTAGATATAGTTGTCTTTGCTAAAGTGGTAAATTTGACGATGGCATTATCATGAAAATAAAATTTTAATGCCTATTTATACACAGTACACATAACTAAAATATATATTTTTTTAAAGTTTGTCTGTCTTTTTGTTTGTTTGAGATAATCTATGAAACCACTGCACCGATTTTGATAAAACTTTCACAAGCTGGTAGATAATATAATAAGGATTAACTCAGGCTATATAACATCACGCTCAACTGTCTCAACTCAATAGGGGTCCAAAAGGGGCTTTTGTTACGGAAAAATAATATAAAAGGAAATTTTCCCTTTTAAAAAACTATGTAGCTTAAAGTCACGCGGGAGAAGTCACAGGCACAGCTAGTGCAATATAATATCTTCAAGTTACAGGCTAGCGTCTAGGCTTGCAGTGATGCTGACTATCACGCGGACTGTCCGTGTGTCGACCTGAGCTAATAATAAAAGGCTGGATTTTCAAGTCTTTCTATTCCGTATCACAATTGTATTTAAATAAATTACAGTTATGGCAGAATCATTTTATCCCGAAAAACATGTCCCTTGGGGATCAATATGGCTTTTAGTTCTGTCTGTGGCATCCGCATGACTTTTTGCACAGTCGAAATGTCAACGAGCAATTCTGCCCTTAATATTAAGAGACCTCAGGGATGAGAAATAAAGAAAACATCTTGCAGGCAAAGTTGCTTGTGGAAAGCTAGTATTTTATGCAATTACTACATAGTATAAAACAAGTCACTTTCCGCTGTCTGTCTGTCCCTATGTATACTAAGCTCTTTAGAACTACGCAACAGGTTCTGATGCAGTTTTTTTTATAGATTGAGTAAATCAAGAAAAAGGTTTATATATGTAATACATGCATAATATAGTAGAGAAATACTGATAATTTTAAAAGGTTTCTTTAATAAACACAATTTCGTTTGCTATTACATTGCAAACGCTGGCTGAACCCGTCGAGATAGATCAAGATAATGTACTACAGTATTGTACACCTTAAAAAGGCCTACAAAATGTCCCCGGTGGTTTACGTCTACCTCTTAAGGATAGCCCACAGTATCCTCATTGAATCTGCTAGTGACGAATAATTTGAAACTGTAGGTTCACACTGGCCGAATAGATAAGTCATCTATGTCGTAAAATGTTCTTGCTTTATCGAATGCTAGGTAATGGCCTAGCATTCGATAAAGCAAGCCTATTGGCTTGTGCTGGCGTGAGTAATGGCACGATAGTTGGTGAGTTACTCACTTTATTACTGGTGGTAATTAAGGGCGCGAAGGGATCGCTAAATGCCTGAATTGATTCGTTAAAAGTACTATTCTTACGACTGCATTAAATGGTAGCACGCCGCTGCTACTCTTGCAATGGATTGGGTAGAGTCATTTGAGACCACTCCTGTTGCTCTCGCGCAGTTCTGTGGGAGTGTATACCTTTCTGTAGTGTTATTTTCTTACAGTGAAATGTTTAATATTACGTGTATCGTGTATCAAGCTTCTGTAGGATATTTTTAAAACCCCGTAAGATGTTATTTGTAATTATACGGGTATATTTATTGCATTCTATGTGCAGAGTTTCGGTCTCAAACATAGGGCGCAACAATGTTTAAGTGCGATATACACGGGAGAGACAGGATTTTATATAATCAGTTAAAATTATTAGACAGTAAACAGCCAATTAGGTAAAATTAAGTATTATATAAACAACTTTGCAACGTGTAGTTACTATTTAGCACTAAGCAATCATTTAGTCAGCTTATAAATTTATGGGGTATGTTTTCTGATTTAGGAATATTTTGAATTTCGTTATAAATTTTAACTGCCAATCCGACAAAGCTAGTGTGGACTCAATTTTAATATTAATTAAAAGGAGCTTATCTGGTTTACAGTCTTAAATTTTGGGGTCTAGTATACAAGGGAAATAAATGCATATATTTATTAATAAAAACACATATTTCCAAAATATATAACCACATAATTGTTAATTTTTTTCTGACTTAAATTTTGGTCGGGTATACCTGTATACTTATATATATATATTAATAATTATCCTTAATAACCTTCCTCAATAGATGGACTATCCAACACTGAAACATTTTTTAGAGTTATTTACATATGTTTATGGAATTTGTAAAAATTTCTCAAAGTAATGATTAGCTGTCGAGTGGTATCCAGTTTCGGATATAGGTGATAATTTCAGATGTAGATAGATTAGATTGAATTTTTTTATGAATTTGTTTCCATAAGGAGCATTCAACGGAATCAAAGTCTTTCTCATAATTCCTAAACGCTAAGCAAAGTGCCATTTATTTCTTATCCGTTCATAGGCAGAAGAGCTTTAGTCTAGTGGATTAACAATTTGAAGTGGCAATGAGCAGTGCACTTAGCACGTAGTATCGACGTCCGATGAAGAAGTAAGATTCTGGAATCGAAACGACGTACTCTGCGCTTCTCGATAGCCGTTAACAGTATTTGGTCGTAGGATGTCTACAAGTGAGAGTGCACCTACAATGATGATGGATGTCCACCGTCAAGTAAGTCCTGCAGTCGATGTCTTACTGGTATGATGGTGGAGCAATTAGAGCAGGCGTGGATCCAGTTTAAAAAAAAAATGTGGTCACCGATACCTCAAAATAATCAGTGCCAGTCCATTTTTAGAACCATTTGGTGTTCCTGAGGCCAGACCACGGCCGTCGTTGAGCCCAAGTGTGAGCCGGAGTATGGTCTTGTTAGTCAGAAGTCTATTATGGTTGTATGGATACCCATTATGTCTAAAATGGCCCCCTCAAAATTGATAGACGTATGAAGACAAAAATATTCTATTTTATCAAATTTAGTTAAGATTTATATTAGGGCCGAGGTCGTGCTCAAATTACACAAAATACCACTCAAATAAAATGGGTGGTGACGGATATAGAGAACAAATGAATCACATTTATTATCAGTATTTTGTCTGACTTTTATCTTGTTCAGGGTAAGATTAATTGAGTGGGGTCATCTAATGTCCTATTCTTTGTATACATTGACAAAACGTTGACCTCACACAAAAGACATCTGCATTGATAGCTATTTCTACCCATAAACAGCAGTCTTCCGGTTTAAAAGTTGAAAGGTATTGAAACTCCTTGGTAATGTGCCATTATATCTTCAAGATACAAGGTTAGCTACGTAATTATGATATCCTTGAGGTAAACCGACAGTCTTTAAGCTGCAGTGAAACATACTATCAGGTAAATTATTTATGCTTGTTTGTCAAATTAGATATATTAATAGAAAAAAAAATAACTGAATGACATATGGCGTTTCAGTGATTAAGCGATATCCTATGTTTATTTAATCTTATATATTAATAGTCGGGAAGTACTAGCAGAGTAAAATAGTTCCTCCCTCTGTACCAGGTGTCGTAAGAGGTATGTCCATTCGGAACAGTGTGGATCGAATGCACAGCGCTGATATGGGTAGCTTCATTCCCGTCGCGAAAGGTGCTATCTGCGATCACCAACACGCTTGCTCAGTTCAGCAATTATGGACAAAATTCCCCTTTTCTTGGAGAGGCCTATGTCCAGCAGTGGACTTTCAATGGTGATAATGATGATGATGATGTTGATATTCTTATAATAGGGACCAAGTTCTGGTCTTAATTAAAAAAAAACTAAAAATCAAACAAAAATTTTCATTGGCCAGCCGCTATCGACACTATAAGGGTCGTCAATTATACCAACACCCGTATGTTCGTGTTACAAATAGTTTATTTAATTGTATATTGTAAGAGCTTTTAGTTGACCTTCAATGTGTTTCAATGACCTAGGTCTAGGTCACAGTTTCTTCTGTAGTACATTTTAAAAATGTATTGAAAAATGGAGTTATTCGTAAAAAAATAAACGTGCGATAGTAAATTAGATTTAATGGTGGTGTATATATAATTCTGGAAAGTGTTCTTTAATCATTATTATTATCTATTTATATATGACCTCTTTTAAGGGCCCTGGCCGTACCTTATAGGTTAATAAGATCATAGGCCATGACCCACTAAGCGGGCCTAAATGCAGCCGAGAACGGCTTAACCAACCATCCAAAGTCCGGAGGAGCTCGAAATAATTAATTTTTGGTCACCCATCCAAATATTAACTAACTTAAGATAAAACTAACAAATTACGAGAAAAAATGTTTTATTATGCAAATCTGACAAATTATTCACAATAGAAATAGGATTTAGAAAATGAAATAAATGATTGTCTTATTATAACTTTTTATTAGATTATTTAAGTTTCATCTTCGTCATCATCAGCCATAGAATGTTCACAGCTATTTCCCAGGTTACCCAGAGAAAGGGTGATTTTTGCCCATAATTGCCGCGCTGGGCAGGCGTCACCACGCCACGCAATCGCCGAGAATGTTGCTGCCCATTTCCGCTGATAGTTTCCATGGATATACCGTCATTTGTCGGCTCCGGTATCTCAGTCACCTTTTACGACATCTGGTACCAGAGACACTTAGAGAGGTACTATACTACTTTGCCCGATGGCTATTTTAAGCCTTAATGCATCAATTTCTGCCTATTTCTTTTAAATTGTAAAAAAAAACGCGATTTGTTTATATTTAGATTTTTGTTATCCAATAAATAACAACTATGTTTATGATAAGTTACAAATAACAACTACTTTAAATGCATTTAAATATAAAAAAAGATATAAATAAGTATAAACAAATGATAGGTGATGCCCTTCATATATCGTTGATGTCATATTAGCATGTCAGTGAGAGTGATGTTTAGTCTAATTATCTCATGTTTGCTAAGTGCGGGCTGATTATAATTTTTAAAACAAAACACACAATACTGTTTATTTTCGCATATGTATTCAAATGAGTTACTGAGACCAATGGGCGGGGTATGGTCGCTTATTTGTTTAAAAAATAACGCAGTGAAGTAAATTAAATGAAGTTTAAAAATGATGAAGTCCTAGGCCGAAACCCCTTACAACCCTTATATCGAATTCAAAAATAGCCTATATTCTTTCTCAGGGTCTAAAAATTGTCTGTGCCAACTTTCATCAAAATCGGTTGAGAGGTTTAAGCGGGAAAGCGCAACAGACAGACAGACAGAGTTACTTTCGCATTTATAATATTTTATTAGTAGGGATAGTAGGGATAATATCCTGACACAGAACAAACACAAATATCCATCATATAAGTGTGTGACCTGGATTAATATCAACTGCGCCAGCGGGGCCTTTTAAAGGTGGATAGATCAGATTAGAGCTGCAGGATCGCGCTGGATGGAGGCCACATACTGCCAGTAATCTATAAAATGACGTGGCCTATGTTCAGCTGTAGCTTTGTCCTGCGACTGATATCACGATGTTGTTTTTTATATAAGATCGAGATAGTCAGCATCATAAGCCTTATGCCTATAGACGCTTATAATATAACAAGGTTATCAATACCGGATTGCCAATGATGCGACTTGAAGATATCATGTCACATTACCCAGTAATTTCTCTGCCTCTCCCACCCTTCGAACCGGAACATAAGAGACTTGCGCATAGTAGTTCATGATTAGTTACGGTGAGTTAACTCGCAGCTCCTCGGCGAACTAGGTCGTTATTCTAGTTTGTCAGCTCCCCCATTCTCTGGAAAACGGATTTACGGAAAAGATCGCGCCAGTAGCTTAGGTACTAGAGAGGATGTATTGGTACGACTACCTCAACAGCTGGATCGGTGGCGCCACACTGCGCTCTCTGGTGAACTAACGAACTAAACTGCGAGTGATTTGGGAGCTTGGAGCTTGAACAACCTAGTTCGTTTGCGCACACACAACACTAGAACACAGCAACGTGAACACTGCTATTTGCCGGTAGAAATGAGTGAGAGTGAGGTACCAATGCAGACGACCCTTGAGGTCTACTTGACCTGTATTCCATGAACACTATACTTATTATTATTATAAACTAGACGTAATTTAAAGTTTGTTTTCTTTCACAGAGCTCCGGCATTTTCTGCACGTTCTTCCTTGCGCACGCTATCGCCCGAAGACGGAGGGCTTCAGTCAGGAACTCGACGCTCCGGGAGTCCACCTTCGCGGCTCCCGATGACTCGCTGTTATCACCGACAGCGCCTGCAGCCACTTTGCCCAAGTATTAGAATAGACCGCTACGTAAAGAGCGGTCAGAAATCTCAGAGATCAGAGATCATCAGAGATTTATGTTGCGTTGAATGATCTAGGATGTCAGGCTTTTAATAACGACTATAAAGTGTATATTTTTTGTATTTTTATTGGGTCGGTTGGCGAGCAATCGTACGCATGATAAGCGTCACCGCAGCCTATAGACGCTCGTGTCACTATAAAGTTATCAACAACACTTCGCCGACTTTGTGACCTGAATATAACATTACCCAATTCACTGCCTCTCTTTCCCCTTGATAAATTAGAATACTGTAGTCCAAGCACTGCTGTTTGGCGGTAGAAGAAGGTGAGTGTACCCATGCAGGCGACTTGTATAAAGTCTATGTTTATTACCCAGGGTTTTAGTAGAAATATTATTATGATAAGTGACCAATGTCATCCATTTATATCTAGTTAGATACGATGAAAGAGAATCGTAGGCGTCTTCGTCCAAGACTTACACAGGGAATTAATGCGTTCATTAATATAGTTTTAGAAGATATAAATTAATGTTCCAGATATTATAGAAGTAGCCCTATACGTTTCCTATAATCAGGGCATTTTAGACTATTACCAGCGTGTAGCATTTTTTCAGCTACTTCACACATTTACTCGTACTTTGATCGCAAGAACGTTACGGCTAACAATTGGAATAATATGCTAACACAATTTATAATACTAATTATTAAGCATTAAATATAACGACTGTTGGTTTATTAGCGTATGGTGTTAATGTTTGTGCGGTCAAATGTCAGCGATTGTCGCTGCCGGTTTATATTTACCAGGGCCGGCCCCTTAGTCAACGAATTAATCATATTTTGTCTATGGATTGGAACTGTTAAAATCGGTGTCAGATAAGTTTTGTACTGCCAAGTGTAATAGGTTAAGCCTGCCTAAGTGGAAGTGTTTATTGGCCTCGTAGAATTGCTCCAATGTATTTTTCACTAGCTAACTTCCATATGAATAAACATGCTGCATTTGTATTTATGAATTGCAAAACAAGAGTTTCACGAGTTTTTTGTGTTAACCTGAAAATTGTATACTGAACCTCAGACAGTTTTTATAATAAACTGACGAGATACTATACAAATAATTAGTATTAAGACATAAATAGTCATAAACGAAGACTATGAAACAGATTTTATAACTACCTATTATTTAAATAAAATCAATTAACTGGAAAATGTTGTCACAAATAGTTTAGTCTAAATTGATTCATTATGTTTAAACATGTATTAATTAGGAGAATGATATTATTGATAACGCTCTATTTTTGAAAATGCAAACCGCATTTGTACTTTTTTCTAATAAGTAATAAGAGTATTAGGTTGTGTCAGTTAAGAGTGCATTGACCTTTATATGGAAGCAGTTTCTCGACTGACTGCGTGCGTTGTGATTGTCCTAATTTAAGATTATATTTTATGAGGAAATATTTCTAGAATAGAATTTATGTGGGTGTACCCCGATCCGTGAAGCTTTTACTTTTTTAAATAAACTGTATTTAAAGATAAATGTGATTATTATTTTTCTTATGATTTTTTGTTTTCTCCTTTTCGTTTATTAATCCAAATATATTTTTGAACAGTGGTCATAATAGTATAACATATTTATTTAATAGATTGTCGTCCACCAGATTGGACAATGATCTGATTGGAAATGCATAATCGCGCTGGAGGCCCCATACATCCGGTTCTATTGAAAATGACTTGGTGATGCCAATGTCCAGCAGTGGATGACCTACAGCTGATTGAATTAATTGAATGAAACAACGATCACCAGGTTTTATCATAAACACACAAATTTATGGCTCGAGATTTTTCCCTACTCTTCCTATAATATATGAAGAAGCTGGCTCCTCTTCGCGTGTTTATCTACGGTGGAGTAAAATGAATGACCTAGCAAACGTTGTTTTAGCATATAAATAATTTTAAAGCATTAAATTACCAATGTCTATTAAAAATTGGGGTTGGTGGTAGATGGATTAAAATTTGGTCTTGCATCTATTTTTAAAGCCACATAAAAAAATTAAGTGTTGCCATAAGAAAAAATGCTCTTGGGTGCCCCTTTAAATACAGAGTTAGAAAAAATAGATTACGTGCGATTCTCAGACCTACTGAGTATAAATATGTATAAAATTTTGGTAAATGTTTTTTTGATTATAAAATTACTATTTTAAAAACGCGTAAATGTTAAAATTATATTAATTTTTTGATTCTAATTTTATAAATAGATTTTTTATTTGACATCTGTCATCTATTGATGTATAATATATATAATTAATGATGTCTCAAAAATTTCTTTTGACCGTAACCATTGGTAATTACTTAATGACCGTCAAATGCGTTCTACGTTTCAACACACGACTGGCATCGCGATCAGTTGCGCAGCGGCGAGCGAACAAGTTAACAACACATCTTTTTTGAAACAACAATCCGCATTGCCAATATTGTACGTCGATTTCTCATGAAACGCCCCAACCTTGACGTACAGAGGAAATATAGTTGTTTGCAGTTTTCCGTTTTGTATTCCGGTCACCGTCAAACTTTTTGCTTAGATCATTTGAGGAAATTTTAAATGAGGATTTTACCAGATGTAATTGGGCTTGTAATTGTTCTTGCGGGCCTTTTTCGTTTTTGTTTCGTGATCTGTAGTCTTTTTATATAACTACTGGGACAAATAAAAATATTTAATTCTCTCCTGCACACTTAAAAACTAATTTACAATAACTTTACATATATTGAAGTACTTAAATCAAGCTTCAAGTGCGGTGGAGACTGGAGTCTGAAACTAAGCTTAGATTACTAAGCTTGTAATTCTCAAATCACCAGGCCTCCCTACCGGTACAACAGTATATACTTTATATTAGTGTATGTATTACTTCATAAAAAATTAAGAAATTGGGAATCTTTATGGTATTGTGTGTTTGCGTTATTGTGTGTGTAGGTATATGTATTCATTATAGTTAATATTGATACTAATAGAAATAATCTACCTATATTATACGTTTGTTATTAATCATAATGATATACTTGGTTATTTTTGTTATTGTAGTATATGTGTATATTATGTTTTAACAATTTTTTCAGTTTCTTGGTAGTTTAAACTATTCAGCCATATAGAAACGTCCTTTTTCAGCTCTTTGCTGCTTTTTGAAACGATTGACAGAATTGTATGTATTTTATTGGATAGATCCTTGATAACAAAAGAATCTTCTTATCAAGGCTGGTTTAATGTTCATAAGCTGGCATAGTACTTAGTAATTAATTGTATTAACATGTAAAAGAGGGTGTGTTTTAATTTATGCTGTCTAAGTATAGTTGATAAGATAAAAAGTTGTCTAACTGTCAATATACCACTTTCAGTATATAACTGTTGAGTTGGGTAAAGGATGGGTTTGAAAAGGCAAACTTTGAGTACAAATCTTTGAGCTCTTTCCAGGTTTATAAGGTGTGATTTTACCACTCCACCCCAAGAGGTTATACAGTTAGACAGTATAGTACTGGCAAAGTGACATCTATTACTTATATTTTACTAAATAAGCATTTTGTTTATTAACAGACTCTAGACTCGCGTGAGACCTCAAACAAAAGTCGTCGCCATTAGTGCTTCAGTCTCATCTATTTCTACCGCTAAACAGCAGTGTTCGCATTGCTGTGTTCCAGTTTGAAGGGTGCGAGAGAAAAGGAAATTACTGGGTGAATGTGATAGTATCTTCAGTTCAGGGTTGGTGACTCGCTAGTGATATCTTTGCGATGACATGAGCGTCTATAGAATGGGACACGTTTACGATCCAGCGGACCGTGTGCTTGTTTTCCGAGTTCATAACAAAAAAAATATCTTGCCCAGCGCGGCAAAATTCACCCTTTCTTGAGGAGGTCTATGCCCAGCAGTGGACTTTCTATGGCTATAATGATGATAAATTTAACCTATATTGTTTATAGATTTTAAAGAGTAAAGTTGACTTTTGTATAGGGTTCAAATTTCCGTACATCTTTACATATTTTCACCTCGATAAGTTTAGTAGGATTCGTTTTATGAGCCGTAGGACATCCACTGCTGGACATAGGCCTGCCCAATAGGATCGGATATATACGGCTTGCGTCCAGCGACATTTAGCAGTCAGATCATCTATCTGTAGGTGGACGTATGCTACGCTTGCAGCAGCGTGGTCTCCATTCCAGAACCTGCCGACTGCATCTTTAACTTTTCAGCTAGGCTTTGTCGGTAACTTTCGTTCGTTTATGGATTTCCTCAGGAAACCGAGTGCCTCTCAATATCTCGTTGTGCTACTTTGAGCTGGATAATAAAACCTATCGGTAACACCAAGTTACTAGGATCGACTTAATAGAAATAGAAATAAAAAATAACAATCCAAGCAACGTTTTCTGAATATAACAGAAAAAGAAAACCCATACCTTGTTAAACATGCTCGTCAACATTCACTTTCAACGATGCTAACATGCGAAAAAAGAACTGCCTTCGTGCCCTGACCATAAAGCAACCTGCGCTAGTGAAAGCGCCATGCGCGGGCGCAGCCGCTGCCGCTTCGACACTTTCCAATCAGGTACCTGCTATAGGGTTGTCCGATGTAATGACAAATAATAGTATCTATGGTACTTTAAAGATTTTTTTAAAGCCTTATTTATGTATTCTAATTTATTATTTATCATTTTTTATAAATTTAATTCAAGACATTGTTTCTCATATCATTATAGCCGCGAGGTACCGGCACAGTAGAATTGTACCTCCCTCTGTACTAGGTATCGTAAGAGACGACTAAGGCACTAGAACCGACAGATGCCAATATATCCATTTAAAATGACCACATTTAATGATGATGATGATGCATGTTTTTATATTGGCTTTTCTCTTTGTGAAAGATATATATATCTGCGGTGTTTAATTCATACAGACCATTAAAGTAGGCTTAAAATCGCATTCAATGAAGTTGTTTACAGGCAAACATACATACAAACATATCGGTCAAGCTTAGCTACCCCGCGGCTATTGATAAGCATACAAAGTTTTAATTAAAACTGACCGTTTAAAGTGGGTCAAAATGGACTCTTAAGAAGTCGGTAATACAAACATACTGGTGAAGCTAATAAAAGCGTGTTACAGAAGCTTGGGCACTTACTAAAAATGTCTTGAGTATATTTTTTTACTGTATATGATAATTGTATTGGGCAGCCCTGGCTCGTCGAACTGATGGGTTAGGCGACAATGAGAATGGCAAATACATCATAACCGACTGCCGACTATGGACATTTAACGCACAAAAATTACATTTACAAAAAGTCCAAAATTATATGGTTGGTGGGTATAGTTTTTACATAGACCTCATACCGAGGTCATGTCATTATCACGTCATGGAAACAAACACATTGAAGTCAAGAGCCGTAAACTACCGGCACAGTAGAATAGTACCTCCCCCTTTACCAGGTGTCGTCAGAGGCGACTGTGGTACCGACAGATGGCGGTACATCTATAAAATCCCTTTAAATCAAATGTACAGGGCGAGGATGGGCAGCAGCATTCCCGTCGCGAAAACTGCGCTCAGCGATTGCAATCACACTTGCCCAGTGCGGCAATTATAGGCTAAATTCTCCCTTTCTAGGGGAGGCCTTGGTACAGCAGTGGACTTCTAATGGCTGGTATGATGATCACGATGTAAGATGAACATGTATTTTCTACATATTTAATTTTAGACCCCAGAAGACGTTATGCATTTTTTCACAAATGAAATATAAAAATATAATTTTTTATTTTATTTTTAACCTACTTTGCTTTGCCTTTACTATTTTATTTTCTCAATCTGTATCCCAAGGTTGGTAGGCGCTCTAGGCGATAAGGCTGCCCATTGTTTCGTATCAATGATTAAAAAATAAATAAATTCCCGCAACATCTCATGCATTTACTTGATTCCGTGATAAGTCGATTAAAGCACTTGTATTACAGACATCAGACAATAGAGGAATCGCAAATATGCTACTTAAATACATATATTTAACACCCAGACCTAGAACACACATATATATCATCATATAAATATTTGTTCTCTGTGGGGATGGAACCTGCGCCATTCGCCCGAATTGATGTATATTTTTGGTTTTCAAGAGTACAATAATTGATATACATTAAATGACTTACGTCAAGCATTTCTTAAGATAACTTAGAATGTCCTTAAGCATGTCTTAATTGGCTCTTGACCTGATTATCCTAATCCCAAATATTTGATTGAGGGAAAATGAGTAAAGTCCTAGACGTTCCTCATCGCCTCGCAATACTGGAATTTTGAACTGATAAACACGGAAATATTTGAATTGAAATTACTCAAACCATAGATCCTTTTAGATTTCGTGTGAATTCTATAAAATCCAGTTGTTTCCTTTGGAGTAAAGTTTTATTGATAAAAAGGCCCTTTGGCTGGTTTATTTATGTTCTACCGACAATATCGCAACTTCGACAGACGTGGCAGAATGCTTGCAAACGAAGCGAACAAACAATTTCGTCACATAAATCCTAAACTCTACCGAGTCGAACCGAGTCTAATTAAATTTATAAACAAAAAAATCTTGACTGCAACTGGCCAGACTTCATGGTCCCAGACCTTGAAGTCCGGCCAGTTGCAATTACTAAGAGCCACCCCCATTGATATGCCATTTTATAACTCGTAATCATCATTTTATAGGTTTAGGAGGGCCATTACTGCATAGCCTGTCCTGTGAACTAAAAATATGTAAATAAATAAGTAATTTCTTGCCCTTCAAACTCAAACAGCAATACAAACACTGTTGTTTGGAGGTAGAAGTTCGTCAGTGACAAACCAATGCAGACGACCTGTACATGAGGTCTACCTCTAACAAATGTGCTTGGAAACTATTAATTGACGTATAAACCCACAGCAATATTTATTTTATAATGCAGTCTGTATTTTACGTCTGTGATAAGACATTGAATTTATTACAGAAGTGTAAAAAACCTATTAATTTGAAATTATCATTAAAACTATTTAAGTAACAAACTCTTATTTTAAAATTTAGAAACAAAGAAAACAGAAGTGACTCAGATTAATCGTCGTCATCATTACAGCCATTGGAAGTCCCCTGCTGGGTATACCCAGCCAAACTAAGACCTTCCCAAAATGCGGAATTTTGTCCATAATTGCTGCGCTGGGCAAGCGTATTGGCAATCGCAGAGCGCAGCTTTCGCAACTGGGATGTTGTTGCCCATCGTGGGGATGCATTATAGCTACACAGTCTCGAATGGATATACCATCTGTCGGTTCCGGTACCTCAGTCGCCTCTTACGACACCTGATTCAGTGAAGGTATTATACTACTCTGCCGGTACCCCATGACACAATAAAGAATATAAAATAAATAATAAATAATTTTATTGATTATAAAAAAAAATACATAGTAAAGTTACCCTTATAACGGCATTAAAACACGGTTTAATTAACATTTAAAATTGTTTGTTTTTGTTTCAGTTACATTGACACAACACATTTTGTCAATCTTAAGAACGGTCTCGGCAAGTTTTCCGAAATTACGAACTAAAAATGTAAAAAGTCAATAAACCACGTTTTAAAGCCGATAATAGGTTAGTTTTTTTATGAATCTTGAACGCGAATGTTAGAAAATATTAGAAAGTCACATACGAGACATAGTAGTAAAATTCTTTACGAAGAAATAATAATAGGTATGGCAATAAGTTGTTATAAAGATTCAACGTCTTCGCAACTTGTGTAGCGGTTACACTAAAATGTGTTAATTTAAATAATTTATTTACATTAATAAATATGAAACAAGACGCTTTCAAACTTTACAAATTTAAAAGTAAAATAACATCAAAAAGATGAATAATGCAGACTGTTAAATCTAGTAGATATTTCGTTTGTTGTTTATCCTGTTCAATGTGTATATATATAAATTGAAAAT
>JACJUM010003085.1:3096368-3189846 GCA_020976665.1 Heortia vitessoides | reverse complement strand
ATATATATATATATATATATATCTACGATGTAACGATGGCCAAACGGAGCCTCATATTACATCTATAATCGTGCAGAAAACATATCATGAGACTAGACTGCAATCTCTGGACAGGTCTTACTAAATTGACTGCAGTACAAAATGACTCGCACAAATTTTCAAAATTTCTCAACTGATAGTGAACTCTACACGTTTGCCGTTAAGTTCAAAATGGCATAGCAAAATTTGTTAATTTTTTCCAAACGTGTAAAAATCCAATAATTTCTATGTTGTTGATAAAATAAACTGTCCTTGTTGCACATACGTACATAACTTATATACATTTATGTGCAAAATCACGTGTCCAAGTAAAAGTTTCTTATCTACCTATTTGTCTGTCTGGTTGATTGAACACGATCGATGAATTCATACGTGATTTGTTTAGGGCAAAATGGGGTTGCTACAGTGTTAGTGAACACAGCTCATCCTAAAAGGCGTTAGTTTCGATTAGTTTGACATAATAACGGTCCAATAATAATTATTATGAATTATAATTCAAGTTCCTTTACATTTATATGACCCTAATGCGATCTATAATACTATTTTCACAACATCTCATACATTGACCTTACTCCGAGGTAAGTACCTCGTTACGGACGTTAGACAACATATGAGTCAAATATCATACTTAAATATATATTTTTGCCACCCAGACTCAGAACAAACAATGAACTTCACATAAATGTTTGTCCTGGGTAAGGATCAGACCCACGACCCTTGGCGCATAAGATAGGATCACGATCAGGATTTATATCAAACAACGATTCTAGAACCATCTATTAAGTTATAATTACATTAGACTCCGGTTGCCGCACGTTTTCGCAAGCCTCGCTAATCCCTACAACATAAACCTTGACGATGTGCGCAAATAAATGAAATGTGATTTATTACGTACAGTCGCACGAGTCTTTTTAGATCGTCTAGCGTCAGTTGATTAAGAGCTCGAGACCGAACTACTACGGATTAACGTGTAGCACTTTGTGTTCCCCCTTCCCGCCCTCCCCTATCACGTGTCGGCCATTGTCAGCGGTCGTCGACCTGGACTTATGCAACGTCAAATGCTGCGGGACACCTGGAGCACTCTCGTGTCACGCACGCTGTGTAACTGTTCCTCGGAACTGCTATTTCCACTTATTAAAGCGCTGCTCCGTCTCTTGTACACCGTGAAATTAACGTCGAGTGATTAATCTTTATTTTGTTTTCGACACGAAAGGGCTCGTACCCTGATGTTTGAGATGGTGGTCTGTTGTGTCATCAGTCTAGACGACTCGCCTGGAAGGGTCCGATACTCGGTATGTTCATAGTAAAATGAATGTATTATTAATATGAAATCCGAACAAAGGGACCGTCCCCTGATGTTTGAGACGCAGGTCTGCAGTGACGTCATTTGTCTAGACGACTCTGGTGGAAGGGTTCGATCGAGTATCAGCATATAAGTATGTTGATCGTAAAATGAACGTTATTTTACTGTAAATCAGGTCGCGGCAGTAAAACGTGGAGAGCCGTAAAAGCAATTTACCACCCAACAGAAGTCAGGGATTACAAAGTGCTGCCACTGCGCTTTGGGTTCATTAAGATAACTATATATATAAGATATCTTTATGAAATTGCTCTTGCAAACATAATATTAAGGCTAATTTATTATAGATTGACCTTGTTATTATTCAAGTTGATTAGGTTTTTTCTAGTGGTTTTATATACGCGAATGTCTGTAGAACGAAATATGAATGGATTTTTGTTACATATCCATGCAAAGATACAATTAATTACTCTTTATATTTTAATTAAATACGCACAAAATTATATATAAAGCAATAATGTATGCAGCCGATGACATGTTTTAATTACAGGGATCTCTTTAGGCTGACACTATCAGAACATTGAGAATTCATTTTAATACGTATATTTTATAACTTACCCGTACAGTCTGAAATTTAAAGAGCTTTTATTAACATGGTTGCAATTAAGTTAATTTATTATTTTGATAGCGTTTAAATGGAATGCAGAAAGTCATTATCGGTGGTCTAGTTTAATTTAGGTCACGGATCAATGGTTGTGTACCAATAAACGAATAATTCACAGCTATTTCAGTGGAAGGCGAGGTTAATTAATTTGCCCACTAATATCAATTATGGTGACTATAGTTTTGTATCTACATTGCTATCTAACATTTTACTATTTGTAGATAAGGATTTGAAAATTAAAAAATTAAAGAAAACTATAGATTTCTCCTTTTGAACGCACTAATTTCTTCTTTTGAACGCACTAATTTCTTCTTTTGAACGCACTAATTTCTCGAGCTACGAATTTCAATGCCAATGAGCGTAAGAAAAATATGTACTCTTGGTAACATTCGCGATTGGTGAAGCCGCGAAGTACACGTATATATTTGTAACTAGATTTCAGTCGTAGCATCCCTTGCGATGTGCTTCTTATCAAAAACGGTTTTTTTCTCTGGAAAGTATCATAAGGAACGGTTAATTAGGAAAAATGCGAAAGTGTAGCAGACTACTAAAGATCGCGTTTATATTATAAAAAACGTTATATATCAACCGCATGTTCATGAATTTTTGTTTCTTGGTCTTAATTCTACTATTTTACAGCGCCCGCGCAATTATTAATTCAGTTGATGTCACCATACCTTGCGCAACACACGTATGCGTATTACTGGGTACTTACGCGTTTGTAAGCCGCGCTCATTATGTAAAGGCAAAAAGCCAGTAAATATCTCGGCCACGGACCGCTCGTGGCGTATCACACTACACTGCCGACTTTATAGCGAGAATAATTTTTGCGATATATCAAATTGGTCAGTACGTTGTGCGTTTACCTTATGCAACATACGTTACGCTTGGTTGTATGTCGCGTAGAACGAGATGTTTTTAAACTGATTCGAATTTCGAACGCAGCCATATTGATTCGGCAGCCATGTTAGTTAGTCCTTTTAAATCAAGAACAGTTTAGTGATTCTTATAAACAGCAATGTAATTGGACATTTCTGACAAAATCGGTCGAACTGCAACGGATAGTTGCCGGAACGAAAATTTAGATATACTTTTTTTGCGCTAATACCTGAATTTGCTTGATTAACGGTCTTCTTGTAAAGACATGCTTGCTCGATTTCTCAGATTCTTGTTGTCTACGGCAGCCAAATTATTAATACCTATTCTCTGTAGTCAAGGTCAGGCAGCACTTTCGGTCAACATAATTGTTTACCGAACTACTTGAGTCATGAAAAGATTAGTGAAAATTTAAATTGCATGACTAACTTGAGGTCAGAACTCCCACCGCAACCAACCTTCACCGCCACTGATTCACTAATAAGATTATATTTATGACGTCATTGAACATTTACAAGTTATTAGGCTTTTGGTATTAGACCTTAATTAAGTATTAGTACATATATATTAGTCAAATTTCATGCGCATACGAATGTGAAGTGAGGTGGTTGTTCATGACAAACCAGTTAAAATTAATTTTGTAAAACTTTGTACAGATATAAATATTGAAATTTCTGTAGTAGTTACTAAGTTTCTAAGTCATTATGAAATGTCATATGAATATATTATTTATTTATTTCATAAAGCAAAAAGATAAAATACAGTATAAAATTCAATATCTTATAAGCTAACTGTTAGTTATAGGTAACCACATTATTCATAAACAGAATAATATCTACATATATTTCTTTTAGGTATTAGTAATATCAGGCAAACATAAATAAAGTCGAAAAGACGTATTTTTATGTCGCATTTTTATTTGCAACAGATATTATGGACCGAAACAAGCGCTAATTCCACGAACCGGTAATGCTTCCTTTCGTATACAGTTATTTTGTCTGCCTCAATAACAAATAAGGACACCACGATCGCTTAGCGTTATATATTCAATCATTTAGTAGGCCGTCGGCTTGCTTCATACATTTAGTCGACCCGTGCTTCCAAAGGCTTTTAACTGTTGGCCCCGGTTGCATATACATCATCACCCATTAAAAGTCTACAGTTGGACATAGGCCTCCCCAAGAAAGGGGGTATGTTACCCATGATTGCCGCGCTGGGCAAGCGTGTTGGTAATCGCAGAGCGCAGCTTTCACGACGGGAAAGCTGCTGCCCATCCCACCCTGTACATTTGAGCTGACTTTTTTGCATAGATATACCGCCATCTGTCGGTTCTGGTACCTTTGTCGCCTCTTACGACACCTGGTACAGAGGGCACTATTATACTCTGCCGGTACCTTCAGAGTATTATGCGCTATTGATATCATAGCGATAACACAAGCGTTCAAGCAGCAAAGATGCGTACCGTCACGGAGACTGCACGCTTATTTGCCTTCCGAGTGTCATAAAAAAATATATTACTATAACAAATGCTAGTTGCACACCGATTTACTTGCAGTCTTGCTATACAATATCCAACCTTATTGCACAGCAAATAAGTGATGTGGGAAGAAGTGGTAATTCGAGGTCAGTCGCTCAAGGTGACAACGGAGATAAAGGCGTTTTCCTTAAGAAGAGAACCGATGTCACTAAGCTATTGTCGTGTTCTTCTCTTTATGATCGTATTTTTTATGTGTTAAATAAACATTGGTAATTTATGAATGGTTTGTTGTGCCCTCTGTAATTTTAATATGTACTATAACTATATAAGTAATATTTTTTTGTACGAGCACATTTTAAGTACTCGATGGATTTCAAGTTTTTCGCCGTGTAGAAACACAATTGACATAACATCTCACACATTACCTGGCTCCGTAATAAGAGAAGAATCAAACATTAAACAACAAAGGAATCACAAACTGAAAACTTGAATACATATATTCAACACTCAGATATAGGACAATCACAAATATCTTTATGTAAATATTTGTCCGGGGTGGATTTGAACCCACGACCTTTTGTACACAAGATAAAATGACCATCTGCGCTATCGGCCCCGCCAAATTAATGTTAACTTGGGTAATTTTACCAGTTACAAACTACATTCAGATTTATTTATGTTATCTATACGAATAAATTATATTTTATCGTCTGTTTATTGTGTATAAATAACGGTTTTTAACTAAATGCTTTTTATATACTATTTTTGTTTGAATCCAGAAAAAAATTATAACATTCTGGCGCACAAATTTGCGGGCACCATTTATACCTATACTAGCTTTGGCTGCGGCTTCGTCCACCTGCAGTAGTTTCTTTGGGCACCATACCTTTTTACTTTAACTTATATAATCTTTGAATGTTATATTTATTTATATATACAAATTAATAGCCTAAATAATAAGTTTTAATCTTCTACCACTAACAATAGCGACACTTCCATACAACTTTTCATCCCCCCTTTCGACCCCTTACAACTCTTATGTTGGATGAAAAAGTAGCCTTATGCCCTTTTTAAGGCTTTAGACTATCTTTGTACCAAAGTCCATTTAAATCGGTTCAGTAGTTTAGGCTTGATTGCGTAACAGATATACGTAATAGATAGACAGAGTGACTTTCAGATTTATAATATTAGTAAGGATAATGTGTGTCAATGTAAATATTTATATACACAAATATTGTGTCACGGTGTTTGTCCGGAATAAACTTCTACTTATTGATACTTACTGCTACGGATACTTACTGCTGACTGTGTTCAGTTTGCTCAGACTTAAGAGGTCCGATAGTTTATGCCTCAATACAAGACAGCACAACACTTGTCTAGTATATATCTGTAGTATAGTCTCACTAGACAGCTATAACCTATCACATATATACTAACTCTATAAGCTTGTGTGAAACAATACCATATATTAAAATATTCCATTTAGCAATCTAATAATGTATCCGAAGCGTCTACCCTACCTTTCTTTTTATGACCTAGTCATGATCCACATCAAATTGAGGCTATCTAGATGGGTCCTAGATGGTCTAGGTCATTCACAAATACAAGCGGAACAGCTAAACTCATGGGTTTGGTTCACACACGGTAAAGAAGTAAGTAGATCTAGGGCAAAAGAGATTTTGTTTAAAGTATCAATAGATAGTTTAAATAGAAAGTCGCTCACCGCGTCTGTCTGTCTTAGCTATCAAACGTACTTCCAGTTTCTTGTAGAGGACTTCACATTCAATTTCTTTTACGAATAAGGTATAGATATAATTGGGCTGAAATGTGAAGGCATATCTAATTCATGTTTTGCGGAAACATGACGATAAATGTTAAAGATGTCGACGACAGTCGACGTTTATTGACGAAGTAAGAAATTGCTAGAAAATAAAACGTACTCTTTACAGTTCAATTAAGTTAACTTAGGATTCATATCCTACAGACCTGATGATGCATTCGGTAGTGTTTCTGGGGGTTCGAGGGTTCGATCTCCAGTCAAAGCAAATTTTTTATGATGATGTATGTTGTGTAGGATGTGAGGTACCGGCCGAATAGAATAGTACCTCCCCCTGTACCAAGTGTCGTAAGAGGTGCCTAAGGTACCAGAACTCATATGCTCAGGGCGAGGATAGGCGGCTCTGCGATTGCCAAGTTCCTCCTTTCTTAGGGAGGTCTATGGCCAGCAGTGGACTTTCAATGGCTGATGTGATGATAATGATTTGTGTTTGTGCTGTGTCTGTGAGTCAAATTATGTGACATCAGTCAACAGAGGTTATCTGACGTCTCTCTCGAAATCTAAGTCCGGTCAATGACAGAATGTTTAGCTACGGATATACTAGCGACTGTATATTCTTTTTCTACATTTAAATACCACAATGGTAGCCAACAACAACTACTCGCCTAATCTTAACCACCATAAAAAGTATTATGACAGCGTACATTGATATCATTGATTCAATATATATCTTGCAATAAAGGACTAGCACCCAGACAAGTAACTCCGGTCATTAACCCCACTTTAAGCATAAGTCTGAATAATTGGTCTGAGAAACGCCCTGTTCAGACCAATTAGCCGAGGCCATCTGAAAGTGTATTGTACATTTTGTTGACAAAGTAACGAAGAATTGATTTAATGTATTCTCTTTCATTATGTAAATGTCAATCATTTAAACTTTTAAAAACGAACCAACCACAATAAACTATTGTTGTAAGTATTATTAATCAAAAGCTGATGTTTGAACTTGTTATATGCCATCCATAACAAACAGACACTTCAATGTCATCTATTTGTATATATATAATAATTTGAGAAACAATCCCCGATAGTAAGCAAAACCCAACGTTAACCCTTGGGGAAAAATAGCAATCCTCATTTTAGCGTGCATTTTATTACCTGAGACATTAAAAGATGGTCTGGACAGAATTTCTAATTCAAGGTGAACACCCTCGAGCGTCTGATTCGTCCGACAAAGTTGATAGAACACTGAACCCGCGTCCCGGCCGACCTTGTCTCGCTCCAAGACCAAATAGACCCAAGTACCGTTAGCATAAACATCTTAAATTCCATACTAATATCATAAACACACATGTTTGTTTGTAACCTTTTCACGGTTAAACGGCTGAAATAAACTTAATGAAATTTGGCGTGTCGATAGCTTGGACAATAGGGAAGGACATAGGCTAGTTTTTATCCCGTAAACATGTACGATTCCCGTGCGAATAAATTTTGTGTTTTATTCCACAATAGGGTAAACATGAGTTATCGTTAACTAGTATCCGATACATTGTTTTGTAATTAGCGTTTTGTTTGAACTTTCTTCCCACGATTGTTACAAAATTCGGTGTAATTTGGCATAATCTTAACGGGTTTTCGTTTTGGTGCTATTAAAATAACATTTATTGTTTTACCCGACGAACGCTAGATTTTAGGAATAATGTTTCCTGATAAGTAACTGTTGAGTTATTCTAACATGAAAACGTAGACTTACGTTACTTTTGAATGCGGTAGTTGTGAAGATCTAATTTGAGCTGTCATATTGGAAATGTTTTGGGACGCTCTATGCCCAGCGGTGGACGTCCTAGGGCTCATATGATGATAACTTATGCAAATTTATTTATTAAGGAATCCGCGTTTAATATACATTTTTATTGAAAGCAATACAAAACTAGACACACAGCCAATTATCTGTCTCTATCATTAATCCAACAGTAATATGAAAATATCTATGAGAGAAAAAAGAGAAAGTAAACTAAAAAGAAAAGACACTAAAATAATAATAATGCAACTAATAACTATAGGATCACACGTCGTGAATTCTTCTGGTTCCAGAGTAAAGACCCAATAAATTCTAGATGTTTTTTTTAAACTAGGGTTCCAAATAAACTACGTATGCATAATCCAATTGTCCATTTGGATAATTAGAATTATGCATGTGGATAATTGGATTGCTTACGTAGTTTCTTTGTATCCTGTACGTGTTACCGTAAGCAAACTTTTACATAAATTACAAACTAAGTCGTAAGCGAAAAGCTAATATTATATTAATACTGAAGAATGCATTTCACCAAACTTTAGGAAGCGGGTATCGACCAATTTTTAAATATTATAGATGCTTTTACCTAGGTCACCTTAAAGTTACAAGTTGCTAAGCTAAATGTAAATAAACGTTTCTATTGGACGGACATTAAACGTTCGAAAATCCCATCGCGTAAAAATCATTTTCAATCAAAATCATCAATCATTGGATAACAGATATTATTTTGTTGTCCTTCCCTCGCCAGAAGATCACAAGTTTGGTGGTATCGTTTGCAGTAGAAATACGAGCAATAGCAAACGGTTCAATTCGGAATAATTGGATTAATCCGAGCTCCGTAGTCAGTAATTGTGCTTTAAGAACGTTTCGATTTCCCTACAGGCAAACTGAAATTGAAGAAAAACTTATAAAACAGAATATTGTTTGCTACAATAAATAAAGTATTACAGTTATCCTGGTTAATTCGTATTGCATTTATCCAGTTTTCGAATACGACAAGTTTAAAATTATAGTTGTTGTATTAAGGCCCCCCGCTTTTAGAGGTCAATCAAAATCAAATAGAAGTGTATTTATTCCATTCGTAGTGGTGGAAATTAATAATGCGATTAATTTCTCTTATTTTAAGGGCATTTTATCCTAAAGAGTATATCAACCTTAACTTATCTTTAACGGTGGTATAAATTCAATTCGTCATTCCTATTTCGCTACTTCTGATCAACCCTAAAACCAAAATATTTAGTATAAATTTCCTCAAAAACAAAGCCCACTAACTACAGCAAATATTATTTGTCTTCAGTTTTATTGCAGAAATGTCATTTATCATTCATTGATATTTTTCATTTAAAACGCAAACTGCTGTTGGATGGTACCATGAACGAAGTCATTAACAAACCAAGTTCAGTTACTGAGTATTTTTGATGTCATGAATAAAGTATGGGTACAATAAATACATAGTTGTTAATATACATATGTGCAAACACTGGTGGTTATTGGTGTATATATAAGCGTTATATACTTGGTCTAAAGGTTAACGAGAAATTCATTATAACGCGCAGTCTTAGCCTTGCCAATCAAAATAGAGTTGCTATCGCGAGGATACACTCTGCCATTACGCTTGTCCAGCGTGGCAATTATTCCACCTTAAAAATCCTTTTTATTTTCCTTTTCAAAGCTGATGTACATCAGTGGATAACCTACGGATAACCTAATGTTGATTTTGAAAGAAAAGTAACTCAATATTTTTATCACTTGAAGGATTTCTTCATTGGTAACTCACTCTCAGTTATTTCTACCGTTAAATTAAGTGTTCGCATTGCTGTGTTCCGGTATTAAGAGAGACAGTATTATTAATGGGTAATGTGATATAATATCTTCAAATGAGAAAGTTGGCTAGGCGTTATTGATATCCTTGTGATACGAGCGTCTAAAGGCTGCGGTGACTTACTATTCTTGTTTAGAATTAGTCTATTTAAAAAAGAAACGTTTTGCCTGTCTTTTTAACACATAACACTTAATATATATGCATAATATTTATTTAAAAAATATATGTAATAACCGAGCTTGTTCTAGTTGAAATGTGTAATAATAATATAATATCAGTTTTGATGAAAAATTTTGACTATTTTTGTTATTATTTATTAGGCAAACAAGCACGCCCCGTGACTTCAAAAAAATATGCTACATTACCCAGTAATTTCACTGCTACTCTCATCCTTTTAATCCGGACAATGATGCGAGCACTGTTGTGTGCCGGAAGAAATAAATTGAGTAGGCTACATCCTTATCCAGACCAGAATGATGTACTTTCAAATGCACTAAAGTTATATAATTGAATTACGGTTTCTTGTCTGCAGCTCCTCGGCCTGGTGGTGATCGGCGTGGGCGTGGCGTTCCTGCTCAACTGGGGCACGGTTAAGGATGAACTGCAGGCGCACCTCACTGTCGCGCCCTGGGTGTTCATTATCCTTGGCGGTGTTATGTTCGTCATCGCTTTCTTCGGATGCTGCGGCGCTATACGGGAGAGCCACTGCATGGTTGTCACGGTAAGTGTCACTAATTTATGATCTCCATATATTTTTAATTATAAATCTACACTACATCTCCAATATTCAACGTCCGACATGAAACAAACAAAAAAATCTTGATATAAATATTTGTTCGGGAATCGAACCCACGACCTTTATACGCGCACAATATAGGATCTACTACCATCTGCGCCATCCTATCTTGTGCACCATAAGGTCGTGAGTTCATCCCTACCCGTGACAAATATTTATATGTTGATATTTGTGTTTTTTCTGTGTCTGGGTGTTGAATATTTGTATTTGCGTACAATTTTTGTGATTCCGATGTTGTCTGATGTCTGTAACACAAGTGCTTTAAGCGACTTATCTCAGAGTCAGGTCCATATGAGATGTTGTGTGTGAATATTTCATATTATTATTTTAGCGAAGTATTGGGTGCTTCAATGAAGTAGATATTCCTTAAACGATAATTTCATAATTTATTCCAAAAAATCTTGCTCCTATCATATTGCTATATGTACATGGTTTTTATCAGCTTTTATTTTCCTGTTCTATATCGCTTAACATTTTAATAGAGTTAATAGGCGTATATACTTTAATTGACGATTCAATAATTAGAAACAATACTGGCGATAGTATAATCAAAGTGAACATAAACAAAAACAAATTGCATGTTCTGTAAGTGTCTATAAACTTATAACACCAATAACCTACCTTGTTGTATTAGAAATAAGTCAACAATCTCTTTGCTACAGTACGCGATCTTCCTGCTCGTGATCATCATCATGCAAGTGATCCTGGCCGTCCTCATGTTCACGTACAGCGGGAGTATCAAGTCTGGCCTCGAGAACAGCGTCACCGGCTTGTGGAACAAGCGAGCCTCCGATGCCGCCACCAGTGAGATATTCAACAGTCTCCAGGCTCAGGTTAGAATCTCAGCAGCTAATTTAACTGTGTGGTACTTTATTATTACATGAGGTAGACCGAAGAAGTAGAATTGGTACGACATTGACAGTTCGTCGCTTATAGCTTCGGACAGCACTAGCAGTTGGAAGTTGGGGTTTTCTTTGAGGACCATCCCCCGAGGATAGAGGGGCTATTCTTCTACTTTAAAAATAACTTCCGGGAAAGTTGAAAATCTTTTTATATCCTAACCAGGAAAATGGGTAGGAAGTAAGTAGCTAAAGGGTTTAGAGAAAACTCCGTGGAAATTCGGGGTAGTGTGGCATAATATCAATACGTCGTATACGAGCGTCTATAGGCTGCGGTGACGCTTACTATCATGCGGACCGTATGTTTGACAACTTATAAATAAATATACATGTACATAAATACATAAATATATACATTATATATGTACACAATTATTTGTATATATATACAAAAACAAATCCTCAAGTTAAAAGACATGTAACTAAATGACCTAGTATTATAGCTTGGGCAGGTTACCGCAATTTGACGACGCTAAGTGCCTTTTTTTGCATCTCTCTGATGACTGTTGGCCCATTTGCCAGTTTAGTTCCTTCAGGAAGTGCAGAAATTAGTTACTTATAGTTCCCATATATGTTATCTCCTGGAGTGAGCTCGGAGATCCGATGTATCCTGGACAGTCCGTGATAACATGATTAACTGTTTCATCGATAATTTAAGCAGGCAGTTTTATTTTATCTATGTATAAGAGTAATATACAAAGCCTAGCCAGTTTAATAAAAAATTACGTAAAA
Organism: Heortia vitessoides; assembly: GCA_020976665.1. Lineage (NCBI taxonomy): Eukaryota > Metazoa > Arthropoda > Insecta > Lepidoptera > Crambidae > Heortia > Heortia vitessoides. Next base: position 3,177,666 of record JACJUM010003085.1, on the reverse strand, counting down.
TTTTCTACGGTCCTCTCCAGAAAATTATATAATGAGGTTGGCGACAACCTAGTGATGACCCACGTTTTTTTTGCTGCTAAAACACTACGGACGTCAATTCAAGCATCTCGTAAGGGATGGGCGAAGCCGTTTAATATTGAACGAATCTATTGCCAATTATACCTGCGGGACCTATTCAGGGGATATCAGGAAATACCCCTGACGATATACGACTATAACGCTTAGCATCATTCTGATCGACCGATTCTTTGCTTGTTTCTGACCTTTCACTAACAGTCGATTGACCCATAAACGGTTCGCCAACAGAACAATACATGCATTTGAGCTTCGCTGTTTTGGGTTTACCGCCACCTGTCGGTTCCGGTACCTCAACCGCCTCTTACGACACCTTATGCAGGGGAAGGTACAGTTCTATTCTACTTGTACCATATGGCGTCAGGTGGTTTGAGGTATATTCTTTGCTTCTAGTGGTCCTTGAGTAGCAGAGGTTCAAGGATGTAGCAAAGTGTCATGTTAGTATTTGTGTATTATTAAGTCTAATCATACGATAGAGAACGTGTGTGTTGCTCATATTTTGTGCGTTAAATGTACTTAGCAGAGTTCATTGGTGTCGGACTTTTATCCTTGAATAAATAGTTTAATTAAGAATGGCATAATGTTATTTTGAGTTCTACGCATTATTGTTTTTAAGCTCAAGTTCTATTATGTTTTTGTTGCATTGATATTGTTAATTTAGGAATAACGAATTTGGCCCAATGTACGAGTATATTGCCCCTATCAATGGTATTTCTATATTTTCAATAAAATACATAAAAAATAATCCTGATGATTCCAGTTCGCCTGCTGTGGCAACAGTGGCGCCACCGACTACGGCAGCCTGACCCTTGACAAGAGTTGCTGTGCCGCCGACACATCTGCCTACCACATTCCCTGCAACCCCATCAACGCCAATCCTGGTTGTCGCGATCGTATCGGTCAATTCTACGAGAAGTGGAACAATCCGATTGCTGGCATCGCTATTGGTGTTGCCTGTGTTGAGGTTAACTTTCTTTTTTTTATTTATTTTTATAGCAAAATGTCAGAATATTAGTCACACTAATATAGAGTACACCAAATAAAACTTGAGTAAATTAATTGTTAAGCGCAATAAAATATAAGTATATGTCAGAAAATAATTGATTACATCAAATAATATAATATGTCAGATTGTCAAATTGAGACGAGGTCGCAAGGACGCAACATGAATTGCACGCAGATGGAATCGCCAACGGAAATCGCGTGAAATTGGCGAAAGTTTGTTTGGAACGGATTTTTATAACATATTTGCAATAGATCTTTCTCTGATTAAAATAACAAAAATGGTTTGACTAAATAACACACAATAAATAAAAATATACCTTGTTATTTATTTAAGTGCTTAAAAGAAACTGAAAATATAGGAACATTTTTTTAATTATTGTACTTCTCTCTTTTCAGGTGGTCGGAGCGCTGTTCGCACTATGTCTCGCCAATTCCATAAGAAACATGGACAGAAGGTCTCACTACTAATATTTTGTACATTTATACTGGTACCTACACACATTATTTTTTGGTAAACTACTTACTAATCCGAGTGGGTGCGTTCACTGCATGCATATGACGAACATTCACGACTTTGAATTCCATTTTTAATCCACTAAAAATATTGAATTATAAAAAAAAATAAGCGCAATTTTATAAGCCCACTAAAATGACTAAACGAACGTCTGTATAATGGAATTCAAAACGCTGCGAAATATGTGCCTCATAAAATCCATAACAAGTTTTGCTTTTATGAATCAGCTCAAAAACACCAACTTGTCAATGATTTGCACTAAAATCGCTAGTTCCCTCACCAAAATGGTTGATTACAAAAATTAAAAGTATATTTTGTAGAAATATTCACTTTTGCTACCGTTTACGCATAAAACGGTAAAAGCAAAATGTTTTCAAAATAAATTCAATGCAATTATTATTTGAGCAGTGTGTGTGCCCACCAAAAAATACTTACTGCGGGTATATGGTAAGTCAATTCATCCAAAAAGAGTAGAAAACCAAACATCGCACATAGCAACACCAAGAATATAACATGTGATTGGATAATAAAATCTAAGTGTTGCCCTATTACGGATTTTCTTCTCTTTTTGGTAGATAAGCCAGTAACATTTAAAGCTTTCAGTGTTGTGATCTTCACGGAAAGTATATTTTTTGCAAATATTTCAGATTTTCGTTGGGTTACCTAACGCTTGAAATAAAAATATAACCCAATGTTTGTATCGCTTCGTATACTAACGCTTAACTATGTTATAATAATAATGCGAGTGCCAGCCATTTTTCGACTAACGTGTGATTTTTATGATTGTATAAATAGGCTATTCTCCAATTTCTTCATTTTTTTTTTAAATGTTCGTATATATCTGATAATTCATTATAATTTTTATTTCAGCAAAATATGACCGATTTATGCCGAAAAAAAAATATTAAAAATTTGTCGTAAAATATACGCGCCAAAATACCATCCGCCATTTTGGTGACGTCAATAGTACTAAAATATTGTAACCTCAAATTGACATTTGTCATTGACACGATATTGAGTTTGTCGGCTTTGTTGAGTTGTTTTTATTTATATAAAAAGATGAGTTTCTATAACCCGTATCGTTGGTGTGTTGCGTTAAATTGTAAGAATTCGACATTGAAGACTCCAGAAAAGTTATTTATTACTATTCCGAACGATGTTGTTAACCTCAAAATAAGAAAATTTCATTGAATTACACCTATGAATCACACAAATGATATTGTTGTGATAAAGTAATAGAAAGATTTACTTACATAGCTGTTTTTATATTTCTGCATTCGGCAGAAAAGAAATCTGTATTACACGCAAAGAAGTTTGTAATCATTACCGCATCTATCTTCGGTAAATTAGTACTTTCGGCTTTTACAAATCCGACGTCCATGTTTAATTATGCAAAAGTAGCGTAATAAAATACAAAATCTCTAAAATAAAAGGAATTATACACAAAAAAAGTAAAAAATTAAGGAACACAGTCAGTTGTTTACATTTAGATATTTTAGTGCTTGTGACGTCATTCTGGAAAAAAACATGGTGGACGGTGTTTTCGGTCACGTGACTTACAGATAATAAAACTCGGATTTTAATTTTGAAATATAAAATTAATCTTAGGTTTTTATGGAATAACGACATTTTTTTTCAATTCCTCACGTTATTATTTATTCAAGTAACATAATGTTATATTTTTTTGTTGATAGATGAAAATAGCCTATTGAGTATGGATGCTAAGTATTTATCGATTTATAAACGATTATAACGTTTATCTAGATTTTTGTGGTCTTAAACTATTGATATATTTAGGTGATACATGTTCCATATTATATGGTCTTATTAAAAGAGACTGCTTATTCTCGACCATAGATTATAACAAAAATAAAACGACAGCTTTCCTTCTTCAATAGCAGTGTTAATAAATTCTGATAGAAGTCAAGTCATAAATAAAAATAGTGATCTTATATGGAAACTTTATTCAGAGATTTTAAGGAAGTGGTGTAAATAGCTTTTATTTTGTTCATAGTTCTAACATCGATTTAATGTTTTTAAAATTATTTATAGTAAAAAAAGGATCTGCAGTTCAATAAAGTTTCCTGCTAGTTGTCCTAATTCGAAATATATGTTGGAATCTCACATATGGGAATAGTGTTAGTTATTGTTTTGCCTAATTAATAAAGAATTAATTGTAGTATGTAACTATTATCATCATTACCGAAAATACTCATAGATTTATAACTTTATTTTTTAATTCGCGTAAAGAATGACTGCTTTTCTTAAAATCCCAAATATTTTATACGAATAAAAATGTCTTCATTAACATTGTGATATGGTATATTTCTTGAAAATTGCAAATAATAAATATTTGATAAGCATATTTTAAAAATCTCGAATAATTATAATCACATAAATGTGCTGTAATTTAGTCCAGTAGATGAAAAAAGTTAGACCTATGTTTTTGATAAAAGTACTTTATAAAATAATTGTTATAAATACTGCACAATGTGTGTATGCCTTATTTTATATTTATTTCGATATGCCAGGGCTGGATTAAAAGTGCCAAATGATATAAACTATCTTCTCAAGGCACGTTATTAACTGATTTAACAATTATAAAATACTTGGTTGAATTGAAATTTAATGTTTGTACTCAATAAAGATGTGTTTAATAATAAATGTAGTTTTCTTTTAATTATTAGTTCTTAACAACTAACCACATTTGTATGAAATGGTATGTTGAGTCATTTACTAGATAAAATGACATTCATTAATTGGTTTAAGATAATTAGTTGTCAATTAACAGAGCATGGAGAGTTGGGTTTAGGGTGTAGGCACAACAATCCGCACTTTGAGCTGATTGCAAAGGGCTTGTGCACACGTAAGTACTTTGTTGTAAATATAACATACTAACAAAATGCATGTGATGTTGTTCTTGTTTTTTTATTTATTGCATGTCCTGTAAAGGTTTCGTTAAAATATTTTAAATGTGTGACAAATGAATAATTAAAACACTAATAAATACATTTTTACGGTACCAGTGCTTATTAAATTAATGAATATTACATAATGTATATTTATATGTTTTTCAGGTACGTGTAATAAAATGCAGTGGAGCAATTATATGTAAGAATACCATGATGTCAAGAAATGCAACTGTCGTAATTCAAATATTTGAGATGTTAAAGCTAGTTTGACCAAGCGCTCACCCACCAATTATTTTGCACTATCGACTAATAACGAGTCTCGAATTACATAACGATATATCGAGTAAGGGATTTTAATTACCTATAACTTAGGTTTACATGTATTCAAATTGGGGTAAAATTTTACCTCTCAACAGGATAGTATTCTTTGTACCGGTATTGTTTAAGACAGCAATATTCTGTATATTGTTCTATGTACTAATAGTAATGTATCTATTCTTGTACATAGTGAATCGATATTGCGTCTGCCATATTTATTTATATGCGACAACTATTAACGCGAAACCTGTTGTTTCTCTCACACATTTATCTACCTTCTACTTTAGAACCAATACCGCTGTTGATTTTATTAGTAGCCATGTATTGCGCCGTATCTATACCTTTAAGCTATTAAATATATTTACTTTAAAAAAATATTGTTAAAAATCAATTTATTCTAAATTTAGATATTGCTAAGTTAGATAAGTTACTGTATTGTGTAATGACGTGAATCAAACTACAAATATTTTCATAACTTGGTGTTGTAAAGTTAAATATAAACGTCCATTTTACATGTAAGTGACATGATTATCAAATTTGTATTTTAAACGTTTGCATTTGTATACATACATGTGATTTTATTAAGTGTTTTTCTTTTCATACTATGTAAATAGTTATTACGACTATTTTGGGAGCAATGTTTGTTTATTCTATTTTGAATCTCTTTTGAATTTCCGAAAAAAACAGCTTTATGTGAATGAGTTATAAACGATATTAATAAATTTTCTACTACAAATTTTATTTTATTTGTTAGTAAAAATTATGTAGGACTGTGTGGAACAGTAAATACCTGTAACAAAAAATAACATAATGAATAATAGAGATCCCGAGGACAGAACAAAAAATGTGAAACCTATATAAACAGCGGTTTCAAGCCGTTATATCTTTAGAGTAGTTTTATTAATTATGAGTAGAAAGCGCGTGTATGTAAAAAAAATAATTATTGGTTTACGTAAAAGTAACTAATTAGTTACGTAAAAGTAACTATTATCGCTCGAGCCGAGGCTTCATGGGCGCCCTCGAGTGATGGCCTATATTTAGTTAACGGTAGTCATAATTATTTGACAGCTAACCTTCCTCTGGAAATTTTAGCCAGTCAGCCAGCTGCAACGCTAGATTTATCTGCTGTTGACTCCACAACTAAACGAGTAAGACCGTCAGACGTTCTTGATAAAAAATTATACCTTTTTTTTACTTAGTCTCAGGAATTCCCTCTGCAAATTTTGCGCGTTCAGCATTTAAGAACATTAGTACCGAATAGAAAGTCTAGATGGCTGTTAAATTTTGATTTTCATTAATTTATTTAAGTACTAAGCATATTTTAGACTTGTTTAGGATTTCAGGATCAAGGGAACGCGGAGGCATTTGGGGGCCTCCTGAAACTGGGGGCCCCCAAATGGCCGCCCCTTACGCCCCCCTACCTCCTTAGTCCGCCACTGTATGTGAACTACGCTTAGTGGAATACAACATTTGTCCAAAGCAGCTGTCGTACCAATGGGATTAATATACCCAATAAGGTAGGTAGCTTTCTGAACTAGAAATTTAAAATCATTCCCGACGTTTCATGTCCAATTCTTATACTGTGACAGTTAGGAGTCTCGTGAATTATCTTCTCATGTAGGTATCAATTTTAAATTGTCACTGATCCGTTCTTAGTTAAAAATGTACCTTTTTTGGACTAACTGCTGTAGTGGAAGCCCCCTTAAGGCTCAAGATTCAACCGAAAGACTAGGTAAGTTAATGTTCTAAACCAGCGATAAAGCATTCTTCTGAAAGTTTTCCAGGTGCCCAGGACATATCTTTAATAATGTTAATCAAAGCTCTAGTTTGTTTCAAAACTTATTTTGCGTCCTAAAACTAGATATTTTGTGTTGGTATCAGATACTCGTATCAATAAGTTCTTTTCTATTGGTGCCGGACGACAAACAAGCATACGGTCTGCGTTATATTAATAAAATACCCTTTAGAGTAGACGCTCGTCATATTACAAGGATATCACTGTTGCGTTGCTAACCTTGTGACTGAACTTGTGAAGATGTTACGCCACATTACTCAATAATTTCACTGCCGCTCACCCTTCAAACTAGTACATACGTGAACTATTTGGCGGTAGAAATAGGTGAGAATAAGGTACCAATGCAGACGATGAAGTTTGCAGTGACTGACAGTAGTCTTATTATCTTTAAAATTTGTTTATGAAAAACGACAACTTTCACTATCAACCTTTACGTCATCTCCACCCCGTTTTTAGGGATGATAGTGAACGTAAGAGGCTTCGTACTGAAACTTTCAAATACTGCGACTTAACAAGTATAGGACTACAGGACCAAGCTAAAAACTACAAATTAAATTTTTCGTTTGTTTGTAAGAAAGACCGCAGTCTCAGTCAAGCTTATATACATCGGCCAAACCAAAAGGAATATTTAAACAAGGTTTAAATAACACATAGTCGATGTGTAACATAGAAGAATAAAAAAATCTGCTGTCCTTGACCAACCAGATCTGATGTAGGGTTTGATAAACCTCTATTACTCTCGAGAGAACACCGTATTATTTCACGGATGCTTTGCGAGGTTATTGAAATCAAAAATATATCCCAATTTCTATATATACATACATATACAATATACAATATATCAGTAAATAAAGTACGGGGACAGCGTTTCAAGACAAAATTGTTTGGGGATTGCTTAATATTCAACGGAAACTCGTTCCAGAGTCGTATAGCTGTCACTGTAAAAGAGTTTATCAAAAAACTAGAGTGATGAGAAGGAGTTAAGAGCGAGAGAGTATTAGAAGAACGGAGATTACGTTTGTGAGAGGAAGATAGGAATTAGAATCTGTCCTTTAAGTAAATTGGTGCGTACGGATCAAAAAGTATTGAAAATAGTATGGTTAAAACTCGAATTTCGCGACGTTCTCGAATAGGAAGCCAGCCGAGAAGAGAACGGTAATGGGAAATATGATCGTATATACGCAAACCGAAAATGAAACGAAGACAGTTGTTTAATGGACGATCCAATTTATTAAGGAGTTCTTGAGATATATTAGTGCAGCACACGCCACCATAGTCAATTATGGGTAAAACCAAGGATTGAATAAGAAGGGTTTTGGTTTTAGTAGGAAGAAAATGTTTTAATCGATAGAGAGCACGAAGCGTTTCAGTAACCTTACTGCTGATTTCATTAACATGTGTATCCCAGGTTAAGGAAGAGTTGATAAATAGGTCAAGATTCGTAACGCATGTGCTGTAGGGCACTACCTCCTTATTAAAAATAATTACAGGTACATTTTTTAAACTGGATAATTGCCGTTTGCTGCCCAAGATAATGGCTTGAGTCTTGGACGGGTTCACAGCGACACCAAACTTTTGTGACCAGTTTGTGATGTTGGTCAAATCAGCATTAATCCGAGCAATGGCATTATCCAGGTCATTGTACTCTGCCTGGGTGTATAGTTGCAGGTCATTAGCGTATAGATGGTAAGAGCAGCCAATAGATTTGGTGACAAGGTTTATGATAAGAGAAAATAATAACGGAGAGAGAATGCCACCTTGCGGCACACCAGCATCAATTGTCACCCACTGGGACAAATCATCACTCAGGCGCACCGCTTGCTGGCGCTCTCGAAGGTAGGATGCGAACCATTCCCGAACCGAATCAGAGACCCCGACGTAAGAGAGAATAGGGAGGAGAACTTCGTGATTGATAGAGTTGAAGGCGTTGGAGATATCAATCAGAATTAAGACCGTAAGGCGGGAGTATTCCATTCCAACTCTTACATCATCCAGGATATTAAGTAGAGCTGTTGTAGTGCTATGTCCTGTGCGAAAACCTAACATTTGATCAAGAACCTAGGCCGACATCACAGTACTGCCAGATTACAAGATACTGTCAGCCCCCACTGCGTGGACAAAATAAAAAAATCAAAAATAAATAAAAACGTGTGAAGGTAGTAATTGAAACTTTCTAATCCTGACATAACATCTTTTGTCAATCTTGAAAACGGAAAATCATAAATGTTCGGTTAGACTCCAAACGGATCTTGTCAGAAATCTTACATTATATACCTACGTTATTTACAACACATTCACACACACATTCTGCGTGATTTGAATAAACTCGAGATTTTTGACAGCTGATATTGACATTGACAGATACATTTTGACAGCTCATTGTTCGTCCACATACGCCTGTTTGAGCACGTCGCTCTTCACTATAATTTTCGATGGATTAAAGTCGACTTTCACTTTGTTGTAAATCTCAGAGGCAAAAGGTTTTAAATGTGCTGTGAGAGAAACTATTAAAATTTATTTAAATAGCTTAAATCAGTATTGAACATACGTGCCATGGCCACGTCTCTTCCCGAAATGGCATATAAAAATTATTGTGTTGTGTTTATAATTTTCGCTCTTGCGATAGTACAAGCGGTGGGTTACGACACGGAACTGTATGAAACAACACCTTGCGATAGCAATGTGTGCTTCCAAGCGCTCCACGGCTCCTTAGGAGACTGTTCATGTAATGTCGACACCATAGATTATTTCAATAATGTGAAAATCTTCCCACGCATCCAAAGTCTGGTCAGTAAAGACTATTTTCGTTTCTACAAGGTCAATTTGAAAAGAGAATGCCCATTTTGGGCTGATGACAGCAGATGTGCTATGAAATACTGTCATATAAAAACTTGTTCTAAAGAGAGTGTTCCCGGTTACGAAAATGGCTATGAGAATGATCACATAGATGCAGCTCCTTCCACCAAATATTCGAAAGAAGCTCAGTCAGACTGTAGCAAAGATCCAGATCATGATTCTGACTTGGGATACCTGAATATGACAATTAGTGCTGCTAGCCAGTATGAAATAGCCAAATGGAAAGCTCATGATGATGCATTGGAGAAATTTTGCCAGAATGATGATGGTGATGCAGATGCTGACTATGTGGACTTATCACTGAACCCTGAAAGGTATACCGGATATAAAGGAACTTCTGCTCATAGAATTTGGAGAAGCATATACCAAGAAAATTGTTTCCGTCCAAAATTAAATCCATATGAATCATTTCCATATGTACTGAGTTCAGACCTGAGCAATATGTGTTTAGAGAAAAGGGTATTTTATAGAGCAGTCTCAGGTCTACATACAAGTATTAATATTCATTTATGTTCTAAATTTTTACTATCTGAGAAAGCAATTGGATTTGCAGCTCCACCTGAAGGTGAGTGGGGACCCAATTTAGAAGAATTCCAACATCGTTTTGACCCCTCCCAAACTTTGGGAGAGGGGCCTAATTGGCTAAAGAACTTATATTTTGTATACTTATTAGAAATGCGTGCATTGGCTAAGGCTGGGCCTTACTTAGAAAGTGAAGAGTACTTTACTGGCAATCCCACTGAAGATGAGGAAACCCGTGAGGCAATACGAAACATGCTAGGTGTAATTTATAGCTTCCCAGATCACTTTAATGAGTCTTCAATGTTTAATGGTGGCAGTCAGGCAACAGTACTCAAAAATGAATTTCGTGAGCATTTTTGGAACATTTCCAGGATAATGGATTGTGTTGGATGTGATAAATGTAAACTGTGGGGTAAGCTCCAAACTCAGGGGCTTGGGACAGCCTTGAAAATATTGTTTTCTGGTAAATGGGATAGCCCCGAGAGAGAGGAAGACCAAAGCCAACTTTCTTTGAGGCAAAAGATGCAACGGTTACAGAGAACAGAAATTGTTGCTCTTTTTAATGCATTTGCTAGATTATCAAACAGCATAAGAGAGCTGGAAAACTTCAGGATTATGCTCAGGTGAGATTCATGTTTATATTTTTTTTTTTAATAAGAATCTTGGCCTGTAATATAACAATGGCCAACAAGACCAATATTAGTATTTTTCAATATATCTTGAGACTGAATAAAATACTTGATAAATGCCTTATTAAACTAAACGGAATGTTGGTCTCTGTTGGCTTTGTTTGCTTGTTTGCCTTGCTTGCATGTCAATGTTGGTGGAAGCAAGTAACCTGCTTTGCCATAACAATGCTTTTGGAATTTTCCCACATAAATATAGCAATCAATTCAATCATGCAACTGTTAACTTAGTGTCCCTATAGCTTCATTCTTGATTGTTATTGAAAGATATTTTATTATTATAGTTTTAGTTATAATGATCTCAAAATCTTTTAAATTGCTTGTGTTAATGTCTTCTCTCAAAATTAAAATTTATACAAACCAAAGGGTGTTTAAACAAAAATGGTCTATTTAAATTAATGGATAATTTGTTAGGTCTTTATTTGCAACAATATAACACACAGTTTTCATGTTTTAAATAGTCATAAAATCATTAATAAAAAAAATCTATTTGGAGGTGAAAAACAGAATTTTCTCAAAATCTAATCTAAATTGTAGAATTTGCAGAAAAGTATTATTATAAATGCAACAATTCAGTATACTTATTTACATTACCTAGGAAATAAATTATTTAAATTTTATTGTCAATTTTAAAGGCGCGGTTTACTGACATCTACTTTTATATGCGAGTCATCACAGCTGATAAATACATACGTCACACTTGGTCTGGCTTGTACCACGTAATCCTAACCTTGATTTGAAGTCTGGTAATGATTGTTCTGGTAAAATAGTTGTATAGAAATAAACTATTTCATATTTATTTTTTTTCACAACTACACATTGCGTGTAGTTTCTTTCAGAACCTTGGGTTTGTAGGTAATTATTATTATTTAGGTATATATTTTTAATCGAAAAGCCTAATTTGGCCAACATAATTACTATATTATATTACAACTTTGGATAGACATAAAGTTCAAAACAATTGATTATTCGGCTAGATTATATAATAGAATAAAATAACGTACCAGCAAAATATTTTTTCGTAGGCGCGTTGTATCTTGTCTTTGGTTAGTATAAATAAATGGAATTACATTCTGTGTTATGGCTTTTACTATTAATTAGTGTGGATGAAAATGACTCTTATGAAATTCCTTTACCAGCATTAAAACGCATATTATTATTTCATAATGTTTTTAACTACCTATCAATTTTTAAGTCCACTTTCTTCGCGGCGCTCGATTTCAAAATGATTCTCTTTTCTAAAATCATATATGTATGTACATACCTACCTATTATCTCTATACAATAGACTTTAAAAGCACCACTTTCAGCGTTCCGTTATTTTGTATTCTTTTTGTGCACATACTTATATTTCTTATCATTATTGAGTATAACGACGCGAGGATTTCTCGTTACTATTTTTGTTTGTGACTTCTGTTTATCGTAAGTATTTATATTGTAACTGCTGAATAACTTGAACTTAACTTTTTTTCCGTTGACAGAAACTGTTTATATGATTTACTTGATTTTATCAGTGATGTTTTTTTGCCGTGTGTGTTACAATATAAATGAGGTTATAATTTATTTATTGTGATTGAAGTCTGAACTATACTTGCAAGTGCTACTTGGTTGTGTTACCTACCTTTAGTGAGGTACCTCTGTAAACTATATTTATAAACTAACAATATAAAGAAAAAGGTTACAGGACACATAGGATTTGTGTTTTTGTACAAATAAACTATAAACTGGACTGATTTAAAATACTTTTTCACTAAAAGCAAGTTAAATCACCACCGAGTAATATTAGCTATATTTTATATACTTGCGCAGTACTCCAGCACTACTCCGCAAGTAAAACCGCGGATCACTGCTAGTTTTGTTACATGCCAAATACTATGTGCATAGTAAAAAAAGCTTTCGGTAGATTAGACATAAAATAATAATAAATTCACACAACATCTGATACATTGACCTGACTTCGAGATACTTCCCCTCCCGACACTATAACCGTTAAAATCGCCCTTCCTCGCCCTCTTACTGGCACAACACGATCATTACCACTCCACATGCACTCGTACAACAGAGCAGTACACCGCGTTCGCCGGCGAATGCGTGCAATCCCTGCCCCCACGTGCGATAACCGACAGCCCTAGAGCTGTCGGGCACAATCAGTCCGTTCTCTTTTGCTAAAAATTTCATAGTAAATTCAACCCCAACGACGGCGGCCCGAGCCTACGTCGAGCCTCTAGAGGTGCCCTCGGGCGCGCCGTCGGTCTCGCTCCGATCTCGCGAGCTTTGCTGGCGCGACCGCGCTAAACGCGTGGTTGCGGCCGCGGGGCACCTAGGATGAATACGGGCATCGGATCTCTCATCTACGAGAGGCCCCGCCCTCTTTTTCGGTGGCGCTGGAATTGACGTCTGAGTAGTCCAGCAATAGGTTCGACCGAAAAAAATAAGGGATTCGTCGCTTAAAGCACTTGTTTTACGGATATCAGACTACAGAGGTTGCACAAGAATAAAACTTATATGCATATATTCAACATCCAGACGCAGAGCAAACACAAATACCATCATATAAGAATAATTGTCCTGGGTGGGGATCGAATCCACAACCTTTGGCGGACATGGTAGGTTTACTACCAGCTGCGCCATCGGACCCGTCAAATAAAGATACATATATTATACTGTTAAATATATATTATTTTTTATGGATAGGTACGCCTTTATAAATAAATGTGAGAGAACCATGAAGGTTATATTTTTGGCTTCTTTTCAAACTAGCGGCACTAGATGTAACTAGCTTTGAATTTGCTCGAATCTGAACGTTTGTAAATTAATTTAAAAATCTGCTAGAGGGCGCCAATAAAGCATCTGTACTGAACTATATCTATATTTCTTTTAAGTTGTGACAAGACAGCAGCATTTAAGTATTATATTTGTAATTTATCTATGGTCTGATATCCGCAACATTAGTGCTTTAAAGTACTTATCTCGGAGTTAGGTGTGTTAATGACAACGTAAATTTTGTAGGGAATATTGTCATATTATTTACCTGTCTTGTATATATATGCATTTATCTAATGTTACTCTTATCTTTATCAATAATTGTAGTAAGATATTTTACCTTTAAGACATTATTGAGGATTTTTGTGCATTGTGCCAAATATGCGGGTAATGTTCAATCAGTTTTTAGCAAGCACTGTAGTTTTAACCCATGTAGTTCTCGTTTCCGAATAAAAACGAGGATTAAATAAAGGTTATGTTGTTCGCTAATAAATTAGCTTCCATTAGTGAAATATTTTTTTAAATCGGTCCAATAGGAGTTTATTCGTTACAAACGTACAAAAATATAAATCGCCATTTTATATTACAATTAATTAAAAGATCTCTACTTTCTTATTTTATAATATACTCGGTGAAAATTAAATTTTCTAATAGTGAAAGATTTTTTAAATAGTTTTCGATTTAAATCGTAAGAAATAAACAAAAAATCAATCAAAAAATCAAATTCTTTATAGAACTACATATGTAGTTACGCTTGGTTATCGTCAGCGACGTCGCCCGCATGAACTTCTCATTTATATCGCGTTGCTCTCGAATTTAACTCACAAAAGTAGACTATGGCCTTACAATAGTTCAAACTATCCACGGGCAAAATTTATTCAAAATCGGTTGACCGGTTAAGCTGTGAGAGCGTAACGCCGTTACAGCATTTAAAATGTTGTTACGGATGTACTTCTTTTTTTGTAGGTCATGAACTTACAGTAAACTTAGTTTAAGAACCAGTCTTGTCTTAGGCTACTTTAAATCATTTGTGTCAATGATTTATGTATTGTATAAAATGTTAGTCTATGGCTTAGAATTGTTAAAGAGATTTTATGTAATTTTTTTAGTTATAAACCCACAAATGAGTTTATAAACAATTTCACTGACCTAATTCCGAGATAAGTTGCTTAAAGCGCTTGTGTTATGGACCACAGACAACAGAGAAATCACACATTAATTTGACGGCACAGATTATAACAATAAACGAAACGTTTTAATATATACCTTCTTTATTTTTAAATATGCAGATCGTGTTTACGTGTTTTAAGTAATGAAATGCATTAAGTCCGTCATATGTACATGTGGAAAAAGTTATATAAATAAACCTTGTGTTTTAAGCTACGTCAAAGTCATACATCAGTGGTACGTTCACCTGGTCACGTCGTCTGGCCACTTGATGACTGAAACATGACTCGGTGTGTTTACTTGCTAGGTATATTTGGAATGGAATCATTCAAAATGACGTAATCGTGTAGAAAAACTCGAGGAAACCATATTTTATTTTAGTAAATTATGTAATTAATCTAATAAAAAGTGAATGTATTTGTAAATAAATAAAGATAAGGATTTACTGGGTTGAGACGGAAAGGTCAACGACCCTTATGAATACGTCTCAAAGGCGTCACACAGCTCAAAGGTCATTGCAATAATAATACAATTAATTTGGTTTGTTTTTTCTAAACCATTTGCATATAGAATCTTCATTAAAGATAAGTGCTAGACGTAAAATTCTTCGTAAACGATATCTCATTTTTATCTTTAATTTCGAGCTTAATCATGAATCTTATCGGCGGTTTAATTAAGTCATAAGCAGAAATTGATATGAAACGTTAATGAATATATGCATTAGTGATGTCACGTTTGCATTGAGTGGCCAGTACGCAATATAAACGCATTTCAATTTATATGATCATAGATAAAATACTCAGCTTTTTTGCGCATGTTTTATTATCATTGGATATTAATATTGTATCTTGTGTTTTTTCAGTAGTACAAATATTTTATCAATTTAAATATATGTTTTCATATGATTCCTTCCATTCTGGTACGCTTGTAATCGAGAAAAAATATAAAAAACAAAATCTGTTACCCGTGGAAAAAACAAGCGGTATTTCCCGCCGGTATTACTTAGAAGGTATAAAAAACACAAAGACAGGTGCCGCGATGTTCATTAGATATGTAGAAAAGTATATTTCTTAAATTAATAAAGATATAATTATGTTATATTTTTCTCATAAAATGAGGTACCAAAATCTGTATCGTATCGGCATCTGGCACTTGATAAAAAATACTGATATAAAAAGTAATTTAGGCAATCGAACGACTATAGATTAAAAAAAATTTAATTTATTTAAGTGGGATAATTTTAAACTATAGAAATATAACTTATTATTATGCTATAATTATATGAATATATTTTTTAATTATTATTATTGACACTTATTTCTTATCACCATTTCGCCTTTCTTCTATGACATATACACGTTTCTCATAAGTTGCATGTCCACCATCAGGCACAACGCTTCTCTCACATTTCGGCATAAAACAATATGTAATCAAAATTCCACTATTTCCGTACACAGCGCAAACAAACAAACCAACACGAAACATAGTGTGTTTGGCAGCATTCAAGATGGACCAGCCAGCAAGGTGAACGTGAAGAAAGAACAGTGTACTTCGGGAGGAGCTAAACCACGGCTAGGGAGTTAGACTAAGAAGGATTTATCAGCAAACCAATGTAATGCACAATTTTCTTCGTAGTCAGTGCAGTAAGCCAGCATTTTCTCATACATGAGGTCGTCTGCATTGGTACCTAACTTACCTATTTCTACCGCCAAATAGCAGTGATCGCATTGCTTTGTTCCGGTCTGAAGGGAGAGAGGAACAGTGAATTTACTGGGTTATGTGGCATAAAATCTCAAAGTCACGAGCGACTATAGGCTGCGGTGACGCTTACTATCAAGCAGGCTGCATGCATGTTTGTCGACCTGGTCTATTAAAAAAAATCTTTCCAGAATTTGATGATAGGCTAATTGATATTTTTATAAAAATCTCGAAAATAGTTATTAATTATTCTAATAAACAAAAAAAGATACTACCAATCTTTGGGACCTAGAAAACCACAACTTAGTTTTTGAAAGTACTTTTAAGTTAATCTTTTTGTAAAGAGAGGAAATTGCTGTAAAACAAATTATGTAGTTCACAGGTTATTTATCTGACGTTATACTGTATTTAAACTATTTTGATATTTTTTAAATATTCACCGTTGTAGTAACCGCTGGGTGGCTTAATATCCAGCTGACATTAGTTTGCTTACATGTTTTATGACGTCACATCATGGTCGATAGTGTTTTCAGTGTTGCAAGTTAAAAATAAAATAAAAAGATTGAAATTATGCACCTACCTTAAATTTTTAATAACTGGAATCGATATATTTTGGTTTCGTAAGTCAAATACCTGCAAAATACTAATTTATTAGGCCGTATTTGTTATGGAGTCAAGTTTTGGACCTGTTCACATTATGTTGTGGTCTTGCAATAACTTATCTATGAGAAAAATTACACTATAAATACTCTAAGGGTATAAAGTTCATTGTATCTGCTTGTTTATTTTCATTTATATTCTATTCTTTACTTTAACGATAAAGTCGTAAAGAGTAACAAACAGACAGATTTGCACTTACGCGTTCGAAATTGTCCAGGACAAAGCGAGTGACTATTGACTAGTTTTTTTATTGTTTTTAAAGTTACTTTGAAATGTACTTGCCTCAAACCAAACTGCAAATAATATCGGGTACGAATATGTAAAACTTCATTAACATTGGTCAATATTTTGGTGAAGTATTTTAATAATTATTATATTTGTTCAAGTGTGTCTACGCAAGACTATATCTATTAAAATATTGTCAATCAATTCTGAATCTAATGTCCGATGTGTAATACTCACTACCTATTGAGATTTCGATAAATGGACGTGTTGCTGTGTGCACGTGCATACGACATTGATTTTGAGCACATTTTTATAAATGTTTATTAACAAATGGGAAAACATACGATTGAAGACAGATGAATAGAAGACAATATATGATATAAGTTAATTGAATGTATACTTGATATCAAAGGAGTCGATATATTGGACTGTTTTTTTTTTATATTGTGTTGCGGTTATTTGACAGGACTAGGTAATTTGGCGCAAAACCTATTGTATCTTATATTGTTGACAACAAGTGCGGCCAGGTTGTCTCCGATAAATATCATCTATATTTATATTACTTGATTTATGTCCGCGACATTATCAGCGTTGACTTTACTTGATATCGCGTCCGCGGGAATATTTTCGTGAACAAAAACAGCCTATGCCCTTGTCTATGGTAAACCCTAATCTAGGATTAGGCCAAGTTTCATAAATATCCTTTTATTGGATACTTCGTGAAAGTGATAGATCGACTATCGTATTTTTACAAATCATATTACTTATCTCTGGTCTATTAATGGTTCTGATGTCTAAAGTAGTAATTACGTTATTTATATTTTAAAGAAAGTCTAGGAGTTATATCAACCGGAAAATGTTGGCGTACTGTACTCTTGTCCTTTTTTCTACGATATTTCACGGAGTTGTTTCTAAGTTCGACGTTAGTGTTGCTAATCATCACAAGACTTTATTTATTTCCAGTGAAGCGTGGATCTTATTATTATTCTTTATTATTTTCTTAAACCTGAACATTGTGATGTGTAATCACCATTGTACCAGCTGGAAGGAAGTTCACTGTTGTAATTAGGCATTCCCAAATCGGATGCTTATAACCCGCGGTAGGTAGGTGTGGTGGCAAAGCGTAAATTTGCGAAGGGAATGCTGCCGTCTATTCCTACCTTGATTATTATTTGCGCTGCGCTGTTCCGGATGGATGTATGGCCATCTGTCGGTTCCGGTACCTCAGGAAGTACCGCACTACTCCGCCGGTAGCCTGCGGCGAGTTTTAATTATTTTCAACCGATGGTTGGTACGGACAAATTTGTATAAGTTCCACGTGTGTAAAAAATGTGTTTTGTGTGATCATTTTTTAGTTTTATATCGTGTATTCAGCTGTTTAAAAACAAACCAACCTTCTTACTGAACAATGAAATCAAATAGCCAATCCAACCATGAGACACACCTCTGGTATGTTTTTGTGACTACCCACATTATGTTCTGGTTTAAGATATCCTGTGTTTAGTCTAAGACTGTAAGGATAAATTATATAGTTTAACTATGGTGTAATGTGACTGACTGTGCGCAAAAAAATTTAGCGTTAGTTTTTGTAACTTTTTATTACTAATAACGGTAACTTCCATGTGTATTTTAGTGTAGTTATGCCACAATACATACCTTATTGCGGCTATTGTAATATTCGCACGTCTAGATAAAAATGATAAAATCACGACAAAAATATTTGGTCCTACCCAATGAGCGACCCTTTAATTCTTGCTCGCTCCGTAAGACTTCCATGTCAAACGAAGTCTCTGAAATATTCCACGTTTCTATGTTAATATTTTTTTGTTGAAATGAGAAGGGGAATAATATCATTTTTATTACAATAAATATATTGTTTTTTCGAAATCTCGATTGATTTTTTCATTTCATTTCCAATGTGAACGAAACGGATTTTAATTGACAACATTTTCATCTAGGAGTGCGTATATATATTTCTCTTATTTCCGGGTAGTTTATTGTAACTCTAATTAAATGTTCGACTAGTTAATTAAGAATTGAAATGTCGTACACTATTTTATTTTCCTTCTTTATGTCCTCTCAATATATTGAGATTCAATACTTGTTAAGTTATGATCGCAGTAAGGTTTGTGGTTTGATATTTGGGTGCAATTACTAAATAGGTGCGGTACTTAATTTTTAACCGATATTGACTAGAACAATACTACCTACATGTTAACGATTTGTCGTTGCAATTTCTTGCGACGACGGACGATCGTGTACATTGTTATTAATGTTATTAATTATAGTAACTGTTGTTACTTAGTACTAACATACGGGCTAAGTAACATGTATGCCATCGTTACTTAGCCCGTATGTTATGTATGAGCACATGATTAGAAATTTAAAAGTTAGATTTTGTCAGCCATCTTGATATGTTCAGTTATTAGTACATCGCTAGATGATTCCTTCTTTAAAATTGTAATCTATTTTTAAATTGTATTTGTTATTTTTTTTTAAATGTATTCATACTCATTGAAATAAATCCAAAACTGTCTGGCCGCGTCCCAAGATGGGCTCCCAATACTGATTTGGCATTCGATCTCTTTACAATTATAGTCGCTTCACTGTTTGTTTTTAAACGTTGTCTTCCTTAGTACGGGACAAGTAGTGATGTTATTCCTTATCTATAGAAGTATCTTATTTGTTTTTATACGCTTGACTCGGGTCAAACATGTCTCATATCTGAGATTATACATTATAAACATTAACACGGTTTCCTTTTATTGTCACAATTATGTTTAGATATTTACAGTTCCTAAAGTTTTTTTTAGTTTTAGCAACGTTTTTGTTTGAAGTATTATGTACAGTAAAATTACCACTGGACCCTGGTAAATAGGTATTTTATGTCTTAACAGTTTTATTATTTTTGGTTTCACGATATATCTTACCTTCTTTTTTTCACTTTGTGAGTTGCACGTAACTTCCGTGGTTTAAGACGAAAAAAAAGTTAACTTGAGTTTGTGGTTTTCTTTTGGTCCAGGATTAACTATATTATTCCAATTTGTAAATTCGCCATAGTACATTACGACTAATTTTCTAGTTTCGATAGAAACTTCCTAAAGGTAGGCCAAATTTTTTTTGGTCTCTATACTGCGTTTTACCTAAATATGAGGTATAAGATGACATCTTTTTTACAAATTGGCTACGATATAAAGATTATATGCGTTATATACATTGACTAAGAGGTTGACAGTTCATTGTCAGGGTTCGAGTCGCTACGCTTAAAAAAGTTAGAGAACCGCCTAAAGTCAATAAATATTTTAAAATTAAATTCATTAAAATAGATTTGCATACAAATTAGTGATGAATGAAATTAAATTAAAAAAAATAATTTAAAAGTCCTTCTTAGGTATACCTATGTTTTAAATCATTTGCGGTAGATAAAAGTTGTTAATCTGTTGTAAAATCTAAATGAGTTGATCAATTAAAATATTCAAAATCGTGTACCCGATTTTCTCAAATGTATTGCCATTGCAAATTGAATAGTTAACTAGTGTTTTTTTAAATATTAGTTTGAGTATAATTAATACTAGGAAATAGGTTTTTTAATCACAATTCTTTACAGCTTTGGATAGAATAATTTAAAAAAGAACTTGCCATTCCATAACATTTCATATATATATATATATTTCAGTTACGAATACAAAACCTGATTGTATTGTAATATTTTTGTAATAATTATTATATATATATATACATATATTGTACGTACCGTGTGCAGTGCGATTTTATTTTCTTGTATATAGGTACAATTTTTTTTGTAAATACTTTTGATGTAAGTCTGTGATTTTTGTTGTTTACAACCGTCATGACATATTTATTTATAGTTAATCTAATAAATGTTTTATTATTACCAATGTTTAGTTTTATTTGCCTGCGGTTATGGACACTGACCATATTTAATGTTTTTGAGTGATTGTTTTCAAATAACTAACAGAAGTTTTTAATTTGTAATATTAAAATGGTTTATATTTTTATTTAAAAATGACAACGTGAAGGGTGTTCGAAGTTTTTTGGTTGAATTACAATTTTTCTTTCATTCACTTCAATCGACTTGAAGGATGTACATCCAAATATATTTCCGAGAATTAATAATGCACGTCAACTTATCTTCACATTTTACACGTTAATAAAGTATAGATAATGTATTTAGACTATTATTATGAATTATTTTTTTATTATAAGTGTATTACATTTATAATATCAATATTTGCAGCTGACTTATATTTTCTTTTCTATATAATAATATAATTTAATGATATATGTATATATTAATTAAGTATTTTTTATAAACCTGTGGACGCGTATGCTTTAAAGTACGTAAGTATTGAAAGAGTAAAATGGTTACTGGAACCTTGTTTTCTGATATCTTTGCTATAATATTTTATAACACATACATACATAATACATCATGTTTTATACATCACTTTAAAAAAATGCGTTTTTCTAAGTCGAGAACTAAAACATGTTTAAACTATAAAGGATTGTATGAGTTTAAAGTAGATTTTTGACTAACGAATACTCGATTATAATCGAGTATTGCTCATAATTTAGTTATTAAATAATAAAAAAAATACATTAAATATTACAATATATAAAAATGTTGCAGAATTCGAAAATGCTTTTTGCCTAATTCTCTTTGTCTATGTTTTAAGAGATATATCTTATTTAAGAGAAAATATGTTCTCATCGGTTTAACTCTCTAATCTAATCTAAATATTTATGCGGTTTAAGTATCAGCAAAGCATTTCATAACGATTCTAGAAAATTCGACGGTGGCTACGTGCTGCATATCGATGCACTTGGCTTGGTTTAATTAGTGATAAGTGTGAATTACCTAAATGTTATTAATAATTTTCAGGTTTCATCAAGATACAGAAGTATTTTTGACGTGCGCAAAAACGGTGAACTGAGAAATGGAACCTATCTGCAATAATAGTTTTTTTTTTATTTAATTGTTAAAACAGGTATTAATTTTGCTAAAAGAAACTAGACTTCTCTTAGTTTTCATGCGGGAAACTTGTGTCAGCTGTTTGTAATTTTTTAGGCTTTAAGCAATATGACTTTATATACTAAATATATATCGTCTTTAGTTTCTGGCCGTAAAAAAAATGACGTGTCTGGTAAGTCAAAGGTAAAATTGTTAAAATGGAAGGGTAGGTATGGAAAATGGGTGTGGGTTTATATTCCGCCTGATATCGATAACTAAGTTAATGTCTTTAGTAAAATTGCTTTATTTAATAAAATGTGGAAATTAAATTCATTAATTATAAATCACAATTGTTTATAGCTTAGAAGCAAACTGGTTTTGACAACTTAACAAACTGGCAAAAAAGCATTTACAAATATTTTTTTTGTCATTACTTGTGGACCTTAATAAAAATTTAGTCTTAAGATTTGTATGTGCCATTTTAAAATAAATTGTTTCATAAAGTTTGCATGTAATTTATGTTAATTATAACAATAATTTGCATATATGTGTTGTATTATTTTAACAAAAAAATTACATAAATTCTCCTCTAACTATATCTGGTTGAAAATTTATTTTTGTTAACGTGACGAAGCAAGTTTTCAGTACAAATTTAACGACCCTAAAAGGCAATTTTCGTAAAGCAATTCCACTGTAATAAACTGTGTCGTAGACCTATTAAATTAGTTAATAGCAACTATACTACAGTATAGGAAACAACATGAGGTACATTTACATGTAGGTACCTTATTCTCACCCATTTCTATAGCCGCCAAATAGTCTTCGCATTGCTGTCCGGTTTGAAGGGTAAGAGAGGCTGAGTAAAATTACTGGGTAAATGTGACATAGTATATTCAGTTAACAAGGTTGGCGACACGTTAGTGATATCTTTGTGTTGACACAAGCGTCTTTAGGCTGCGGTCACGTTTAGCGGACTGTATGCTTGTTTGCCTACTTCATAATCTAAAAAAAAACAAGAACCTACACATATCTGTCATAATTTAAGCGCCAATTTTTAACTCAATGGTTTCTTGATTGGACTGCACTCTCAATAACAGTATTGTGTCGGTTGATATGTGGCTGTGCTGTTTTGAAATTTTCTATCCTATAACCTTGTTTTTTCAAGTGGTTCGTCCGGCTCTGTGCTCGAGAGTAATGCACGAATAAGTTCGTCCGAAAAAAAGTAGAGTGTTTGTATAGCAGACCCTGCCATGTGTTGGTAAAACATTTCAATGTAACTGGGAATATGCTCTTTGAGGAACGATTCTTGGATTCTTTAGCTATCGAGTGGTTATTCAATGACGGATGTAAGTTGCTACAAAACTAACAGCCGTTCTTTTTAGTGGGTCAGTCAGTTTTAATAGGGTAAAATACAAACAAATACAATTAAAATGTTTTATTGACAAAATTATACCCTAATACTAAATATTATTTATAATGAAATATCTCTATATAAATTTAACACTTTACATGGGCCCCTAATCTAAGACGATTCAAGGTTCAAAACTAATTCACACGCAGCAGAATAATTGAAAGTTATGTATGTCTATATATTATTTTTAATTACAAAATGGACGAATCCTCATCTCAATATAAGGTTAGGTAACTTTAACATATTTTATTGCACGCAATATAATATGTTTACGAGCAGTTATCCTTTTCAACATGTATATAGAATCTATCGGACGTGCGTTTCTGGTATTTACATCCAAGCCATTTAAATAGTCTATGGAATGGTCCATAGCCAAAAAATGAAACA
This sequence comes from Heortia vitessoides, assembly GCA_020976665.1. Lineage (NCBI taxonomy): Eukaryota > Metazoa > Arthropoda > Insecta > Lepidoptera > Crambidae > Heortia > Heortia vitessoides. The sequence continues at coordinate 3,153,700 of JACJUM010003085.1, read as the reverse complement.
GAAACAAAACTCTTTTAATATGTATTTAAAAGGTATAGAAGTAAAAGTTTTGTTTTGTTTTTTCATCCTTCAAATCATTGCATGTCAATGTTAATTGTTATAGATAGGCATCAAGCAGGACATTTATGTCTGGTCATTTATAACCCATTAAAATCTATTTTACCATATCGCTTGTATCAGTGGAGCTTATAGATTATACTATATACATACTACAACCACATAGTTGTATGTGGTTAAAATACTATGTTTTGTAAAATGGCCTATTATATTACAATAACTAACTTGTAACTTGTATGTGTTGCGTTGATTTTATCTGTTTTGAAAGTAGGGTAATATACCTATATCTTTGTATATAACAAAATCCGTGTTCAATTTGTGTTGTTAATGAACTTCTAAACTACTGAACCGATTTTAATAAATTTCTGTACAGACTACAAAAGTAATTTAGTAAGTATTCTTTTTTGTTATATGTTATAGTTACGAATACAAAAACAGATTGTATTGTAATATTTTTGTAATTCATTTGTTCTGTACGTACAGGTGTTAATAAACTTCTAAACTACTGAACCGATTTTAATAAATTTTTGCTCACTTTGTAGAGTTTTATTCTACTTGAGAGTTATGATAGCTTATATTTTAATTTGTATTCGTATTTTTTTCTAATGATATACATATAAATATAGTTAAGACAGGACGTCTGTGGAGTTAGCCAGTTTTTATTTTTTAAATCATAAATATCATAACATTCTGATATTAGTTAAACCTAGTAAACGCATAACGTAACTTATGATGAGACAGGCAAGCAAGTAAGGCTCCGGCCCGGCTCTGGTGCGCCATCATTGAAGGAGGCGCCGAAATCAAGTAAGGTAGTTGAACACTACATTTTAACATTTCGACGGCCCGACACAAGTGCTTCAAGCGACTTATCACGGAATCAGGTCGATGTATGATATGTTGTGGGAATTTATTATTATTATTTATAACAGGTTAAAAATAAAGTACTAAATGCTACTGGAAGTAGTTTCTTTCGCAGACGATTCAACTACTCTCTTCCTGTCTCTTGAGTCCTGAGGAGATTCTTCTGAGTCCAGCAGATCAAGTAATAAGTGTGAAGGCGCTCTTCAAGGGCGCTGGAAATTGCGCCTTAGTCTAGTGTTAGGTTTATCAAAAAGAAAGTAAGTATAAACTTTACTAGAGATAGACCAGATATAAAGGTCGTCTGCGTTAATATCTTACTTCACCTTTTATTTACCGCTAAACAGCAGTTTTCGCATTGCCGTGTTACGGTTTGAAGGGTAAGGGCGGCAGTTACATTACTGGGATATGTGATGCAGTATTTTCAAGTCACAAGCTCGGCAACGCGCTAGTGATATCATTGTTAAATACTAGCATCTATAGACGGCTGTGATATCACGTCCGTACGCATGTTTCATGACTTTAAGAAAGGGATATTTTTGCCCATTACTGCCGCACTGGGCAGGCGTGGTGGCAACCGCAGAGCGTAGCTTTGTTACGTAGCGTGGTTTTCGCCGCCTGGGGCCGACTTGAAATTGGCCGCCCGCTAATTGAATTATAAGTCATTTAAAGTTTAAATATTATATTCAATAGACCTAATCTACATAGTACATCTTAAAAAAGTAAATGTCTAAACTTTATTATGTACAGTACAGTTATGTAACAGAAGCAAAACATGAGGCTTTCGAAGTAGAATATGCCATCCAAGACGTAAAACTTTTTCGCCGTTTGGCAATGTGCGATAAAACCAATCTCAACCAAATTAGTCAGACATCTTGATCCTACTGTTGATTTTGTACGGTTCATATCTGGCTGAGTCGTACGTGATACTGTTGACTGTACAGATATATTTATTTGTATTCATTTGTTGAATGACGTCAAGTCCTCTATGTATCAATAGTATATCTGATGTTTGAATTTATTCTTTCAGGCCATTTTCCAATGTCGTTGTTATCAAAATCGGTTATATTTTGTTGTAATGTCGGAATTCCAGCTGTTACAACAAAAATATTTGAATCTGACAAATTATTACTATAAATCAGAGGCTGCGACTCGTTGGAATCTTGTCCTATATGATCTACTTCTTGGTTTCAAACATCAGTAGTCTTAAAACTACTCAAACCCAAAGGCCCTAGCCGCTAGGGCCTTCGGCAGCCTTTAGGGTGGCCCCCTTTCGTATGGAGCCCGGGGCCATGGCCCCCTCTACACCCCCCACGCTACCCCACTGGCTTTGTGACGGCAATTCTCCAACCTAACATCAGAGGCACGATGTTCAGGGTGGATATACCACCACCTGTCGGTGTTGGTACCTCAGTCGCCCTATACGATACCTGGTACAGGGAATCAAAGAACCATTCCTCAAAGAAATACCGCTGGCAGACAATACGAACGTCTACGACGTAGCTACACATTAATGGAAAACATTTCCATTTCAACTCCAGATTCCATATGTTCTGCTCAAACCATAATTATGTCTAAGCACGCGGTTGCTTAATGAGAAATTAGCGGCGCGTGAGTCGTGTGACATAATGATGCAAGTGCAATTACGGTACCATGCTAACGATTACAGTAATCTGTTGGCAATTACTTGGTTTCACAGCAATGTATAGGCTTCCAATTTTCTGGGATAGAGAAACATTAATTTTTCTTGTCTAATCAATCTATACAAATAATAAATCTAAATATAACTCTCAGAATAAGTAGATAGGTATATATAGCTTTCGTTTGAGTAAACCACTATTATGTATATATAGGATATAGGCAAAGTAATACATCCGGATATTATATATACTATTGAACCGTCACTTATCTTGGCGAAGATAGATTTTAAATGAGTAAAAAATAAAAATTGTCTACACAGTCAAGGTAACTCTAAATAAGTCATGATCACAGACTGAATAATCCTGTACGAATTAATACGAAATGGTTAGAATTGCGATCACAAGGCCAAAACCGAAAAATAATATACCTATTAACAGTTTAAATATTTCCTAAGTAAAACATTCGCAAAACCTGTATTATCAAATGTTTATTTTTAAAGTAATAGGCATGTTTACGAAATAAGTATTTGTCAAATTATTAGTTGTTCACATGATGTTTGTAAAATGATATTTTGCGATTTAGAATTAATCAAATTAACTAGCAATTTTATATCAAGTGATAAATTTATTACATGGTCTAGACAATTTTGTTATTATATATATTGTATAAATCATTATCTATGATAGCTATTTAATCGCAATAACTGTAATATATGTAGGTACATCGGAAAATGAGAATTTGATGTGTAAAAATTAAATAGTTTCTTATATTAGAAGAAATGCATAGTTTCCGTAAGATATTAAAAAAAATCCGTGGAAGTTCTGGGTATTTTATAAGCAAAAAATTCGACTAGAGGTAGATCTCTTGCAAAGGTTGTCTGCATTGATACCTTACTCTCACCTATCTCTACCACTAAATAGCTGTGTTCCGGTTTGAAGGGTGAGATAGGCAGTGAAATGACTGGGTAAATGTGACATTGTATCATCAGTTCACAAGGTTGGCGACACGCTAGTGATCTTTGTGATGACACCAGCGCCTATAGGCTGCAGCCACGTTTACCATCAAGCACACCGTATGCTCGTTTGCTGACTTTATAAAATAAAAAATAGCCTTCAAGTAACTTCAGTTTGACATTCCGATTCACCTAAGTTATATATATTTTCAATAGCGATATTAATTCACGCTTACAAAGGTTCGTAACAAAGCCTATTTACAAATAAGTACATGTGAGGAGAATGGATGCAGATAACGCTTCCAAGGCTACTGTAATTGTTTGAGAAGTGTTCGCTAATCAGTGCCTACTGGTTCAAATTATATGCGGGCGTTTAAGTGCCGGTCAGGTAATTTAAAAAGAAAAAGTATAGCTATATTATTATCACAGAAGAGTTAGTATAGCCCAGTCTTGTAAGTAGGTACATACATTTAAACTCTATCCATTTTAACAAAACAAAATTTTGCACAACATTTTCAAATTATAACTATGACACTTTTACACAATAGCTTTATTTGAGATAATAACTTAGTGATTTTAGATTTTGTTTTCATTTATTATTATCTGTATTATGTTCTATTAAATAAAGGAATAGAAGTGCCCTAAAGTTCCTAAATTGTATCTTGTCGGCCATAGACAAATCAAGTGACAATTGACAGCTGTCATTTTAATGTAATTTTGTAGGGTAGGTCGCAAAATGTTGAGTAAGTACCTACTGCGCGTGTTGAATGAGGCGTTTGTTACAGAATTAATGTCTCATAGTGAATCATAGATCATGAATACTCTAAGTCATGTTTTCCTGGTACATTGTATTGTTTTTGTCACGTCAATTGGAATGGAATTGTAAACTTTTGATCACTAGACAACTTAGCAGAAAAATTATGCTCATCGACATCTGCTGTATACTTATGTCCTCTTGGTAGTTCTACTCCAAAAGGATTTTTGTCCTAGTTTTTTCTAGAACAAGCCTTACACCCGAAGTAATTTGCATAAAGGTACGTCTTTCGTAAAATGTCAAACTTTTTAACATACACGAAGGATCCATCTGATGTATTTGGTACGCCAAATTATTATTAATAGCGATATCCGAAGTTATATTTTTTTAAGTACATCCAATACTGTTTTGATTTAATAATATAATTGTCTAGTCAATATCTAGTTAAATTGAAACAGGTTTATTTGGGTCAGGTAGATTGAAATGATTAAAATCGCACGTCACGATATTGTAATTTTGAGAGTGCATAGTAAACTTGTATCAGAAAATGTATGCACAGCTCCAGTTATTACATGTTTTCCTGGTACTTTAAAACAAAGCGTTAGAAATTTATATACAAAATTTTGACTATTTCATATATTAACAAGTAAAGAAAGCTTTTAGGACGATTACGATGTCGTATTTACAATATTATTTTCAGTAACCATATGAGTTTGGTGCATTGAAAAAGCAGTTGTTGTAATGCCCTTTGTAACGCCATGTGTTCCTAGTATAATTACAAAATTTCTTTAACCTGTAAACTTCGCATTGCTTTACATTTCGGAACATTTCAAGAAATAAAAATTTTTCCATTTCAGTTTCATATATGCTTAATATCTTTTCAATATTTGTTTTTCGCGAAAGTGAACAATTTCTTAAAAATATCCATATGATTCGGCCATATGAATTTTTGTAGTTCAAGATTTTACATTTTTAGTTCAACGTTCTTAAGGTTGGTAAAATATATTGAATATTCGAAGATGTTAAAATTACAATTACTACCCTCACAGCTATTTAATTCATGTTTATATTTCTTACACGTTACGGGTTCTTGCAGTCTAGCTCACGTCCGACATTGTAGACCGCGTCACGTCTTAGACAATCCGCCTGATAGGATTACCGCGAAAATTGCAGCCCTTCCCCGCCCTCTCATGGGCACAATGCGATCGTTGACACTGCACATGCAATCGTATAACAAAACAGTACACCGCGTTCTACGGCGAACGCGTGCAGTCCCTGCCCCCACTATCGATCGATCGATAACCGAGCCCTAGAGCTGTTGGGCTCACTCTGTCCGTTCTCTTTTGCAGAATTTCATAATTAAATTCACCCCAACGATTGCAGCCCGAGCCTAGGTCGAGCCTCTAGAGGCGCCCTCGGGCGATCGCCGTCGGTCCCACTCAATCTCGGGATGAATACGCGGGATGAAAACGGCCATCGGACCTTATTTATGAGAGGCCCCGCCCTCTTTTTTGTTGGCGCTAGAATTGACGTTTGAGTAGTCCAGCAATAGGTTCGTCTAATAAAAATAAAACCAATCTACAGTGCTGCGATGGTGTTCTTGGTCTTTGGCCAAGTGTATGACAGGATTCCAGACAAATTTTTCAACCGTCATACCGGTCAGTCTTTTTGAGAGATAGTTAAGCCTACTAGTTGGCAAATTTAACAATGGGGATAAAGTCTAGCTTATGTCATTTGCTGATAATGTAACTTTCAATTAAACAAAGAGTTTTTGCAATAGGGCCAGCAGATTTTGAGTTTAATTACTACAAACGTACAAAATCTTTAATTTATATTTATAACACACATACAATCAAATCGTTCCTTTTCATATTATTAGTATAGACAAAGGCACGTATTATGAACATGATAGTTTGATAAATTCCGCCCGAATTATTTTTAAGTAAATGCTTCTGCATCTATACATACTTTAACCCAACCTAAAATATAGAATTATATGATGATAAATGCTTTGGTTGTAGAATTAACAGTGGAATGGTATTCATAGGAAAACTCTTGAGAAGGACACCGAATTGTTGCCAATGTTATAAACTGATTTGACAGCAAACTAGACGCCTTCAGTTTATAGTCAATTAGTAACTTATAATATCAATAAATTTAAAAAGAAATTTGCCATATGATTTCTATTTTCTAACATTTACGTGTTCGCTACTTATAATAGAACTACTCTTTTAACGGCTTTGAAAAGCGGTTTATTTCGTTTTTTGTCGATTCGGTTACCTTACGGCAGACGTTCTCAAAATTGCCCACAACATCCTTTTCACAATCTTTATATGCATTTTTATTATCAAATACACCTTGTTGATTTTTTAAGTTAATAATATACTTAGCCTATGCCATTCACACGGTCGTCACAAATCAGACGACATGGCCTTTGCTAAAATCTGACAAGCCCTTTGGACTGTATAGTCTACATTTTCCTTTCTACTTCCACTGTTATTGTCGAGTTGTTGTCGTCTATGTACTTTCTTTTCAGACAGGGGTTGCAAGTGCACCCCTTGCATCCCTTTTCCGGTGCCCTAATAATACAGATCATTTAATAAGTATCCTCAAAGCTGGAGGAGTTTGTTTTCAATAATCACACAATAGGAAAGGATATTGGGTAATAAATCAAACAAAATATAATTTGGGAACGGAATCGTTTATTGAACCCATCTGTAATAGTAGATAGTTAAATTATATTGTAATTCTACACATTTTGTACTGGAAAGTACCTACCTATCAAGTATTCTATCTCTTAGGTTTAGACGTACCGGCCAAATCCACCCAATACCAAAGACAAAGGATTTGACATTACTTCTTCTCTCAAACAGGACTTCAACATCCGGTATTCACCAATCACAGTACGATTTTGAACCTATGAATACGTTTAATACAATGGTTATGTATTTAAATTCAATGATAAATGACATGCCAATATGGTGATACATCAAACATTTTATTCGTTAATTAACATTTCTCATTGAAATATTATTAAAAATAGACGACCTCGTAAACGCTTTCCATTCGGATTTTTAGTGATAAAGAACTACAGTTCGTAGTTTAGAAATTTTAAACATAATATCCGAATGCAAAGATAACAGGGTGAAAATGAAAAGACATAATTTTTTGGAAAATATAAACAATGCAAGATTTTATTTGAAGTAACTTATATGTTACATATAGTATTAAATACACAATTATTACAGTTTTTATTGTTCGGATAGATACGTTGATAAAACTAGGATTTGCATGGTTTTGGTATTGGAAATAAAACTGCAGAAATCGTGAAAAATGGACGGATGCACTAACAATATGGAGGAGAATTAACAGTTTTACATCGACAGACTTTATAAAGATACTGCAATAGTAAATAAGGTATTGTTAAATATTTTTTGTGACTGAGGGTCTGTTCCACTCCTTGCTGATAAAATGCCTAAGTATATATATATAAAATTCAGCTAAATAATTAAAAATTATTGTTCACACAATTGCACTTCTGTCATACTTATCAAATTTTAGTTTGTTTAACTTCCGCACCCACCGAAGCGGCGCCACTATCTATGAAGACGAGTATTCGTAATAAGTCGTTCTACATTTATTTAACAGAGTGCAGAATATTTATTCCATTACACTCATCATGTGCCGTAGAAATTATCACTCTATCTATTAGTAATTTTTTGGTTTTTATATCGACAACTCGGCTTGTTAAGTACAATATTATTTGGGCTATAGTGACCGGTCCACTTTTTCTCAATAGACGAACACGCGTGTCATCGTAAGTGAGACGTACGAACATGACCAAATACATATCCAGTTTTATCAATGTACATAATCCGAACGCACAGGACGCCATTACTTCCAATATTTGTAAAGACAATACACTGTCACTATGATCTTAAACTACGTTAATATTTTAGATATCGATCGAGTCGCCATTTCGTTATAATAATAAATAGTATAAATCTTCCTTTATTGTCTTCAATCTTTACCATTTCAAACAAGCTGGGATAAAAAATATTATTTTCAAACTTAAATAAACGTGTCACAGTGTAACTAGTGATGGCGATGAAACGTGTTAATCGCTTTGGTTGCGCATTCAAAATATACTACGTACAATAAAATCCACGTCAACAAATTCAATGTAATGGTTTCTAACCGTTAAAGGAATTGCGTCGTTCTGTAAGAAGCCACACACGAGCGGCAGACGTGACAAGCAGTTGAACTAGACAAGTTATTTCAATTAAAGTTACAATCGCAGTTAATTAATTTTATCTAAACCACCGTTAGAAATAATTGATTATACCGTAAAATGTTTCTACGTTTCGTTAACCAAATTAATAGGTCTATAAAAATAAATATATATCGGCTATTTTGTTTTACAGTTGCAATAGTTTCTAAACTTGCCACGTCCATTGCCAACTAACAATACATACTGATCGTTGTCTTACTAAATAATACAAATTCATGATATGTACCTAAGTATACACAAATGATCGACACATCGCAAACGATACAAATCAATAAATAGCGTTTAATGACGTCATAATATCTATATACATCTAATATACTTTAGTACCCTTCGATTTAATGGATTCATATTGTTAATCAATTGTTATAGTTGACTATTCTTTATTAATAATAGAGTAGTTACTAGTTCGATAATTAATTGTAATCGATATTTACATAAGTACCTAAGTTATTACGTCTCGTGGGCCGGAACCATGCGAACGAACAGTCGTCTCTTTCTATCGCTTGAATCGTGAAAGAGACAAATATAGTTGTCATCGCAAGTCCTAGTCGTTATTAGGTACAGACAGACTGACACAGAACTATCTCTCACACTTTACCCAACAGTAACGCTTCGTTCGGTTAGAAAGGAATCCATAAATGTATATGAAAATAAATGGGACTTAGAGTATATACAAAAATATCACATTACTTCGAGGCCGCAGCTTTCATTACTTAGACATTAGTTATTTCGTTTTCTTACCTAAGTCACTGTTGGTTTGAAGCAAGCTAGCAATCGCGGGAAGTAGTGACGTGTCGGTATCGCGACTGGCATCGCGACTGGCATCGCAGCTGGCATCGCAACTGGCATCGCTTGTAGGCGGAAGCGCAACCCACTCTGGTATTAGCAAGCATTGCGTGTTTTAAATCCGTTCTTTAATAATAACAGTACAGCGCATCGATGCCTTCGTTTCAGTCCTCCCTTACTAAGAGAAACTAACTTTAAACCTAAGTGATTTTAGTGGAGTCCAAGTTAGGAGCGACCCAAAGCCTATATATAAGTTTCTGATTTGCTTATTACTTAGATTAGAAACGGGGAATAGAAAACGACGAAGACTGATAAACTACGCTCCTCACCACGGCGCTGACGATGAAGTGAAGCTACGACACTACGCGACCTAAACACGAGACCTGGCGGTCAAAAGCTGCAGCCTGGCGGATCGTGCAGCCACGGACGCTGCACTAAAATAAACCATCGATACCGTCGTCGATATCGCTTCGCTCGACGGCGGCGCGGCACTAGCCTGCGCGGTATCACAAGATTGCCGATTCTCTGACGTCACGGCCGGTATTCTACGAAGCATTTCTAGGTCTAAGTGAGTTATTCGTTACTCGACGTCGATTGCGCGGTCGGATCCTCACCAAACTTCTAACCGCAGTCGAGTGCCGCAATCGAGACACTACACATTTAAATTTCGTCGGACGATTGTTCGACTGCACACAAACGTAGACAGTATACAGTAGACAGCCCGCGTTCATCATCACAAACACAACGTGAATCGAGAACGCGTCCCCGCACTTGGGAACCGGGCGTGTAGAAAAATATATAAATTTAACAGTCTTTGGTTTCCGGGGAGGAGCCGCCGGAGAGTTCGTCGAGGAAGTCGAAGGTGGCGACGGCGGCGCGCTCCCGGTCGCCGTAGCGGACGAAGAAGCCGTCGCGGCCGAGGATTGAGGGCCGGCGCGCGCGCGGGAATCGCAGCACGCCCAGCCCGCGGCTGCGCAGCGCCGCCGCTGCGGAGGAGCGGGGCGTTAGCGGCGGGCGGCGGCGGGGGCGGGGGCGGTGGCGTCGGGAGCGCCAGGCGCGGGGTCGGGGGCGGGGACCGGCGCGCCCGCAGCGTCTGCACACCGACACAACTAAGCGCCCCCGCCACGCCGCCGCCTCCGAACACGCACACACACCAGAACATTGCCCGAACTTCACGGTATTCTCTTTTCGAAATATATACTATTCTTTTTTATATTGACGTCACTCGAATAATGTGAAATTGACCTCTTTTTTTGTAACTGTTAGTTTAGTTTACAAAATTTATCAAGAGATGTCGCTATATCAAAATGTATACTATGAAGATTAGGCATTGTTCTCCATCACTATATCACCGCTCTCGTGAAAAATCTAAACACATACGTGGTAAATAGAGTACTGAATTTGGTTTTTAAAAAAGTAAACGTTTCCTGTGTCTATTTTTAACGAGAGCGGCAAGTATCCGAGTTGACATCTACTCGAAATGAGGCGAGAGTGAGATGGTGCGTGCGAGTGAGAGCGGAAACGTGACGTGACTGGACGTGAGACAGACATTTATGACATGACACAGAGACATTAACACGGTGTAGACATCGTTAAGGTAAAACTCAATTAACTCTGAGGAATTTTAAGTAAATAGCAATTTTATTTTGTTTATATATAAAAACATATATACATTTCTCACAACATCTCATACATTGACCTGACTCCGTGGTACGTACGTTGCTTAGAGGACTTATTTTACAGGTGCCAGACAAGAGGAATCACAAAAATACTACTTAAATCATCATTTAAATATTTAATCTGGGTGGGAATCGAACCCATGGCGCAAAATATAGGATCTCTACCATCGGCGCCATCGGGCACGTCGAATTTACGGAAAATTTATTCAAAACTTAGCGACGTCTATACCATAGAGAAGAAATAAAAAGGTTAAAATTAGTTATGATATCTGAAATTCTAAAGATTTAGATACAGAAGATAGACATCAATGAAGACAAAACACCAGTTACATTTTAGTTAATTTATGTTGAACATGAACGGACATGTTGGACGGACATTACTTATATGCCACCCTTAATGTATTAAATGGTACACACACCCAAAGCCCAGATGCTGGGAGTTCGGTTACGTTAAGTCAGATTAAAATTTGTTTTGTGCCAATAAAACTAGCCAACTACACTCGACCGTAGCCATAGCGACGTAATAAGAGAAACGAGACAAGAAGGAAGACAGTAAAATGTAGGAAAACGTAGACATAGAAGGGAGAAAGGGGTAATATGGAGGGATAAGGGGAAGAAGGAGTTGAAGATAAAGAACAAGCAGGAAAGATATCTGACTTGATGTAAACGAACTCTTGTCTGTACAGTTTGCAATATCGAGCGTTCGCCTGGAACAAAATCACATCGCAAACAACTTTTGCTTACTTGTACATAAACTAAAATACAATATACCTTTTAGAATACGTAATTTTCATTGGTTAGTTCAAAATCGCGCATGTAGCAGTTGTCAATAATGTTCAACTGCAAAAGGTGAAATTTGGACTTTATTTGCTAATGCTACATTCGGGATATTCAATTATCCCTGACGATATAAGCAATATATCTTTTAGTATTCTAATTAGACCAATAATTTAAAAGAGCGACGAGAGTAGACTTTGGGTCCGATCTACTCATTTATCGATTAGGAGGTATCCATTTTTAGGATCTTCGTAATTAATCAAAGCATCAGTCGTCTTCTCTTGTCTCTTAAATTTATAACCTAGTCTTGAAGCTTACCGGTCTTCTGCCTCCTAGAGCGATGAAGACGATGCAGTCTGGAGTACGGAGGCGGCGGCTCGGCCGGGGACGATCCACACGACGACGGCGAGGAGTCGCTGGAAGCCAGCATCACGTCCAGCAGATTGGCTCGAGCCTGAAGATTTAGAATGATTTTTCAAAGCCAAGTGCCTGGTGCTCTTGTGAGATTTTCAGCGCAAGTTCTGGTTAGATCACTCGAACAGATCGATTATCGATTGATTTAAACTGACTGATTAGATGAGTAAGCAGTTGCTTGTATTACGGCACGATAATGGGAGGAATGTGGCCATTCCACGCGGTTATTTCGGGCACAAGACAGACAAGTTAGTGTTTTCCTTTGTTATTAATCTTCAACTAAAATATGTTTCATTGAAAAGGAATCATTACGTTTTGATATGTTATCTTGCAGATATCTGATACCGTTCCTCCCTTTCTTGTTTAAATAAATGGAATGAAACGGCGAAAATATCTATTAATGAGGTTGGGAAAGATAGCGGTAATACATTAATGGTCCGGCATTTAGATTGGAAGCAAAAACAATGCGTGTTGGCAAAACAACGCTGTCTTTATAGTCTTTAGAAAATGGTGCCGCGTAAACATTTGATAAATAATAGATAGGTTTTTCAAGAGGTTGATATTTTAGAATTATGGCTATATCGAACTGACCTTAGGATCGCTGAAGTCGATATCTTTCTCGACATGAACCCAACCCGTGGGAGCCCACAGGGCGTTGTCTTTGTGCGCAGGCGCCTTCTCCTCCTTCGCCTCGTTGGCTACCGTAGTTGTCTCACTTTGCCGTATCATTCTGGATCAGATAAACAGTTTTTTTTATATCAGATCGACAAACAAGCACATAGTTCGCGTGATAGGAAGCGTCGCTGCAGCCTATTCGTTTCATCACAAGGATATCACTAGCGCGTTGCCGTTGACTTGAAGATATTATCACATTACCCCAATTTCACTGAAAAATTTGAAACCGAAAAATCAAACCGAAAAATTTGGCGGTAGAAATAAGTGAAAGTGAGGCACCAATACAGATGACCTTTACATGAGGGCTGCCTCATGTGATGGTAGCAACAAAATTTTCTATGCTTTTTATCAGTGAAGAAAGTAAAGTAGTATCTTACCTATTAAGCTCCTCAATAACATCCTTAGAAGTGGCAGCTTCGTGAAAGCTGAGGGTGTGTTCCTGCTTCACAATTATCGGTTCCGGCACCGGCGCGGTCGTGATCTGGGGGATTGCCGGTCTACTCTTCTCCGCCACCGGTATCTTGGAACGAACCTTGCTAGGTGACGACGGAGGCCTCTTACCACCCATCAGTGTCGGAATCCGACTCTTCTCGCTCCGTTTAATCTCCTTCGAAGTCACTTCATTCTTATTACTTACTATCACAGTTTCAGCAGTAGAGGTGCTTGTCGTATTCGATTCAGTCATTTGCGGTGAGCTGGTTTCCGGCGACGAGCCTTCCTCTTCCTCCGGCACGGTGAGCAGCGCACCCGCGCTGCGGCGGCAAGCGCTCAATACTTCGTCAACCAAAGAGATTTCGGATTCAACGCTAGGGTATGTGAAACTCACAGATTTTGTCAAGCAACTCTCAACTTCTACCCTTTCACTCACTGCCCCTTGTTTGTTCAGCATTATATTAACAGTATTCTCTTTAAGTGCCGAATTGTGATCTAGACTTCGACTAGGTTCAACGTCGCTCTTCTCTTCTTTCGTTTGAGCCGGAGAACCCTCTTCGTCCTCTGAATTGGGTATATCGTTACTTCTGTTTATTTCGTTCTTCCTTTGAATTTTCTGAAGATGCCGATCGTCTATTTCGTTTTCGGCGTTTTCTATTTGTGAGAATTCCTCGTAGTAGGCTTCGGATTCCGTGTACGGGTCCTCTCTCTCTATGAACCTCGGAGTAGACCGGGGCTCTGAAACAGTATCACAGAATTGAAGCCGCGGTCGCTCGGCAGGTAAAACATCACAGGAATCGTTTTCAGAAAAGCTACCGAAGGAATCTGGTCTTTGCCTGTCTTCGGATATTTCACTCCTCGGGCCAACAGAATCATCATCAAAATCAGCAGTGGCATACGGTGGCGGTAGTTCTCTAATTTCTGATACAGGCCGTGAGGACATGGAGTCTGACTCTTCTCTATCACGACAGTACTTCTGTTGCTCAGCTATAAAGTTTAGCACATTCTGCAGAGCCTGTTCGCGATCTTGTAGCGCCATTGCCTGTACATCGTGAACTCTCAAGTGAGTGCTGACATCGGGGGCCGGTATCCCTCGCGAGGAATTTGATGCCAAGCTCTTAGTGCTCTCATATTTTACAAGGCGATAGAAATCTCGTGTGAAATCTAAGCCCACGGTGGCACAATCCCCATCTTCGCTCAAAGCTGTACTAGATCTTTTATCGGGAACATCTGATGCACTAGACCACGAACCCCCCGGGGAATGCGTACCACTACACTCCCATCTTTTATCAGTCGAATCTGGATCATCCCCGATTCTGCACTCGTCAATTTCTATAGTGGCAAACCCACAATCATTCCATAAACAATCACCTACGTCTTCCTCTAATTCTAAGGCATCGTCCTCTCTAATACTTGGCAAAGTCGACAACGATATCTGACCAGGCGTCGTTATCTCGGCGAAAGGAGACTGTCTATCTCTGAGATCTTCACAAGATAACGACAAGCTCCAATCTTCCAATTCAGCTCTGTCGTATTCTAAGTCAGCAAGGTCTCTATGCCGTTGTTGCAGGGCCGATCTGGCGTCATCAAGTTCCAACCAGTGCTGAACGTAATCAGCATCGTATTGTGACCCATCAGCACGATCATCCAGGGTGCTTCCCCAGGAAACCCTTTCCGAACTCGTCGTTGAAGCTATAGCCGGTCTTCGTAAAGGTCGTTCTGGAGCCGGTTTAAGATCTAAAACTAACACTCCCGAACTAGGAGTCGGGCTGTCTAGGCAGCTAGTGGGACACGTTGTTCCCGCTAGTAATTTCAAACACAGATGTGAGTCTGAAAAGCTCCGAACGACGTGTTGAAAAGGAAGTACTGGTCTTGAAGGTGGGTAGGAGCCTCTGACGCCAGCAAACGCTACTCCCAGAGGGAAGTATATGTAGTCCGCTTCCGTAGTGAGAAGCCTGGCGTGCCTACGAGATTCTCTGGGGTTGATGGAAACTATAGTTTGATTGTCAGTCTCATCGGACGCCTCGTTGAGATCCGGTAAAGCACGATCGGCTGCGTGGTCGCTTTGCCTGGAAGCGTCGGCCTGAACGTCACTAGACATGGTGGAGTAACCCTCGTCTTTGGCACCACTCTCAGGAGATTCTGCGCCGGCTTCACCTGCTTCTCCGGTTTCTTCTTCTACTTTTTCTCCGCAGGTGCCTGCAATGGCGTAAAATAATTCAGTTAGTATCTGAAAAACATAGTAAAAAATTAAAATTTGTTTAGGTTTATGTATGTGTACCTCTAATAGGGTGCGTGCAAGGCTGGGGCACGCCGAGACTGAGCGTGGCTGGGCGTGCAGGGGGTGCCCAGAGTGTGGGATCCACCGCTGAAAGCGCGCGTGCTAGGTTAGCTGGCGTCACTTCTAGCCCCTGTAATATATATTGATATTTTGAAAAAAAAATAAGTACACGAAGCACAATCCTATAAAATCTAGCACAAGTTTTTTCAAAATTTGACTTACATTAGATTTATATTTAAAAGTTTAATTGAAAACAATAATTTTGTTTGAATTTTTATCAATGCATAGCATTAAGATCATGCTAATGATTTTTATATCAATAGAAGTTGTACTTAGACCTTGTCATTAAATCTGAAACACTTTTGGATAACAAACCTACCTTTAACTCGGTCCAGATGTCAGCTAGAATCTGATGGCGCCGTTTGTCGTCGTGGCTGAGAGGGTGCGGATGAGGCGCCGGGTTCGATGGGGGTGGTGACTCCCGGAACGACACCAGTGACCCGCACGACCCTACGTCCACTAGGTGCACTGGAATAACATGACCACGACTTTGACGTTTACGATCACTTTAACGAGCAATCAAGATATTTTAAGTGCATTTAAATTAAGAGATCGTAGTCTCAGCTAAAGAATTTTAGGCGTGTGTAGGTAGGGTTAGATGCAACCAAATTAATAGGCCCTAGAGTTACTAAACCTAAATCCTAAAGCCGTGAGTGTAACAGAAAATGTAAATTAATAAAAGTATTGAGAAAGATGCTATTTCTTCTTGACAGGATCGACGACGCAAATGTTAGTGATTCTGTTTTGTGCATCAAGGGTTGTGGGTTCGATCCACACCCAGGATTAACATTTATGTAATGAATATTTGTGGTTGTTCTGTGTCTAGGTGTTAAATATATGTATTTAAGTAGTATATTTGTGATTCCGCTGTTGTCTGATGTCTGATGAAGTAATTTGTTGATGAGATGTTGTGTAAATTTACTTTACTTTTCTATTGCTCATGTTCTCTCACCTTGTAGATCCCTTGGCGAGTGCGGGGTGAGCGGTGTGTGCGGTGTGGCGGGGGAGGGGCGAGGCTGCGGCCGCAGTTGCCGCACCAGTAGAGCGCTTAGGGCACGATTCTGTGCCTCAAGCTCGCGGACACGTGCGCGGGCGCAACCCAGCTCCTCGCGGATACTCTGGAATTCATACATTCTATTCAAAATACTTATACGCGAGATCATTCAATTTGCAGTATACTATTAAACAATTTAAATCATCATCACTATATATCAGCTATTGGAATTCCGTTGGACCTAGGCATCACCAAGAAAGGAAACATTTTGCCCATAATTGCCGCGCTGGGCAAGCGTGTTGGCAATCACAGAGCGTAGCTTCGCGACGGGCATGTTGCTGCCCATCCCTGCCCTGTACAATTAAGCTACACTTTTACGGATTAATATAACGCTATATGTCGGTTCTGGTACCTTAGTCGCCTACCTTTTGCGATACCTGGTACAAGGGTAGGTAGTTTTCTACCCTACCGGTACCACACGGCTATGATGAAACCACACGGTAAATTATAATTGTTAATTACCTTTAAAATATATATATATATGTGTCTTAATAAAATAATAAACGCCCGATGTGAGCGACTGGGGCTTTTAAATTACGCATGCATCCTGCTTCTGATTGTATAAAATATTTAGTGGCAAAGTTTTTTATAGTTGGTACTATCCGAGTATTATTACTTGCAAGTGATTTGTATGCTCTGGTATAAAGTATATCTAGTATTCAAAATCCTATTATAACCGCTTACCATTAGGCGGACTGCATTCCCGTTAGCCATAAACGTAGTATCCAGGTAATATTGGTAAATATTGGACTAGAATCCGGTCTGACTGAAATTTCATCGAAAAATACCGTGGAACATCGACCACAACTATTATTATGTTATTATATGTCTCATAAAAAAATCCTTAAAAACCGAAATAATGAGATAACTTACACAAAACAGTTTAATTAGCTTAACCGAACGATGGCGCAGTCTTTTCATGTATTCCATACTATCACGGAATATAGAAGTATTCCATTAATTTATTTTACATGAACGAACACTTAAAAGTTTTCAAGTTACATTACCGTAAAATTTATCTTATTTCATCCCTTCTCGTCAGTGTCAGAAATAAACGTGTATATTTTAATTATGCTTCATTAGTTAAATTAAATTCGAGTACGGTAATTGACGGGCGGTAATTGCAAGGGGAGATGGGAGATAAGAATGGCAACATTACTTTCAGTGTTGCAATGTTTGAATCTGCCGAAAATCGGAGTGAAATATTCTGCGACTGTTTCAAGATGGCCGAAGATTTCTAATGTCGGAAGGCGGAGTTTCAGATTTAATTATAAGTAAACAAAATTAATGGAGCTCGCATAATTTCCAAATATTTACCAAACTTCGGGCAGTTTAAGTGGGCTCTTAATTTAACTTATAATGTCTTGGGTAATTAAATGTCTGTAGCGGCCGAGCGGCTTTTCAAAACTGGAAATATGAAGCCCTTTCTAAATCTATCCGTTAATTTTAAAAAACGATATATCATTTGTTTTGTTATATTCGTTCTCCGCTTTTAGTAAATTGGCACAATTTTAAGCATACGAAGTAGGCTGCACTTCCGAAGCATGTCGTCGCTATGACTACGCTGAAAATTTTAAAGTAATTAACGTCACAGGAAGCATTAGGTTTGATGGATGTGCCCCCTCCTCAAACTCTATGCTCATCCTGAAATATTTTGTAACCATATGTGTCTTGAGAAATTATCTTCAGTAATTACTGGGCCACCCCGATGAGAGAGCACGCGTGAGATTATTGGATCATCACTGTATGACAGTAATTAAGGAAGCACATAATAATAATGTACCCTCCAAACACATTTTGATAACTAAACTTGATTCTCGACATGTTCACTGTCCAATGTTACGTTCCCGTAAATACTAAGGAAAAATGTCTAGAAACAAACCAATAAAGAAAAACAAAAGGAGCATTTTAAAATTACAGCTGTTAATCCAAATAAACGAAACGCACTTGTCACCAACAACATGCGGCGCCATCTTTATTTGAAAAGTTGCCGCCAAAACTATCAACATGGCCGCCCGGACTAGATTTAAACGCAAACGGCCGCGTTATCGGCCAGATTATGCCCAGATTATAGTGGTCCGGAGCTCAGTTGAAATTATTACGGTGCGAGAACGCCGAAGTGTCCCATTTTGTACGATTTATGTGCGAATGTAGCACCGCGTAATCCTCAGGCGCGGGAACGGTTGGCTATAATTATGAGAAAACAATTTCCTGGATGCATCTTAATGTTTTGGCTGGATTAAGAGATACGGTTATTTTTCAATGGATTTGGACGGTTGACACGTTAACTAATTGCAAGAGGAAATGGAAAATGTTGCATTTTTAATGTGGCCATAAATTATAAATATTACGGATATTGGGTTAACGTTTTTTAAGGGAAATATTTTTGTAACCAGAGCGACTATGGCTCTATGGTTTGGATACGGTTGCTAAGATTTATTTTAACTATTTTTTACATGTTACTAAACATAGCTTCCTCTTATAAATTCCATAATTTCAGTTGACTTTCAAATACTCTTTGAAATGCTTAAGATCATATACAATTTAATGATATCGCTGCGTTTCAAGTCCGACAATCTGAATCTCTCATTGAGAGCAAAATACGTCAATTTCTGACAATTGATCGGTGTAGGACTGACTGCTTGTCAATATATTTGCACTGCTTTTTTGTAATCTCGTCGCTCTAGTCAGGGTTCCAGTCATACAAACTTAATATTCTATCAGGGCTGAAATATTTTTTAGATTCTAGACTTAACTTTTTTTTAACCACACTTACGAACAAACAATATATGCCTTTGTTGTTTCTTCGTAGTTGTTATGAACGTTTCGTAGAAGAAGATCCGATATTACCAGTTTTCCGCAAGCATTCAAGACTGCAGTTCAGCTGACAGTGTCGACGGTTGAACTCTAAAAAGTTTGGTAATAGTGGATACGTACCCGCGATAGCTGCGTGTACCAGCTCGCCTTTCTGGTTTCCATAAAAATGAACTGAAGGGCGATAGTACAGTTGAAGAGTAAGCGTATTTTGATATGTACCTGATTTAAAGGATGCATGGAAGTCCTGATGAGTTACACAAACATGTTTCCATTCAGACGACGCGAACTGATGGGTGCCCTCAATCTGTTCTGATGTGTACCTTCTGGGAAAGAAGCGCTCGGACCACCTGCTGAGCCACGTCATCTAGTTTCCGCTCGTGCTCGCCCGGGCCCAGCCCAGCTGACAGCGCCGACAGCTGACCCCTCAGCCGCTCGTTCTCGGCGCTCAGCGCTGTCAGCTGGCTTTGGTAGTGTGCTGCTGATGCCTGGAACAAGGTTAAGGGTTTAAACATAGGTTGGTCTACAGTAGTAGGCAAGTATAAACACTAATGGGATCGCGGTGGATACAGGTCAAACACAACCGGTCCTTTTGGACATCTTGGGGTGGCGTATCCTACGACTGAAATTATGATGATCAGTTATAATTAAAAACCACGAACCACGAGTATGTTTTCAGCATAAATTGTTTTCTTACAAAAAAGCTGTTGTTTTTTATATAAACAATTTTCAGCTTCATTTCACTGCCGTCAACAGCTTCATTACTTAAAAAATATTTCGGGGCGCGTAAAGTTCGTCATGGTGTTGACACCGAAAAAGGCCAACCGCTTTTTTAACTTGTTTGTCACTATTTTGAAGAGTCACTTCCCGCCACGTCGCCCGCATCGCTGTCTATGAAAACGCTTTGTATTAAAAAAGCCCTGAAAAGGGCCTATCATTCGCACTCTTAATTAAACGACCGCCCACAGTCAGCACGAAAAATAAACAATCCAAAATAATCTGACCCACTTCACCCTACGGCTCACGAACAAAACTGTACAAACGCAAAGGGTTTGCTTCTACACCCAGGGCTCCTTTTAAATTTGATGGTACAGCCACCGAGTTGTTGGGAGATAGGTAATTTTGAGTCTTATTTCTCTGTGTTAAGGCTTGTGCAAAGTGTATAAGGTGAGTGTTCATTAGTCATCAGCGAGGGCGAGACACAATGCGTTTGTTTGTTCGTCTGTCTGTCTGAAACAACACGCGATACGGCGTCAAAGGAGTAGCTTTCAATGGGCAGGTCGCACGCGTTTAATTTTGACAGTGTTTTGTACAGTCCTTTTTCTTTCATCATATTTAAATTTGAAATGGCCGAACATCGGTTAGTGTGTGGGTAACATTTACCAAAAACATTGGCGCATCTCAAATTGTTGGCAATTATGATACCTATGATTTATTGATATTTTTAAGTGTTAAAAGTAAAATAATTATAGAACGAGATTAGTTGCTCATATTGAAAAAAAAAATACAAATTTGAAAAATGGCGGTATACAACTGTCAACTGTGACATAGCCGCTACTTGCTTTTTATTGCGTTTCGTTATATTAAGATATATTATAATTAAATTAATATTGTATTATATTATGAATGTTGATTAATAGACGCTAAAATAAATAACCTCTAGGTTCTCTGGGATGTTTACGGAGATCAGCGAAATGCTGATGTATTTATTTTCCGACGTGTTTATTTCCTCTGATTTAATTAACTTGTTTTGACTGAAGAGCCGTAGGTTTGGTCGGAGTAAACAATAATTATTTTCTGAATGCGAGCCGCGGCGGTCTGAGCAGTTCATTTCGGCGATTTAATTTATATTTCCATTTAGAGCCGCAGATGTTTTCCGGATCATCTAATTAATTGTTACTGTATTTAGGGTTGGGTTTGGTTTCAGATCGCAGGAGCAATGGTGTTTTGCCAGGCGAGAGTTTTGGTTTCTATAAAATATCACGATTATTGAAGTGAACTATGCTCGGTTAATAAAGCTCCATTTTAATACGAAGTGACCATATTACAAATGTGACACTGCATGACACATAGTAAAAGTTGGTTGATCTCCTTGGGCGGCTTGAAAAATCTTATTAGTATGTGGTTATTGACGGGCCCTATGGCGCAGATGGTAGTGATCATGTTTTGTGCGCCAAGGCCGTGGGTTCGATCCCCACCCAAGACAAATATTTATATGATACTAGCTGTGCCCGCGACTTCGTTGTGGTGGAATAGTTTTTTTGGGTACCATACCTCTTTATCTTAACTCATATAAAATTTTAATGCCATGTTTATTTATATCGAATCAATGGCCTGAAAAATAAGTTTCAAGTTTCTAGCTCTTACAATAGCGATACTTCCATACAACTTTTTATCTCCCTTTACAACCGCTTACAACCCTCATTTCGAATTAAAAATAGCCTTTGTCCTTTCTCAGGGTCTAATGATTGTCTGTGATAAATTTTATCAAAAACGGTCGCGAGGTTTAAGCGGTAAAGCGTAACATACAGACAGACAGACAGAGTTACTTTCGCATTTATAATATTAGTAGGGATTTAAGTTTGTTCGTGATCAATATTTGTGATCCTCTGTTGCCTGACTAATCACGGAGTTAGGTCAATGCATGATATGTTGTGGGAATTTATATATTATTATTATTATACCGTCCGTTTCGGTACCTAAGTGGCCTCTTACGACACCGGGTAAAGGGGCAGATATTATTTTTCTCTGCCCGTACCGCACAACATTAAAAATATGTTGATGACAAACTATCTATGAGATACCATTCCAATATCAAATCTCTACGATCACATGTAATCTAAGAAATTGACTCATTTACCAATCAACGCGACCGAAAGCTGCACACTCACTAGATTAATGATGTAGCCAGCGATCGGATCGTATCCGAAAACTGGCATTGTTTCGTACACGCTGCCTTTCAGCGAAGTGATTACATTTGCGGCAATAACTAGAATTAAACGCGGCGCCCATTAATCATGGCCTGCAGTGTAGACATCATTAGCTTTGTTCGGTCACGCGTCGCAGACTGGGGCGAAGTGATGTATCGGATATTTTTCGGATATTTAGAGGTAAAAAGAGGAGTTCTTTGTGTGAGGGCTGGCCGCTTGGGGCGCGTTATAATTGCAATTATCCGTCCGAACTATATTACAGTTGCAAGGGTGGGATTTGATTTCAAAATGTTCAGCATATACCAGGTTTTGCTTGTCATTATTTTTGGTACTTCAATTAATAAATACAAAAAAAAATTAAAAAACACCTTTTATTTCCAGTTTAAAAGTTCCTTATAGACAAATGTAATTGGTTAATGCAATTAAAGAATCTAAGAATATATAAATATTATATTAATTTAAAAGAGATCATATTAAAATTATTGAATAATATAAAATATTAAAAGTACCTTAAATGTATTTAAAAATATAATCCGGAGAGAGTAAAACGAGTTCACAAAAATGTAACCTTTAAGCTTAATTCTCTTGACGCAAGTAAGTTAGTGGCAAGTATCTTATCGTGAAAGTTTAGATGAATGTTTGTTACACCATCATGTCACAACAGCTGGATAATTAAAAATAATTTGGCACACAGATAGATTACAGTGTAGATTAGTATGTAGTAGTACAAAAACTTATTGTTAAGTGTAAAAATTTACGGATTCTCGGGAAATAAGTTTTCTGTTTTCATAAAGAAAGAGTTTAAATTATAAAACAATAAAAAAAATGTAGTAATAAGCGACAATAATGAGACTTTGAATGACACCAAACTATTGCGTATAAAAAGATTCTTAATCATTCATATCGTCATATCATTGTTAGCTTTCTACCCGTGACTTCATCACTTTATATTATATTCCATCCCAGGAATCTTTCCTAGATTAAAACTAACCTATGTTTTTATCTTATGTTGTAAACTATCTACATGCTAAGTTTCATTAAAATCAATTCACCATTTGAGCTATGAAAGCGTTACAAACAGACAAATATATAATATTTATTAGAAAATAAAAACAACTTAAGTGTCGGGCGGGACTCGACCTGCATCTTTCTCGTAATGAGGGGACTGCTGACTGACTGGGGGACCGTTATGCTACCAACACCTTAGAGGACATGTCGAATTTTTTCCAGTGTTCTTATAGTGCCGAGATGTTAGCTACGCACAATCAAATGTCAAACTTTTTCAAGTTTGAAGCAATCGATAAAGAATAAACGGATACTTAATTACTTTGGTTAAATTGGTATGGGAAAGAATCGATTCCTGTCTGATACTTGAGACTAGTTTATTTCTTTCTAGTAACTATCTTAAAAATCTTAACAGATCTGAAAGGTTGTACGTCGAGAGGAGCCAAAGAACTCATCATGGACACTTAACTGAATTGGAGATATTCGGAAACGGAAGCAGTGTTGAAAACTATAAAACTATTAAATAAAGTTATTGTAATTTACGCATAAACATACACACACTTAGGTTTTTAATATATTTATGTAATTTTTTTATTATTATTTTTAGTTTTTTTGCTTTCATTTCAATATTTTAATAAAAAATTGTAAATCGATTACTTTCCCCACAAGACATGCCTAGTATGGGGAATTTAATGAATTTATGGGGAAAATAAAGATTTTATTTATTTATTACTAATTTAAATATATTTCCTATGCATTAAACCTCTTAATGTAAACAAAAATATTATCATAATTATAAATATCATTCATATTGAATAGATAATATCCTAATATAAGTAATTCGACTCAAATTCCCCATTACGCACCTGAATAGCGATACAACCCAATTAGTTGTTATCGTATACAATGTGAGTATGGAGAGGTATTACATCGGGCCTGCCTCCAATTTGGTCGGATTATCTTACCCCATCGGTTCTTGCCAACTGACTGGGAACGAGAATAGTAATAACTGTATGTCCATTACACGACGACTTTCACTCAGTTCACTCAGTTAAAACTCTCAGTGAATGTGGTCACGTTTTCCCACGTTAAATATAAAAAAATATAAAAACAAATATAAAAAAAATTACAAAGTGTTTTATCCGGGATAAACTTCTAGACTCCTAAGCCAAGTTTTGATTAATTTTTGCATTCTATGTACACTGATAAAACTTAAAAGATATATATCCCATTATTTCCCAGTTTATATCCCAATTTATTGTCGCAATATTTTTTTAAAAGATACTCTTATATCTGTCAACTTTGCGAGTTAATTTATATTTTTAAACCTTTTTTCTGAACTACTGCATCTATTAATGAAAATCATATGCTCTTCGATTAAATAGATTTTATGTTAATATCGTTCAAACATACAGTTGCAAAATCTTTATAATATGTAGTGATATATGAAATTAAATATTTTTTTTTATAGAAAAACATCGTTGTTTTTCCCTAATTTTCGTCTAACCTAGAATATATCGATACATCATCATCGTGATAGCAGCCGTTGAACGTCCACTGGTGGACATCGGCTTCTTCAAGAAAAGAGGGTATTTGACCGATAATAGCTGCGCTGGGCAAGTGTTCTGGCAATTATAGTGTGTAGCCTTGCGATGGGAATGCTGCTGCCCATCCCCACCTTATTGCATTTGGGCTACTCTGATTCAGGTATACCACCAGCTGTCGATTTCGTTACCTCGGGAGGTACTATTCTTTTTTGCCGGTACCCAACACCGAATACCACTCGATAGCTGAAGCATCAAATTAATCTTATATATGTAGAACAGAAATGTCCACGACAGTTTAATTTTTTTATTTTACTAGCCATTTAACCAAATGCCTGCAGGCACAGCCGTGCCGCATCATACAATGTAGCCAACCTAATTGGTTTCGTTAGTGCATCTATGTTGGTAACAGGATACAGCGGCGAGTTCCGCGCGCAATTCGTAATTCTGAATTTGCTTATTCCGTTTGCCCGCCAAAATGCATTCTTCCGCCTCCATTTTGAACTAATTGATCGAAACTAACTTTGACTTATTTATATCGGTTGGATTTATTTGACAGGCCCGATAGCGCTGATGATGTCATTGATAATGTAGAGTGGATGTCTTATGGCTAATACAATATACAATAATATTTTCATAATAGGAAGTACTAGATTCCATTATGACCCTGATAACCCTACGAGATCATGAGTTATCTAATATTTGTTAATTAGGCCTCAAACTAGTCTGCCGACACCAGGCGGGTCTTAAATTAAGTCAAATGCAGGTTATTACACGAGTCACCATAAAGGAACCTTATGAACATTTGTATTTGTTTTGCTGGGTGTTAATAGTATGTATTTTAGAATTATATTTGCATGTTCCTCTGTTGCCTGATAACACAAGTGTGTTAAATTGTTCTATTTCAAAATCACATCAATATAAGATGTTATAAAAGCTATTATTATCTTGCAAAAATGCATACGTTCTGCTTAAAGATGAACGTGACCGCAGCCTATAAACACTTGTGTCATCCTAAAAATATCACTAGTGTGTTGCCAACCTTGTGAACTGAAGATACAATGTCACATTTACCCAGTAATTTCACTACCTCTCTCACCATTCAAATCGGAATACAACAATACGAACACTGCTAATTGGCGGTAGAAATGTGAGAGAGAGAGAGTACTAATTCAGATGACCTTTGCAGGAAGTTAAAACAAAACTTAATTATTTCACTCTGCCCGTACACCACAATAATAAGTTCAATACAGCTGTAAAATCACACAATAAACATGTAAAAATATGTTAAATTCATAGCGTTGAATAATCAATACCGTGAATATTTGGTGTATATTAGACAAATAACCAGAAGCAGGCAAACACAATTAGTATGCGAGTGTTAGGGCAGCAGATTACCGCGATGCACCCCAGGGCGCGGCGGCAGGGTTGGCGTAGTATCGATTGTATACGCTGTCTACATTTGTGTATGTACAAATGTCGGAGTTACTACATTTTTGAAGGATGTTCTTGATGCTATTTAAGGGTTGGGTAAAGAGTCAATAAATGAACGGACGAAAAGTCCGTTCTAGTGAACTGCTGACCTAGTTTGCGTATGCGCAAGAAATTTAAAACAATGGTCCTTTAAATACTTAATGACGATTACAATGACAGCTGTCACACTAACGTTTTTTGTATTACAACAATGGATTTCTGGCTTAATTTGAGG
Source organism: Heortia vitessoides (assembly GCA_020976665.1). Classification (NCBI taxonomy): domain Eukaryota; kingdom Metazoa; phylum Arthropoda; class Insecta; order Lepidoptera; family Crambidae; genus Heortia; species Heortia vitessoides. The sequence continues at coordinate 3,126,988 of JACJUM010003085.1, read as the reverse complement.
TTGTTTTTCTTTATTGTGCTATATATGTAAAACATTTTTATAGTAAACAAAATTAAAAACAAGTTATGTTTCCAGATACCATAATGACAATATAAATATCTCGTGGCTACTACATTGACATCTGTCATTTTAATCAAGCCGTATTCAAAAGAGTATTGGTTAGGTTAGGTTTAATGAAATTACATCAACCTTCTACGGTCATAAAGCAAACACATTTGTAATTCATTTTGCTTGAAAATTTTCTAATTACATTGTTTTTTTTTCTCACAATAGTTAAACATTTTGGATTTTTTTTGATTTTGTATTGGATCAGAAAACTTTGTACTTCATAGATATATTGATAAGTCGATTTCTAAACTTAATGCCGCCAGCCATTATTGTCATGGCGTTTCCTTACCAACAGATGATATTATCTGAAGTTTAATGTCTCAGTCCTAGATGAAAACTGCTATAATTCAAAACTACAATTTTTTGTAGAAATTATTTATATGTTTCCTATTGAATGAAATCTTCCAAAAATGTTGAATTCCACATTTTGTCGAATGTTTCTAGAATAGTGAGAAATATATTATTTTAAGTTGTTGCAGTTTTCATCTAGGACAGAGACATGGTAAGCTTCAGATAATATCATCTGTTAGTAAGCAGGCGCTATGACAATTAAATGACTAGCGACATTAAGTTTAGAAGTCGACTTATCAATATATCTATGAAGTAAGAATAGCATGCAAACCAAGTACGTGAAACTCCGCGATTACGGGCAAAAATCCTCTTTTTTCAGGAGGAGGTCTACATCCCACTGCTGATATGGCAATACACTAGGATAGCATAGATTAAAAGCAGTCACCGCAAACACCAACATCAGATACAACCCAAATGCAACAAACCATGACCTCACCAAAAATAGGCTTTTAAAATCATCGATTCTTTCGCAGCCCTACAGCTACCCCGTAAACGGCGCCCTTGCACTTCGGAAGGGTGAAGCTGAATTATTGTTTAGCGGGGGCGGGCAGAGGGGGCTTTTAAACCGGGAAACCCCAGCCATTGTGCATAGCCGATTTCCCGCTATCCGCCATTTTAATGTCCTTAGTCCTAGTGGTGGACTGGAGGGTGTTATGGGTGCAAGTTAGAAGAATTCGGCTGATCTGAAATTAACTGAATTCGATTGAATTGTCTCAATGAAATATTTATATAAAAAAATCACATCTTCCGGTATTTCATCATTATCATCATATCAGACACATTAAGTCCTCTGTTGGACATAGGCCTGCCCAAGGTTTGTTTGAAGAGGGATTGTTGCCTATAATTGCCGCGCTGGGCAGGCGTGGTGGCAATCGCAGCGCGCAACTTCACAACGAGGATGCTCCTGCCTATCCCCGGAAGGATATACCGCTATTTATATATCTGTCGGTTCTGGTACCTTAGTCGCCTTCTACGACAACTAGTACAGAGAGAGGTACTATTGGTGAAGGTGTCTGTCCGGAATGAACTTCTCAACTACTGAATCAGTTTTAATATTATTTTGATCCTACTTATTAGATAGAAGAAGATAGTTTAAATCTCAATTTAAGACAGGACAAAGACTTTCAGGTCAGCTAGCGATATATAATGGCATACTATTTTTTTCGTGTTATTGGTTTTTGAAAACACGGTAAAACAACTCGTATTGATAATTTTATTTAAATAGATTTTCTCAATGGATCCAATGAAACGATAATAAATCAAAAAGTCCCACAAATGCTATTTGATGTCTAAATAAAAATTTTATGATCAGATGTTCTACGCTAATAGATAAGAACCAGGGACGCAAAACTGATCACTTAAATCAATTAGGTCTGCAAATAACTACGGCTCCCTATGTGTGTTCGATATTTGTTTTTCAGCATAAGAACAGACTTCGCATCTGGATTGATAAGAAAAGGCTAGCTCTATTTCCTTTTGAATTTCTAGTTTCTGCGGTACTTTTGTAACTTAATTTCGTGTATACCTTAATAATAATAATAATAAATTCACACAACATTTCATACATTGATCTGACACAAAAATGAGTCGCTCGAAGCACTTGGGTTACAGACAGAGGAATCGCAAATATAATACTTAAATATATATTTAACACCCAGACACAAAACAAACAGATGTAATAGTCATACAAATATTTGTCCTAGGCGGATTAAACCCATGACCTTTCGAACACAAAATTGGTACACTACTATTTGCGTAATTAGGCCCATCAAATTAATTAGACTGTCATTCTCTCGTTGATCATGTACATTTTTTGGGTAGGTAATCTTTTCCGTTGTTTTACTATCTGTATATATTTGTATATAATAGGACTTATATACTCTTAAATTCATAAAGGATTTTAGTTTGTTTTCAGATCAATAAAGGTATAGACAGACTGTACTTGCCTTTTAATGATACAGAAGATATTGAAAAGAGGCACTACAATATTTTCAGTTAATTTTTCTTAATTTCTCCCAAATCTCTTGACATGCACCATCCATTTTTTTCGGAGCAATGTGTGAGTGGTTGTTACGGCCCGCCTTTATTACAGTTGCTGGCATTGTTGTCATGCGGCTATGCAGGTGGGGCTCCGGTAGGGCTCCGCTGTGGGGCTCGGATTCCGAGTGGCATCCTTTATGCTTGCGATTTTATGGTAAGTAGTTTTCGAACGAACTACCTTTCGCTGCCGTGACTTGCCCCGGAGAAACGCAATTACGTCTTTATTTAATTTATCCCAATTATTGGTATAATATCATTAAATATATACATAAATAATTCGCACAAATTTATTTTTCTGTTAATTAGTTATATAAACGAATATTACATTCGTTTATATAACTAATTAGCACATTATTTAATACATTAACTCCGAGTTAAATCGCTTAAAACACTTGTCTTACAGACATCGACAGCATAGAAAGGTTCATCATATTTCTATTTACACTGTTATTTTAGAGAGGAAATATTTGTATGTATGTAACCAATAAACTTAGAAACTACTAAATCTATTTTGAAAATTTTTTCACTAATAAAAATGTACATTGTCAACGAATAACATTAGCCATATTTTAACCATATATATATCTTACGGATAAGGGAACTACGAAGGTGAAACCGTGGAGAACTACTAATATTCAATAAAATACAAGGTTTCGCCAAATAAAACAAAAATATAAAATGCGAACAGAATAAAGAATGTAAAAGAGAAATATCACTTCATGTGGAATTAAAAATTCCACCGTTGCTTAAAACTTACAGCTTCAGTAAAGTATTCAAAAAGAGCCTTAAAAATATGCATGCGACGTGCGACATTTCTCATTTTAAAACCGAATGCAAACTAGGTACGCTCCCCATTGGCTCGCTCGTTTGGTCACATTAAACAGCGTTTATCGTGCGAGAGGGGGACAGGCGATCATTTTTGGATTATGGCTGCCCCTACAGATAGAGGAATTAATTTGCGAAAGCACCCACCACACTCAGACCAATATATTCTGATCTATGTCACTTTAAACCTCAGAATAGATGTTTCTAGCGGTGTTACCGATCGGCAGCTCCTTACAATCTGGACTGGCCGTAACTGGACGTTCTTTGAGAGATTATGAACGGCGGAGTGTGTTTAAAGGGGGGTGAGATGTTTTTGCGTAATTAGTGGAGCGAGCTTTCTTGTGATAAGTGGTACTTTGGGGACATTGATGGTTCTCATAATTTAGTAGCTTCTGCTGTTGCACCCTGTATGATACTTTTTTCTGCTAAATGGTTTATCGTGTTTGTTTATTTAGGGTAATAATGGTAATTAAAACTTTTTACATTATATCTATTTATCATTATATCTATTTATCATTATATAGAAAAATACATAGATTTATAGAAATAATAGTCATAGATACGGTTATAAAAAGGTTTTGTACTATTGGTAAACTCAAGAATTTTGATATATATATTCTTACATTTCGCAACGTTTCCATTCGTTCGGAAACCGCTGACAATATAAGATGTTAAGAGCTGATATTAAAATAGGGGTTGGAACACAATAGAGCCTTCACGAATATCACTCAAAGTAAGAGGAAATGGAAAAATCAAAATTCGCGTCGGCATTCAAATTGAGAGATAACAGCCATGTCGGCACGAGGGGGATTTCGGTACATATCAATGTCCGAAAGTTTTGTGACGAACTGGGAACATATCTTATATCTATTTCCGCTGAACATCACTATAAGTGCCGTGAGGTACTGGTAGAGTAGAATAATACCTCCCTTTTTACCAGGTGTCGTAAGAGGCGACTAAGGTACCAGAACTGACAGGTGGCGGCACATCCATCCAAATTAGTGAAGCTCAAATGCACAGAGCGGGAATAGACAGCAGTATCCTCGACAAGGTTGTGCTCTGCAATTGCCAACACGCTTACCCAGCGCGGCAATTCTGGGCAAAATCGGCTTTTTTGGGGAGGCCTATGTCCAGCAGTGGACTGTGGAACAGTGGACTAATTGCTGATATGATGATAAAAATATTTATTTCTCTTCTATTTATATTATAAGGGAATTAAATATGTTTACAAACCTTGTAAATATTTTACGGATGTGAAAATACCAGTTGGACTTTAACTGAAAACTTTAAGTCGTTTAGGAGTTATTTTCCTGGTTCAGCCTAGTTCCTCAGTTCCGGTAGAGGTACTGAAGAGCCGTTTCCTACGAGACTAGAGGGAGGTACTATGAGAAGACTCAGTCGGTACCTCACGGCTTAAAAAATGCATTTAAAGTATTTAAATTTTTCTTTGACACATTTTTTCTTTGTATATAAAAGAGTTTCTATTTCCTTTTAACTTTTCTAATAACGTTCGATTGTTTGACATAACATGTCAGTTGGCAGTTGGAGCAATTGAAAGAATGCGAGCTGTAATATCATTTGTTATAGAAGCATATATATACATAAGAAAATAAACAGTATCGCAGAATATATGCCAAATAATTATGAATTTAAAATTTTTTACCTTCAGTAACGAACCATTACGTATCTTTGCACAATAGATTTAATGAAATCTGACAGTACCCTCATCATCCAACATCCAACGGAGAAATACCTTTTTTGATACAGGAAACGGCGAGAACCAAATATGAAAATTAAACCGGACATATATACAATTCGGCTACACCAAAAGTTATGAAATATTTCACTTTTGTAGCTGCGCGAAGCAAGGGGACCAAACAATACAATCCCTCATTATGAAATATTTTGAATATCTGGACTTGGCTTGAATCTATGCTAGGGTATATTCTCCAAAATATAAAGAGCCCCGTTTTGCATCAGGTTTTAATTCGAAGCTTAACTGGTGAAGGGTCAACATATACTGGCGGTTTGTTTCAGGGGCTGCTGAAACTTTTGATATAGCAGATCAGAATGTTTGGAGAGCGATTTCGCGATTTAATACTTCCTAACGACTGCCCTTTTTCGAACGGTCGTTTTTCTAGATGCCGGTTAATTTAATTCACGTATCTTTTTATACTAAATATTATACGCAGCTTTTTTCTCTTATATTATTAATATTATTTTCATCAGATCGACAAACAAACATACAGTCTGCGTGAAGGTAAGCGTCCAGCAAAAGATGCCTGTAATATCACAAGGATATCACTAACGCGTTGCTAACCTTGTGACTTAAAGATATTATGACACATTACCCTGTAATTTCACTGCCTCACTCACCCTTGAAACCGGAACACAGCAATGCGACCACTGCGGTAGAAATAGGTGAGATTGAGGTACCAATGCAGACGACCTTTTGTATGAGGTTTACCTAATGTATCTATTTAGACCTTGTTTTTATGAATGTGACCTTGTTTGTATATAGTTTGTTAAATTGCACGTTATAAGATAAGTATCATTATTGTCATCATCATTATAAAAACGTTCACTGTTGGACATATACCTCCACAAATTAGAAATTGCTGTCCGGTGCCCGGTTGTATTCGAGTTATGCCATTTCGGGTGGATCTATGGGCATTTATTTGTCATCTCAGTCACTCCTTGTGACACCTGGAGCTTTGGGAGATACTTTTCTACTCTACTGGTACCTATATTCTACACGGATAGTGTTTATTGTTTGAAGGATGTAAGATTGTCTAGGATGCAACAAAGAATATGGTTCGTGTGATGGTATGCGTCACCGTAGTCTACACACCTCACAATACTCAGTAGATAAATAAATTCCCACATCTCATACCTAGTACGAGTACCTAACTCCATGGTAAGTCGCTTAAAGCACTCGTGTTACGGACGGAGAAGACCAGACAACAGAGGAATCACAAATATACTACTTAAACACAGAACAAACACAAATATCATAATATAAATAATTGCTCTAGATGGCAATCGAACCCCTTGGCGCACAACATAGGAATACTAGAATCTGCCGCATCGGGCTCATTTCAAGATGTATACATCAAAACTCGAATTGCTGTTTGGAAATAGATAAGAATGAGGTACGCTTTCTAAGGTCTATTGCGAGAAGCCAAATTATCATCATTATTATATTAGGCATTGGAAGTCCACTGCCCATAGTTGCCGCGCTGGGAAACCGTGATGGGTATGTTGCTGCCCATCCCTCTATGTACATTAGAAACTATACTTTTCGGATGGATATACCGCCATCTGTCGGTTCAGGTAGCCGCCTTTTACGACATCAGGTACAGGGGGAGGTGCTATTCGACTTTGCCTGTACCACACAGCAAGGCAATTTATTATAAAGAACAGTTAAGAATAATACTTGAACTGTACTCACCTCCAGGGCTGATGATAACGAAGCTTTCTCCTGCTTTAGAGTTTCCATGCGGCTTTTGTATTGTAGCAGCGATCGCACTGTCTCTTCCATCCTGCAACAAGCAAATATGTGATTAGTATACCTTGAAATAAAACTGATAATTGTGCATAGAACCCCGTGTAAGTTTCCTTATAATTTCAGCCAATTCACTGCTGGGTATAGGCTTCTTCAAAATAGGAGATAATTATATTTTGCCTATTATTGCCGCGCCGGCAGGCGTGTTGGCAATCGCAGAGCACAGCATTCGCGATAGGAATGCTGCTGCCGATCCCCGCCCTGCATTTGAGCTTCGCTGTTGCGGATTGATTTACCGCCATGATTTGTTTACAGAACTGCCTTGCTTCTTACAACACCTAGAACAGGGGGAGGTACAATTCTAATACGCCGGTACCTCACGGCAAAATTTCTTAATACATATAAACCCAACACAGTTTATTTGAATTTATAAATAAATAGGGAGATATTCAAACAGCCTTTGAAAATATAGTCATGCCGAACCCATTACGGCTAATTAAATATTTTTTATTCAGATATTGTTTTTTTATTAGACTACGTCCACATACAAGCCTACAGTTCGCATGGTGGTAAGCGTCATTACGGCCTATAGACGTAATATCAAAAGGATATATCACTAGCGCGTAAACAAACTTGTGACTTGAAGACATTATAATTATCCAGTAATTTTAGCGCTTACAAAAACTTCTAGACAGATTTTAAACATTCTTTCATCATTAGAAAGCTATATCCATATCGATTATCATAAGCTATGTTATATTTTAGATTATGTTATATATTATTGTTATATTTTTTTAAATGTATAAGAACTCGCTCTCTAAAATAGGAATGGAAATGTGATTTGCATTATTGTACGTTTTTACCAAATAAACTCAGAAATTACTGACCTCATTTCAAAAACTATTTCTGTAATAAAAAAATTACGTTATCAGAAAGTGACAGTAAACATATTATATACCATATAGAGGAGAACTACGAGTGAAACTATATAATAATGTACGATATAAAATTTTAAATTTAAACTATTATAACGGTATTTAATTTAAAGGAGTGTGACAATGATTATATTGGAACTACTCACTGCTTTCATAATATCCCCATAGTTCGTAAGTTGGTCCATCAGTTAGCTAGTCTGCGAACTTTGGATCGGGACGTGACCTGAATTTAGCTTTAGTTTTTAGCGTCGGTTTCACTTACTTAACGATTTAGTGCCATCACATGAGCTTGGCAAGTCACGCACGTTCCTGAAGACTTCTTCGAACACTTAAAAGTTTCGTACGAACAAAGATCTTGGTAATGTCTTGAATGTCTGAGCAAAGTAGCTGTGGTGATAGCACGAATTGATTTGTTCTCGTAATAGGAACGTAATAAATCAACATTTTGGCATGAGGTGACGTCATAAAAAGGTCGCCTGCCTTGGTGCCTCACTCTCATCTATTTCTACTGACAAATAGCTGTGTTCCGGTTTGAAGGGTAAGAGAGGCAGAGAATTTACTGCGTTATGTGACATAAAAAATAAACAAATAAATTCCAACATCAACGCAACATCTCATACTTTGACTTTACACCGTGATAAGTCCGTAAAGCACATATGTTACGGATATCAGACAACAGGGGAATTACGAATATACTATTTAAATACATATATTAAAGACGCAAACACAGAACAAACATAAATATAATAATATTTGTCCTAGGTTTAGATCGAACCCACGACCTTTGGCGAACAAGACAGGATCACTACCATCTGCGCCATCGAGCCCGTCATAGTCATAAGAATATCTTCAAGTCACAAGGTTGGTAACGAGTTAGTCTTACCATCGTAATAATACAAACGTCTATAGGTTGCAGTGACGCTCACTATGTTTGTCTGTTTGTCGGCATGGTATAATAATATAAAATTAAAAATCTTTGGTTAATCTGGAGAACAAATAATGTAAATAGGGAAATAAACCGCGTTCTAATAATGTTAGAAAGTAGTTTTATTATGAGAAGTGAATGTTATTACTGTTGTGTTTAATTTAATAATCTATAATATCCAATTCGTTAAAAACAATGTAAGATTCCTATCTCATATCGCATCGCATCGGTGGTGTACCACTTCGTATCCGACCCGCGACCCCTGTACCAGGGCTGGTACGATCCCCCCCTCTCAGGACTAACATTAATGTAGTAAATGTATATATTTAAGTCAAATATTTGTAGTTCGTCTCTTGTCATTTTTATAAAAAAACCATGTTCGTGCGTGTATTAACTGTAAGTTGAGTTCATTAATAAACTTAGATGTTTGCGATGCCCAAAACCAGGTAAATGATTTTCGTCATTGTTTAGTTGTAATTATTATTTAATTGCTTCCAGAAATTGGAAATCTAAAACAATAGGTACACAGTTGCGTCTCATTAAGGGTCGGTAATAACATAATCTCAAGCTGAACGGTATTAATAATTAAAAGAGGGTAAATCTTAGAGGGGTTTGCTCCAGGAATTATCTTTGGGGTAGGTTTAAAAAGCCTTTGTGTTCAGTGTAACGCTCCGGAGCGTTGTACATTAAAATTGCAGCTTTTTGCTTGATTACTTTCGGTTAAGACTTAACATTTAAATATGGACATTGTTAGAATGGATTTGTCTTTTCGCCTGCGAGGTCCCTGAGAAACATTTATTTTTTCGGGAAGAATATATCTTTCTTTGGCAGGTAAACTTTGCAATCACGTTCCGATTTAATTATATTAATTATGTTTTCAGGGTAAAAATACCCTGTGTGTTACACCAGACTATCAGTAAAATCTGGCGCAGTGGGATGTACTATCAATACTTAGGCTGAGTAGAGTAGTGCCTCTATCTGTATTAGGTGTCGTTAAAGGCGACTAAGATACCAGAACCGAAAGATGGCGGTGTATCCATCCGAAACAGTATAGCTCAAATTTACAGGGTGGATATGGGCAGTAGGATACCCGACGCAAAAGATTGCCCAACACGCTTGCCCAGCGCGACAAAAACGGGGGAATTCCCCCTTTACTGGGCAGGTACGTATGTCCAGCAGTGGATGTCAAATCGCGTAATTATATAGGGGGTTGAGCAGGGATGCAAAATTATTATAAAACATTGCTGTTTTTAAAGTTATTTATTATTATTATCAAATGAAATTCAGTATAAAGGTTCTTCATTGAAACACATGAAACACAAGTAAAATGCTTGTTTTGAAAGTCATCCCTTAAGAGGGTAAAAGGGAGGTGTAAAGTTAGTAAGGGAGGTGTGAAGGTTCTACAATTTAACGCGGGTTAAGTCGCTGGGCACTGCTAGAAGCCTATAATGTGCTTAATAATTGGACTGTCAGATACAAAAAGCAATAAATGCATTAGTTTATGAACCTTATTTTTGATTATTTTTATAGCAATATAGTCTAAAGCTATTGTGACATCAGGAACTTTATTATTTTTTTTATGTAAGCACGTATGATTATATACAGCCAGTAAGCGGTTACAGAAATATCACATGCGAACCCCATATACATATTTTAAATTTAATTGATATTACTAAAGAATTAAGACAGAAAGAAGAAACAAGATAGAAGAATCATAACTAAATTTGCGATTGATTATGTACTTTAGTTTAAATAAATAATATAAATTAATTCATAAAATATCTCATATGTCGACCAGACTCCGAGATAAGTAATTTATAGCAATTGTCTTACGGATTTCAGACGACACAGGAATTACAAATATAATACTTACCCACAGAATAAATACATAAATTCATTATATAAATATTTTCTTTGGATGCGGATCGAAGCCACGACCTTTAGCGCTCACGATAGGATCACTATCATTTGGACGGCGAACGGGTCCGTCAGAAAAGTAAAAAAAATAGGCTTTGTGGGTCCGTCGTAAAGGCTTTGTTACGCGTTACACTAATGGAGGCATTATTACAGATTTAGTCCTGAATATTGTTTATTATGATTATCGAGACATGTTTACGTAAACTACAGCCTTCAAAGACAAACATTTGCTTATCAACTTGTTCTCTCTCCGCCATTAAACATAGTTAAGACAGACAGGAGGCGCACGCGCCATTTGCAATGCCGCGGGCGGAAGTAGCGTTAATGAAGTGCCGGCAAATGGCGACTGCACTTCCGGGCACACTGTCTCTTTTTATCGTGAGCTTGGGATGTTGCCGTCCCGCTTTGCCGCAAAATATGCAAATCCCGGACAGATTACCGGAACGCTCGGTGATCCGTCCCCGTAATGAAGTGCTTTGGATGATCGCTGGCTGTTTTTCCGTGGAAATCTTTGGAGTTTTGCTGAGTTTCTCTGTCGTGATTAAAACATTGAGGCATTGTTTACAACACCTGTCCAGAATTAAATAAATCCAAGTACTGGACGTTCTGTGGCACCCATTTTGAAATACTCAAAATTAATTCTTAATTTTAGAAAATATAGACATTGTCAGTAATAATATAAAAAAATATTTTGAAGAAATTATTAAATAAGCTTATTTTCTCATTTGACGTTGAAGAGACGAGAAGTTGATGAGCATTAATTGTATCTTATATTAAGCTGTCGGGTATCGACAGAGGGAAGGCACTATTCTAATAGTATCAACCTCCGGCGACTAAGGTATCAGAACCGACAGATGGTGGTATATTCATCCCAAACAGTGTAGCTCAAATGCACAGGGTGGGCAGCAGCATTTTTTTGTAAAAGCTGCGCTCTACGATTGCCAACACGCTTGCCCAGCGCGGCAATTATGGGCAAAAGTTCCCCCTTTCGTGGGGAGGTATATGTCCAGCAGCGGACTTTCAATGGCTGATATGATGATGACGATGTGTCTTTAATTTCTGAAATGGTAGAAGATAGATTTCTCCTAGAAGTCCTGTCCGTATCAATTTAAGTTTTTTGGCTAATGTTACTAACTAACTTAAAACAATAAAAAACTATAATTTTATCATATGATTGGGAATAAATAAATAGATGTGGCTAGGAGCATCTAATCTTAAACCGTTTGATAATAACTTGATCATACTTAGTCGTCTCGCTGTTGTAAGAAAAAATTCAATAATAAGACGAAAAGTGAAAATTAAAATTATTCTTTAGGTAAAAAAACAATTAGTAAGAAAAACAAAATTTCTTAATTATTTCTATTATCCCTGACGTTGAGTCGGAATATTGTTAAGATTAATGGGAATAATAATATAATAAGACAAAATAATATTCAAATTTGTAACTTTTTCCCAGAATATATTTTCGAATTAATTTAGATTGAATTCATCATATCGGACAGAAAGTTCACTGTTGAACATTGGCCTCCCCAACACAGAGGGAGTTTTGCCTATAATTGCCGCGCTGGGCAGGCTTGGTGGCAATCGCAGAACATTGTAGTATGGATATAACGCCATCTGTCAGTTCCAGTACTTTAGTCGCCTCTTACGACCCCTGGTACATGGGGGGGGGGGGATTTCTATTCTACTCCGCCGTTACCCCAGGGCGTTAAGATTAAATTGGTTCTTTCTATTATTTCCAAATAAGAATATTTTAATACTGGTTTCAAAATATTTTCTCAAACTTCACTAATAGATTTAATAATATCGAAAGACTTTACCATTTGACTTTCAAATGGTAACGAGTTTGACCTTTGATAAATATTTTCTCTATTTACATTGTTTTTTTTGCATTGAGAATTATAATCTTGCTTATAATAATTGTTTAAAGTTAATTTAAAGGACAAAACAAATATTTCGTTGTTTAGTACTCTCAGTTTTCCGTTCGAATTATATTTTTGATTGGAGTAAATTATTTATTTATTATTACAAAACACCTAACAACACATTTAACAATTACACAGCCCTTAACCCACTTCACAACAGCTATATGAATATTAATCCAAAAAATTGTATCATAATAAATAAGGTGAAATTTTTTTCAGTGCACCATTAATTTCAGGGGCGCACATCCTTCCCGCGAATTTCCCACGTGGAATATTCTAGGAAAATTCGTTTCGGGGGTCGATCACCCGGACGTTTGGTGGCGGCTTATTACTCTGTAATTTTATATATTTTTTCCTACGGTGGTTGTTTTAAGGGCCGCGATTTTACGGCGCCCAGTCACGGCAAGGTATCGACCGGCGTTTGCTTCGTAGCACGCCCGATACGCTGTTTATGGTGACTATACTTCAGCCATAATAGGACACTGCCCGTTAATTACATTGGTCAAATTATATTTGTTTTAACAAAAACTATATTGGACGAGTTCAGAAACTCCTTGCTTTACTGGTGATTACAGAATTATGACAAGTTAGAATGGGCACCGATAGATTGCATATTCCAGTGAAAAAGTGTAGAAATTTCAGCCTAACTTCGCAAACTTTGTGGGATTATTTTCGAAAAAATATTTTACACGTGTCTCATGACTTTTAATCAACCTATATACTGAATTTCATTTGAGTAACTTTAAAACAGCAGAGTTTCATACTTTGCACACCTGTCTTAATTCTGCGTTTTAAAAAAAACCCTTGAAAATTTGAAGTTTCTAACCTAAAGTTTGGGCCCTATAAATTGTATGTATGTTGCAGAACAGTATAGCTTGGTTTTAGATTAATCTATATTGTCGTAGATATAATGCAGCGATATAGTTTTGTTTACAGATGTTACTTGCCTTTTATTCAAAATGAAAAAACAACAGGCTCTATATCTCTTTGAAAGTGCTAGTAATAGGCCTATTCGAATAAAGTATATCTTGATTTCATTTGATTAACACTTGAACACAAGAAAGTTTTACAGCAGTAGTTTCTTCAAATACATCTCACCCTGTTATCTAAGAAGCTCTTTATCTACATATTTTTTGATTTTGAAAAACAAATATCAATTAAGAGTTTCTATTGTCGATAGATTTGTATTCAAAATGGCGGTCCACACCAACTATACTAAGTTTGCAGTAAAGTAATTTTTATGAATTATCAATCTTTCTATTGCTATTTGAAGATCCCATACAAGGGGTTGTCACGTGAATTATTTTAAAAAGCCATTAAATATAGGGTAAAATTTTCATCTCCGCATCGCACGTATGAAATGTTTCTGTCCACCTACACTGACACGGCCGGACCAGACCTCCCCCACCCTCCCAATAACCCCCAAAATTAGCCCCGGCGACGGCCGGGCCCGTGACCAGATGAGCGATCATAAATCTTGCCTATTAAAACCTGCGCCTATTGGGTTTTTAGTTGGTGCAATTCAGAAAAGGTCGAATCCAATGATATTTTTGATCTTCTATTTGATCAGTTGCCAAGTATGAATGGCACTATAAATTATTGCTCTCTATTGTTTGTGGATTTAGCATAAAAACTGTTTATTTTCATTAAATGATTTATACTAAAGCGGTATATCTGAAATAGTGTGAATTAACGGGCTCGATGGCGCAGATAGTAGTGATCCTGTCGCAAAAGGTGGGTTCGATTTCCACTCAGGACAAGTATTTATATGATAATATTTATGTTTATCCTTTGTCTGTGTGTTAAATATGTGTATTCAAGTAGTATATTTGTGATTCTTCTGTTGTCTGATGTCCGTAACACAATTGCTTTAAGCGATTTATCGCGTGAAATCAAGTCTATGTATGAGATCTTGTGGGATATTATTTTGATTAACGGCGATAACGAGCAGCTGTGTTCCTACCGCGAAGCTTCGCTCTTAGGTTGCCACCACGCCCGCCTAGCATGGCAATTATGGGCAAATATTCATAATGATCGATCCAATTGAAAATCTCATAGAGAAATTTGGTGAAGATTACACTATTTTAAATAAATGTACTGGCATATGTATTTCTTGGTCTTCTGCATGCTATGTCCCTTATTAACAATTTGAGTGTTTTTGGGTTTGTTTGTTTATTTATCTATTCCAATATTACAAAGAGTAAAAACATATTGTCTGTAACGAATAGACTTAAGTTTTTGACAATACTAATATATATATAAATATAAAATTAGAAATTACAATTAAAACTAAAATAGCCTTATAAATCTAATAAGCAGTGCCCCGCGGTTTAGCTTCCGTTCAGTTGTTAAACTTTCATACTATCATTGCACCCTAATTTTATCCCCTCAAGAAGACAGAAGATTTTCTAAAAGTTATTTTACATGTGTTTATGACTTTCAAAGAAAAACTTTTTTTTTTAATAAATATAGCCCATGTTATTTGGGGTAAATGTAGCCTTCTAATGGTGAAAGATTTATTGAAATCGGTATAGTAGTTTTTGAGTTTATTCATAACAAACATACACACAAAAATACATATCTTTCCTCTTTATAATATATATAAGAGTAGATGTAAAAAATGTCCTGCTCTATGCTTCGATTCAATGTAACAGCCAGCTTTTCGCTTATGACTCGGACCACGCTAATAGCTCGTGTCGCATCAATGTATTAGCTTAATACGCTTTGTGCCTGCACCTGTATTTAAGGCTGTATGTCCGTCTGTCGCGCTTAATTCCAGAATGATTACTCCAGTTATGGGCGGCGTGTCCGCGTGATTTTTAAATAATAGCGGGAGAGTCGTCATGTTTTTGTTCACGTTTATAAATGGCGTTTTTAATTGCATTTTGAGAATGTTGTGATTTTATAATTATGGTCAGAGCCAGCGGTGCGAAATTTTTTGGTGCTTTGTTTATTTATCTCTTTATATTGTAAAATTATACACATATTTCGAAAATATTGTTTGCTTTTAAATGTTTTGAAAATGGAGCGAAAGGACTGTTACCCATGACTTTATTTGTGTTAAATAATACATAGATATCGTTAATTTTCCGCAATAAGTACTCTATGTGCTATTTAAAAATCCTTACTAATATTACAAATGCGAAAGAAACTCTATCTGTCTGTCTGTTTGTTACGCTTTCCCGCTTGTACCTCTTAACCGATTTTGATGAAATTTGGCATAGACATTCTTTAGACCATGAGGAAAGACAAAGGCTATTTTATAATTCAAAATAAGGGTTGTAAGAGGTCGAAAAGGAGGATGAAAAGTAGTGTGGAAGTATCGCTATTTTTAAAAAAGAGATTTTTTAAAATAAAGAGATAAAAATAAATAAATTTACAATAATATAATTAATTCTATATATTTATAAAATGTTCCTTTTTGTACTTTAGTCTATTTAGAGTTAGTTAACTACGAAATAAATGGTAGACCTTCTAAGCAGTATTTGCATTGCTGTGTTTCAGTTTTCAGGATGAAAGAGGCAGTGAAATTACTGGGTAGTGAAACATAATACCTTCAAGTCACAAAGTTGGCAACGCGCTAGTGATATCCTTGTGATGACCAGGCGAGAGTGTCTGTAAGCTATGACGCTTATATATATATAAGTCCTCAGGTGCGTCTGGTTATTATATATATATAAGTAAACGCGTCCACTCTCGTACGCTTTTGTGCCAGGGTGGAACTCGTACATAATAAATGAGTCCTCAGGTGCGTTTGGTTGTTATGTGCCATTACCAGCGATCCTGTGCCAGGTCGGTGTTTCGTCGGTACTTCGAAATGACGAGCAGAAACTTGTTACGATCTGTGATGTATATTTTGTAAGCTTACCCAAGTTTTTTCAGTGTTAAACGAAGTACAACGTAAAGGGAATGTTTAAAAAATACTCACGGCATTTCTGACAGCAAATTGCTTTGCCAGAAAGTAAAGAGAATTGCAATTTTAGGGATCGAGAGGACAAAGGTTAAGTGAAACATGCCTTTATATACATAGGTCTATTATAGGCACTTACTATAGACCGGAACTTAGTGAAATAGTTGGTTTAAGACGGCCTAGACGAACATACCTTAACTAGATGTAAGAAGTACTAAAGAAGGGCCAGGTCCGAAGTAATTAGAATAAACAAGGATGTATGAAAGGATTAATGTGAGTAAAGGATATTGGTATGCCAAGATCGTACTAGGCAGAGACTATGGATTTTCTCCATAGTCTCTGCCTACCCCGATGGGACACAGGCGTGATGTATGTAATTTTAACTAGGTGCCCGGACAAGTCGACTAGTAAAATATAAATAAATTCCCACAAAATTTCATACATTGACCTGACTCCGTGGTAGGTAGTTTAAAACACTTGTGTTACGGGCGCCAGACAACAGAAGAATCACAAATATACTACTTGAATACATATATTGAATACCCAGATACAGAACAAATGCATATATCATTGTATAAATATTTGCTCTAGGTGGGTATCGAACCCACGACCTCTGGCACACAAGAAAGGGTCATTACCATCCACGCCTGTCACCACCTGACACTTGTCAAACCTTTTGAACAATGTTTTGAAAAGTAACCTGATAACACCAACAAAGGCATATGTTTGCACTCACCTTCTACTTATTTTAAGTACGTGGTATGTCGCCCTACTTTCCTCTATCCAATTATGTGTTCAACAGCCGGTGACGGGTTCACAGAGTTCAGAGGGAATATGCGCGAGCTACTCAAATTCCAACTCAACGTTGGTAATACAACAAAAGTTATTATAGAAATATATTATATACAAGATTCCGAGCATGTCTTGACGAGAGCCAAACATAGTTCTAAATATCCAAATATGGTGACAGATCGTAGTACACAAGAAAACAAAAGTAAGTATAATATGACAGCACTAAACAAATGAATCTATACCAACATTTCAAAGCTAAAGAGTAAGTTTAAACGCGCTAATGTCAGAAACCGCAAGTTCGATTTAAAAAATTTTCAGTGTTAGATAGTCCCTATATCAAAGAAAGCTATAGGCTATATTATATTTTACAAAAAAATATTGGAATCCGTTTAAAAATAAACAAATATTTTCTAAAAGTACTAAGTCACTATCCCCTCAAAGTCACTATTCCAAGCGGACGAAGTCGCGGGTACTGCCAGAAACTAATGTAATTAAAGCTAATCTTGCAGCAAGATAACCGACACGTCTATCAAAAACGTTTTAAAGTTAAAAAAAATCGCGTAAGCTATAACTTGAGATGTAAGTTATCCTGTCTTCCAAGTTAAATCAAACTGTAAACAGTCAGCAATAATTGAATTTAGAATCGATTCTGAAGTTTAGAAATTTATCCCGGATGTTGTTTACATGACACAAATATAAAAAGTTAACCAAAGATAATTTTATTAGAGTTAGATGGCTGTATGTAAATCGGCCCAAAAGTTTCGGTATCGTCATATTTATTACATACTTTTACCACTTTAGGGGGTGAATTTTAACAGTCTTTTCTTAGTGTTCTCCTTCGTTATAAATAGCACCCCTGTGCGAAATTTTAAGTTTGTACGTTTAGGTTTAGGCCCTGTGCACCTTTTATATAAACAAAATAAAAACACAACCGTAAAATGAACGCTCGCCTGCGAAACAACAACTCGCTCACCGGAGCGAAAGAAAAAAGTATTTGGCGTAAACAGATCCCAATCATGATGAATTAACATTTTCTTTTGCTACGAATACACCACAATGAAAAGCCTTGGGCGAAACGAGTAAACACGCTGGGTCAAGGTTTTGTGCGGTCTTGTTAGGTACATAATTAGGGCTTACGGCGCCCGTCACGACACTAAGTACCGGCACGATTACGTTTCATAAACTAGGCTTGAGAAATGCCTGTGAAATGCTGATTCATTTTTTTTTATTACGAAAGGTCAATAAACAAGCGTGCAGCTCGTGTGATAGTAAGCGTCAGCAGACTATAGACGCTCGTAATATCAAACGAGTATCTATCGATTATCAATTCTATCTCCTTTAAGCAAGTTATCTATTTGATACTATGTGTCAATTTTGTCCAATTACTCACGCTGACCAGAAAAACATCGGAACGTCATTCACTTAAGTCTTCTATACCTACCGTGCCATGGCAAGTTTATTATGACGTAAGTTACAGAAAATTACATGAGGTAGACCTCATGAAAGGTCGTGTGCATATGTATCTCACTCACCTATTTCTACTACCAAATAGCAATGTTGACATTGCTGTGTTCCGGTTCGAAGAGTGAGAGAGACAGTGATATTACTGGGTGATGTAACATAATGTCTTACAGTCATAAGGTTGGCAATGCGCCAGTGACATCCTTCTGATATTACGAGTGTCTAAAGGCTGCGATGCCGCTTACTATCACGTGGACTGCGTGCTCTTGACGACCTGGTCTAATAAAATAAACTAATGCATCGTAATTAATTAAGTTCAGTGAGAAAATCGAAACTTGATATATTTTAGTTATTGTATCTAAACACCGATATCAAGAATATTTTGATCGTCATTATAATACCAGCCATTGGAAGTCTGAATATAGGCCTCTCCAAGAAAGGTTTTTTGCCCATAATTGCCACGCTGGGCAAGCGTGTTGGCAATCGCAGATCGCAGCTTTCGGCAGCGAGGATGTTGCTGCCCATCCCCTCTCTGTACATTTGAGCTGCACTGTTCAGGATATATATACCTCTTTTTGTCGGTTCTGATGCCTTAGTCGCCTCTTACGACACTGCTGGTACCTCACGGTAAAATAACATTTTGATAATATTCCAAAAATGAGAAAAGATCGAGTCTTAAGAATAATTGTAGCGGTGCCTTTTGTAATTTAAATAATAAAATCTTGATACCATTTTATGTTGCTTGTTTCTTGTCCAAAGCATCTGCATTTCTTTTAAATATGGCAGAAATTTACTACATAAGTTGCCTGAAACACAAAGCTTTGAGTTCTTTTTGTGTTCATAAATTAAGACCATAAAAATTCTCACCTCCAAAGGTTGTTCATAATAGTCATGAAATTACAAGCAAACGGCCTTGTTTTAAAAACTGCAGCGCCGCGAGATTCCGGGTTACGCTTTTAAAGCGGTTACGACGCTCTACAAAAGGCGCTGGATTTTTCTGGAACAATGCGACAGTAAGTGGCAGTTCCGCTGGAGGGTGCTTTTAGCGCTGCATTCTTCGTCACCAAGCGTACTGCTCCGGTTTGGGAAAGGTTTGTTGTGAAGCGGTGTCGTGAACAACGCCTCAGATTTTGGTTATTTGGAACCAGTAATGCGAAATACCATACAATGAGCACGGAACGTCTCTCGCTAATCGAGTAAAAGACAATTTATTGAACTTATTTTCTAAAATTCGTTGTAAAAGTGTTGATCCTTGATTGGTAGGGATATCATAATTTTTATGTTCTCTTGCTTTGTTTTGATTTAAGGGTGAGAAGGGTCGTCAAATTACTGGGTAAAGTGACATTATATCTTCAAGTCACAAGGTTGGTTACGCACTTGTGTGGATTGTAAGTTTGTCTGTCAATTTAGTCAATTTCTATAGACCGAAAAATGCGTCAGAATAGGTGGCTACGCGCCTTGTTTAACGCAATACGAGCGTCTGCAGCAGTGGTACTTAACCTTTTAGCCATGAGATACCATTTTATCAAATATTTGTCTTGCCGGAGACCACCCAGTTGATTTACCTAAATTAGTTTTATAATTAGCACTCATTTATGGCCTTGGGACATGTGCCGCGCGCGGCTCGCGTTGTTTCGACTGGATTCATTAGGTCACGTCACATATTAGGATGTCTTCGCGGACCCCTTGGAATGCCTCCAGGGATCACCAGTGGTCTGCGGACTAGCGGTTGAGAACACTGTTTTATAGGTTGCAGTGACGCTTATTGCCGGTCGTGTTTGTTTGTCAATTTAGTAATATTAAAGGCTTCTTAAACATTTTTAAAGGCAGAAAATTGCGTTAAAAAGGTGGCAACGCGCTTGTGATATCCTTGTTATGATACGGTGCGGTGACGCTGTCTGCGGATCGTATGTTTGTTTGTCAATTTAGTCATAAAAAAGAGATTTTTAAACATTTTATAGATAGAGAATTACGATAAAAAAGGGTGTCTTTGATTGTTTTGTATCAACATCGCTTGGAAGTTTTATACGTTTTCATTTATAGCGGTATATACTTTAGTTATAGCATCTTCTTACTTACGCGTTCACTAGACGTAATAAAATAACTTTAACGGCTTTTAAAACGTCGTTTATTTAACATCTACGTTTTTATGTTCGACGTTTCGTCCGCGCAGTTTTATGACGTCTGGCTTGCACAAACAATGATTGAAAAGTACACATAGATACAGACCAAACCTACTAATACTTATATATAATTTTCGCAACCGATAAAAAACTTTAAACGCGAGACGTTACGAGAAATTGAATGTGACAGTTTTACAAATTCGTATAGGCAGCTCGCTGACTTAGCAAAGGTTTGACCATTTTTATATATAAACATTTCGTGTCACGGTGTTTGTCCGAGATAAACTTCTAAGCTACTGAACCACCATCATCATTTTTGTACCAGCCATTGGAAGTCCACTGCTGGACATAGGTTTCTCCAAGAAAGGGGGAATTTTGCCCATAATTGCCGCACTGGGCTAGCGTGTTGGCAATCACAGAACTTAGCTTTCCCGAAGGGGATACTGCTGCTCATTTCCGCCTTGTGCATTTGAGCTACACTGTTTTGAATGAGCAGGTACCCCATGGCAAAAACAACAATCTAGAATACAAAAAAAATATTGAAATGTTCGTTTGTGAATCCATTTGAAAACAATAAACACAGGGTAGTAAACAAAATAAATCACACGCAAACAACAGAATGGAAATGTGGTCGGCGACGCGGTCTGAAATACGAGGCCTCAACAAGTCGCAAGCTGTCGATGCGACGGGATTATGACGCCTATAAACATTTGTGTCGCCTGTCGCCTGTCGCGGTGCCACGCCACTCGTGTCCACCCAATACACTAGTTATTATGCCTACTGATCTAACGCCACAGAGTTGCGTGAATGATGAAACCTTATTTAAGTTGATCTGAATCAAGACTGATATAATTTATTAATACGACGATATGACATTATGACGGCCCCGCGGGGTCGTGGGTTCAATTCCCAACCAGGGTAAATATTTATAGGATGTGTTTGTTTTGTGTCTGGGCGTTAAACATACGCATTTATGTAGTATATTTGCGATTCCTCTGTGTCTGGCGTCCGTAACACAAGTGCTAACAAAGCGACTTACCACGGAGTCAGATCAATGTGCGAGATATTGTAAGTATAGAATAGTACCTCCCTTTGTACCAGGTGGCGTAGGAGGTGATTAACGTACCGAAACTGACGGCGGACTGTACTGTTACGGTGGATATACATCCATCCGTAACAGTACAGCTCAAACGCACAGGGTGGGGATGGGCAGCTGCATCCCCGCCGAGAAAGCTGTGTCCAGCCGTAGAATACCAACGTCTGTAATGATAATGACGACGAATTTGTTTATACTTACATGCGGCTACGATATTTTGATTTACCCTGTCAAGTTATTCAAGTACTTAATAAAAAAAATAATTTTGAAAAATAAAAACAAATTAAAATTAAAAATTGATCCCATTAAGCCAACCAAGAATTTCCCGATGGTCGAATCTCCGTGGCATCGGATCCAACGGTCATCTATCCAGTAATTACACCACTAACTACCCGTTTTCGTCTGAGGTGAGGTGCGACAGCTGGTGCTAATGGCTGGTACGGATCCAATAGTTACGGCCTATTACCTATATATAGTAAATATATATATTATACATTGCAATAATTTCCTTTGCGTCACAACTGGTTTGCATTAACTCTTCTTATTAGCGGTAAGTTTTACAGTCTAGGCTGATTATTCCTTCTACTTGTGTTTACTTTTTTCTGGAACCAACCTAATGCGGGATTTCTCAAGCATTGATTTAGGGAGGTACTACTCAAGGAGGGATAAGGAAAGACGTTCAATAATGAACGACACATCTGTCACCCAATTTTACAAATCGCAGTGTGAAGTTATTGCTGTTTAAAAACAAATAACTAGGAAATTCAATTGATTAAATCTTTTACTGCCTCACTGATCTAATACTAATATTATTAAGCTGATGAGTTTGTTTGTTTGAACGCGCTAATCTTAGGAACTATTGTTTTGATTTAAATTATTATTATTATGTAAGATAGTCTAACTATTTTAAAAAGTTTTAGGCTGTATAACATTTATATATTACCGTTGCTACGAAAGTGTTGCGAAAACAGATAAAAATGACCTCTTTGAGAGTTTCATCTGTTCCTCTTCGAAACAAAAGTCTACGGCAGCTTGTGTCTACCTTTTAAGATTGACTCACTATAGCTCATATAATTTTTATATTAAAATTTGACCCGAGTTAATTATTAATTGCGAAGTTGTTTTATCAACATCGTCGTTATCTAAATACAGAACCTGTCAAGTATATAATTGTGAATAAAATTTTCTTTGACATATCTTGAAGTCAATTATACTACATATAATAATTTTGTGACGTGCTTTGTTGAGAAGAGAAGCGGTGTTGGCCCGCGAGTAAGCTTGCGCAAGGAAAAACAGTAATAATAAACAAATTCATTCAACATCTTAAATCACCGAATCAACATTAACTTAATTCCATGATAAGTCGCTTAAAGCACTTGTGTTACGGACATCAGACTACAGAGGCATCACAAATATACATAAATACATGTATTTAACACCCAGACCCCGCCGTGAGGTACCGGCAGAATAGAATAGTACCTGCCCCTATACCAGGTGTCATAAAAGTTGACTAAGGTACCAAAACCGACAGATGGCGGCATATCCATCCGAGATAATGCAGTTCAAATGCACAGGGCGGGGATTGGCAGCAGCATATCCGTCGCGAACGCTGCGCTCCACGATTGCCAACACGCTCTCCCAGTGCGGCTATTATGGGCAAAATTCCCCCTTTTTTTGGGAAGGCTTATGTCCAGCAGTGGACTTTTAATGGCTGGTATGATGATGATGAACACCTAGACACACAACACACATAAATTCTATCATATAAATATGAGTCCTGGGTGGGGATCGAACCCATGACTTTTGGCGTACAAGACAGGATCTCCATCTGCGTCATCAGGCCCGTCAAAAGTAGTACTTTAATCAAAGTAATACTTTTTATTAACCGACATACACGCACACAAAGTTGGAGGCAAAAGCTAGTAAATGATGTAATGATAATCATTAATTCATGAATTATTATGTGAAGTCGCATATCTGTGGCCCTCGACTGCCGGGTCTATTCGGTAATTAAGGAATTAATTGTTCGATTGGTGGAGGTCAGGTGAGGTGAAGCCATATCTGGCAGAAATGGTTACTGCCCGACGGGTTACAATTCGTTATTGCCGATCAATTCGAATGAGAGCTTATAGTTTTCGACTTCGGACAGACATACTGCAATATTTGTTACATATATTATTATAGACGTCGTGAGGTACCGGTAGAATAGAACGAGTAGCAACTAAGGTACCATAATCGACAGATTGCAGTGTATCCATTTGAAACAGTGCAGCTCAAATGCACAGGGCGGGGATGGGCAGCAGCATTCCCGTAAAACAGCGCTCAGCGATTGCAAACACGCTTGCTAAGCGCGGCAATTATGGGCAGTAGGGAGGCCTATATACAGCAGTGGATTTCCAAAGGCTGATATAATGTTTAAAGGCGCAGAATTGGGATATTAGACTTCGATGTTATTTATTAGAAATTTTTCATGTTGTTACCGCTTTGGGGAGTTCATAGGTACTAATAATATAAATGTGAATGTATGTGTTATACTGAGTTTAAATGACGCCGTTGAAATTCCCGGTGGACAAGATTTCAGTGATGTGGCAAAGGCGGTATCAAATGTATGTAAATTATGTATTACTAGCGATCCGCCATGAGAATTAAAATAGTTACTCTAATAGACAGACATATACCATCGCGGATATTTGTAGACATTTTAAGGTGTATAATAGTATAGTACATTATTTTTATCTATCTAGTCTGGTTCAGCCAGTGTTCGCAATGTTATCGCAAAATAATGTGTTTATACACGACAACACATTTGAAATCTCTAAAATTATCATACTTCAATCACTTTAACGAATAAAAACAAGCTGCATATAAATCCATTGAATTGTTTTAAAGATCTAAGCGTACATAAGAACAGACAGATATATTTATACTATAAAGTAATTTTAAAACAAATATTTTCTTAAGATCAGACAAATAAATCTTCACACTTTTATCTATTTTCATAATCACACGGTTCAATACGTTTCGATTGAAAATTTTGCTAGTGACATCTATACATATACTATGAAACTAAATGCTAAAAACATTAAAGCATAATCAAACAATAGATAATAAATTGATTTATCTATACCCCTGTTTGTTGACAATTAATATATTCAAAAATTATGTGTATATAATTCGGTATATAATTCATTGTGAAATTCTATGTGCACCCACATTTCAATTGATTTAATTCAGAGCTATTGCTGGCTATAAATTGCCTGGGTCTCCATAAATCCGATGACCTCCTAACCGGGCTATAATTCTTCGCTGCTGCCCAATGCCGAGAAATTTGATACTTGAGTGCTCTATTGTTAGCGTGCAATTCAAAATATTGTAGGTACCATGTCGAATAGATAAGGTATGAAAATGCTCTTGCAGGTGACGAAATGAATTTATTTTATTGTATTCATACCACCTTTTTATACCACAAGATTGTCGTGACTCATATAGAAATAAAGAAACAACGTTTTTGGCCGTAGCGGAAATGTAAAAATAGAAAAGCAAAGATATATATAAAAAATATATAAAAGACCGACAAGTTACTATATACATTTTAAAAGATCATTTAGACCCCGAATAGAAGCTGTATTTACGCAAAACACAATTAACGTAAGCTTTAGGGAGAATTAACACATATTTCCCGTTAAAGCCTTTATTTGAGATGTCGAATTGAGCCATGAATAAAAGTAAAGTGAAAGGGGTGAAGTGAAATTCAAATAGCGGCCTTGATCAAGTCAAATTACAACAGAAGTACTAACCATAAGGAACAGCGTTCCAGGTGGATCAAATTAAAGAAATTTAAGCCTACATGCTAAGCCTTATGGCTCGTTCGTAAACTTTGATCGTTACATTTCACGTTTTTGCTCGCTTGTTACAAGATTAGTTGTTTTATTAAATTTACGAACACGTCGCGCCTAATATGCTTTATTACCCGCCGGTTATTTGGCGGGAATTAAAATAACGCGACGCCATTTTGCAAGAGCCGCCATGTTGTGAGAAACTTCTGGAGAGATTTTGGCGAGAACAGCGTTTGTTAGGATGGAATGTGAGTTTCTTTGCATTCGTCACGCGTCCAAATGTACGTTTAAATAAATGTGTTGGCATTACCTCGCACGCTTAGCTCGAGAGGTGTTTAAGCCGGTTTTGCCTCGATTGTCGGCCATTTAACTTAACACGCGTACAGTTGAGTTATGTGTGCTATTCGTAAAGTATTTTGCTTTGTTATTTACAAAACCACGGTTATTAATGTTTAATGAGTGTTGTTTAAATGACATTTAATTTGTTATCATTGTGTTACGGTATGGTAGGGTTACGTATGCCAAATACTGGCAACAGTAAGTAGATTATCTCCTGTAACAATAAACATATTTTTGTACCTTGCTTAAACAATCCCTAAAATATAGGCTTGTTTTATAGATACATATTTAATCTATACATTTGAAACAAATATATTTTACAAATTTTCTAATTTTATTATTTTCGAATTTTTACGCGTTAAAATAATTGAACTACTTTTTTAACAGCTTTAAAACGGAGTTTATTTTACTTTTTAAGTTTTTAATTTGATTTTCATCATCACAATATCTTTTGTCAATACTGAGAACGGTTGTCGCAAGGAAACGTTGAACTAAAAATGATAAAAGTTAAATAAACCGCGTTTTAAAGCCGTTAATAAAGTAGTTTTGTTATCTTTTGCACAAGAAAATTGTTGACGTTTCAAAAGGAGACGCGGAAATAAAGCCTTTCATAACAACAAAGGGAAAGGAGCCGGAAGTCGCGGAGACAACGGGCCGCGTCGCGGGACGGATGTGACGTAACAATGGCGCCAGGCCCCGGCCAGGGTTACTGCGCCTTTGGGGGTATTTTTGGGGATGTGTGAGATTACTTCTCTGGGTGAATGGAACGTTGTTATTTAGGTTAGTATGTTTTTAAAAATGGCGTACTGATGAGTATTCTTAATGCACGAATATGAACAAACTAGAAATTATTTGTACGTGAAATTTTAAAGAAAATAGTAAGATTTATTATAATATTTTTATTTTATTTATTAGCCAATGCCAAAATAACTCTTAAATAAAAATATATATAATTTTTTTTTATAATTCCCACTACATCGCATACATTGAACTGATCCCGACACAAGTCGCTCAATGCACTTGGCTTACAGACATCAGACAACATGGTTTTTGTTGCTATTAACTTTTTGTGCTTAAAAATCCTCAAATGAACTTGAAAGAGTTTACAATATTCGTTATACCAAAATTTACCGTTTTATACACAGATATCTATTTACACATTTAATAATTTTATTTTATGCCAAATAATGAACTTAAATACAAAGTAAAAACAAGTTAAAGAAAAAGAGAAAATTAAAAAAAGCATATAACTAATATACTTTAGTGTTAAACAACATCACACCAGATCACACACATTTACCTGGCTTGGTGATAAGTGAATTAAAGCATGTCTATATCTGATATCTGCAATCACAAATATTTAAATACACATTCTCGTGGCGAAGTTGCCTGTCCGGTACGGCACTTATGGGCAAAAATCTTAGGGGATATATATATCCCCCTGTGTCAGCAGTGGATTTTCTATGGCTGATATATTGTATGATATACAGAAGAAACAAAATTGTAATTATATGTTTGCTCTGGGTGGCGATCAATCCCAGAATAGTTTGGTGCTTGGGCTCGTAAAAAATAATAAACTAATTTCCAAAGTCGTTAATTATTAATTTATAAACTGCATTTCAATATTATTATATAATCAGTACATATATATTCACCCGCCAACTGTTATATTAACGGATACACTACAAATTCCTGTTAAGTCTGATTATTTAATAATAAGCTTTAGCCATCGGCTAGATATCCACTTGCTCCGCAGTCTTGCCCTAATTGGATCCGATGACCCATTAGGGTTCACAATCATATCAGTGTCAACGTCTCGAGCTGCTAATGCGCGGAGGCAGCGTTTGCTGACATTTATGGAGATTACACCGCTCCCCCCCTTCCTCCTACCCCAACTTTCACCAGCAATTCATCATATCCCCGTCAAAGTTTGGATTCGAAGAAGTTACTGAATGCATGTTTGTGCTCATCTATCATGAAATACATTAGTGAAGTGGGGATAACCGTTGCTCTAGAGATTTGATATAAATGCTTATTTATTGCCAAATTTATTTTGTTTATTTGGCGGGAATTGAAATAAGATCTTGTGAGAGCCGCCATGTTGTAAAAAACTTCAAGCGGGATTTTGGCGGGAACGAATCTTGGTATATTCGGTGCCTGAAGGTATTCGCATAAATAATTGTAAATAAATGTAATGTTACAATACTTTTTAAATTATATTTAAAGTATATAATTTATTAACTAGATATTTCATTTTTTCCAGTTATGTACGAACGCCTAGAAATAAAGTTTGACTCATACATCGGCATGTAACAAATAGCTGGACATAATCGGGTTTGACCTAAATAAGTGTCATAGTAACCAAAAACCTGTCAAACAAACACGCAGACTCTAAACGTAAAAAAATATTTTGTTTGTGCGTTTGGACAATAAATACGGAACTAAATTTTTTTTCTAACAATGTATTTCTACAAATACAGTATACTACTCTACTTTTCTGGGAGCTCACGATTAATACCAATAATCAAGTGTGCATACACAAATACCCACACATACACACACATACACACACAAACACACGCGTATACATAGTTTTTAAGTTTACCTTTTAGAATTATAATAAATAGCACTCCTAAATTTACCTATAACTACCTATTAATAAGTTTACCATGGTTTTTTGATAATTCCCTAGGTTTTAAGGTTTATTATTTGTTTATGTATATTATTAGTAATACAAAATAGGATGGAAGGCCTGGTGATCTAAAATAAAAGCTGTTCTCTGCTTAACTTGGACCCTATTCCACAATAGATGTTAGTATAGTTCAATGTTCTGGTGCGACTTGTATTAAGTTGTAGAAAGAAAAAAATGATTATTTTTATTATAAATACATACAAGTAATGTATCTCTAGATATCTCATCTATAAAATGTATCTCTAGAACTAAAAAATAACGTGAACGAGAAATACTGCCTATCTAAATTAGGACAAGGCTTTTGTCGTAAAATCAAAGTATCGAGCCACAAAAGAAGTGTCATTGTTAAAAATAGCGAAACGCCACAAAGGCATCGATGGCTCTCAAGCTGGCCCCGGTGTATTGTGCCCGGCTTGGCCGAATTGGCGCGAAGAATTATGTCACAATGGCCGCGAGTCTTTATGAGCGAACGATTGGCAATGACGAGCTTTTGTTGTGAAATCTCATGATATATTCTGTACTAGCAGCGCCCTGCGGTTTCACTCTCGTAGTTTTCCGTGAGAATTATAAATAGCAAATAGCCTAAGATACACAACATAATATTAGTTATCTGCCTGTGAATGTCCCGTTCAAATAAGAAGCGTCGTAAGAGGCGACTTAGGTACCAAGCGGTTAGGCGGTGTATATAATAT
Organism: Heortia vitessoides; assembly: GCA_020976665.1. Taxonomy (NCBI): domain Eukaryota; kingdom Metazoa; phylum Arthropoda; class Insecta; order Lepidoptera; family Crambidae; genus Heortia; species Heortia vitessoides. The sequence continues at coordinate 3,097,516 of JACJUM010003085.1, read as the reverse complement.
ATATTATATATATATAGGATATTTTTTATATATATATATATAATTGAATATATATATAAAATATCTAGAACAACACATAAAGAACACCACAAAAATATGGAATAGTAGGTTGAGACAAGAGGCGGCCTTATCGCTATATACAATTTCTTACAGACAACACATTAACATATACATACACATTAATTATATATATATAAATATAATCTTTTGTTTTTGTCTTATGTCTTAAATATAATCTTTTGTGTGGAGTTCCGCTTGAGCCGCCGAACCGAGAGGTTGTGTCCGCTGCGCTGTCCGCCGCCTGCCTGCGCCCGCGCATCATTCGCCCCCTTGTTCGTCGTCACTGTGCTCACCGCTTTCACGCCTTCATCTCTGCCTGCAAACGCATCAACGCCCAATCTAAGCGCGCTGTCCGCCGCCTGCCTGCGCCCGCGCGCGTCATTCGCCTTCCCTGTTCCTTGTTCGTCGTCGTCACTACGCTCGCCGCCTGTCTCGCCGCCAAAACAACTGAGAGATTGTGCTCCGCTGCGCCGTCCGCCGCCTGCCTGCGCCCGTCGAGAGTTGGGGACCGAACACAAACACAAACAACATCAAGAATCAAGAATAAAGTGTCGAAGTCCGAAACCTTATTTGCCGCTACAACCGCCGGCCCAAAGTGACCACACGTGCCCACAGTGATAAGTGTGTGCTTGAAGAAAGTGGATCCTGCTCGAACCTGAGGTGCCGAACCGAGAAGCTGAGCTCCGCTGCGCTGCCTACCTGCGACCGCCGGGAGCTGGAGTCCGGCATACCACAGAGACAAGTAGGTTACACTCTACTCACTAACTCACACAATCTCACTCCCACACTTGGCGTAATGGCCGATATCAATTCAGGACTCGCGGACTTCCTAAAAGCCGTAAATCCCGAGCTGTACGCGCAATACCTGCGCCAGCGCGCCTCACGCGACATCCCCGCGACCGTTGCGCCGCACTTTCTCCGCTCGGAGCCCTCAGCCCCGGCCGGAATCGCGTCTTCACCGGCTTCACCGGACCCCCCGCTTAGAGCTGAGCCTTCAGCCAGGCCCTCGCCGCGCCCTCAGCACTCCCCGCGCTCCGCCGCGTCCGCGCCCGTGTCACGACCGCAACAAGAATCGCGTTCGCGTTCGC